>CM062809.1:1008991091-1010191091 GCA_031772625.1 Pinus tabuliformis
CCACCTTTACCAGCAACACCTTTTTGTCTTCGATCATATCCCTCACAAAGTGATACTTAACATTAGTGTGCTTTGTCTTTGAATGATAAGCAAGGTTTTTTGACAAGAGAATTGCACTTTTGCTGTCTTAATCTATCCTTATAGCTCCCTATACTAACCCCATACTTGAACATAATATCTGCAACCAAATTGCTTCCTTGCTTGCATGAGTGCCACTATAGATTGTTTCTTACTCATCCAATTTACTGCACCTCCAAATAGGTTAAACACATACCCACCTGTATATCTTCTTTGATCTAGATCTCTAGCCTAGTCTACATCAACAAAGCCACAGATATCCAAAACTATATCCAATCTTGGTCTTCCTTGGTAGCACAAACCATAATCACTAGTGCCATGCAAATACCCGAAAACCCTCTTCACTTTTGTCTAGTGGTGCTTCCCTGGTTTTGACATAAACCTACGCAATACTCCCACTACATGTGCAATGTTTGGCACATACATCAGGTTACCAACTGCACTTGCATATGGAACATGGGACATGTCCTCTTCCTCTTCTTGTGTCTTGGGACATTGTTCAACATATAATTTTACACCTACATGAATAGAAGCCTTCATCGATTTACTATCCTGCATATTAAATCTCTACATTATTGTTTCGCCATACTTCCTTTGGTTTAACCAAAGCTTCCTCTTTTCCCAATCTCTTTTAATTTCCATGCCCAAAATATAGTTTGCAACACCAAGATCTTTCATGTCGAATTTGGAGGACAATTGGGTCTTCAATTCTTGGATAATTTATTTTTCATTTCCAACTAGCAACATATCATCCACATACAATACCAAATAAAAAACATGGTCACCAATTAATTTAAAATACACACAGTGATCTACTTTGCTTCTGGTGAAGCCAAGTCCCCATATAAATGTATCAAATTTCTGATACCACATCCTTGGTGACTGTTTTAACCCATACAAAGAATTTTTTAACTTGCATACCAGTTCTTTCTTACCCTTCATCGCAAAGCCTTCATGTTGCTTCATGTAGATCTCTTCTTTCATATCCCCATGAAGAAATGTTGTCTTCACATCCATCTGTTCTACCTCAAAATCAAAAGCAGCAACAACAAATAAAAGTAATCTAATAGAAGCTACCTTGGCAACAGGAGAAAAAATATCACCAAAATCAATTCCCGACACCTGGGAATAACTTTTTTCTACCAACTGAGCTTTGTGTTTCTTCACCTTTCCTTATGCATTTGTCTTCTTCTTTAACACCCATTTTCTGCCAATGGGTTTCCTTCTAGCAGGAAACTCCACCAAATCCCAAGCCTCATTTTTGCGCAAAGATGACATTTCATCAACCATGCCCTCTTTCCAGAGTTTTCCATCCTCTGAATCTATTGCTTCCTTCACAGTTCTGGGATCATCATCAGTAATAGATAAAGAAAAATTTGAACAAAAAGAATATGGACCATACCTTTTTGGCTGCCTTCTTTCTCGAACTGATATTCTCACTACCGGATTTTGTGGCTCTTCATCTTCTGATTCCTCTTCTACTGTAGCCTATGATTCTTCCTCCTTAAGCTCAAACTCCATCTTCTTATGTTCCTTTCATTGGAATTCATGTTTAATAACATCTTTCACCTCTCTGAACACCACATATCAGATGTACACAACCTTCCTTGTTATTACTTTCCAAAGCTTATAACCCTTTAAACCATCCTTATACCCAATAAAGATGCACTTTTTAGATTTACTATCCAACTCTTTTCACCTTTGGAACATGTACATATGCATCACATCCAAATACCCTCAGATGTGAAAGAGAGGGTTTCTTACCAGTCCATACCTCTTATGGAGTCTTATCCTCCAACATTGATGAAGGTGATTTGTTGACCAGGTAACATGTAATCTCCATTGCCTCTGCCTAGAATTCATATCCTAAACCGGCACTACTGAGCATGCTTCTTTCCCTTTCTATTAATGTCTTGTTCATTCTTTCTGCATTTTTCTCGGGTGTGCATGGAGTAGTATTTTGTTATGCTATACCACACTTCTTACAAAATTCTTCAAATTCCTTCTTACAAAACTCTCCACCGTTATCTGTCCTCAGCACCTTTATCTTCTTCTCTATCTGGTTTTTCACTAGAGCCTTAAATTCTTTAAACTTATCAAAGACTTTAGATTTCTTCTTGAGGAAGTATATCCATGTATTCCTTGAGATGTCATCTATAAATGATACATAGTACATAGACTTACCCAGTGATGGGACCTTCACAAGTCCAAACAAATCACTGCGCACAAGCTCTAATATCTGTTTTGCCCTCTTATCACCAAAGGGGAAACTCACTTGATTCTGGTTCCCATAAATTTTTTTCATAGAAATCAAAATCTAGAGAGTTATTAGTCATACCTTCTACAATAACTTTACCATGAAGTATTCGAAGGCCCTTCTCTCCAATATGTCCAAGCCTTTGATTCCACAACATGGTCTTTTCTCCAGAGACCATTATATTTAGGAACCACAAAACTGTTGCACCCATCAACAACAGTGCTACCTTGCAGCTTGTACATATTTCCAATCTAAACTCCCCGCATCAATACCAGTGCTCCCTAAACCATCTTGCAAGTATCTTTCTCGAACACTATTTTTACACCTACATCATCCCTCTTGCTTACAAAAATCAGATTTCTGGCTAATGCAGGAATATGCAGAACACTTGGAAGTGTTATAATCCTTCCACCTTGCAACTTCAAGTTTAATTTTCTATGACCAATGATTCTAGCCTTCCTATCATCCCCTAAGAAGACATCACCACCATTGTATTTCTCATACTCGCAGAACCACTCTCTATGGGGAGTGAAGTGAAAGGATGCACCTGAGTCAATCAACCATGCCTCATGATCTACATGTGTACTTAAAGAAGCCAAGTACACATCCCCACCTTCATTTGTGGTGGTTTTCGCCTCTACAGAAAGAGAATCATTAGATCCCTTTCCTTTGTCAGGAGCTTTATATTTACAATCCCATTTGTAGTGCCCTTCCTTTCCACATTTCCAGCACACCTTTATAGGTTTTCCTAGAGATTTAGATCTCCCTTTAGATTTAGATCTCCCACTCGGTGACTTGTTTTTGTTCTGTTCTAGGACCGTCCTTGTACAAACAAGGCATCACCATTCTATCTCTCCATATTTTTCCATCTCATTTCCTCCATCAGCAAGGATGAGACTATTTCATCAAACTACAAGGCAGTTGCATTGCTACCAATTGCAATACCCAGACTATCACACAAATATGGTAGAGAACACAATAAATTGATGCACTTATCTTCATTTGAAATTTTAATATCAACAGATAATAACTGACTTACCACAATATTAAATGCATTCAGATTCTTTGTAATCAAGTATCCATCTTTCATCCTTAGGTTATACAACTTTTTTTGTAGGAACAGTTTATTCACTAGAGACTTAGATTGGTACAAGGTCCCTAACTTGTCCCACAAAGCCTTTGACATAGCTTCCCCTAATACATTAAGCAATACTAAATTCGAGACACACAATCATTTTGTTCTCTTTACCTTCTGATCCAACTTCTTCCATTCTTCATTAGATACTCTCATTGGTTTAGTAGCTAGATTTTCCATGATCCACTGATCTTTATCCACTAACAAATCCTCCATCTTGAGTTTCCATAACTCAAACTCTGACCATTAAATTTATTGATCTCCATCTCTCCACTGCTTTCCATATTCTTTCACTACTAGAATCAATCTCGTAGATCTCCCACTGAACATGGTCTACCACAGGCCTGAGTGAAACCCCTCAGCAACAAAGGCATCCCCTTGAAGCTAAAACAACTCTGATACCAAATGTAGGTTTTAACCCCGTACAAAAATTACTTGCATACGAATTCTAACAACAAAGAAAAATAAACAATAGCGAGAGCATGACACATAAAACAAATATACACAGATATTTTCCCCTGGATCCCAAAACCAGGACTACTAGATTGATTTTTCATTATGTTCATTTCAATTTTACAACACATATATATACCTAGCGAAGCATTTAATAACATGGACCAAAAACCATTGCACCCAAAACCATGTGTGAAAACCATGCACAAAACCATAGGTAGGTTCACTCGACCTAATATAGGGTCCAAAAAAATTCCCCAGGGCATTGTTGTGGACCTTGTAGAGGGGGGCTCATTGTCCCCCTCAAACCCACCATATAGGGGGGGGGGGGGCTTCCACCCTCTGTGTGACTCCCCCGCTATGCATTGTGGAAATAATATAACACAACCCAACACTCCTCCTGTTTTCTAAGATTTACCTATGATTGGCCACAATTTGCTATGAGAAAAGGTGACTAAAAGAGAACATTGAATAGTGAGACAAATAGGATGAAATAAGGAAATCTTATCTCCCAATCCATGACACCTGTATGAAAAGTGAGAAATGTTTTTGTATCTTGGCATCTTAGGAACACAAACCACCTCCATTGTTAAAAAATTATTTCCCATTTGTTCATAATCCAAGTTTGTAGTTGGTCACTAAGATACTAAGCAACTCTCCCGTAGCAATTGTATTTTGGGCATTTCTCCAAAATCATAACACTTGTGAATAAAATGAAGGAGGTTTTTGTTCCTTGGTCTGTGGTTAACAAAAACCACATTTATTTTTGAAAAATTAGGTTCAAAACATATTTTGAAGAAAAACTGTCCTTATGTGCAGCAAATGATTTGTCAATGTCCTTTGGACCTAGTAGAGGAGATGGCTCACTCTCTTTCTCTTTCTACCTCTTTCTACCTCTTTTTCTTTTTTCCCCTTTTAATAAGCTTCTCCAAGTGGTCATTGACCTTGTCAAATCAATATTCTCTGTCTCCACTGATTTCTTTGTCAATGAGCTTTGATGTATGGTTGGTAGAATTGGGCATCCAACTCTTTAGTTTTGAACCATTTCTCACCAATATTTAGTATCCCTATCAATGATACTATGATATTAGCTAAGATGAAAAAAGTTACCTCTAAAGTGACTTTATACCTTTTGAGGTTTCTGACAAACAGTTTGTTCAGTTTAGCATGATATTGGACTTTTGGCACCAACTCACAAAATTCAAGACAACCTACATGCTGAAAACACCGCTTAGCAAGTGGTGAAGACATCAGCTCTTGAGTATTTATAGGTTCATACCTTGACACCTTTCCACCATTGTTATAAGTTTTCTTCTCCTCCTCCATAGAAAACTATGAATACAAATCTGAAGGGGCAAATAGGGGGAAGGGAAAGAGGAAATAGGATGATGGGGTTAGGGAGGGGAATTAAGTGTAGAAAAATTTAGGGAGATAGGGAAGGGTGTGAGGGAGTGTTAGGAAGTGATAGGGAGTGAAATGAGTGGGGGAGATGGGCTGTAGAATTTATACACAGGCCCAAGGTATTAGGCTACCAGAAATGTAGCATAGGGGTAGGGTTTGGTTTTAGGGATTTAGGGAGTATGAGTGTGGGGTATTAGGGCCTTTAGGGAATAGATATGAGTGTGTAAGAGGGTAGGGAGATGAAAATGAGAGGAAAGCAGGGGTTTGAGGGTTTAAAAACCAGGAATGAAGAGTGCTACAAAAAGCATAGCATAGGGGAAAAAGAGGAGGTTTACACCATAGAAAATATGAAATAAACTGATTGGAAAGGATGTGAGCCTTCAAATTACTTGATTAACCCTTTTGGAGACTTGATTTTCCCTTGAAAACCCTTGGAAATTCACTTGATGACCCCTGAAGAAAAGTGTAGCATTCACAGGGAAAAGCACAACGTTCACTGCAAAAAGCGCAACGTGCCGAGTGAAAAGTGCAACGAAATGGCTTAAAAATGCAGCGAAAGAGATGGAACTCAATTTTTGGAATGTATTTGGCCATATAAATGGTGAGGAAGTGATTGATGATGAGAGAAAGCTTCTTTAGCAATGAAATAAATGAGATAAATGGAATAATGATGGTCTTGTATAGCTTGTAAAGTTGATTTCTTTCATAGTAATGGGGTGGCCCACACTATGCCTTTCTCACTTTTGCATTGGAAACCATGTAGATTAGGAAACTTTGAATACAACTTGAGATTATTTGAAACTCATTACAAAATATTCATTTGAAATAAAACCTTTTTGAACCAATTTGTATCACTACTCCTTTACATGCCAAATTTATGAATGGAATGAGAAATTCAATGACTGAAACCCTAGTGACCTAATGGATGATGATGAGCTGGATGAAGACCATGATAATGAAACTAAGATGAACATAAATATTTTGAGATATGGCACATCCAAATTTATGATGACAGTGGAAAAATCATGGCAATTTGTAAAGGAGTAATTGACAACCTAGACACATTAACGAGTGACCGAAGTTTTTGAATGGAAGACCTAGTGTAATGATAAAATCTTGAACTTAAACCCTAATAGACACCCTGAAAAAGAAAATTTGATCGCTGGTGGCAGGAAAAACTAATTGAAACTAACAGAATGACTACTCGTACGACGTAACAGGGTGACAAAGCATGCAACTATTAAGACTGAAAAAACGTTTACCTACCTGTGATTATTAAGACTAACGAGAACATCTACGTATTGCCCTTGACCACAAATGGGTTGCGATGTCATGAAAATTTTTCTGCAACCTTATTGATGCTTTTGCTTATTCTTACTAAAATACTACAAAAGACATGAACTTCAAATGAACATTGTACTGACTTGACTAACATTTTATTGACTACTACCTACTTGTGGGCTCATTTTGGAGACCCCCTTAACTTGATCGTGTGGCTCTTGGCATGTGGAAGGGTTTGAGGCGTGCATCGTTTACCCATCCATGTAGCATTTCACCGTCCAGTTGCGCTAACCTTACTGCTCCAGACTCTTTGATTTCTGCAACTATAAATGGGCCTAGCTAGTACATCTGCAACTTACCTGGGAACTTTTGGAACTTACTGTTGTATAACAATGCATGATCTCCGACTTGGAATGTTTTCTTTCTGATATTCTTGTCATGCCAAGATTTTTTCCTTCTTTTCTCTATTGACTGGTGAAATTCGGCTAAGAATCTGGATTCATCAATTTCCATTAGTTGATTCAATATTTCTCTTAATGCTACATCATCTGTCATTTTTTTTGCTTGAGAAATAAACATGTTGGGCACTATGAACTCCATTGGGACCACTGCTTCTTTTCCATATACCAACTGAAATGGTGTTTGTTTATGAATTCTTTTCATTGTTGTTTTGTATGCCCATAAAGTTGCTGGTACGTGTTCATCCCAGTCATCCTTGTTGGCCGATACAATTTTTGTGAGACCTTTCTCCAGTATTTTATTGAATGCCTCAATAGTCCCGTTGGCCTATGGGTGATATGGGATACTTTTATGATGTTGAATCATAAAGTTCTTGAGAAGAGACTCAACAGTTTCATTAATGAAATGTGTTCCTTGATCGCTTGTCAGGCTTTTTGGGCATCCAAATCTTGATATTATATTTTCAAAAATGAATCTTGCGGCAGTGTCAGTTGTACAGTCCTTGACTAGTGTTGCTTCTTCCCATTGTGTGAGATATTCTATAGTCGTTATTATGTATCTTGCGTGTGAATGTCGCACTGGTGGTGTTATGGGTCTGATGAAGTCTATCGCCCACTTCTCAAAGATTTTCACTGTATGAACTGGGTTTAAAGGGAGTTCATCTCAACGTGAAGGCTTTCCAACCCTATGACAGACATCACAATTCTTAGCATATTCCTTAGAATCTTTGTGGATGGTTGGCCACCATAATCCTGCATGCAGTATCTTCCTTGTGGTGGCTTTTCCTCCCACATGGCCTCCTATGACTCCAACATGACATTCCCAGAGCACTTCTTCTCTTTCGTGTTGAAGTATACAACATCTCAGTACTTGATCCAGGCCCATCTTATATAGATGTCCTGCGATTAGTTGATAGTCCGCTGCCCTCACTATTAGATGTTGCTTCTGCATTTGTGTATCCCTGTCTGGGCAGTGCCCTGTTGTTAATAGTCCATCAATTTCTTCTAAATAGTCTGGTACTGCCTCTATTCTGAACAAGTTATCATCAGGTAACTAATCAACTAATGACCCTTCATTCTCTCCCGTCTCCAGTCGTGACAGATGATTTGAACCCACATTTATCCTTTTGATTTTGATGACTATCTCGAAAGTGAATTTTTGGAAGAGTAATAACCAATGACATATTCTTCCTTCTAACACTGATTTGTTTTCTAAATACTTTAGCACTGAATGATCTGTGAAAAATTTAAATGGCACTCCCAGCAAGTAATGCCTAACTTTTTTCAGAGAGTAAACCATGGACAATGCCTCCCTCTCTGTTGTCATATATTTCCTTTCTATAGTTGATGATTTCTTGCTGGCATAGTACATTGTGTGATCCACATTTCACTCACTCGGTTGGACCAAAATTACTCCTAGCGTGAAACCTAATGCATCAATATGTACATGAAATGTTTTTTCCAATCTGGGTACACAAGGATAAGAGTGCTTACTAGTTTCTCTTTTAACTTATTCAAAGTTACTTAGCAGTCCTTTGACCAAGTGAATGCTTTCGTTGTTTTCAGTAGCTTCTCCATCAGGATATAATTGATGGGTAGTTTCTAATGAACCGCCTGTAATACCCTATGTGGCCCAGAGTGGACCGCAGTTTATTTACATTGTGTGGTGGTTCCATGTTAACAATTGTCACAACCTTTGCGGGGTCTACACACACTTCGTCTTTACAAACAATGTGGCCTAGCAGTGTTCCAAATGGAACCACAAAAATGCATTTTTTTAGATTCAAGGAGATTTGCAATTGTCGACATCTTTCAAACATGAACCTTAGTAAGCTTGTGTGTTTCTTCAATAAACTATATATTGTCTAGTCATCCATGTACACCTCCAGGAACCTGTGAATATAGTCTCTGAATGTAGCTATAACAATCCTTGAGAAGACAACAGGTGCATTCTTCAACCCGAATGACATTACATGGTAAGCATATGACCCCCATTCAGTGGTGAACATTGTCTTTCTCTTGTCTTCTTCTACTATTTGAACCTGATGATAGCCCAAAAATCCATCAGTGAAGGAATATGCTTCATTTCCCACTACATTGTCCAGAACTTCATCACTAAAGGGTGTTGGGAAGGGATCATGCACACATTGATAATCAACACAAAATTTGATCTCTGTTGCATCTTTCTTGTTCTATATGACTATTAGACTGATCCATTCTGCTTCGTCTACCAGGAATATAATCCCAACTTCTAGCATTTTGTTGATCTCCCTCTTAAACTTTTCTTTCACTTTGGGGTTTAACCTATATGGCATGTGCTTTACTGGATGAGCACCCAGTTTTAAAATGATCTTCATCTTCCCTATGTCTCCCTTTATCCCTTTTAGCTTGGCTACCGACGCTGGGAACAAGTCTTGATATTCTTTCAACATGTAAAAGTCTCCTTTGTTGTCTGTTCATCCCAATAATCCCCAACAGATGCCATTTTGGGTTTATCATCTATTCCAATATTCTTCTTTCTCACCTTCATCGTAAGTAGGTGGGCAACTTTTCCTGTGGGACTTTCTTGAATATCCCTTTCCCCTTCTATTTCATCAAAGGTTAGATGTATCAATCCTTCTAAACCATCTTCATCTGGTTCTGCATCTACTTTGTCATAGTCCATATATTCTAGATAACCTGTGTCATAAAGATGTTGTAAGAACTTCTCATCAACGCAACCTTCCCATAATTGTCTTGGGGTGAACAAGATTCTTTTAATAGCATATAATGTTTCAGTCATGCGTTGATCAACGTCTTTGAATGAGAAGCTGCTAATGAACTGGGTAGCCATGAAATCCCAATCCACTATTTGTTTACGAAGCTCCTCTTGTATGTACCATGCTTGTGGGATGGTACCTAGGGCATGTATAAATACATGCACCCAAAGTTATTTCAAAAGCCTTTCCTTTTCCCAATTTTCTATGCAATCTTCTAAATGCTTCTTAGGATTTGAATTTCCTATATATTTCACTCTATTCTGTGGCCAGTCTTCTTCTTGACTGAACCTCTCTGTCATGGCTCACTTTATAGTTCCCCATTCATGAAATGTGTTGTGGTGCGTTCTCCACCACCTTACCAGGGTGGCATGTAACGCGATATCTAGCAATGGAACCTTGTGATCTTCCCTTATTTCTCTATCTACTTTGTTTAAGAAAATGTTTACTAATTCAATACCATGGAATTTGGGATGGTCTCTTACCTCTTCCCCTATCCAGTTTATCATGCATATCTTTGCGCAATGTTTGGTATCAAGTTCATATCCCCATTGTTTTCATGCATCCCACATGGCTTCGAAAGCAGCCTTTGAGCTTTGAATACTCCT
The DNA here is from genome assembly GCA_031772625.1 of Pinus tabuliformis. Lineage (NCBI taxonomy): Eukaryota > Viridiplantae > Streptophyta > Pinopsida > Pinales > Pinaceae > Pinus > Pinus tabuliformis. The sequence goes on from CM062809.1 coordinate 1,009,001,519, forward strand.
CCAGCTGACAGATCCTACATCTATAGGATTTATATAATCCTCTCTCTTACCTGTCATTCGTGTGTATAGCTGGTCTAGCATTCTCAGCTCATCCCTGTCATCCACAAGTTTCGTGATTGTGGGTCTAAGGATCATACCACTCGGATCCCTTCTACTTCAAATATCATTAGTTCTTTTTCAAGTTGAATGAAAACATACTTTTCATAGGCCCAGTCGATCCCAATGAGTGTTGGATATGGGTCCTTATCATCCATTAGATCAATTACTTCAAACTCAGTGTACATCTTTACTCCTGACACATCAACCTCTACATTTTCTAACCTTCCAATAGGTAAGATACAATACTGGTTTGCCATCCTCAATTGTATGAATGTATTTAAGTTGTGGCTTCCCCATCACCTCCCATGTTTTCTTGGGAAAAATGTTTACATCCGACCCTAGGTATAGCATCGTATATTTGATCTAGAATCTTGTAATTTGAGCATTGATTCATAATTCCCTTCTATTTCTCTTTTTGTTCTGCCACACTCTTTTGGTATGCCTTTCTGGTAAGTTGGGAGATGGTGTTTCTCCTTCCTCTCCATCTTCTGGCAATACCGCTTTTAAACTTTTGCGCAACTCTTTTAACATCCACTCATCATCAATAATTTTTAGAAATAACTTAAACCATTCTTCTATTGGTTGAGCATTGTTGAGCGCGCATTTGTCTTGTTTCTGTTTCTCCTTTGTCTTGGTCATCCCTTCAAACAATTTAGATGCCTCTTGATAGTATTTCTTTTGTTGTGTGGGTTTGTATGATTTTTTCGGGGATACCGCCTTTACAATCAAGGGCGAGTCCACCATACCTCGATCTTTCTTGGTCTTCTTTCCTCCCCTTGTAACTATATTTATATTAGTTATGAGAAGAGCGTAATCTGTACGAGGCTCTGTGTTGATCATGTTAGCCCCTCTCTATCTATTCCTTTCCTCCCATTTTACAATGAGCTCAGGGCAATCCTCCATGGCATGGGTATTGATTCTGCATTGCGAACACCATGGTCTCTTGGGGAGCAGACATTCCTTAGCGACATGACCCTCTTGATCACAATTATAGCACCTTATGGTACCTCTACCTCCTGCTATTCCTCCTCTCGTATTTCCTCCTCATCCTACCCTGTTGGACTCATTAATTTTGAATGTAGATGTGTCTAGCCATTCTACTAAAGCATCCAATGCCCTGCACTGGTTAGTGTGATGCATTGTAGATGAAAAAAATCACAATAGATGTTACTTGGGACATTGGATTACTTTTGTAGTATTGGGCACACCCACGGTAGATGTCCGTACATTCTGCAAATTTCACAGTATTCTTGGTTATTCCATCTTGGGAAAGTTCGTTGTGCCCCTACTACTACAACTCCTACTATTGGTGGGGTTCATGATGGTCCTGCAATCCACCCTTAATGGTTCATTCCCTGCAACATTGGGAATTTTGTCACGACATGTCCTTCCACCATGTAGTGTGTACACCACACATTGGGTCTTGCTGGCTAAACTTGAAGCCGATCCTTAAGTTTCTCCGTTAAGTTGGAAATCTGATTTTGGAGGCCCATGATTGACGGATCCTGCAACCCCTCCCCCCCCCCCCGATATTCAGGTTGGTATCTGGCCATGGCCTCTATATGCAACACTTGTTCTAAAGCATCCTGGAGAGTCCTAATCTTCTATTGCATCAACGATGTTCTTGTAAGAGGTAAGAGTGCCTTGATGAACCAGTCTCTCTAGTGATTAGGATCCAAGGTGTGACTTAGCTTCGCAATAGCATCCTTAAATCTTTTAATTAGTTCCCAAGCTGTTGCACCTTCCTTTTGCTTGATTTCCCACAGCTCTAATAACCCCTACTGGTCATTTTGAGGTACTTTGAATTCTTTCACGAACCCTCTCTTGATATCATCTACTGTGGGATTTTGGTTCTATTTTGCCCATTTTATAAACCAATGTAGGGCTTTCTCCCTCAATGTGGTCTGGAATTAAACTCATTTAGTATTTTCTAGTGTCTGAGTGCTCTCTGTATAGCTTCACAAAGATAACAATGCTGTTCTACGTCTTCATTTCCTCTACCGACAAATTCAAGGTATCTAGTGAAAGCTCCCACCATGGTTACTTGAGTATGCGCCAAAAACACAAATCATTTGGTTTTAGGTTGCTGAGATCCTTGCAGTCCTAGATTACTAATACCACTAATTCCACTATTATTTATGGTATTGAAACTGCCCTTATATTTCTCATATATGTTGTGTACTCGTATCACTTTAGCTAACTTAGCAACAAGTTTCTCAGGATTATTGTAAGGCACCAGGGGAAGGTTGGGAGGGATACTACTTGTACTTCGGGGATTTTGCTACTAATCTCTTGCAAATGTTTCATCTTTGGCTAATAACTTTCTCATGACATTACTCATTTCCTCTTCCATTTCCTCTTCATGAGTGCTCCACATCTGTCCCTCTGCCATATTTCCCACAATATGTAAGGAAGAGTCCTCATCATTATCTTGGCTTCTATCCTTCCCATCAACATTCATATATTTTCCTACATCTTCTTCCATACTCTTTCCCTCTCCTGAGCTCCCCAGCACCGATCCTACTTGGTTGGGTCCCATTCGTCTCTTCTTCAGAGTCTGAATCACTCTCACTTGCCACTTTTTAGCTAACAACACTCTCCTCTGTGCCCTAATGTCTCTAGCCTTCTGCAATCCTTCCACATTCATTCCTTCATTAGAATCTCTATTCCCCAACTAGTAGCATCCTCCCCGTAGGTCCTTCCCCCAGTACTGGGGTTTTACACTACCATAGTTGTTGTAGATAAGGGTATCAACCCTTCTTCTACCATGAACATCTTAATCCACAATGACACTTCCCTCACCAACTTCCCTCTCAATCCTGACTTAAACATCGCTTCTGCCCTTGAAAAGGATTGATAGTTCTCTGTGGAAAACTTGACTATGTACCCATCTACTATGGTCTATACCCAAAAATAAACTACCCTTGTCATATTGCTATCCAAGTGTTGAAGTGATACAAGGTCTGAGGGATCCTAGTCATGATGAGCTGACGTCATTCCTTCTACCGATTCTTCACTTTTAGCCTCCTTAACCAATTATACAAGTCTTCTAGAAACTTACACCAGAAGATCTCGTATTGGTCACTCACAACCTCAGTGTAAAACATCTCCCTACTCACTTTGGCAATTGGTTGACCCCTTAGAATAGCTTATTTGCTATAAGTTGATCTACTCTTTTATCCCACCAATCCCTAATATTTTTCTTAAATATCCTCGAAACCATATTCCAAACCAGTTCTTATAGCTTCAGGTCCCAACAATGAAACCATTTGTTGGCACAAAAGTGACATCAGGGAAAGACCCTAGGTTTAGGTGCAAAGGGCCAACAATGGTTTGTTGTAGTCTAGGACAACGTTGACATTTTCACGTTACCCCAAGGGATAAGGAGTCTCGCCTGAGGTGTGCCACGACTAGAAGTAAGAAGGGTCCAGTACAGGGTCAGGGCTTTATTAACCATTACACTATAAGTGTCCCTATGTATATACTCATACTAAAAATATATCAACATGAAGATCAATCTATCATGAACATAGACTTTTAACACATTCAAATTTTTAGTGGGTCCATACAACATAATCAAATACACACATCATACTAAGAAACCAGTTCGACTCTTCATTCATATTAATTCAATAGAATAAAATTACATTATACACTGGCGTCAGCCACAGATAACTGCATGAATTAATTGGTTACATGACCCAACTGACTGCAATAGAATTTCCCCACTTCTTAGCTACTGATCTGGCCTTCAGGTCGGATGCTCTGAGAGCTCGCATCCTCCTCACTACTCGTTTGTGACCAGAAATCTTCAACTAACCAATCAAGCCAAAAACCAACCCCTTTCTCATTGTGGCCTTCTCCTTTAGTATTCCTTCTGTAGTTTGCACTGCCAATCCTTACTTGGATGTTTCTTTCCTTGGCTACCTCTTGTCCACGTTTTCACTTGGCTACCCTTGCTTTCTGCTGACACCTTGCCACGACCATCCTGCAACTTCCTATTCCTGCTTTCCTCCCTAGATGTTTTCTCTGCAACCTAACCATTGCTGCCACTATATGTTTCCTCTTCTTTGTATCTCCAAAATATTTCAAAATGGAAACGAAGGCCCCAACATATTGGGTCAACCACCAACAATCAAGCTGAATACAATGCCCTCATAGGTTTCTTAGCTGATGCCTCCCACCTAGGTATCTGTCACCTAGATGTATTCCTTTATTACGAAAGTGTTGTATCAAAATTGAACACAACCTTTCAAGTTCATGATCCAAGCCTTTTTGAAAAGCATGCACAAAGGTTATCTCTAAATTTTGATCTTATCACATTTACACATATACCAAAGGATCAAAATCATACAACTATTCACATAGATAATCAAGTCCTAAAATGGCATGTATCACACATATATAACCATCAAGATACATACACCATAGGCAATAATATCCATCTCATACAAATATAAAATACATCAAATGTATAGAATCATAGGACACATCATAAGAGGCACCAAAAAATCTCCTCTCGTATATACATGTCAAAAAATACACACGAGTACAAAAAATAAGTTTAACATCCACTAGATCATGGCTAGGTAAAATAAGCCCTCAAAAACATGGTATCATCCTCATAATGGGTGCTTTCTCATACATCTGATAATATGCATCTAGGGATGGGGCCCTCCCCCCACTCTTGAGATCTAATTTTTACATTAGGTGCCAAAATAAGATTGGCGATGGCCATTGCCATCGTGATGCATCGAAGAACTGGTCGATGTACCTGATCAAATACCATTGCCATCTCCACCACCACCTATACCAATCCCACCCAACCATCCTCTGACACCCCCATGATCAAGGCCTCGGGTCAGCCCCAAGCATCCTCATAGTCTCGAAGCCGCACTGCCAAAGCTGATGTCTGAGCATATTCTGCCTCGACATGATCTCCCAGTCTCTCCATCTCCCTGGAATCCAATGAGCTTGACCCCTCCCTAGAGGGACCAGAAATATTGAGTTGTTGGTATTCCAACCACCTCTCATGTCCCTCTTTTTGAACATCCCACTATTGCTGAGGTATAGCAAGACCACCAAACACTCTCATCCACTGTGGATTGTTTCCTACCAAGTAGGCTAGTGGTTGTCCATGCATCCCTGGATATTTAAGAACAAAGACATGATATCAACATCATACGAAAAATGTATCATAAAGTATACATGTCAAATAAGTAAAATGTAGAAATAAATTAGGTCACATACTTGTTGGCCCCCAAGCGTCACTGGGGAGAGCCTCATATTTGGATCACTCGTAAAGTTAACTCCATGATATAGGTACTTAAGAATCATATGAGGGTTAGAAAAAAACCAATGCTCGACCTCTGCGTTCCTATGATGCTCTGCTGCACCTCCACATGTCCGTGGAATCATGGACACCATTCATGTCATCCTGGGGTCCCTAGCAGCACCTAGGGGAGCTGCTATAAAGAGACGTAGAATCACAACCCTCTCATATAGGATGCTAAATAAGATGTTAGCATAGAAGAAGATCCTAGCTCTGCCCTATAGAAACTCCATTAACTGGGAGACCATCACCCTATACACAAAACCAACCTAGTCGAAAAATTGGGCCACCTGTAGCATCTACAACACTATGATCGAAGGCTCTGATACTCAGTCTGGGGCCATTGAACTTTCCAAGCACACGATCATTGACAGTGCTGCTCGCTTTGCAAGATCTAGGATAGATGATGCTCTGATGCACCCATCCTCAATAGGGTTATACTAGTAGTGGACCTTTGCCCATCTTCGAATATCACCTTCCCAGTTGGAAAGGGATAGCGAAAAACCTCTCCTCAAGGTACCAAACTCGTCAAAAAATATATATAAACTGCTACATTGATTAGAATATCAATCCATCTAACGATGAAGATCTATCGATTTACATCCCACAACTGAACCAAAAATGATGAGAACTCATCATGCGACCTCAACATGGGGTTTTGAAGGAACTTCAATAACCCCCATATTGTTAATGTTTTGGTAGCTATAGGATCATGTGCGACAACTACCCATAAAGGTTATCAATCCTACTCTTGCCAGAGCATGCCCATCTTTCCATCAAAGATATCAAATTAAAAAGAAAAAAAATTGTCTCCCAAACTATAAACAACCATTTTTTAAAACATTGCATGTTTATGGACATCATAGGCATGTAATACATGCATTTGTTTCTCAAACAGACACATAATGCATGCATCTTCCATGCAATAACCCTCAATAACACTATAATGAGGTTGATGCATCTGCTTGCTGAGAAGACACGTCGTCCACACATCTATTATTGATACAGATGCACAGACTATTTGGCCTTGGGTGGCCAAGTTGCAATGTCTCCAAAACAATGATGCCACGACTTCTCGATGAATAGCTGCACCAATTGTGTGGCTATCAGCCCTTTTCCCGTGGAGTCTCCACGTGAGTCCCTCAAAAACACACAAAGATCGCATGACTATCACTCAATTGCCCATGCGGTCCAAGATTTTTTGACCCTAAAAAGCCTGTAAAGGGCACCCTTGTACGACCTACCTAGCCTAGTCTACAAAATTGACAAAACAATGGTTTAATGTTATAACTTGTCTTTCCTCGTGCGCTACCCTAGTACACTTGCTGACCACAACGACAAGAAACAACTCTTGGATTAGCTCTGGCCTCCCAAAATAGTAAGTACAAATGAGGTGGCACTAGGCCCACTTTGCCTTATATATTGCCCTTTTCGACATCTTTTGGAGCCCAATATAGGAGCTCATGATCTCTATTTTCGAAATCGTTAGAGACATAAGGATCAAACCGCATCATCTTCATCATGGAACCCTCCATTCAATTTCAACCCAAAACTCATTTTCGGACCCACCACATGCTTAGAGTAGCACTTCAACTGTGCCTTCTTTTCTTTTTCAATTCATATTATTTAATCACTTCAAATTATTTATATGTTAAAAATAATTTTTTTCACTTAAGGTATTTGCTTTTAAATTGCAGGCACAACAACAAACTTCCTGCCATTCTCAACACCCCAGTGCCCAACAACAAAGTAGGTATCATTCATCACTCATCATGATAGGCTTGCCACAAATATTTTCATATCTTGACATCATTTCTCTAAAAATGCACCATAGGGTTTGTCATATCGACCATGTTTACCATCACCTCCCCTTGCATATGGTAAATGTACACGCCGGTCGATAGAGCCTTCCCACTCATGTATCACCTCATGATATAGACCCCCACATACTATTGGGATCCATGACCATCTACCCAGGCCTGAGAACCATTTCAAATTACATGCCTTAAAGATGAGCCTCATTCTTCTTCATTCATTGCTTACCAACTCCATTCCTAGGACACCCCTTGTATGTTGCAATGGATCAAGATGAACACACCACCACGTTCTACGTTTGGTCTACCATTTACCCATATTATTGTAGACCATCTGCATCGATTTTTCTCCCTCACCAACCCAACACAGAGACCAAGCAATGGGGTGTCTGCCTTCAGTAAAAGCAGGTCACCATTTTCATGGGGCACCCATCTCTGTGTTTCTACATCCAAATCACCTTCATATTCTTTTGGAAAGTGTACAAATATTTTTTTAGGAAAAGCCTTCCCACCCATATTGTCATATATTTTTACCCAATAGAAGTTTCTAGTCACCCTTGGTTAGAGTTCACACGTCATCCACATTCATTTATCCTCTTTACACCAGTCAGAACGTACTTACACCTACCTTGGAAATCCTATTGATACCAGGGCCATCCATGTTAGGGAAAGTGTTTTGATTTCCACTAGTTGCATAATAGCTCTGACCTCAGGCCAATTTTCCATATATCATCATTTTTCATTATCATGCCTTACCTAAATGACACTATTACCATCTGTTTTCACCTTATTTTGATTCCTTGAATAAGAATTTCAAGCAGTTTATGCTTATTTCTTGTCAACTTCAACAACTATATTCTAGGATCGAGGCAATACCTTGGATACTCCCCCCTTTAAGGGACATCCCCAGGTGGCACAATTTGAATCACTATTTCCCACTAATGTCATTGGTCCCCTTGACATTTGATGCACACACAAGTTTTCGTGTCAAGGTGGTATCATACTTAATGACCGTTGCAGTTCTTTCATTTAGTCTAAGACCCATGTATCACTAAGTACCTCATTTAGCAATGCTTACATCATGATACAGGGGAGGTACCTAAAGTTGAAGAACGATGCATACCTCAACACCTCAATTAATAGTGCCTCACCTTTTTTATGCATGGGGGAACCAAATTCAATCTTTTTGTCAAATAAATTCCCTTGAGGGTGTCAACATTCATCATATCAACCATCAACATGTCAACCACCACAATGTTGATTGGATATAAACATTTCCTTTCCGATTGTAATAATTCATCACTAGTCGTCATAATAAGCATAGGACATGCCTGCCTCATATAAACACTTTTTATTTTTAGGTTTTATTTAGAGTATGGTTATCCTTTATACTCAGTCAAGGGGTTTACCTAGTCATGTCTCTAATAAGTTATCCTCTCTCCCAGGAAGTTGATTAGATTCTCCATCAGAAAAAAAAATAAAAAATGATGATGTATTTCAGCAATATGTTTGCTCCTAACCTCATATATTAGGGGGAAATTTCTAACACCAGAAAATCGTACACATGTTTTCACAATCTAGAAGATGCAAAAATATGTCTAGAAGAATGCAAAAGTAAATATTTTCTAGCTGAAGACATTATGAAGTTCAAAAAAATTAATTTCTCCTAAGGTCCAAAGTTTATGGAGTTTAAAAATTGAAGTCAACGCAAATGTTTCTTTGATAGTCATGTGTCACATAGTATTTCCTTCAAGATCCACTCAATTGAGAAAATGGTTGACTCAACAAAATCAGGAACACTTCCCACACTTGGAGGCGATTCCCTAATAGGATCTCAGTGAAGGAAAACATAATTCGAGTCTCCCTAAAGATATGCAACCCTCAATGGAATCATCTTGTCCCACTCATAAGTCATTATCATTCATGAACGAAGGGAAGGAAGATGGATTCAAAAATTCTATATAAACATGCCATGGGAGAACCAAAATATGATACAATGCTATGCCAGCCAAATTGCTATTAGAGCAACCCAACATTTCATTATTGAAGCAAATAAAGTAAGAGCACTAGCATGTTGGCCATATTTCTTCTAAGTGGTCCATTATCTTAGTGAGAGGAGAAGAGTCCAACATTGAGAGAGTCTTCATAATTCTTTGAGAGAGAGGAGAAGTTTGCAAAGAGATTGAGGAAATGAACCTCCTTCTTGAGTATTTTTGAGTCCCATAGCTCAAATAATTCTCTTCAAGTGTTTAGAATTTATCTATTGTATTCAACATCTATCATCAACAACCAATAAAGGGAGCCTTTTCCATTAATTTTTTTACTTATTTGCTCCATTGAGCATTGTTTGTGTATTTATCTCTTTGTTTTAGTTCATGTTTGTATACGCATTGTTATCACTATTTGTAATGCTTTGTTTATCTAAGTCTTTTCACTAACAACATTAAGTTGGTATGTATTCCTTTTTAGGGAATAACCAACTACTAAGGAGGTGTATTTTAGTACACCATTGCTACAAAAACACTACCACAGGAATAATATTAAATCCCAGGGATTAATATTATAAACTCAAGGTATATAAACCCAAATACAAATATTATAAACCATAAAATAAACATGTTTGACCATGGATTACCATGGTTGAGTTTCATATTGAGACAATCCTTTTCACAATGCGATGTTGGACCATGGTTGACCATAATTGATTTTCATATCGAGACAATATTTGTCACAATGTGACATTTGACCATGATAGACCATGGTTGATTTTCATATTGATACAATCTTTGTCATAATGCGACGTTGTACCATGGTGTACCATGATTGACTTTATAAACCATGGTTGACCATGATTAATATTATAAACCAAAGGTATTAATACTAAAAATCCAAGGCATTACAAACTGAAGGGAATAATATTAAACCAAAGGAAATAATATAAACCCAAGGTATATAAACCCTAAGATAAATATTATAAACCTTAAAATAAACATGGTTCCCTAGTTTACAATGGTTAATTTTCATATTGAGACAATATTTGTCACAATGCGACAATGGACCATGCTTGATCATGGTTGGTGATGGTTGAATTTCATATGAAGAAAAGATTTGTCATAATGAGACGTTGGACCATGGTTGACAATGATTTATTTTCATATTGAGACAATTTTTGTCACAATGTGATGTTGCACCATGGTTGGCCATGGTTGTCACAACGTGACATTGGAACATGAGACAATCTTTGTCACAATGTGCCCATGGTTGACTATGATTGATGATGGTTGACCATGACTGATTTTCATATTGAGACAATATTTCTCATAATGTGACATTGGACCATGGTTGATTTTCATACTGCGAAAATCATTGTGACAAAGTGGCGTTAAACCATGGTTGACCATAATTGACCATGGTCGACCATGTTTGACCAATGTTGATAATGATTAACCATGTTTGACAATGATTGACAATGATTGACAATGATTGAGCGTGTTCATTTTCATATTGAGACAATCTTTGTCATAATGCGACGTTGGGCCACGGTTTACCATGATTATAAACACAAGGGATTTATATTGAACGCTAGGATTAATATTATATACCCTATGAATAATATCATACCCTAGGAGTATGAAGCCTTAGATTAATTAACCAAAGGGATTGATATTATAAACCCAAGGGATTAATACTAATAACCCAAGGGATTATAAATCCAAGGGAATAATCTTAAAGCCAGGGGATTAATATTATAAGCCTAAGGTATATAAACCCTAAGATAAATCGTATAAGCCCTAAAATAAACATGGTTGATCATGGTTGACCATGGTTTATTTTCATATTGAGACAATTGTTGTCATAATCTGACATTGGATCATGGTGGACCATGATTAATTTTCATATCAAGACAATCTTTGTCACAATGTGACGTTCGACCATGGTTGATTTTCATATTGAGAAAATCTTTTTCACAATGCGACGTTGGGCCATGGTTGGACGTGATTGACCATGACTGATTTTATATAGCATGCTTAGCCATGATTGATATTATGAACCCAATGGAATAATAAACCCAAGGGATTAATCCTAAGAACGCAAGCGAATAATATAAACCCAAGGTATACAAACCCTAAAAGAAATATTATAAACCCTAAACTAAATATGATTTACCATGGATGATTTTCATATTGAGACAATCTTTGTCATAATGCGACATTGGACAATTTTTGACCATGATTGATTTTCATATCAAGACAATATTTGTCACAAAGAGACAGTGGACCATGGTTGACCATGGTATACCATGGTTGTCACAATGTGATGTTGGACCATGAGACAATCTTTGTAACAATGTGACCATGATTGATTTTATAAACTATTGTTGACCATGATTTATATTATGAACCCAAGGGATTAATACTAAGACCCTGTTGTGGTGAAATAAATAAACCTCATTTTTTAATTTATTATTTTTGTAATAATAATGGGGACCCTTTTCATAAATTTTGTCTAAATCGTTTTTTTAATATTTTCTTTTAGTCAAGTGGAAAATTTTGAGAGATTTTTATTTTCTTCATATTTCCTTTCTGATTTTCTTCACCGCATTTGATTTCTCGTTAGCTTTCTTTTGGTTTATGCTTCATCTCATTTGGATGCACGGTTTGCATATGGTGTTTATTCAAAAATATGGTGTTTATTCAAAGTTCGGTAATTTTTACGGTCAAGGCTAAAAAATGTACAAAATATATATTGTTTTAATTTTTGTAAAATAATTGTAAATATAAACTTTGTATTATTTTTTATTAATAAATTCATTTTTTTACTAACAATGCTACAAAATCACCGCAACAAAAATTTTAGAACAATTAAAATTATGTAATTTTCGATCTCAGAAATCTATTTCAAATCCCAATTTAAATTTAAATTATTAATGCTTCCATAATCCCAAACTCAAGTGACTGTAGTGTTTTAATATTAAGACTTTTATTCTAAAATGGTCACAGTTTGTGGAAAGAGATACCCATCTAACCTCCTTCTCCTTCCTTTCCTCTCTTTCCTACCTCACTTCACATCTCATTTCAAGGTATCTAAACCTGTGATTTTCGTAACTCTATTTCATTTTCACCAACAAAAACTCGCCACGCGACACTCACCTCGGGACATTGTATGTTAGGGCATCAAAATTATTAAATTTCATAACGCATTTCAAAAGTCTCCTTCGAAGTTCATGTTCTAAAACACCTTATGCCTCCAATCTAATACTGTATCCCTCGAGTCCGTTTCTTATATATAAAACCCATCCTTATGCCTCCCACTATGGCCCATAACATGAGACCGAAAGCCACTTAATCCATGTCATGTTTTACTATGTTGTTTTAGTATTAAATTAAATTATTTGAATTTAAATTTTTAACTATTTAAATTTTTATAATTTGTAATTAATTGATTTGTATATAAGTAATTTAATTTTAAATAATTAATAATTGATTAAATTTAATTGTACAGTTAATTAGGATTAAGATTTTTAATTATTTTTAATTTTGGTTGAGATAGCGAGTTTTCCAGAATTCTCATAATTTTGAAATTTCAATTTTGGAAAGACATAGTTCAAGATTTATTTGGCCAACTGAGGCTAACAATAGCTTGTTGGAAAGCTATGAGTGTGGATAATAATTTGGGAATATTAATTTTAACAGATTCAATCATTTAATGACCCATAAATTCAACAGAAGGCAAAGTGATGAATTTGCAACAACAATTAGTTTCTCCAAATTTTGATTTGGGAAAACTTCATTGGCTTGGGAAACTATTGTCACTAATTCATCCTCTAGAATTATTCAAAATATAATCAAATCAATATGAAACAATCGCATATTGGAATTTCTTTAGATTTTATTTATTTTAATTTATCAATATCGTGAGAGTTTGTTTTTCTGATTTCTAATTTGCAACTAATTTATTTTTGTTTTGGTTTTGATTGGTTAGTAAGAAGAGATCAGTTGGAGAAGTTCATATATGAGACATTTTGGAGCAATGAAAAGAGACCAACAAAGACGAATATTGGGAATTTGCAGCGCTAATTCAAGATTTGGAAACTACTTTCAACAATTCTATATTTTGAGATTTCTTGTAATTATCAAATAACAATTTTGAGAAAAATATTTGGGTTCCTCTTCTAACAATGCAAACTCTGAAACGGGAATTATAAACTCAAAATGGGAACTCTTGCTAAAAAACCTCGTAAAAACATAAAAAACTGTGCAAAAAAAGAAAAGTGTTGGTGCTGGAATAACACCTTTTTTTTCTAGGGTAAATTTTCAACATGTTTTAAAAATGGGAGTGAAAACCAATTTTTGGTGCAAAAAATGTCCAAAACACACCCTTAAGATGAAAAGTGTTGATGTTCGAATAACACTTTTTTTCAATGGTAAATTTTGTGCAAAAAACACCCTGAAAACGATAAAGTATTGATGCTGGGATAACACTTTTTTTTCAAGGGTAAAATTTCAACATTTCGAAATAATGGCGTAAAATATTTTATCATGACCCCGAAACACATTAAAATTTCAAAAGAATAATGAAAACATAAAATAAAATAAAAAATTAAAAAAATGAAAGAAAACAAAACAAAAAAATGTTAAGAAAATAATGAAACATAAATTAAAATATATACTTAAAAAAAAAACATATGAAAAGAGACAAAAAAATCAAACATTAAAAAAAAATTCAAAAAATCAATCATAAAAATGTTAAAAAAAATACAAAATTATTCTAGAAAACATAAGAATCAAAAAACTAAAAGAAACTTAAAAATTATAAGCAAGTAAATAGTATGAAAAACATATTTAAAAAACAAGGGGAAAAAAGTTATCTTGTAAATAGTATAAAAAAATTTCAAGTTGTTTTAATTTTTCTTTTTTAAATGTTGATTAATTAAAAAAACAAATATAAAAATATATATAAGAAAGACAAAAAAAAAGTAAATTAGTAAAAAAAAAATTATCTCATAAATCATAAAATAATTTGAAATTTTAAACTATATATATATAAGTAAGTAAAAATGGAAAAATTTAAAAAAAACATTAACAAAAACTAGAAAAAAATTAAAATAAAAAACAAACTAGATTGAAAAAAATAGAAAATTAACAAAAAATAATTTTAAAAACTAATAAAATTAATATTGAAAACATTTTAAAAAAACTAAATAAACAAAAATAAACACAAATTATAAAACAAAAAAACAAAAAAACCTATAAATTTTTTTAAAATATACGTATATTTTCAAGTTAAAAAATAAGATATAAAAAAAAATTTAAAGTTTAAAAAAATATGTATTTTCATTTAACATATATATATATCTTAAGCCCTATCTCTTTAATTAAAAAAAAAAAAAAAATTTAAAATTTAAAACTATTTTTTTTAAACCATTTGTTTTTATTTCAAAAAAAATAAAATTTACAATGTGTTTTAAACAATTTTTATTTTATTTTATTTTTTTCTATTTAAAAATAAAATGAAATTATTTTTTAAACAAATATTTTTTTTATTTTATATATATATATATATATATTCTGCACCTTGGCTGACCGGGGTGGCGCGACCCTGGGCAGAGGGTCTATGTGCAGGCCCTTCCGCCTCGGGCTGCACCACCACGAGTGGCTGGTTGTGGGGAGGCGATTCTGAGAATCACCTCCCTGCCCCACGGTTTCCCATGGAGGCGCAGCCCTGGGTGGAGGGGCCTGCGTGTAGACCCCTTCACCCAGGGCCATGCCATCATTGCCTCCCCACCCCCCGGCCACCTATAGTGGTGCGGCCCTGGGCAGAGGGTCCTGCATGAAAACCCCTTCGCCCAGGGCCACGCCACCATGGGCAGTGGTGGGGGCGGAATATATATATATATATATATATATATATATATATATATTGAAATAAAAAAAATGGTTTAAAAAAATAATTTTAAATTTTTAAATTGATTTTTTTTTTAAATTAAAGAGATAAGACTTAATATATATTTTCTTAAACTTTATTTTATTATTATTTTTTTTTATAACTTGAAAAGATACATATATTTTAAAAAAATTCATAGTTTTTTGTTTTGTTTTGTTTTTTTTTTTTGGGTTTATTTTTGTTTTTTAAATGTTTTTAATATTAATTTTACTAATTTAAAAAAAAATTATTTTATTTTTATTTATTTTTTATTTTTTTTTAAGTTTGTTTTTAATTTTTTTCTAGTTTTCGTTAATGTTTTTTTAAAATTTTTCTATATTTATTTATATATATATATATATATATATATATATATTAACTTCCTTTTTTGGTTCTTTTTTATATATATTTTTATATTTGTTATTTTAAGTAATCAACATTAAAAAAAAAACAACTTGAAAATTCGTTAAGTAACCATAATTTCAAAAAAATTCGACATAATAAATTTTGAAGTGTGAAACCTAAGTTCTCTAAAAAGAAGGTATGCTGCATCAACACATTGCATCAAGACGTTTCAAAATCCGCATGAAAATCACTAACATTTAAAAACAAATATTTATATTTGATACATAAGAAAATTTAAAGTGTAAAACATATGCTCCAAAAATAAAGAAGTATATTCTACATCACCACTTTTCAAAATTGGGTCACGTTTTTACTACCCCTGCAAAATAGGTAATCGTATCAGTTGTTTAAAGTGCAAAAAACTATGCTCTAAAAAAAATATGTGTGTTCTACATCGCCCCTTTTTGAAATCGGGTCACTTTTTTGCTATCTCTACAAAATGGGTAACAATATCAGTTCTCGTTTCAAAGTTTAAGTTGTTTTCTCTGCAACTAGAGGCTCTGAAAGAACTATTGTATTAGGGGATTATAGCTATAGGTAAGGGAAAAAATTTATATATGAGGCTAGGAGAAAAATCTATGATTTTTCTTACTGTGAATTTGCACTATTGTAATGTGTTTTGAGTTGAATTATTGTGAGAAAGTATTTTTAGTTCTAAAAGAGAAGCCTTTTTTACACTACTGTAAGCAATTTCTTCAAGGAACTGAAGGTTCTCATGGACTGCAAAATTTGTACTAAATTTCTAGTATGAATAATTTATCATTCCAATGCACTATTGTTTGGATTGTAAGTTAATACACTATTGTCAAAATTTCTTATTTGATTTTAATTCTTGTTCTAAATAGTGCATTACAATTTGATTGAACACTATTGTCGTATCAATTGTTTTATGCTAATGAAGTTTTGTAAGAGCTATCTTTGAGGAACAAAATAAAATTAGAATTATTACGAATTCATTGAAATAAGAATCTATTGGGCAATAACTATTTATTGTTTAAATACATTCCACTTTGTTTTCTCTTTCATTAATCGAACAAACTACTTCTTTAGTTAATGGAAAACATATAATGAATTCAATCATATAAATAATCCTTTCCCCTAATTAGTTAGTCAATCTGCTCTTGAATTGAGAGAGGGATATTCTTTTCCCAATTCAAGATAGGATTAGTTTTACTTGAATCTTAGAGTAAATTTTCATTTAGAATAATTTTGAATTCTAGAAGTCCGTCATACAAGGGCATAACTTAGCTATGATTTAGATGAATCGTAGATTCAACTTAAGGATCACTTTCTTGCAAGAAGGTAAATTTAATTTCCATTTTTCTATTGGCAATTAATAGAAATAGTATAAGCCACTAGATAGGCAAAGAGGGAAACTGGACCCAATTGAACCAGTTGGAACCACTACATCAGATGGATAAGACCTTAGTTGGGGCTCCGACTGGGTGGTCTCCTTTACATGTTGATGAGGTCATTTTTGTCCATCAACATTTTTGGTGCTATAAGGAGGGCATGAAAACCTGTTTTCTTTTAGATTTTTTGTATTTTAAAGTTTACTTTTAATCACAACAGGTCCTTCCAAGGTTCCAATTTGGAGTTGTATCTCTAGACATGCATCCTCCAATACTCCACTGAATATAGTAAGACACTTGTCAAAGGCAAAATTTAACTGTAAGAAGAATGATTATGTATTTGATCACGCCTTACAGTTTATTCAAAATTTTGCAAATTTTACTTTTTATGATATTGATGAAGGTATTTTATGCATAATTTTTACTCTTACATTTTGGAAAAAAGCTAAAAGATGGTGTGAATCTCTTCCAGTTTCCTCTATTCACAGTTGGATCAATTTATCGCAAAGTTCCTTTATGAATTTTCCAGTTATGATTATGAACACGTATGTGATGAGATTGAAGATTTACGAAGGTTTGAAAATGAATCTTTTATATATTTTATCATTAGATTTTGATTAAATTGCTTAAGATTAAAAGTTGAGGATAAACCTTCAAATATTGAATTGATGGAATGGTTTGAATATGTTTGTTATCTTCCTCCCATTACAAACCCATATGAGACAATTGCAAGCTTTGATGGATCTTGTTCGGCCTCTATTAACATAATAAAAAATTATGATATGGAGGTGCATGACAATCATAATGAATTTTCTTCGATTATGTATGATAAATTACTTAATTTGGTGCACACATCCTATATCATTAATTATGATCATGATACCCTCCTACATGTTAATGGATTTCAATCACAAAGCTTGGAAATTTTGATAATCAATTGAAAGAAGATACCAACAATAAAATTGAAGAACCAACTACAACGAAATCTAAAAATTAGCATGAAATAAATTCAAAAAACCAGTTAAAAAATCATCAAGGACAACAAAACAATTGATCATGTTGAATAAATACAAAATGTAAGGAAGCCATGTAACAGTCTTCAAGAAAGCAAAGTAGACAAATGAATGATCTAGAATATGAAATTTTCAATGGAGAAAATGCACAAGAATATGTAAGTAGAGATATTTCTAGGTTCATTTCTTCAAAATATCATTTTTCCTTTTATCCTCATATTTTTGCTGATAGTAATTCATCCCCTCTTTGCATTAATTTTGTTCCATGTTAGTCCAGGAGGTAACTCCTCAAATGAATTGTGATATTGCATCAAGGCTAATCATAGATATATACATGGAGGGAGAGACTCTTGAGATTCATCTCCGAATGCCTCTTCATATTGCAGATCTCCTTATTTTCGATTTACACTATTTTACACATATTCACCTAATCCCAATGATTAGGTGTTAACATTCCCCCCCTAATTTGAAGGGATGTTGGTGAGTCCAAACATCATTATGAATCTTTTGAAATTTTCTCTTCCAAGCGCTTTGGTGAACATGTTTGGAATGCACTCATTTGTGGAACAATGACATAGATGGATTGTCCTAGACTCAACATGATATCGAATAAGATGATATTTTGTATTAATGTGCTTTGTTTGATCATGGAACTTTGGGTTCTTAGCCAACTTTATTTTTGAAGATTTTTCAATCATTAGTGGAGTTGAATGCACTTGTTTCACTTGCAAATCTTCCAAAACTTTTATGAGACACACAATTTCCTTTGTTCTTCAACTACTACCACATAATATGCCTTTGTTGTGGAATATCCTATAATTGATTGTTTGCGTGACCTCTAGGAGACAACTCCTGATCCAAGACTCTTAGCATAACCTGAAGTAGATACCCTAGTTTCTTTATCTCCATTGAAGCCTGAATCAAAGTATCCAATCAAGCTGAATTCTCCCACCTGTGTATACTTAAGTCCAAAGTCTTGAGGTCCTTTAAAGTACTTTAGAACTATTTCTGTAGCAGACCAATACCCCTCACAAGGATTTTGCATAAACTTGGAGAGGATTCCAAAAACAAATGAAATGTTTGGTTTGGTAGTAGTCAAGTAGTTGAGACTTCCTACAAGTTGTCTATACTTTGTTGCATCCTAAAATTATTTTCCTTCAGTGGAAGTGATATTTAAGTTTTTTCCCATTGGATTAGTCAAAGGATTGCACTCAACCATGCCAAACATGTTCAACAGATCCCCAATGTACTTCTTCTGAGAGAGGAATATAAAATTCAGATGTTGAGTTACTTAAATACCAAGAGAGTAGTGAACATACCCCAAGTATGTCATTTCAAAACCTTTTCTCAATTGCTTCTCTATGGATGAAATATAGCTGTCATTCTTCCATGTCATAAAAATATCATCTACATTCACCACCAGATATACAACTGGTTTGAATCCAAATTTCTTGTCAAACAAAGTTACATTGTTAAGATCATAATGTTTGAAGTTGAGTTTCAGAAGATGCCCTGTTAACTTATCGTACCAAGCTCGCGGTGCTTGCTTGAGGCTATATGAGGATTTTACAAGCTTGCATACTTTATGTTCTTGACCCTTCACAACAAATCCTTCTAGATGGGACACAAAAACATTCTCTTTAGATCCCCATTCAAGAAAGAAATTTTTACATCCATTTGATGGACTTCCCAACCATTTTGAGATTTCAAGGTGAAGAGTGTTCCGATGGTAGCCTATTTTGTTGTGTGGGAAAAATTATCCTCATAGTCGACCCCTTCCTTGTGTGCAAAACCTTTTTACACAAGCCTGGCTTTGTGCTTGTCAAGTGAGCCATCGTATTTATACTTGTTATTGTAGACCCACTTGTAGCCTATTGGTTTGGTTCGTAATGGAGGATCAACCAGCTTCCATGTGTCATTATTTATAAAGGAATCACACTCCTTTTGCATCACTTCTTTCCATTCATCATGAGAAGTGACTTCTTTAAAGGATTTTGGATTAGAATCTAAATACAAATTTAGTTCAAAATCATAAGAAACATCCATATCAATAGGTGAATCAAAATCGTCTACATCACCTCCATTTTTCTTGGTTAAATTTCTTGTTCCTCTCTTTCTTGTTCCTTGTCATCCATTTTGGAGGAACTTTCTGAGATGGCCTAGGCTGCTCAATTGACAGAGTTGGGGTTGAATCTAGATTGAGTTTGCCAATTCTATCAATCACATCACTCAAATTGTAATCAATGGCTAGAGATTCATGTGGGGGAGAGAGTGCTTCAGAATAAGATTCCACAGGTTAATCTAGTATATGAAAACCCCCCTTCAATATGTGGAATCTCATTATCAAATTCTTGAAAAGACTTGGCATATCCAAATCTATCCAAGCGATCAAGCAACCGCTGAACAACATTGTCAACCTTGGAAGATGTAAGAAATATCACATCTATAGACACTATTAACTTATTAAGGAGTTTAGACTTCTGTGATCCATAACATTGTTTAGATAATCTTCGGCAAAATCACATAACCAATCTGCTTTGGAGGTATTTAAATACCCCAAGAAGATACACTTACAACTCCTTACACCAAGTTTGTTTCTTTTATTCCTTAGGTATCAAGGCATAACAGGTGGAACCAGAGACCTGAGATGCTTTACTGAAGGAATTTAGCCACACCACATTTCATAAGGAGTCTTGTTTCCAATAGCATTAGATGAAAACCTATTCCGTATATACACAGCATAGAGAACTACATCAACCCAAAACATCAATTTTACATTCTTGAAAAACATCATGGAATGTACCATATTTAAGATTGTCCTGTTCATTCTTTCAACTACTCCATTTTGTTAGTGATTATAAGGCACAATTGTTTGATGCTTTATCCCATGTTGGAGAAGATAATTTTTAAATTCATTTGAAGTGCATTCTTTTCAATTATCAGTGTGAATGGAGCCAATATGAGATTGTGCATCATTTTCAATCCATGCATGAATGTTCTTGAATGTTTGAAAAGCATTAGATTTGTTCTTCAATAAATAAACCCAACACATTTTAGTGTAGTCATCAATAAATGTCACCATATATTTATTTCCATTTGAAAAAGGAACAAACATTGGGCCACATAAGTTTGAATAAATAATTTCAAGTTTTGTATGTGATCTGGAATGTGAATCATGAAAATACATTTTTTTGTGCTTTCTTAAGATACAAGCATCACATTGCTTAAGTTTCCTAGGAATTGTAGGAAAACCAGTAACGCCACTTTTGTTAAATATACAAAGGTTGTCATAATTCAAGTGTCAAAATTTAGCATGCCATAAAAGACTTGATGGAAATTTACCTCCATCATAATAAGAAATGTATGAGAAGTTTTGTGCACGAGCATAGGTACCTTGCAACTTCAGAAGTATTTCTTCTTCTATCCCCATCATGACAAGTGAGCAATTTGATGCTTCTCTGACCTCAACATTGCAATCAAACATATGAATGGAGTGTCCTTGTTGGCAGATGTGGACAAAAGACAATAATTTTCTCCTCAACTCCGGTATATATAAAATATCATGTAGAAGAAAGTCTAGAAGACCAGGTAGTTTGAGCCTGATTATGCCAAGTCCCGATGGCTTGAGTTTTGACTTGTGTGCAAAGTATACTGCTCCATCAACATTGTTAGTAAATTGTTCAAAAAAATCTGTTCTAAAAGTCATGTGGCGAGTTTCCCCTGAATCAAGAAAAAAATCATTTTTCCAAGAAGTAAGTGAAGCATTAAACAAGTCTTCATTTACTCCAATATTATAATGCACCATAACATAGTGAACAAATTCGGGCGCTTTACCTTTCCCTTTGTCATTGGTTTTACCTTTGGCTTTGTTTATTTCTTACTCAATTTTGTCCCAAGGCATATTACATGTGGATGCATCATGTCCATTTCTATTGCAATGTATGCAATGAAGATCGGTCTTTTCTCCTTGGAACTATATGCCCCGCCTGCCTCCAAAATTCCTTCTTCCTCTTCCTCTTGAGCCACCTCTTCCTATAGAAGAAACTTGTGCATGATTATTCTCTTTATGTGAAAGACACACAACTTCTTCAAAAGATTGAGGAGATGTCTTCTTCCCAAAATCCTTCTCTCTCTTAGCAAATTTCTTCTGAAGGGATTCAAAAAGTAATCTCCTTGAGGTTTCCACTTGCTTGCAATGACTCAAGATAATTTGAATAAGTGGGATATAGTTCCTTGACATAAGCTATGAGAGGAATTTCTTTTTGAACACTGTTTGTTTTGATATCATGCATAACCGATCTTACTTATGATGATAAATCAAGAGGATCATCATTTTTTAATTCAAGATTTAATAATTTAATCATCAATTGGAAAACTTCAAGTTCGAAGTGTGGGTCATAGAGTTCCTTCAACTTATGTAAGGCTTCAAAATCATTTGAAAATGGTGAAATATGGTGACTCAACTCTTCATTTACAGATTTTTCAATCAAGGCATAGGCCTTACTACTCTTCTTTTCCCAAATGGAAATATCTTTATCTAAGGTGGGCTTTGCAGGTTCATTATGTCCCTATCTTATGCAAACTCCTTTCCATAACTCATTGAAAATGAGAGTGTGTTTTATATTCCTTAACCATTCAAGATAGTTCTCTTTTCTTGAGATAACTACTTGTTCGGATGTGTTATATTCTTTCCACGATTAGCCCACATAGTTAACCGGGGGGTTAGAGGGGGGGCAAAGCGCCCTTTTGTTGCACCGATTGTGTAGCGCGCGCACGCGCGCACAGGGTTGGGGAGGGTCACAAAGGGCTTGAGGTGTACCCATAACCCCACTTTATGGGGTCTGGGGCAGCACCCTGGAAAATTTTGGTTTTGGACCTTGTGTTAGGTTGGACGGACCCACCTATGGTTTTGTGCATGATTTTCACACATGTTTTTTGGACATGATGGTTTTCAGTCCATGGTTTTGGAGGCGATGGTTTCCGGTCCATGGTATTGGATGCTTCGGCATGTATAAATATGTATTGTAACATTGAAAGGAACATAATGAAAATCAAGCTCGTAGTCACGATTTTGAGATCTAGGGGAAAATCTCTATGTATATGTGTTTTATGTGTTATGCTCTAACATTGTTTATTTTTTGTGTTTTGGCATTCGTAGGTAGGAAATTTTTGTACGGGGTTAAAACCTACATTTGGTATCAGAGTAGTTTTGGCTTCAAGGGGATGCCTTTGTTGCTCAGGGGTTTTGCTCGAGCTTGTGGTAGACCCTGTTCACTGGGAGATCTGCGAGACCGATTCTGGTGGTGAAAGAAGATGGCAAGCAATGAAAAGATAAATATCGAGCAATTTAATGGTCAGAGTTTTGAGTTGTGAAAACTCAAGATGGAGGATCTGTTGGTGGATAAAGATTAGTGGATTGTGGTAGATCCGAGTACTAAACCAACGGGAGTGTCCGATGAAGAATGGAAGAAGTTGGATCAGAAGGCAAAGAGCACAATATGATTGTGTGTCTTAGATTTAATATTGTTGAATGTATCAGGGGAAGTTACGGTGAAGGCTTTGTGGGATAAGTTAGGGACTTTGTACTAATCTAATTCTCTGGTGAATAAATTGTTCCTATGGAAAAAACTGTATAACCTAAGGATGAAAGATGGAGACTTGGTGATAGAGCATCTGAATGCATTTAATATTGTGGTAAGTCAGTTAGCATCTGTTGATATTAAAATTTCAGATGAAGATAAGTGCATCAGTTCGTTGTGTTCTCTACCAGATTTATGGGATAGTCTGGTAATTGCAATAGGTAGCAATGCAACTGCCTTGCAGTTTGATGAAATAGTCTCATCCTTGCTGATGGAGGAGATGAGAGGGAAAAATATGGAGAGCCAGAATGGTGATGCCTTGTCTATACGAGGACGGTCCTAGACTAGAAACAAAAATAAGTCATCGAGTGTGGAGATCTAAATCTAGAGGGAGATCTAAATCTCCAGAAAAACCTGTAAAGGTGGTGTGCTGGAAATGCAGAAAGGAAGGGAACTACAAAAGGGACTGTAAATCTAAAGCTCCTGATAAAGGACAAGGATCTAATGATGCTCCTTCTGCAGAGGCAAAAACCACATCAGATGAAGGTGGGGATGTGTACTTGGTTTCTTCAAGTACACATGTAGATCATGAGGCATGGTTGATTGACTCAGGTGCATCCTTTCACTTCACTCCCCATAGAGAGTGGTTCTACGAGTATGAGAAATATGATGGTGGTGATGTCTTCTTTGGGGATGATAGGAAGGCCAGAACCATTGGTCGTGGTAAAGTAAAGTTGAAGCTGCAAGCTGGAAGGGTTAGAACACTTCCGAGTGTTTTGCATATTCCTGCATTAGCTAGAAATCTTATTTCTATAAGCAAGTTGGATGATGCAGGTGTAAAAATAGTGTTCGAGAAGGATACCTACAAAATGGTTTGGGGAGCACTGGTATTGATGCGTTGAGTTCGGATTGGAACTCTGTACAAGCTGCAAGGTAGCACTGTTATTGATGGGTGCAACAGTTCTGTGGTTCCTGAAAGTGGAGCAGAAAATATAGTGGTCTCTGGAGAGAAGAATATGTTGTGGCATCAAAGGCTTGGAAATATTGGAGAGAAGGGCCTTCGAATACTTCATGGTAAAGGTATGGTAGAAGGTATGAATAATAGCTCTTTGGATTTTTATTTTGGTGAAAATTGTGTATATGGGAAGCAGAATCGGGTGAGTTTCCCCTCTAGTGGTAAGAGGGTGAAACAAATATTAGAGCTTGTGCACAGTGATGTGTTTGGACCTATGAAGGTTCCATCACTGGGTAAGTCTATGTATTATGTATCATTTATAGATGACTTCTCAAGGAATACATGGATATATTTCCTTAAGAGAAATCTGAAGCCTTTGACAGGTTTAAAGAATTTAAGGCTCTCGTGGAAAATGAGATAGAGAAGAAGATAAAGGTGCTGAAGACAGATAATGGTGAAGAGGTTTGTAGAAAGGAATTTGAAGAATTCTATAAGAAGTGTGGTATAGCACGATAGAAGACTACTCCATATACACCTCAACAAAATGGAGTTGCAGAAAGAATGAATAAGACGTTGATGGAAAGGGCAAGAAGCATGCTCAGTGGTGTTGGGTTAGGACAAGAATTCTGGGTAGAGGTAGTGGATACTGCATGTTACTTGGTCAACAGGTCACCTTCATTAGCTTTGGAGGATAAGACTCCACAAGAGGTATGGACTAGTAAGAAACCCTCTCTTTCACATCTAAGGGTATTTGGATGTGATGCATATGTACTTTTTCAAAGGAGAAACGAACCAAGTTGGATAGTAAATCTGAAAAGTGCATCTTTATTGGGTATAAGGATGGTTTAAAGGGTTATAAGCTTTGGCACCCAGTCACATGGAAGGTTGTTTACAGCCGAGATGTGGTGTTCAGAGAGGCAAAATATGTTATTAAACATGAAGTCCAACCAAAGGAACAGGAAAAGATAGAGTTTGAGCTTAATGAGGAAGAATCAGACTCTACAGTAGAGGAGGAATGAGAAGATGAAGAGCCACAAACTTCGAGTGTTAGAAGATCAGTTCAAGAAAGAAGGCAGCCAAAAAGGTATAGTCCATCTACTTTCTGTACAAATTTTTCTTTATCTATTACTGACAATGATCCCAGAACTGTGAAGGAAGTAGTAGATTCAAAGGATGGAAAACTCTGGAAAGAGGCCATGGTTGATGAAATGGCATCTTTGAACAAAAATGAGGCTTGGGATCTGGTGAAGTTGCCAGCCGAAAGGAAACCCATTGGCAGCAAATGGGTGTTCAAGAAGAAGACAAATGCAGAAGGAAAGGTGGAGAACTACAAATCTCGGTTGGTAGCAAAAGGTTATTCCTAGTTGCCGGGATTTGATTTTGGTGATAATTTTTCTCCTGTTGCCAAGGTAACCTCTATTAGATTACTTTTATCTATTGCTGCTACTTTTGATTTTGAGGTAGAATAGATGGATGTGAAGACAACATTTCTTCATGGGGATCTAGAAGAGGAAATGTACATGAAGCAACCTGAAGGATTTGCGGTGAAGGGTAAGAAAGAACTGGTATGCAAGTTAAAGAAGTCTTGGTATGGGTTAAAACAATCACCAAGGATGTGGTATCAGAAATTTGATACATTTATATGGGGAATTGGCTTCACCAAAAGCAAAGTAGATCACTGTGTGTATTTTAAATTAATTGGTGACCATGTTATTTATTTGGTCTTATATGTGGATGATATGTTACTGATTGGAAATGTTAAAGAAATTATCCAGAATTTGAAGACCCAAGTGTCCTCCAAATTCAACATGAAAGATCTTGGTGCTACAAACTATATTTTGGGCATCGAAATTAAAAGAGATCAGGCAAAGAGGAATCTCTGGTTAAACCAGAGGAAGTATGTTGAGACAATACTGTAGAGGTTTAATATGCAGGATAGTAAACCGGTGAAGGTTCCTATTCCTGTAGGTGTGAGGTTGATGAGCCCCAAATTTGGTAACATTTTGGGCTCATTTGGCCTAACTACCCTTGCTCAATCCTTCATTTTTCATAACTTATGCATCATTTTTTAGTATGTTTATGTCATTTGTACGAATAAGGGTAGTCACTATTCCTAGGTGGCTAACACGTGCTCATTTCAGGAGTTTTTGACACATGTTGGAGCAAAACCGAGCAGACAAGGGCTAGGAGACAGCTAAGCTGGGGTTGAGGATTCGTAGGGGGTTGTCCACGCATTAAATAGCCTTCCTCAGGATCTTCACCCCCAACTCCGAGCTCCAAAAGCCACCAAAACTAGATCTAGAAGGCAGCCAAACAGATTTTGTGGAAGCAGTTGTTCACTCCCAGTTTGGTTAGCCAAGTCCCATAGATTTAGGAGGTTAGCTTGGGCCTCGTGATGTATAAATGATAAGGCTTCAACCTTCGAAAATGACTTTTGGAAAAACTTTTGCACATTCTGCACTACAAGGTAGCTTGATGTATGCAATGGTCTGTTCTAGACCAGACATTGCACATGCAGTGGGAGTATTGAGCAGGTTTATGTCAAAACCAGGGAAGGAGCACTGGACAACAATGAAGCAGGCTTTCAGGTATTTGCATGGCACTAGTGATTATGGTTTTTGCTACAAAGGAAGATTAGGATTGGACAGAATGTTGGATATTCATGGCTTTGTTGATGTAGACTGGGCTAGAGATCTAGATCAGAAAATATCTACAAGTGGGTATGTGTTTAACCTATTTGGAGATGCAGTCAGTTGGATGACTAAGAAACAATCTGTAGTGGCACTATCAACTATAGAGGCAGAATACATGGCAGCCACTCATGCAAGCAAGGAAGCAATTTGGTTGCAGAGATTGTGTTCAAGTATGGGGTTAGTACAGGGAGCTATAAGGATAGACTGTGACAGCCAAAGTGCAATTTTCTTGGCAAAGAACCCCGCATATCATTCAAAGACAAAGCACATTGATAGTATCACTTTGTGAGGGATATGATAGAAGACAAAAAGGTGTTGCTGGTAAAGGCGGACACTTTGAAGAATACTGCAGATGCATTGACAAAATCTGTGAGCTCTGAGAAGTTCTCTTGGTGTAGAAAGACAATGGGCATTTCAAGGCTGGATAAATGACTAAGCTCTCTTGTGGCCCCCTGTGGAAAGAAAACAACAAGTGGGAGAATGTTGGGATGTGTTATATTCCTTCCACAACTAGCCCACGTAGTTAACCGGGGGGTTATAAGGGGGGCAGAGCCCCCATTTGTTGCGCTGATTGTGTAGTGACTGGGGGGGGGTCACAAGGGGTTTGAGGTGTACTATAACCCCACTTTATGGGGTCTGGCAAAGTGCCCCAATTTTTTTTGGTTTTGGACCCTATGTTAGGTTGGGCAGATCCACCTATGGTTTTGTGCATGATTTTCACACATGTTTTTTGGATGCGATGGTTTTCAGTCCATGTTATTGGATGTTTCGGCATGTATAAATATGTATTGTAGCATTGAAAGGAACATAATGAAAAATCAAATTGGTAGTCCTGATTTTTGGATACAAGGGAAAATATCTATGTATATGTGTTTTATGTGTTATGCTCTCGCATTGTTTATTTTATGTGTTTTGGAATTCATATGCAGGTAATTTCTGTACGGGGTTAAAACCTACACTACTCCAACAATAGATATCAATGAATAAATTTATATATATTGTGTAAAATGTACTCTGCTACCAATATAAAAAAAAAATCACTTGTGGTGGTTATACGTGTAAAAACATTTCGGTATTTTATATAAAAAAGGTATATTTGGGGGAGCTATTATATGAGGGAGGGTATAATGAAATGGCAGAGTTATATGGGGAACGTTAAATGATTAGGAAGAGTTATATGGAGGCAACGTTATATATGGACAGGTAGGTTTGAGCCTTACGTGGATACACATATTATTCAATGTAATTACATGACAGAGGCAGTGGGAGGTATGACTGGACGGTGGAGGGTGGTATCGCATGTTGGTATGGTAGAGTTAATGCAATAAGAACCCACGACCACAATATTCAATATAATACCATAGAAATGAAAATCAGGAATGAACCAACCAATGGTGGTATGTAGTATTAACTATGCGGAGGAGTGTTATAAAATGGAGATGTTATAACTGGTTAAAAAAAATGGAGGAGATATAATATACGCACATAGCGGGAGATAGAAATATTTATGGTCAGAAAACCCCACCACAACCACAGTTAACACAACAGAGAGGTGTGGTGTGGTGACATGGCAGGGTATAAACCCTTCAACAGTGCAGGAGTCGACTGGAGCGATGGTGTAGCCGAAACTTGGTATAGACTAGACATATTTATGAATTGGTAGAGGAGGAAACTAGTGTGTCTAAACCAACCAACTGACATTATGAATTAATGGGGATGGACAATGACATATATTAATGCAATGGAAAATGTTCAACGCAAGTATTACAGTGGGAGAGTAGGTACCAACAGACAACATTCAACACATTAATACCACAGAACTCAATGTCATACCACCATCCAGTAACACAATCGATGCCACAGTTATAAAAAAATTGACATACCACATATTAATGTGTCATTCGTGCAACATGGAGGAGGCTCACTAGACCACAACACTTCTAGGCAACACATATTCGATCCTCCAACAACCTCCAACAATAGAGATTCGGTGTAGATTAGCACTTAACTCAAAGAATGGAGTAATGGCAGAGGTGTCAGTTCTACAAAATAGGTAGAACATAGGTAGGAGGGAGTTATAAGGGCAGAGAGGGAAGCCAAAAATGGAGTTGGATCTCATACCATGTTAGACTAGCATGTAACTCCTCAAATGAATTGTTTTTATTGCATTAAGTATGATCATATATATATATATATATATATATATATATATATATATATAGATAGGGAGAGGCTCTTGAGCTTCATCTCCCAATGTATCTTTATATTCCAACTCTCCTTATTTTCTATTTACACTAATTTACACATATTCACCTAATACCAATGATTAGGTGTCAACCTTCCAGAAAACATAGAGGCTAATATATAAATGATTTTCTTATTAGTTTTTATCATGGTAGAGAGACAATTATTGATCATTCTTCTGACATTGATGAACATGTGCTCAATACTTCTTGTTTTGATGCATTGTATGGGAATGAAGAGAATTTGAGTGAATGTCGTGAAGTCATTTATGATGATTACTTTGATATTAAGGATGTTGATTTATCTTACTCATTAAATCCTCATGATCAAAGTCAATTCACAATTGAGAATGAAGAAAATTCTAATGCAAAAATTGTTCTAATAAATTCTCATTTTCAAAGAACTAATCATTTTCATGATTTTTTCATTCAAGAATCCATCCCAATTTATGATCCTTGTGATGATCAATTTATCGTTTCTATTGATAGTCCTAAATATTTCTCTCTTTCGCAAGTTGATGATGATGACCATTCTAATTGTATTATCTTGTCTAGTTCTTGTGAGAAGGAAATTGTTTCAAATCAGTCCCAATTGTGTTATAACATTAGTTATAACAATATCATAAATTATGAGTTGATTTTATTGTTTTTCCTTCATTTATTTTGTTTTCCATTTGCATTTTTCAATTTTTAGATATCATTTACTAGCATATCGAGCAGTTAAGTGTTTCAAATTTGCAATGTGCATTACTAGAATGTAAAGAAGAGTATTAAAATTTAGATTATGGCCATCAAGATATTTTTATATTCCAATTTCATTTGATGGACATATCTTATCAGCTTACTATTCCTTCTAGAATGCATCTTCATCATGAATCAACACTTGTGAGTGCATTGATCCAATATGACTAGCTATCTAACCCAATTGAAGATTTTCTGACATATACAATAAGCCTCCATCCACATTTCACTAATCCATTTCAAAGTTGTTTGGAAGTGTTGAAAAGTGTGCAACAAGAAATGCTTGTTGAGAATGCAACCAGATGATGGAGCTTAGTAGAAAGGAGTCGCCTTCACTAAGTGGGCCCACAGGCCAATTATGGCGCAAAGTCTATTTTTGGATCACAGCAGGGGTGATCACAGCAGGAGTGATCACAGTAGGAGTGATTAGAATCTACTTTTAGAGTGCTAGTCAAAAATAGAAAAGTCAAATATTATTGTCTCATAATAATATTTAGACTATAAACTTTATCTTATCCTCTTGGAGCACTTTAGTTTGAGCTACAAATGTGGCACATGCAACTATCAGAAGGAAATACGCTTTTTTTGTGAGTCAGTTGAGCTATTGCATGCAGGACATCAGTTAGAACTCATGCATGTGAGTTCTGTGAAGTTAGATGAGCAGTTAATGGAGTTGTGTTCAGTTTGACTTTGTTAAACTAGTTGTGTTTAGTCTAACTGATCAATAGACTAAGTGATGATTTGTGTGAATTAGTTATTAATTAATTCACTAATTATTAACTCATAATGCAACTGAAGGATACATCAGTTAACTCAGTGCATGTACAGTTCAGTGGAGATAGGTGTTAGAGGTTGAGATTGCTATCAGTTGTGCATGAGATTTTGCACATGCATGGGATTGAGTTATGCTAATGATCTCTGTATAGTGTGGGCCAATACCAAGTGAAATATATCTTGTGCTCACATGATTTATAGTGTGGGTGATTTTCACAAGGTAAATAGGAGTTTGGATCAGCCATTCTCATTCATTCTCTTGCAAGTATTGTGCAATGGAGGCAGGCAAGCAGCAGAGGATATTTGGAGATTAGATCTGAGTTGTATTGTGTGTAACAGGTGGAGATAGTATTGGATACTTGTGAGGAGTATTGTACTATGTTTGTTACATGTTCTCAATCAATATAATATACAGATAGTTTGGGTTTTTAGCGAGATGCTTTCCTTGGGAAAATACTGTGTTGATATGTGTGATTGATGCTTCTATGTGCACATGTTATTGTTTCCGCTTCTGTAAATTGATGATCAACGTAGAGGAGGTTATGTATTATGCATGTATTCTGCAATAGTGTATAATCGAGATAATCTCTGTGAATAAGTGTCATATTATTCAAAATTTCTACGTGGTATCAGAGCGCTTTGATTTGTAGAAAAGGTTCTACATGGTATAAGAGCTCTTTGATTTGTAGAAAAAATTCTACAGGATATCAAAGCGAGGATTGATCATCAGATCTATTATTCAGAAAGTGATTAGATTTTATTTCTTCAGGCAGAGTTTGTAATTGGGCCAAGTAGCCTCTGGATTCATCCTTCTTTTGGAAGGTGAGATATCTAGTGAATGCCCATACAGTCAATCTCTGTATAAGAGATACTTTGTTCTCACTAATTTTAGATTAGAAGTGGTTGAGTTTTGAGTTGGTGGAATGGCGCTCAAGGATAAACTCAGAAACATCAAAGTTGAGAATGGAGATGCCACAAATTGTCTGCAGAAGAAGAAAAATAAGCAAGCTATTGGATCTGTAGCGGGAGAGGCCTTAGCCTCGCAGTTTGAGCTGGATTTTTCGCTGATCGCATGCTTGGTATCAAGTGTGATGGGATCGGTATGGTTCTTGGATAGTGGTGCGTCTTCTCACATGATAGGAGATCGAGATTTTTTTTCTGATTTTGATGAGAAAGATCTTGGAGTGCACATCAAGATGAGCGATGATGGTAGATACAGTGTGACCGGTATCGATACCATTTCCTTTGAGAGGGAGTTTGGTAAACCCTTCAGATTGAAGGAAGTGATGCATGTTCCAGGATTGAAGAAGAATCTTATCTCTGTGGCGATGTTAGAATACAAGGGATAGGATGTTGTCTTCAGCGAGGGAAAGGCTTTCTTGTGCAACAAGACAACTGGAAAAACCCGGAAGATAGGGGTTTGAGTCAGGAACCTTTATCAGTTGCATGTAGATGCATGCAAAGCCTTGAGTAGTGAGGCAACTGATGGAGACTTGGTGGTTGAGAGAGAGTGTATATTACCTCTCAACATGCAGAGCCAGAAGAAGTCTCAGACAATTGTGGAGGAGCAACGATTGGCGCAGTAGCTTCAGGAGGTTGTGGAGCAGCCACAAAAAGGGAACTTGAGAGGAGATCGAGTAGAGACATCTACTCATGTAGAGACCTCTAGTAGGGGGAAACTTCGAGCTAGGTGGGCTGAGGGATCGCATGCAGGCATACCTCTAGGTAGGAGGTGGGGTGATGTGGATTGATCATCCCAAGGAGGAGGGGCAGGATCCTTGAGGTACCCAACCTCTTGGATGAGACCTTGCTACGAGAGCCCTGATGTGTAGTAGTAGGAACTGACTGATTGGGTAGAGACAGATGTGGATGGAGCGGCAGAGAGAGGGACAGTGCAAGGAATCCCAGGATAGCGCATAGCATGCAGGCTGCAACAATGCGAGAGGCACAAGTGTTTTGCATAGTGCTAGGTGGCATAGAGAGGTGTGCAATGGTGCGAGATGCATGAAGATGTTGCAGTAGTGCGATGTCAGAGAGGGAGCACTTGTCAGCAGCAGATAGAGCTTCAGCATCAGAGTATCTTCCTAGCCCAACAGAGTGGTCAGTTGGGAGTGTTTTTGTTCCAAGTGTTGTTGGAGCAAAGTGGACTCGGCAGATGTGTTGCATGAAGAACATTCTAGAGTTACAGGATCGGGTTTGAGAGGAAGCCTTTCTTGCTGAGAGGGAGTATTGAAAAGTGTGCAACAAGAAATGCTTGTTGAGAATGTAATAAGATGATGGAGCTTAGTGGAAAGGAGTCATCTTCACTAAGTGGGCCCGCAGGCCAATTATGGCACAAAGTCTATTTTTGGATCACAGCAGGGGTGATCACAGCAGGAGTGATCACAGCAGGAGTGATCACAGTCTATTTTTAGACTGCTAGTCAAAAGTAGAAAAGTTAAATATTATTGTCTCATAATAATATTTAGACCATAAACTTTATCTTATCCTCTTGGAGCACTTTAGTTTGAGCTAAAGATGTGGCACATGCAACTGTCAGAAGGAAATATGCTTTCTTTGTGAGTCAACTGAGCTATTGCATGCAATACATCAGTTAGAACTCATGCATGTGAGTTCTGTGGAGTTAGATGAGCAGTTAATGGAGTTGTGTTCAGTTTGACTTTGTTAAACTAGTTGTATTTAGTCTAATTGATCAATAGACAAAGTGATGAGTTGTGTGAATTAGTTATTAATTAATTCACTAATTATTAACTCATAATGCAACTGAAGAACACATCAGTTAACTCAATGCATGTACAGTTCAGTGGAGACAGGTGTTAGAGGTTGAGATTGCTATCAGTTGTGCATGAGATTTTGCACATGCATGGGATTGAGTTATGCCAATGATCTCTGCATAGTGTGGGCCAATACCAAGTGAAATATAGCTTGTGCTCATGTGATTTACAGTGTGGGTGATTTTCACAAGGTAAATAGGAGTTTGGATCAACCATTCTCATTCATTCTCTTGCAAGTATTGTGCAGTGGAGGTAGGCAAGCAACGGAGGAGATTTGGAGATCAGATCTGAGCTGTATTGTGTGTAACAGGTGGAGATAGTGCTGGATACTTGTGAGGAGTAGTGTACTATGTTTTTTACATGTTCTCAATCAATATAATATACAGATAGTTGGGGTTTTTAGCGAGATGCTTTCCCCGGGAAAATACTGTGTTGATATGTGTGATTGATGCTTCTATGTGCACATGTTATTGTTTCCGCTTCTGTAAATTGATGATTAACATAGAGGAGGTTATGAATTATTTATGTATTCTGCAATAGTGTATAATCGAGATAATCTTTGTGAATAAGTGTCATATTATTCAAAATTTCTACAGGAAGCTTCATTGTCACATAAGATTTCTAATAGTTTGTCTAATGACTTGTTTCATAGTTGTTCAACCTCTCTTCCATTCTCTATCAACTGTTCATCCTTATTTTCATGATCCCATAGGGTTTTTTTTTTAGGAAAATTTTTAAGAGAAGGTGATTGTAAATAAGATGCTTTTAGTGAATATGTTAGCAATTAGTGTACACACTACAACCAAATTTATTTTTGTTGGTTTAATTATAATTTCGTTTTTGTTACTAATGTGTGAGATGTACATATATGTAGGAAATAAAATGCTTGAATGGTTACATTGGAAAAAAGACTATACTAAGTCATATTTTTCCTTATACAGATAGATTAGGAATATAATTAGTTTAGTTATATTTCTCTTTCCTATTTATATTTATTTCATTATTGCATATTTTTAATAAACAAGTAATGAGCCTATGATGCTTCCTTGTTGTTATCACTCATAATTTTCTCAAGGTTAAAGAAAGAAATTTCCGAGGTAACCACAAACCAATCTTTTAGGCTTAGACTTTAGCCAACCTAAGTCTAGGGTTCTCTCTTTATAATTTAACTCTGTTTTGGGTGGGATTTTAGGTTAGTTCTTAGTGTTCATAAGGTTTTGAATTTGGTTGGATGGTGGAATTCTAGGAACATATGGATGGAGCAAGGCCTTCAAGCTATTGGGCTATGGAGTCAATCAAAGGATGGATTAACTGGACCAGATCACCAAAGGGAGTGTTCATAAGGTAGGCTAGCAAAGCAAAATACAAATCTTCAGGTTCAATGGATGAGATAGTCCTAACCAGGGTGAAAGGGTAATGAAGAATCCTTAGACTGGGATCAAGATGAAGAGAAAAAGATGATCGTGAGCAAAGGGCAACTAAGAAACCTTTACTATAGACCAAAGGGGAAACTACAGAAGTAAGGGAGCATTTAAGAATTTCCTAACTAAGATAGTTTAGCAGAAAACATTGATAATGTAAACAGTCAAGACAGAGTGCATTAAAGCAACTTCTAAAATATCATTCCCAATTTACCATTCAGATTTCATATAAACAAATATTATTATTAATAAACATAAAGAAAAACAATAATACACATTAGAGAAAATACTTATTTGATTTCCACTATACACAAGAATCCTATGAAATGTCTTTACTTTATTCCTTGATCCAGCAAGTCAATCTAGTCTTGATACAATAGCACTTTAAATTGATAGGAAAATGTCTACATAAATTTCTTTGAATCCACCAAAAATACTTCAAATGAAGAAGTATTTGTACAAATTCTAAATTGAAATATCTATAAAAAATATCAAGATTGGCTTTACAGATATCTCAATTTGTTTTACATTAATAGAACTTAAGTAAAGGACATTCAAAACTAATGAATCTATTTGGCACTAATTTTACAGATTTATGGTGACAAAGAAGAGAAAGTCGAATTTGATACCAACTTCTAATTGATGATGAGGCATCCTAGTCATTAACTGCATCATTTCTTTGTGCATTCAGCTCCAGCAATTCTGCAAGATTAGGGTCCATTGGTACCTTTTTATATCTCAATCCGAGATAGATATTTAAAAAGTGAAAGAGGTTATTGTAGATAAGTATTGTTTTGAGATAAACCTCTTTTAGTTTCCCAAAATTCAGCTCCAGATTTTCACAATATTCTCTTCAGAAATATGTCAAAAATAGGACTTTACACAGTCTGAAAAATAGTCTATGAAGACATGCACTTATCTCACTTTTGGTAACACTAATTTAAAAAGTGAGATATATTTTTGTATATTGGCCTATTAGGAACACAAACCTCCTCCTGTTTCTCAAAATTCATCTTGGATTGGCCACAATAGTTTTCACAAAATGATGACTTAAACAAGAAATTTCTGAAGAATGTACCATTTCTGCTCTAATTTCATCTTTTAACCTTAAATTTCTTTTACTATTTTTCACTTTTACTTTGGATAAAATTCATTGTTGTCGGTGAAAGTGTTTTCATCTCTATTTAACCCTTACTGCCTCCATGTTTACTTTTACTGTTTACTTTTACTGCTCTATTTTTTCATCTATCTTCACTTTGGCATGAATTTATATGCTTTGTAACTATCCTCCTTGTTATGTGTCTTCATGCTAGCTGCTTTACTTGACTTGGTATTCACTCTGATACTCTTTAATCCTGACACACTTTGACTATTCTTTACTATGTTCTTTTACCTTCACTTTATATTTTAGGTTTTTATTGTCTATTTCAACAGTAAATCATTTAATTTCATGTTTCCTTTGCTTGTCTTTTAACTGTATGTTTTCATGTTTCCTTTGCTTGTCTTTTAACTGTATGTTTTATTTTCCATCTTTGTTTGAATAGATTTGATAATAATCTCAGAGTAAACAGGTCTTATGACTAGTATTAAGATTGTTTATCCAAGGCTGCAGTCTTTTGATCGCCTGTAAAACAAAACAAACTGTTAGGAAAACATTAGATTGACAAAGAGGGTCATTAATGGCTTTATCGAGCTTTATAGGTCTATGGAGTGAGTCCAAAATGATTTTGGGAGGTAAACCATGTCTGCATTTGTTAGTAGAGGCTTTAGGTGGCGTAGAAGTGTTGCACAAGGTTTTATTGCACAAACAGGAAAAACGAGCAACACTGGGGTTTTTGTGTTTAAACGGGTAAGCGTTTGATTTGTTTGAATTTTGGCACAAAGTGAACAGTGGATGGTTTGTCGTGTAGTGGGTAGTGGTATGTGGTTTTCTTCGCACCACTTTTGGGCGCTAGGTGGTTTTGGGGGGAGGCTGCCTGATTCCATTCATCGAGTGCCACGTTGCATCAGGGGCCTAATAGAAAACAACCCATTTCGGTCGTGTAATGTTTAGGTTTTGGGCCCTTCCGAAATCAATGTGGGTTGTCAGATGGAGAGGGGGGAGATCGTGTAGTGGTCGGGTGCAGGAGTTGCACGAAGGGTAATGGAGGGGCCCGACGGGCGATTAATCATGGTGGTTTTAGTTTAATGAGGGGTTAAGGTGGGGATTAATGCATCGGCATGATTTGATTGGTTTGAATTTAATTAATCACGGATTGATTAATTATGTCCTTTGTCGGGGTTTAGGTATAGTATAGTTTATATTTCAAACTAGGTCTAGGGATATTTAAATTAAAGGGATTTAATAAATACATATGGGAGAGGGTATTTTATAGGAATTACTATATATAAAGTTAGAAATTAATATGAAAATGGCAGAGAACGAATTGCGCTAAGCATAATGTGTTTTTGTGTTTTGTTTGCTTTTCGCATACATACATTATAACTTAGGCTAAAAAGTGTTTTTTGGGTTTTTTAGAAAAAGGGGTTTACATGGGGGTAATTGCTTTTCCAAGGAAAATAGAGTTTTATCCTTTAGGAAAAGGGGTTTATTTAGGGAAAATGAGGGGAAGTGAAGGGGGGAAATGTTTATGAGGGTATTTTTAGTACTTAAGATCTATAAGTCATTAGGTCGAGGGTCTGGTCCCTTCAGAAGTCAGAGAAATGCTCTGAGCCCCTTTGACTTAAGATTTTGGGTACTAAAACTTATTGTAGGAAATTAGTTAATAAAAAAGTGAAGTGAATGAGGGAAGTTAATTAATTGCCTTTATAAGTTTTACACATGCTCAATTGCCCATTTACATTTGAACTTTCATGATGAGAATGATTAATATGCTTTTTTGTGTAACAATCATCATAATTTTTGCAACTTTTTTCTACTTACCCATCTACTCACCCTACCATTTTTACTTCTTTTTATTAGGGTGCACTTAAGTTGGCAAACCCTTATCAAAACATTTTCTTTTCTTTTACAATAGTAATCTAACTAAGTCTAACCTTATTACATCCAACAGCTCAGATTAAACAGTTGAGTTCCTTTTATTCACTAATCATTTTCCAAGAATACACTGTTTGGTCAGATCTTTCTTCTCTATTTATAGACATGAAATTGAAAACATGAAATAGCCAAGCTTAAACATTTTGACTATCATGGATTCTGGCAAAGATTACAAGTTGCACACAATCATTTATTCTGCATAAAAGTAACTAGGAGTGGCATTTTGACTTGCTTACTTTCATGGTCTTTTCTTTTCTTGGGGTTCATATTTTTTTTTTTTTTGACCTTTTTATTCTTTTTTTCTTTTATTTCTCTTTGAGGACATACCCTCTTTACATTTTTTAATTTTTTGAATATGGAAAAAATTTGCAAAAAAGAAAAAGTATGTACATATTACATGTTTAATCTCAGCCATTCAAAAATTATTACTCCTATTGGTATAGGAACCTAACACTTGTGGTTTACTCCATTCTCTAACAAAGAGTGTCCAAAAGGTATGGTTTTTTAAATTATGCTTACACTACGCTTGCTTATTCTTATTGGTGAAGCTTCATCACATTTTGAAATTTGCAAAGAAAATCAGGAAGGGTGAAGTTCCAAAGAATCTTTACAATAAAGTACTCTTGAGAGATTACATTTTCATTTCACAAGCATTTCTATATGATCACTTTTCCCACTCTTGTCCCTCAATGTTATTGCAAGGTAAGTGAAAATAAATAGCTCATTACATAATGGTTAATTTATATTAAATAAGTAGATATTTTGAACATACGAAAAATCGAAGATAATACACGGGAGAATGTCGACATCTATAAGGTAAACTTACAATTAGACTCTTCCAAGTATGCATAAATATGTTCATTTTCATCTGATTGTTAATCTTCTCTTTTTCATAGTTTACTTCTTATTTTTGTTTTGCTTCTTTTGCAAGTCTTCATTGGCTTGATTTGGAGACTTGATTTTTATTATCATATTTAATTGGATTTAGAAATAGGAAAGAAAATAGTATTTTCTATTCTGCAACATGTTTAGGGAAGTATTTTCTTTATCATTGAATTTTTTGTATTATGCATTGGTGCTTCTCTTCATATTTCTTTTCTTTGAAAATTTATGAGATGAGTCAATAATCATATTCTGCCTCTCATTGACGTAGCTGAAATAAAACGCTTGGCTCCTTCTTTTTCATATTTTTCATGGTCTACAACTTATCGCATTTTAAATGTTAAATCAAATAAGGCCCATAAGCAAAAGAAAATTGAACAAAAATCTTGCAACGAGTTATTAAAAAATTCTCATATTGAACTTTCCTATTCTGAATCTTATATTTGCGAGGTTTAATTTAACCTTTGCATTGCACTCATTCATATTGCATCCACTTTAGTCACATTCATTTTTTCCGAGATGACTCAGATCCTTTAACTGGTAAATATTGGAATCCCAATCTTCTACTTTTCATTGTTGCGAGACCTTTTCTCGAAATTTTGGACCTTTAGGCTTAAGAAACCCTTGGGTTTGTATTATATTAGAAGCATTAAAAAAAGAAACAGATTCCAAAATTTGCCTCCCTCAGATCCTTGTTGTTTATTTTATTTCTTTGCTCGAAATCATTAGTCTCAAAATCTCGTAAAGTTATATTAAATTAATATTGTATCCCAGTTTCAAATATTATGTTTCTGTCCAATAGTAATATGATGATTCCTTTTTATCATAACTCTACTTAATGCATTTACAAGAAATATTTTATGAGAAATATTTATATATCGCAACTTCTGATATCGTAAGTGAGATTCAATCAAAACCTCTAAAAAACGATTGCGCCAAAAACATTTTAATAGCAAAGGCTTTGTTTTTCAAAGTTTTGTCTATCGTGGATTTGTTTTTATTTTAGGAGCCTTGTTTATCATAACTCTTACCTTCAGCACATCATACTTTGGATCTTTCCATATAAGAGGATGGAAATATCATAATCCATTTTAAATTACTCTCTGATATTACCATCCCAAAATCTGATGTGGCAATATTCACATGGCTTTCCACCATTTCACTTAATGGATTTAAATGTGATTGTACTAGTATCGAAAGGATAAATGGTTCACATTTAATTTTCTTTTATTTTCTCTGAACCTCGGGATATCGGGTTGTAATCATAAATTAATTTAAATTTCTTCCTGAGATTTCCTTTTCACCTCTTTCCATCTCAGAACGTTGACATATTGAATCGTTGTAATCTCCTAAGTTAATTTAAATTCTCTCTGAGATGTTCATCTCAAGATTTTACCTGGAACCTTTCACATGGTTTTAAAGAGATCTCCTAGCTTTTTGGTTAACTCATTCATCATTAATCATCTTGACCCATCACTATACTTACATGGAGTCCTATTTGATTATCTATGCATCTTAATCGTTACTTCCATGTTATTAAAATAACATCTTTTAGAAAAAATCACATAGGAGAAATTCTCATTGACACGTTTTGAACCAACGAGTGTGGTTCATCTTCAAGACTAGATGAGGAATCAAATCCAGGTATTTAGATAAATAGATGAAGAGAGCTGCTAAGTAGCCATTAAGGGTAACAACTAGTTTGACTAGGGGTAGGAATTAGAAAAGGTTTTGACCACAAAAGGGTTTAAGGGAACAAAATTTAAAAATAATTTTAATGAAATAATTATAAAAGTTATAACTTGGAAAAGATAATAACCACATATAACTAAATTAATAAATTTTAAAATAATTTTAATAAAATAATTATATAAAAGTTATAGTTTAGAAAAGATAAGAATGCCTTATAACTAAATTAATGAATATAATATTCTAAAAAAAATAATAAAAAATTATATTAATGGTTTAATAATAATTATTAAATAATTTCAAGAGTCGTGGATTATATACTATTAACGAATATTATTCTAAATGAAATTCTAAAAAGTATTAATATTTTAATCTTTAGAATTTGATTTTGAATAATATTCATTAATAGAATCTAATTTACGGCTCTTAAAATTATTTAATGATTATTATTAATCCCTTAATATATTTTTAGATTATTATATTCATTAATTTAGCTATTTAAGGAGTTATTATCTAATGACTTTCTAATAATTATATGATTAAAGATTAAAATATTAATACTTTCTAGAATTTCATTTAGAATAATATTTGTTAATAGTATCTAATTTATGACTCTAAAATTATTTAATAATTATTATTAACAACCCCCACACATATATATATAGAAATAGAATAGTATATTCATTAATTTAGTTATAAAGGGTTATTATCTTTTCTAAATTATAACTTTGTATATAATTATTTTATTAAAATTATTTTTAAATTCATTATTTTAGTTATAAGGGGTTATTATCTTTTCTAAATTATAACTTTTTATAATTATTTTATTAAAATTATTTTTAAATTCTATTCCCTTAAACCCTTTTGTGGTCAAAACCTTTTCAAATTCCTACCCCTAGTCAAACTAGCTATTACCCCTAACGGCTAGTTAGCAACTCCCTTCATTTATTTATCTAAATGCGTGGATCTGATTCCTCTTCTTGTCCTAGAGATGAACCACACAAACTAGTCCAAAACGTGTCGACGAGAATTTCTCCTATGTGATTTTTTTCAAAAGATGTTATTTTAATTATTATGGATCACATAAGTCTTAGTTCAAAAAATTCCATGTTATTATTGTATTCGAGAACTTGGATGTGTTTTTAATTATAATATAATCTAAATTCCAAGCATTCATTTTTCAAGGTAACCAAGTGAATTTAGGGAAACCCATTCTTTAGTGTGTGCATGTTTGGTAATTTAATTGTTGTTAAATTACTTACATGAATTATCAACAAGGGCTAGTAAATTGATGGAATGTATGTGCACTATTTGTGCTAGGAGTCCTTATTACTTAAACAATTCCTAAATTAAATTGAGATACTGAAATGCACATGTTTTCTTTAACAACTATGAAAGTAAATATGAAATCAAAACTATTTCTCTTGCTTAAAAGAAAGATCACACTCTTCTTGAAATAAACATCACACTTGCTTCACTCTTGCTTGAAATGAAATCACACACACACTTTCTTGAAAGAAAATATCACACTTGCTTGACTCTTGCTTGAAATGAAATCACACACACACATTTTCTTGAAAGAAAACTTGATAATGAAACCAGATCTAAATTACTCTGATAGAAAGAGAAATTAACTCTATGCTTAAATTGAAATCTTATTCACATAACTGTAACTTAAAACCATACTACAAATCTATATCAATCCACACTCTGTTATACTACTTTCATGTGCATAAGAGATCTTGAATTCACTCATTTAGCCTATATCAAAATGATTAAACAAACTGTACTTTGTTACCAACTCTATGATCATTGTTAGCAATCAAACTATTAGTGAAATAAATGAATTAAACATAATATAGAATGTGGAAGTTAAATGTTAGTTTGAAAATAGAAAAACCTTACAACTCCAGGGGTCCCTCCTGCAAGAAGTAGGTAATAGAACGACTCCGGCACAAGATTATATATGCATGGGAAAATTGCACAACAAAAGGATGAAATGAAACAAAGTTTTTAATTGCAAAACTAGAGTTTAAAAACAATATCTGAGTTTGTCACTGTCATGCCGAGAGGTAGATTTATAATCTCTTACGGATAACTATTTTAGAGTATTACGAAACTAGGATACTTAACAATGAATAAAACTAACACAAAGAGATAACATAACATGATTTCCTCATGATTTTATATTAGCGTAGAAAATCATGAGGCTGAATATTTGCATTCATTATTTCCTCGCTTGCCTGGTTCACCTTCCTTGGTGGTTGACTTTCGCTTTGACTGAGCTACTATGGTGCTTTCCTTATCGATCCAGGTTATAAAGATAGGTACAAATCAATGTGCCCACTATTTTTCATGTGGAAATATGTCTTTTTTCTCAACTAGAGTTTCGTAACCTGTTAAACATTCGATTTTGCTGTAGAATTAGTCACTAGCTGTAGAATTGGTGCAATTAAGGAGCTCATGCAAATATTAAGTTAAATAATAAGAACAATGACACTTATGAAATATAAAATGATTAGATACTTGATATTCCATAAACCTTGTAAATTGATGCTCAATTTAGAGTTATGAGTGTCAAAACGAAGGAGGATGGAATTTAGGAAAGTGGTCAAAAATATGCAATTTTGGGGTTCAACATTCCCCCACACAGAAGACATTACATGTACTCATGAAAATTTTTAAAATTTGTAATATTTATCTATCATTGAGCATTTTTAGGAGCCTAGGCAAGGACATCTAAGTTAATCCTCTTTGTTTTCCTGACGCTGACTGTTGCCATCCTTGGTTTCTTCATCAAGATTCTATTCTACAAACTTGTCACCTTTTTCTTAAGAAATTGATTTTTAGTTTTCAATTTCTTATTTTTCTCATACCATAAACCAAGATGTAATAAGATGTTGTCATTTTGAGTTCTCTGTATTTCATTTTGTGCATTTACCATTTCATTTTCCTGCTTCAAATGTATATTTAGTACCTCAAATTCATAGATTTCCTCTTTGAGAGTGTTTACAAGTTCAGGTTCTTCTGGAGGGTCAAAATTAATAACTTATTCTTGGCTTGAGGATAATTCAACAACATTTATGGTAGCTCTTTACTCTAGAGACTCTATGTAGTCATATATTTCTTGTTGGACATGATCAATTTTTGGAGTTCTCATAGTTGGACTGGCAACCAGTGATGTTACTCCCAGTTCTTATTCTTCTTCTAAATTGATGAATTATAGAGATTGTTGAGACTGTGCATGTAGTGGTTTATTAATCCTTTCACTTCTTCTTACAATTGATGGTGGTTTTTTAGTAGTTTGGGGATGATTTTTAACTTCTTCTTGCTTTGTTTCTTCTTTTGATGAACTTTCCCTTTTATTGTTGGTTATATTTCTTCTAACATTATTCTGCTTAAGAGTTTCTAACACATTTATAAGAGGGGTTTCATCATCAGAGTACTAATCTTGTTGTGTTTCTTGTGCAGGTGAGTTTTCTTTAGGGTTTGAGGGCAATTTTCTTCTACTCTTCCTGGTCTTATCACTATGTCCTTTTGGTTCA
Organism: Pinus tabuliformis; assembly: GCA_031772625.1. Lineage (NCBI taxonomy): Eukaryota > Viridiplantae > Streptophyta > Pinopsida > Pinales > Pinaceae > Pinus > Pinus tabuliformis. The sequence goes on from CM062809.1 coordinate 1,009,045,790, forward strand.
GCTTCTTTGAAATGATTTCTAATTAGAAAATCCTCCCAATTATCTCCTTTTCTTTTCAGATGGGCTTCAATTAGAATTTTCACTAATCCATGATGATACAGGGCATTATCTATGGACTGTATCTTCCTCTGAATATTTCCAGCCATTTTTCTCAAACTATTAAGTAGGAAGTAAGGTAGGTTGATTTCATTACCATCAAGAAAATTCATCATCAGGTGAGCATGGTAAAAGAACATGTTCCCAAACCTACCCTCACAAGTTATGAATTTTTGAATAATTAACAATAAATTCCTCCATTTATTCTTTAAGGTTGTGATTGGAATTCCCTTCTTAAAGATAGAGATATCCATATCTGGGTTTTTAAGGAATATTTCCTAGTCCTTCTCTTTGATCTTTTGGTTTTTGAACGAGCTTTCCCCGATTCTCGGCAATCCGGTAGCTTCTGCTATGAATGACTCTGTCAAAACTAATTTCACATCCCCAATTTTTGCTTCTATGCCATAGTATGCCTAAGAAAAGGATTTTGTCACTTCTTTCTCATGCCCATCAATTTTTTCCACAAATTCTAGCCACTGTGCTTGCTACAACTGTTGTTTGACCTGTGGGTATCCTTCAAGGAATTTAGCCCCATTTGGCTCTGAGCGTACAATGACTCCCATGTTGGAGAAGCCTTAGCCCCTAATTTCTCTTTTGACAGGGTTATGGAAGAAATTTAGTTATGGAATGGGTCGGAGAGACAAAATTTAGGTAAAGGGTGGTTTCAACAATGAAATAGGGCTAAGTGAAATGGATATGATGCAAGAATTGTGCATGAAGTGGAATGATATACAGAAAGAAGGGAGTGAATTTAAATGATAGCAAGGTCTCATATCAGAGTTATATCTTTTGAAAAGATATTTTCGTTAAGATCAAATTCATGTGAGTAATGAGAGTAATCATTATTCAGAATGGCGGTAGCAATGGTCATTCATCTTTTTATTTCATAATTCAATGTTTTTACCTTTATTATCTAATTAATATTTACATACCTCATATTTTTTCCTTACTGATTTTTATTTGTCTTTTTGTAGGTTGTACTCCACTGCTCTAGTTGTAATCTTCACTGAATTTTCTTTAGCCATGATCTCCATTTGCCCTGGTCGCAATCTGCCAAGTCAACTGCATAATTCTATCAGAGTTGTAGATTGTTGACAATTCTGTAGCTACATTATTTTTCAAAAGAGAAAAGAGGAATAAAAATAAAATGGGACTAAAATAGGGAAAAGAAAATTTGACCTGCCAAGAACTATTGGTTTTCAACCTGGATTTTTTCCATAAGCATGCCACCAATATTGGTTTTCATGTTTATAGAATTATTTTTTTTTTTAATTTTTAATTTTTAATTTTTATTAATTTATTTTATTTATTTTAAAAAAGAAAGTAGAAGGCTAAGTTGGAGAGGAAGAAGAATCTTCCTTGACCAAATTCAAATCAAGATTATCTTGCAGATTTCTTATGAATTCTTCCCTTGTTAATGGTTTATGATATATTTGTAATCTATGACCATTTACAAGGAAGGTTACTCTCTCTTCATCTATGGTTTTATTGTAGCGGCTACGACCACCCTCCAAAATTTTTCCTTAGCTTCATTTTGGAGCCTCCCTACCAACCTTCACACTAGCATGTCTTACTTCATCAAGTACACAAGATCAAGTGATTTTCTTGCAGAAAGGCAGCCTGTCGAAGAAACCTTCATGCATTCCCCTCACAGGTTATTCATCCAGACTTGGTCCAGTAGTATGCTGAGCAACTCCTTCAATAATTTTCACAAATCATGAGGGAAACCAGTCTTCCCTCCAGAAACTGAGAAATCCTAACAGGGCCCCAGAATTGCGTAATTATGCTCAGTAAGCTTCACCTAGAAAATTGTGCAATCCTTCCTAGCTGGTCTACTCAGCCAAAAATTTGTGAAAATATAGGTAGTAGTTAGCTATTCTACCAAGAAATTTTGCAAATCCTCTGAGTAGCCAGCCCAACTCCTAGCCAGAAATGCGCATTTTCTACCAGCAATTGAGCAACCTCTTGCATGTGCAGCTGAGTTGATCGGTTACCTCTAGGATCGAGAAAAACAAACTTGCATGCATGGACTACTTCTCCCAAGGCAACATGCAAAGAAATCCCTTGTTTCAAGGATTATTTTTGGCAGTTGGAGGTTACATGCAAGGATCATTTCAGAAACTTCCCACCAAGTGTTGCTTTCCCTAGATTTGTGGAATATGCATCACAACCTCAATTTTGAGGAATTTAGACTTCTGTGATCCATAATATTGTAAGATAATCTTTTCTGTGATTTTGCCGAAGATTATCTTACAAACCTCAATTTTATCAAAACTCATCAACCGGATGCTGCAGAGCTCATTCCTCACATCAACCTTGCATCTCTAAGATCCCACATTGCATCTAGGAGCTGTCGGCACATTCAGCTTAGATTTTTTGGGGTAAACCCACCTTCCATGTCTTGTGTTGCATTTCTGGTGCTTTTTTTGTTTCACTTCGTATGAACACTATCTACCTAATTTCAATGAGTGCTTGTTGTTGTTTTGATACATAATATATTATACTAGCACCATTTTAGTTTTCATTAACATCTCACTGCTGTCACATGCATGAAACTGTTTCACAAACAGTTGCCGATTCGGTGAGTCACCTCACCCACATGCATGTTGTTTCATTTTCTAAATTTGCCATTCACCATTTGCATGCATGATCATTCACTTATTCTTACACTCAATATCACCATGCATTCACATTCACATTCTCTTTCAGTTACCCATCGATGAGTTCAGGCAGTCTTGGCCCGGACTCTATCTCACCAAGACAACATTGCACAATCCTGAGAGGGAAGGCTCTGTATTCCTCCCAGGAAATGCGTATTTCCTACCCAGTGAATCTCCTCTAGTCTTGCGTTGCACAATTCTGAGGGACAGTGACTGTTTGCCCAGAAAATTGTGCAATGTAGTCATTGAGCCTACAGTCATTGCCAGATGGAATTGTGCATTACGCAATCCCAAGAATCAATAGTTAGTCAGGATTGCGCATTGCATAAATCTAGTAGCAAGTCTTGCTTCCCAGAAAACCCAGACTACCTTTTGCGCAGTTCTAGAAGCCAGTCACTCAGCCTCTCAAAAGAAATTACACAACATTCCCTATTAATTACCCAAGCATGTGCTATGTCATTCCCCAAATTTTCTTTGGTTTTCACTAACAAATTGCTTGCCATGAGCTTTTCCTTGTCTCCAGGTATCACAGATGTTCATCTGCCTCTTAGCAGCATAGGTACAATGGTTTCTAGGAGAGTAGAGTCAAAGACACCGTTAAGAGCACACTTGGGGATGAAGTCGAGCAAGTGTCTATGAGCTTGCCTACTCATGAAGACATCAAGTTGTTCATAGACAATAACATCAAGATATGACGACAACAACATCACAACGAGCAACATCATGAACAACAGCTGAAGGAAGCATACGGGATGCAATGAATGCGAGAGGAAGGCTGTTAACAACACGAAGATGGAACAAATTTGCTAGCTCAAGCAGAGCCACTGATGATGAAAGAAAATTTGGAGACTCAGGCTATGAAATGATGGCATGACATGAAGATCGTGTGAAAACAGAGAATTGAACAAAGAATGAGTTGCATGTGTTGAAGTAGAAACTCAAGGAAGAACATGAGCTGCAGAGACAAGAGAATGAGTTGTAGCAGGAATATGAATAGCAGGGGGCGCAACATGCACTCACAGATGGAACTGCGCCCGTACAAGTTATAGATCCATCCCAGCAGCTAGCACAGAGCAAACATGGTGAGTAGTGTTGTTGATCGCATGCAAGGGATTCAGAAACATGCATGTCATTGTGCGCATGCATGCGATCCAACCCATTCATCACACTCACCAAGGCGAAGACAAGAAGAAAGTCTGACTGGAGCTGAGCATGTAGTTGATAGTTGATGCGTGTGACCCCCAACACATGATAGAACATCAACATAAACAATATTCATTAGTGTGTTTTTGGTTCGGCTGCACCCAAGAAGGCCATGCGCAGGTTAGCAGACAAGTTTGATGGAAGAGCCATACTAATGCACCCGGATGAAATGGAGGCAAGTGTTTGCTTCAGCAAGATGTCACCATGAAGTGCATGCACACCATCATGGATGACCAAGCTTGGCATCAGCTCACCACCTTCACCATTAAAAGCATGTCAAAGAGTTGGTCTCACCACAATGGACCAAGTGTCAATGATGTCTTGCATGGCTTACTCAAGCTATTTTGTCTCACATGAGTACATATGCATTGTAATGTAATGTTTTGTTAAGTGTAAGTCAAGTATTGATAGTTGGATGAAATAGTCATAGAGTACATGAAGAGTCATGGGGGTAGTTGAACTATCACGAAGGGGAATGTCAAGGGTCACTATACCCTTTACTATAAATAGTCCCTCATAACTCATTGTATAAGATTTTGGCTAGCCGAGCTCTAGGTAAGACTATCTTGGAGAGAGCTTGGATAGTATTGTAACAAGCCTTGGCTTCTCCACTACATAGAGCTAGTACATCTCTTTGGAGGAGCAGGCGGTTGTGGCTGTAACATTCCACTATTGGAACTAGTGGTTGGACATGGATGCATTGTATGACTAGAAATTACACTTCTTAATATAACAAATCCAACATGTTTCATGCATATCTTGTATTGTATTCTATACTATCTTGTTTACTCTAAATGATGTATGTATTTCTTTCTTACGCACTCATGTAGGGACTATTCTGTATAAGTATATATGAATCTTTCTGAAATGTGTTGTTGGTTTAAACATCACTTTGGATTTCTCGCTAACATGCTTTCCATCTTATGATGCATCTTTACTCATCTGTTCCCTTTCAAGATGAGTACTATTACAGGTTTCCAAGGGGTGCACTCATCTTAGCTACCTTGTGCTAGAACTTGTCATGCACCTTCCTTGACTCACTGTAGTTGTCACACCATTGCCACCAATAGAGTTATCTTACTTGCCTCTATGTGAAATGGTGGTCAAGGCATTACCGTATGACCCACTGTTGGGACTCCTACACCAAATGGTTTGAGGTCTAATTGGCACTTCTTACCAGGGAGATCCCCTAACATGTTGGCAGGTCCAGCATCATCAACATTTTTGGCACTAGAAGGAGGGCGAGATGACAAGCTGTGTTTTCTGATCCTGTTTCGAATTTGCATGAATTCTTGCACTTTTCTCCCTCTGCGATGTTTTTCGAACCACAAAGATATCAACATCATGAGGGAGTTTTTCAATCACTTGTCCAATTACACGTATGATGGTGAAGGTGAAGTGGCCTGGCCTGAGTACTTACATGACGTTTGTTCCATGCTTCATGAGGAAGATGGGTGTTTTCATGAACAAGCCAGTTTGCTGCTTACATACTCACTTCACGAATCTCCACTTCGATCGTTGTGCAGTGTATCAACTGACAACATGCACTCACTTGAGCACTTTTGTGATCTCATTGAAGATTCTATCATTTCAATCCAGACCATCTTGACCAAAAATTGTTGCAACAATGGAAGGCTCCGCATGAATAGATTATGGATTTTTGGTAGCGCTTCCATGACTTGCAGTTTCAAGCTCTGAGGAACCATATGAAATTTATCTATCTTGGGACTGATTCAAGTATTGTGTTAATAAATCTGCTCGTCCCAAGAAGAAGTTTGAAATCAAGCCTCCCTCAACATTCTTTAATGATGGAGTTGCGTAATCTCATGCGGATGCGGTCAGTGTCACAAGTGGTTGTCTGCCATCCTCTCATAAAAACAACTCCACCACTATAGAGTGATGTTGAGTATCATGCACACAGACCTGTTCATTTTTCGTATCCTCCCAACTTCACTTCGCTTAATTTTCGCGCAGATTTAGTTGTGAGTCCATCGAGTTGTCATATGCATTTTGTTCCACAACCTCCTTCTTCGCACTCAATTGTTCCTTTGAATGATATTGTCTTTTGTGTTCTTCCATTCTGGACTCTTCACTTGTTGTGATGAGGAACAAGCCACTAATGGAGTTGGTGATGCACAACCAACATGCGTTGTTATTCATGAAGAGTACGAGTGGGAGCTTGAGCATGAACACTCAGCAAAGGATGACTCCCTTCCATTCGAGCCTCCTTCATTCTTTCCTAACATCTTTGGCGAAACTGCCATCCATGATTTTGCATGTGTATCTTCATCCACAGATGCACCCATTGTTGATAACTCGCAAGACACACCAGATGCTGGTCCATCTTTCGACAATGGAGAGGATAATTTATTCATTAAAAATCCACTTGATGTTTCATTTTCCTTTTTCAGAGACACAGAGGATGAATTTGTTCGCTTTTCATATACCCCTCTTTTTTATTCATCTAATCATGAGGACGCCGATGAAATCATTGATTTTTCTGATCGTGGCTTTTGTGATCCTTTCACTCCCATATTCAATCACGATCATGACTCTATCGTAGTTGAAATTATTATTGTTCTATGATTTTGAAGATTGGAGAGACAACATCATAAAGGATACATCAAACCTCTTAGGAATCTAGGATCTAGCTCTCCTCGACTCAGAGAGGGCTCTCTCTGTATATTTAAGATTTAACTTTATTTCCAGTGCTTTAATATGTTAGGCTAGATATAATAGTGAAAGAGATTTATTACGTGATTTCTAAGTTGTTTGTTTGTTTGGTTGGAGTAGGTCATATTTAAATCCTTTCCATTTGGCTATGGAGTCAAGACTAGATGGTAACATCAATTTTTTTTTTAAAGCATTTGCAAGGCAAGCTAACTATATTTACTAGATCTAAAAGCAGAATGAAAATTGAGATGACAAAATGGTGAAATTAGTAATGATTAAAAAGAAATTAAGTATTTTTTAATCATACATTAGAGGAAAACATTTAGATTGTAAACACATATAGAAATAAGGTGCTCCAAAAACATATCTTAATCTAGAATTTATGCTTTACAATAAGATCTAATGATGCATAATGAATAAAACAGAAAGATGTTCAATGTAGAAAGGAAAACATCACCAGGTTAAACACAGTTCAACTATCTTGCAAAAGGTCCTTTTTATTGATGCTCCAACTCAAAATTACAGTGCTCCAAAAAGAAATATTACTCAAATAACTCGAGTCCAACCCCTAATACTTCCAATGCATGAAGTATTTAAAAAAAATCTACAACGATTGCCTCATACACTTGGAAATTTGTTATTAATTACAATGAAAGAAAATTTGACTAATGTAACCATGAAGTGGCCACGATGAGAAAACTTGGACATCTAGTCCCCTTTTTTTGGGATGTTGTTGCTGAGAAATTAATTTTGTTGTAGTGGCTCTGCTGACATGGTTGGTGCTAACTCAGATCTGTGCTGTCCCTTCAATCATCCTTGTCTTGTTCCTCTTAGTAATCACAGAGGTCACTCCATGCTTCATCATCTGGAATCTTGATCTTGATTAACCTACGATATACTTCATCAACTTTAGTGTACCTTACAAAAGTAGGTTTGATGGTAAAAACATGCTTCAGTTCATGCTCGATATAGATTGGATTGTTGATAGCCTCCAATAATTCTCTTCCTGTTATTCTGCCTTTGATATTGGATAGATTTGCATCATCCTTGGCTATGCCTTGGAGCCTTTTTACATAGTCTTCTCTAGGCATGAGTTTGTCATTAATGACAAACATAGAAGGGAAAGCTTTCTGGGTTAAAGGCTCAATTCTGTTGGAAAGCATGTTCACTATTAGCTCTAAATTCTGACATTTTTCTTCTAGTTGTACATTCAGGTTCTTCTTAGTCAACACTTTTTTCACCTGTAAAATAGTTTCTGTCATGTCTGCTACTCCCATCTCTTCTAGCCCATACCTGTTCTTTGAATTGAGAAATTTAACAATTCTGTTGGCTGTTGTTGGCATGTCTCCTAGCTCTAGATTAGTAGATGAAATATATTCTTTAGCTTTTTCAACTAACTCCTTATGTTCAAAGATAATTTGGATGCTGGACCAAATTACATTCACGCCATTGATGATGTTATTCCAGATGATCTCCTTTAATCTTCCTAGAGTGTTCCTAATGGATGATTCCTTTCCATATTTTTATAACTTTTCGATCAAGGTCTTTGCCCTCTGCATCTCCATCGAATGTGCACTTTCATTCCTTTTGATTTGATCCTGCAACACATTGACTTGGGTTTCTAGTCTCTTGATCTCCACAGTCTGAAGATTCATGCTCTCCATGGATCAGGCTAGTTGTTCTGTACTGCTTCCTATCTCTATAGCAATAGTTGCTAGAGTGGCTATAGGAAGCGTTGTGAGTGGAAGAACCTCCATAGTGGTGTTGGCCAACTATGCTTCCTTTTCCTTCTCTCATACCATTTTCTCCATATCTACTTCCATTTGTTTAATTTAGAGAGACTACTCCATTATTAATTTCATCATTTTGGCCTTCTGACTCTCTGTTTCCTCTATCTCTTTGGTCAATGGATCATGTGTTACAAGCATTTTGAGTTGTTTCTTCAAAGCTGCTATATCCATCTCCTTTTTCTTAATTATTTCTTCTGCTACTTTTACATCTGAGGGATCAAGCCCAATTCTTACTACTAAGTCTTCCAAATACTTGATTTTGTTGTCCTTTAATTGTGATGAAATATCTTCCATCTTTAGCTGAGATTGAGCATTTGATAAGGCCACTTGCATTTTAAACAAACTCATGGAAATACTGGTTAGGGTAGAGGAGATCATTTCACTTGTTTGTTTGTGCATTTCCAGCTAATCAATAGGATGAATGCTCTTGGCATCAAACTCAAAAGTGGTCTATTTGTAGTCAGCTAGAGTTTTAGGCTCTACTGTCTGTCCTTCCAAGAATGCCATGTGTATTTTTCCCTTTACTAAATCAAAGTCTAAGAGGAGTTTGCCTTGAGAAGTTACACTTTTCTTCCAGAATTGAGCATAAGTACTCTTTTCAACATCTCATTCCTGATATTAATCTCTCTGAAGGTGTCAAAGATAGTCTCTTCCTTTTCTCCAGTTACATTTGTAGATGTGGAAACCTGAAGAGACTGTTCCCTTTTTGAGATTGGATTAGCATGAAGAGATTGACCTCCAGTTGGGGATGAATCAGGAATATCACTGATATTAATGACTGTTTGTTGCGGTGATTCCTTGCTTACGTCGATGTGCATCTTGGCCCTTTTCCTAAATTTCAGCTTGAATTCCTTCATAGAAGTATCAGTCCCTAGTGACCGATCTTCTCTTGGCCTTTTCCCTATTGTTCCCTCTTCTTGTTCTTTACCTTTGTCTATTCTATCTTCTATAGTCTGCCTTTCCTACTACCTTGGAGTCTATGCACTTGAGGAAGAAATTACTTGTTCCTCAGCCTCTTGCAGTGTGTCAGGCATCCACTCAATTTGATTCATAATTTTTTCTATTTCAGGCCTTTGAGTGTGAATGTAGGGTGTTGACTTGTTCTCCACCCTTTTCTTGGAGATGATGCCCCATGGGTCACAGGACAATGTAAAACTGTGGGTGAATTTCATTTCCTTCAATCTCTTTTCTACCTCTTCACCTATTGCCCTGGTGTTGCAAATGAAAGGATCAATCTAAGATTTGATCCTAAATTGTGACTTTTTCTTTGCTGCTACAAAATGCACTACATTTGCATTGATCATTTTCCTGATATATTCAAGTGCAAAGATCCTCATGGGGAGGAAATTTGGTAGTTTGTAAGGTGCCAACTCACATCCATATACTCTTAACTCTATATAATCTTGGTACAAGTACCAATCTCGTTTTCCTTCTTGGTCTATGAACTGCATGATCCTTTTAATTTATTCACTAATTCTAGGTTCCGCAGTCCCATTAAGGAGGCTCATAGCTGGGTGAACAAACATTTCTACAAATGTTTTTTAGGTGAAGTCCTTTTGATCCTTCATTATTAAGGTTGTTTAGAAAATAATAGATTGGGGTTGACCTTCTTCATTTAATGTGCTCATTGTAAACTGAAATATGTCTGCCTAAAAATAAATAAACATATATACCAGTACTGACGAATACTGAAACACTTCCTTTGTGAAGAAATTTACAAATTGCTAATGGATGGCATCTGCCAGGAATTGATTGAAATTGAAAAGGACAGAGGGCTTGGATTTTGTTGATAAGATGGATAGAAAACCTATAATAGCTTCATCAAGCCACTGATCTAAATAATAGCCTAGAAAATATGAAAGCACAGTGACTATGTGTCTAGTACTATCAGGAAAAGCAAAGGAGGAAAAAGGAGGATTCTTGCTAGGCATTGGGGTTTGCTCAGTCATGAAGAGTTCTAAGGTTTTGGCTCTTTTGGTAAAGTCTAGCCTCTGATACATTTCACTGAGAATTTCATGGGAAAAGGGAGAAGTTCCTTCAATGATAGGAGCCTGCATCATTTGCATAATAGATTTGGCATCAACGGTAAATAGTATGTCTCCTGTTGGGGCTATCACTGTCCTTTGTTGTGGGTTATAGCATGAGTGTAATTTTATGATTATTTATAGGAAACTATGGGCTTTGGGGAAGATATAGGAAGGCAAATTGGTGTCCCAGAGACCTATGTCATCTACTTCATCAAAACATTTGTCCTCTCACCAGCAATATATGTTAAATAGATCAAACTCTGAGAGTGTCTCATGTATTTTGAAGTCTCCGTCTGCCAGTGGAATGTAGTCCAAGTCGATTGGTGGGTGCACCATTGGATTGAATACCTCCTATTCATTCCTTTTTGGTGGCATGGTTGTCTTCTGCAAAAATTCTTAAACCTGAGATGTCTTGAATTTGCAATTGAACTGCAACAGAAAGGGATGAGAAGAAATGGGAATTCAGAGAGGGAAAAAGAAAGGGAATGAATAGGAAGTGGGCTTCAAGAAGGGGAATGTTTGATAAATGCAGAAAAATGGAGCCTTCTGAAACTATATTATTTTTCAACGTGTTCACTGCTTTCTCAATGTGTGACTGAAGAAATCTTGGCTTCCACCTGTAAGTGAAGAGAGCATGTTAAAATTTGTAAATGAGTGAGAAATGGTGCATCTGTAGTTTTAGGAGTTTTCCTGTTGGATTGGCTTCAAGTGGCCAGATCCATTGGATAACAGTCCAGCCGATTGAATGCATAATGACATAGTGCAGGAATGGAGGTGATAGGAAAATGGGATAGAGTGACATCACGGGGTGGCGAGCGTGGTAAATAGTCACAACGGTAGGAGGTGGTTTAGTTGAATGGGAAAAAAAAATTTGGGGGCCCTTGGAGTGGTAAGAGGAATGGGTGCGAGGAGGGCGGGGTGGGTGTGTGTGTGAAATCCTGATAGCATGACACGTAAGGGATTGGAAACCACTGATTTTGGAACCCCCCCCCCCCCCCCCGTCCCCCCCTAGAATTAATGTTCGGAGGGTAAGGGGGGGCTAGAAAGCTATCTGGGTCATTGGATCAAATGGCAGGGGCAGAGATTAGATGAGAGGTGAGGTGTGGACAATTGGATGTGACTGGTACATGAGTGGTGGGGTAGGGAAATTGATAATGGGGGAGGAGTATAGGGAAATAGGATAAAGTTAGGACTAATAATATGAGACCTCTTTCCACCCTTTTTTTAATTTCTTTTCTCGACATTAGGGAAAAAAAAACATGAGGTATGTCATAAAAATTTGGAGGAATTTTCATGTCCTTTCCCTTTGTAATTCTTTTCAATCTACCTACCCTTTATTTTTCTAATCTAACATTTTTTCTTTTTACATTGGCAAGGTGCTTTTTCACTTGCAAACCCTTGTTCTATTTTTTTATTTCTAACCTACTATATCACTTATCTCTCCCTTGGGTCCAGATTGAACAATTGAACCAATTTCATTTCTACCTTTCTATTGATTTTCCAAGCTTAAACTGTTTGACATGCTTTTATTTTCTACCCTATCAACATAAATTCAAATTTGTTCAATCATGCTTAGAATGTATGCATTGAACAATGTTTGGGGTTTTCTTTTCTTCTCTTTTTATTTTTTTATTTTTTTATTTTTATCTCTTTTTTTCATACCCTCTTTTCATTTCTTTTCTTTTCCTTTTTTTTTGTGAAATCAATTGAATATTGTTATCTAAGAACAATTTGAAATCTGCAAACTGTGAAATTCTCAATTACCTTGAGATCTTATAATTATAGGACCCTAATAGATCTTTTGAAGCCACTGGTCTATGATGATCTATCTGATGATGAAGTTGAAACACCCAAGACTATCGAGGCACTTTAGCCCGAGCTTATGGTTTTGTCAGTCCCTCACTCTCTTGGGGTTAGTCTCACTTTCGATCAAGAAACCGTTTAATCACCCAAGGCTCCTCATCACTCATCTGTATGCATTGAAGATAAATATCACACACAGATCATGCTTCCTCCACCCTAAATCATGATCCCGTCACTCATGCATTGGATGTATCTTACATTTCAAGCACACGTGCATTACAAAATTTATCTTTGTTTCTTTCGTTTACTTGCATGTCACAATCAAGAGTGTGCCTAAGCTTCAAAGCTGCACACAATGTCGTACAACACTATTATAAGTCCACAGACTGCTCGTCACGCACTTACAATCACTTATGTCTTGTGGGAACTTTGAAACACCAAGTGTGGTTGTCTTCATTGTATATCTTTCTTGGTTGATGGTTCACACAACTGGGTTGCTTGTGGACTGAGAATTCATTAATATGGGTCAACCAATGCGTTGGTGGCTACATTGGAAATATCACCTCATGTGATTAGGCTCATGTACCATTAATTTAGGAGTAGGAATAGTGTTTGCTTTTGGTCATTTTTATTGCATGCTTGTTTTCTTACTTGCTTTGTTTTTGCTTTTGATTTTTCGTCTTCTCTTTCTTTTATTTTTTGTTTGTTAGTTTGCATGTTTTGTTCGCAGGTTAGTTTCACATGAAACGATGTATGACTCTGTTAAAGCCTTAGATTCCTGTTGCTCCAAAATTGGGAATAACCACCTAGTCCAAACATTAAAGGAATTTCCTTTTTCGTTTGGTATGGTGGCTTCGACAGGGGGTGATAGGACCAATTTCCCAATGTGGGTTTTAAAATTATGGTGGGTGGTTCTCAAGTGATTGCAATAAGAATAATGATAACTAAATGACCTATTCTAACCTATAAATCTCTAATTAACTTAATCTAATATAAACACATGTATTCTATGTGATATGCGATCTAAAAAGATATATTTTTGGTACATGGTAATAAATATAATTCACGTGTTAAACATAGATAATAACATGTAAAGATAATTTCTTTGACTAAATAGTTACTCAAAGAAATCTGAAAATGATATCACATATATTTAATGATCATACATGAAATTAAACGCTTTTAGCTAAGTATCATACAATAGTGTAATTAACACATAACAAAAATAGCATACTCCATATATAATTCATGAAACAAAATGTTATCACCGATAAGCAAAATAAAACTAATCATACAAGATAAAAGTACCATATGTGTGAGGTCCTACTCATTTGACTAATGACATAGATCAACTCCTTTGTTCTATCAAATCATTCACAAAGCATACAATAGTGCATCAACAATAGACAACAATTTGATATTCAAAAGTAATGACCATGTCCAATAATTTCATCAAAGAATTCACAAACTTATAGAAGTGCATTCTTTGCAAATGTTTTTGATAAAATTATGGACCCTTCTAAATGCATGAGAAGGGTATAAATACTATCTAACTAAAGTTCAAAAACAATTTATACAAAATATCTGAGGAGTTTTCAAACAACCTTCGTCTTAACTAGCATCTGACTCTAAAAATAAAAGTGATTTGATGAACCGAGGCTATGAAGATGTCTTTTTGTCTGCCAGCTTTTCCTTGAGGTTGCATATGTTAGACATTGGTTTCATTTGAGGAGGTGCCCCAAATTGCGTTCTAACCTATTCCGTGAAGATGGAATCTATAAGAGGTGGCAACATCCTTTGTGTTGAATTGAGTGAACAAGTCAATGTCATAATCTGGCTGTGAGGTTTGACAAGAAATTACCAATATGCCTACCACTCAGTCTTTGATAACTTCGCGATTGCCTCTCTTTCGATTTTCATCTTTGCTTTCCAGTTTTTATCCAAGTCTTTCATATCGGGTAGTGATTTAGGATCACCTTCTTTTATCAAGTGGGTGGTGTGCAAAGTATGATTGACCACCTTTACTATATTCTTTGCCACTCCTGCTGCTCTTGCTATTGCCAACTCTACCTGCTTGACCCATGCATCCCAATCTGTGAATAAAATGTCCTTATGTGTCTCTTCAATCTCGAGAAAATTAGCGCTTCTTCCTTCTTCAGATTCTCTCCATTCAATATATTTGGGGATTTTAGTATTTAAATCATTAAATTAAGTTCTCTGATCAATTGCCTTATTTGTTAATTGATCGTTGGTATTCAAATAAGGGGTGATATGGGACATTCTCTTGCAGAATAGATCTTGCTATTTGGATAGAATGGAGTTTAGCTCCAATGTGTCTTTGATGAACTCATCGATAGTGGGAACATCTTTATATTTTGCCACATTCTCTTGCAACTCTTGGCTTTTCATATTTTGTGTTGAGATATTTGTTTCATGGCTTATCCTAAGTACTTCCATACTTTGTTGCAATTTGAAAACTTGTTCTGTGGCTTGATTGTTTACATTTTTTTTCTCCATTTCCAGCTTTTGTTCAAGCTATGCTATCCTTTATTCTTTTTATCTTAATAAAAGAGATACTTCAGTAGCCTTGTTAATGGTGGCAGTAGCATATACCCCTGTAAATTGCGATAGCCTGGTTAAATTTTCATTCAGATTTGAAAGAATATCCTTCTAGACTATATCCATTGGTTCATTCCCTGGTGAGAGTTTAGTCATTTCCAATCTCCTCCTCTTCCTATATCTTCTCACTATAGCCTTATGCAGTGGATTGTAGAATACATCCAAAGGAGGCATTTCTGTGACCTTTAGGATAATCTCAGAAGTTGGAAATGTAGGGACGATTTCCATATTTTGTGAACTTGTCCCTTGTTCATCCATTTTCTCAGGCTCTGAAATTTTCTGAGTTTGCTATGGTGTAAGATATCCCGTGGTTTCTTGGACATCAGTTTTCTTGGTAGTATCTTTGAGTTTTTTATTAAACTGGTCCCGTTCCTGCTCCACATCACTGCTTTTCCTTTAAGATTGGTATCTTGAGTTAGGTCACTTTTGACCTATTTCTCAGCTAACCTCTTGCTAGATTCTGTTGTGCCCTCTATTTCTTATGTCTTCCCAGTGTCCTTGGTTGCATTCACCTAAGACTTGGTTTGAGAATTTGGTTCCTCGCCGTTAATGGTCACAATGGGCGTAGGTCTGTCATCATTTCTTAACAAATGAAAAGGGATTGTTTCAAGCCTATGATTTCTAAATTCCTGAAAATTTTCAAAGTCGTCAGGATTTAAATTTACCTTTGCCCAATTGATTTCTTGCTCAAATGATTCAGATGATTATAATAGATCTTCAAAAAGCATTAGCATCATGGCTAAAGGGTTTGATCTTTACTCCGATAGTAATGTTGTGTGCTATTTTCTTTGGGTCAAATCGCCTCTTTGGCAGAGTATGTAGCTTGAGCCTCTCTAAGTTTAATAATTATTTGTTTTTCATGATTGATGTTTGCCAATGAAAAAGCACCACACTTGATGGGAAAGGGTGTCCATAGTGATTTTTTTCTATCTTTCAAGGTATTGGTTAAACCTTTTCCAACAGTTTGGTGAGAAATTTCTCTGGCTAACAGCTTGTCAAAGACATACAAGGGAAGTATATGTGGATCTGGTGAGCTACCATAAACTTTGATATATGTGAACCATTTTTTAGCAAGGTACTGGCCTTATCAAGAAGGTCTGTAGCAGATTCCTCAGAAAATCTCGGGGCCTTTCTTCCAAAAATCATTTGATGTAATGGTAGCATAACAACATTGCATATCTTATAAAAATGAGGTATATAATGGGATTCCCAAAATTGTTTTTGACTGATATGGATGGGGTATGGGTCTTGCAAAGTCCATTTCCAACCCATAATTGGAAATTTAGTATAGAAACAGATAGAGTGCATGATATAAGAACTCATATAAAATGGAGGAAGGTTCTCTATGGAGGTGGATCAATTTTGACGATATTTATAAATAGTCGTAGCTAAGTTGTCAAATAGGATAGTATCCCAATTCATTATATGGTAATTGATACATGCATTGATTAAAGGGACCCATTCTATAGATAACTTGGTATTTTTAGGCAAACCATACAATCTACATAACATGCAGGGTGCATAGTTATGGGGATTTGATAAAGAAGCTATGGGGTACATACCCGTATTGTCATATTTGAATTTGTTTCGAGGACTCTCCACCCTTGAATCATCTTGAAGAGTTATTCATTGTTCTTCGTGAACTTTGCCAGGAATTCTCTATATATATATCCTGAGGATCAAGAAGATGATGAATTTGTTTCAAATTCTCAAATTTAAATGATCCCATCAACTCCATCTTTCAATTCTTGAATTGTCTGTCTTCAATATTAACATTCTCCACTACCCATATAACCATATCTGTTTCTATAGTATCTTGGCTCTTGCTACTATTATGTGAAGAAAAGAGCAGACAATGTCTATGAATTGGACTAACGAGGGTTGTGCTGAATCCGTTGTTGCCTTAGTAATAGTAACCATAGGTCACTCATATTCAAGTCTATTTTAGATAACTTCCCATGCTATTGCTCCTCCATCATCACTGCAAACCGTATCAGAAAATATGGGTGACATCTCCATAGCCTAAGGTTCTGAAACACTTTGTTGTTTATGTTTTTTGCATAACTTTCCATAAGTACATCTCTTTTGAAGATTTCCAGAAATGGAAGAGATATATCAGATAAATAGTAAGGTCAATTAAGGTTGAAGAGCTCTTTGAAATGATCTGAATTGTGGGAAGATTTGAATGCAATCTCAATATTAACTAAGCATAACTTAAATACCTTAACTTCTCGCCTCGAGCTGCTAAACAATAATTACTTTGTCAACCCACTGGATATTTCATTAAAAGTTAATAATTTCCCAAGATTTGCTTCTAATCGGCTGCATCGCTTCTTTCAAATGCTGCAACATAGTGTTGTTGGTAGATAATGCGAAATGTGATTGCGAAACATCACAATATCACATTTCGCAACTTTATGAGGGATAACACAGTGTCAAGCCTTGTAAAATTGCGATTTATGAAATACGAGCGCATATTATCAGAGTGTCATTGTCAGAAAATCACAATAGAGTCTTTATTGCATATCACATTTTGGGATTTTCTGAAGGATGTTAACAGTTGTTACATAGAAAACTGCGAGATGTGATTTGCGATGATAAGAGCTTAGGTATAGGTTATTTTATAAAGGTTTTAAGGTAATTTTTAGAGTTAGTGCTTATTTTCAAAAGCTAAAAAATTTAAAAGGGTCCCCATTTATATGTCAAATATTAACTATTAATCCCTATAAATAGGGGGATTGTTACATAGTACAACAATTGGCAATTCACTTGGGAGAACCAGCTATCTCTGATTGGTCTTTCGAAATCTCTAAAACTTTCAAAATTAGAAGAGTTATAGGAATAATAATTACAAGAGTTACAAACTAAACAAAATTTCTCTGAAATCATAATCACTCACCTAATTTAAATATTCAACTACTTTTCTCTTGTAATTATAAAAATACAAATGTTTGCATGAGTCTATACTAATATTTAAAGAGATATAGTAGGTATCTTCTATAGATTAGTTTTTTGTTTACTCATTTATCAAAGATAAAGCCTCTGCTGCCAGCAAGCGTTCATAGCCTTGATAGGGCTATCTTTTTACCAACAATGATTCATTTTTCCATCTAAAGCAATATTTAGAATTCAGAATGATATTCATTTGCTTTCTTCCTCATTTAGAACTTGTTTTTTGTTTTATGTAATTCTTCTTTTTAAGTCTCTTAAAAGACATTGTCTAGGCTTGGTAACCCAATAATGAAAATGCCATTCACTTGTTGTAGTTAAACTGAACAAGATGGTTCTTGATGAGATCCCTTATCCTTTGATTGATTAGATCATTGCCTATTACCCTGTTTTGGTATGCAGTATTGGTAATATCAGTTTAATTATTCCCCTATGATCATGATAAACAAGCTTGTAATGAGACTTATTATCTTTTATGTTTTGGATATTTTAGAATTACACTCTGAAAAATGAACATTTTATGAGATGGGGTGAATCATTGGCTCTTTTTAAGAGTTTTGGATGATAATGATAGAGTTTTGAGATACTCATCTGTAGAAATTCCTTGCTAGGTTAAAGATTCTTTTCTTGACTAATAACAAAACATCTATACTATATAAAGATAAGAGCTTGTTCTTAGAATAAGTGTTTGTAGCAAGGTCAAGTTTTTCCAAAAAAATAGGGTTCATTTTGATACTCAATTGCTCTAATTATTTCTTTAAATTTTCTTATTTATACAAGCGAAAAATCGAAATATTCTGTGAGATTTTATTTTGAGAAGCCAAAAGTAAATACTATTTAACTTTTATTTTGCCAAGAATATTTAAGATAATATGGTACAAAATTAGAAGAGTTTGTTTTCTAGGAAAAGTATTTTTTGAAAATTTTCCCATTCATGGGCAAAGAATCTACTCTCCCTGACAAGTCTTGTAAAAGAAATGTTGATGGACCAATTTTCTCAATGATTTAGAATGATCCAAGCCACATTCCTTGGATTTTGGTGTGTTTTCCCTTTTCCTCATGTGCTTCATCACGTTTCAAAACTAGATCACCTACTTCAAAGGTTTTATGTCTAGCAGAGGTTGTATCAAAAGAGGCTTTGACTAACTGTTGGTGATGGGAATGGGTGGATTTAGCTTTTTCTCTTTCTTCCTCAAGCTTAAGAATCTAAAATTGTCTTGCTTGAAGAGAAGAGGAAGGTTTTTCATTGATAAATTGCACTAGGGAAAGAGATGGGATTGCTATGTTTGTGGGGAGAACTGCTTCTTTTCCATAAACTAAAGAAAAAGGAGAAGAACCAAATGAGGCCTTTTTTATTCTATTTGCCCAAAGAGAAAATGTCAATGCCTTGTGCCAATTCCTATGATTTTGGTTTATAGTCCATTTGATGTTTTAAGGTTTTTTTTTGTTGATTTGGCTAATCCATTACCTTGTGGATAATAGTTGGCTAAATATTTCAATTTGAAATCTCTTTTTAAGGAAACTTCTACCATAGTATTTCTAGAAAAATAAGATGCATTATCAAACATTAAAGCTATAGGTAAGCCAAACATGGTGATTATGTACCGATCAAGAAAGTCTGTAATACTTTCTATGTTAGCTACCTTTAATGGGATAGATTCTACCTATTTCGTGAAATAATCAGTAGCTGTAAGGAAGTATTTGTGCTACTTGGAAGAGTTAGGAACAATCTCACCAATTATATCTAATAACTATTGTTCAAATGGTTGCTAGATATTCATTGGCTATAATGGGAATGCTGGTTTCTTTTCTTTTCTAGCTGCAGTTTGACAAGTTTTGCATTTTCTTGCACAGTCATGTGCATCCTTGAATAGTGTTGGCCAATAATAGCTTGCATGCAGGATTTTGTGAGCTATGGTATTTCCTATTAAATGACCTCCAGCTGGTCCATCACGTAACTCCAACATAACCTTTTTAGCTTCAGGTTTTTCCAAGCATCTTAATAATACTGAATCATAATTTTTCCTAAATAATACATCATCAATTAATTCATACTAATTTGATTTCAACCTTAAAGCATGCTTTGTTTTGTAATTGAGATGCATATGAGCATATCCATTCTTTAAATAAAAATTCAGATCAACATACTATGATTGTGCATCATTTAGGCTTACCTCTGATATTTGAACTTCATTACCTTGGTCTTCTTCTATTGATAAATGGGAAGCTCCAGTTAGCATCCTACAAAAACCTTGGCCCTTAACAATTTTAGCTAGTCAGATTTCTACATCGTACTCTTGAAGTGCAGTGACCCAATTTGCTCTCTTCTCCCCCACTTCTCTTTGAATCAATAATTGCCTTACTGCAGGGTAAGGTACCACTATTTTCATGTGATTTTTGAGGAGAAAAGGTATGAAGTGTTTTAAGGCTTTAAAGACAACAAAATCTTGTTTCTTAATATCTTAGTAGTTTAGCTCGACACCCTATAAATTGGAACTGAAAAAGAGATAGGTGCCTCGATATTCTAATCATTTAGCTATATTAAAACTATTGCATATGATGTATTAGATGAAAATGTGTAAAACATAAAAGGTTTTAGAAAGTATGGAGTTGTTAAAGAAGGAACATTGATAATAGCTTTTTTGATTAACTCAAATGACTCTCTTTCATTTTTACCTGATTTGAAGACTACATTCTTTCTTATCATTGATTGAAGGGGTAACACAATATATGAGAAATCGGGA
The DNA here is from genome assembly GCA_031772625.1 of Pinus tabuliformis. Taxonomy (NCBI): domain Eukaryota; kingdom Viridiplantae; phylum Streptophyta; class Pinopsida; order Pinales; family Pinaceae; genus Pinus; species Pinus tabuliformis. The sequence continues at coordinate 1,009,066,354 of CM062809.1, forward strand.
AAAAATCCTTTTACAAAATTAATCCGGCCTAAGAATGATTGCATGGTATTTTTGTTATGTGGGAGGGGTATCTTTTCAATTTCTTGGATTCTATCAGGATCAATATAAATTCATTTTTTGGACACTTTGAATCTGAGAAGTTTTCCTTCTTCTAACAAAAAGTGTGACTTTCTGGGATTTAGAGAAATCCCATATTTCTTGCATCTTTCAAAAATATTATTTAGGCCATTCAAATCATTGTTTATGTCCTAGAGTAGACTGTAATGTCATCTAGGTAAATAACAACTGATCTATTAATCATACCTTTAAAAGCAATATCCATGGTGTGTTGAAATGTGGCACTTGCATTGACAAGTCCAAAAGGCATCTTCTGATAAGCATATGTCCCCTACTTGGTTCTAAATGTTGTCTTTAATCTATCATATAGATGTACAAGAATTTGGTTGTATCCTTAAAATCCATCTAGAAAAGACATTAACTCAGAGCCTGCAATTAACTGCAATATTTGCTCCATGGTAGGCAAAGGAAAGTTATCCTTTTAACAAGCTCTATTTAAGTTCCTAAAGTCAATACAAATCCTAATATCTCCATTCTTTTTCCTAACAGGAACCATATTTGATACCCATTTTAAGTGTCTAACGAGAAATATTATATTTTCTTTAAGAAGTTTGTTTAATTCATATTTGATTTAGCTTTCAAGGTTTGGATGAATTTTCCCGAGATTCTGTTGTACTAGTTTCTCATTAGAGGTCATCGTTATAGTGTGTTGAATTACAGAGGTATTATAGGTCTTGACATCTGAATAATCCTAGGAAAAGACACCTTTATATGTTTTCAACAATTTGATGAATGATGTCCTTTCTTGGGATGATAAACAAGACCTAGGTTGACATTTTGAGGCTTTTCAGATGTGCCTAGGTTTACCACTTCAAATCTCAAAGTAGAACTCTGAGTTTTGGAGTTGGTAAGTTTTTTAAGCCTGTCTTTCAAATCATAGAGATCTTCCATTTTGACTACAGACTTTGGAATTGGATTTTGATCTTGTTTATGGTTGATTTTCAAGTCATGTTCGTGTTCATTCATGTTTTCTTCCTTATAAGATCCTTATGATGTAAGAAAATTAACTATATCAACATCATTATTAAACACTCTCCAATTTGTTACATTATTAGGAATGGATGGCCTAAAAATTAACTCTATAGAACATCTATCTGGACTAAAATCCTATGAAGGTATAAGCTTAGATGCTACATTGGCAAGTAAATCAGCACTTGCATTTTGTAATCTAGGGACTGAAGAAATGTTGAAAGCAATGAAGTGGGAAGTAAGATTCTAGGCTAAGGATTGGTAATGTTTGAGATGCCTAGACACACAATGGATTGTCTTTTTTACATGTTTAATAACTATGATCTCAGAGTCTCCATATACTTGTAAATACTTGACATCAAGGCCAATGTCTTTGTATAGCCCTTGAATCAATGCTTCATATTCTCCAGTATTATTAGTGCATTGAAATTAAAACCTGCAGGCTAGCATAGTTTTCTCTCCTTGTGGGCTGATTAAGATACATCCAACTCCTGCACCATCTTCAAACTTGTAACCATCAAAATAAAGAGTCTAGAATAATTAATTATCTACAAGTTTATTAGCTACATCTATACACTTGGAAGCATCTGTTTGAGAAATTTTTTCTATCTGAGATACTACAACATTATTCGGAAAGGGAGATGTTTTTGTGTTAAAGGATCCTAAGAATGACTCAGTTGAGTAGTTTCCAATGATATTATTGGTGAAAGCTACTCGATCATTTCTCCCCTCGAGACTAGTGACTATGTACTTCATGAATTTCTCATGGTTTACTCTGATTTGGTTAGGTTTACCATTGTGTGGAAACCACATATGAGACCAATCAGTTGCAAAATATCCGTGTAATGTTTCCGACCAATCCCTACCTAAAATTAAGCCATAGAATTTAGGGATATTGGCCACTATAATATTGATTACCTATGAAACTTTTGGGTTGGAGGAAAGCTTGATAGAAACCAATATCATTTCTCTGAGTACCTCTACTTTTGTCCTGTCCAGTTGAACTATGTGTACTTTGAGGTGTAATATTTAATTTAGTGCACATAGTCCTTGGCATAATGTTTGAAAAGGCTCCTGAATCAACAAGACAATTATGGATGTTTCTATTGAAAATGTCATAAGTAAGAAGAAATGGAGGAGTATGAAAGATAGATTTTCCACCTATTAGAACTATATCTATTGGATTTATTGTGTTTGAATATGAAGGAGGCTTTCCCATATCATTAGCATCTCGAATAACTACATCAGACAGTAAAGGAGCTACAAGAACTACTTTTAACTCTTTAAGTAAGATTTTTTGTTGTTGTTTGAGTTTAGTTAATTCATGTAATGAAATATTTTCTCATGTCCTTTTCATATCTTTGATTATATTATATTCCAGTGCATCTAAGATTACCAAAGTTTTAGAAGAATTTGGAGGATCTAATAGAATAGAATTGGTTTGAGTAGTCTTAGATTTCTTACTTATTATTTTCTCCTTTATAGGAGTAGCAACTTTCTATTTCTGATTTGTTCATGACATATCAGTAGATCTTTTACTTCTTGTAGTTGCTAGCATAACTTCTTCTTCATCTTTAGTTGGCAGGATAAAAGCCCACATTCCATTCAACTCAACTTCTTCCTCAGTTTCTACTTCTTCTTTGGTTGTTGAGTCTTCTTCAGGTTCTTGATCGGTTTCAACATTTGAAATAGTATTTGGTGGCTGAGATGTAGAAGAAGGATTTCTTTTAAATGAGTGAAAAGGTTTCTTGGGAGCAGATGATTTTGAAACCTGTTTCTTGATTTCAACCAATTCATTTCACATGTTCTTTAGCACCTTTTGAAGGCCTTCAAGGTCGAAAGGGTCCTTTGGAGCTTTCTTTTTTGAATCTTCCTTGAATGTCTCTTTCTTTGATTTCCTTTCTTCTATCTGTGATCTCTTTTCTAAGGAAATAGTTATCCTTTCTACAGACAAGGATTCTTTCATGTTTTCTACAAGGGCAGCCTTATTGGCTCTATCTACGAAAATTGTGATATTAGAAGAAAGGGAGGATATGTACGACTCAATTTGCACATCTACTGCGGGTTTAGAGGTAGCTGGGATTTTGTTTAGTAACTTGTTAAATCTGGAGTTGAATTCTTTGATCCTTTCATCTGATCTTTCTTTTAGGTTGGAAAGATCATTGATTAAAGATGCCACGGTTCTATCATCACCAAATTTTGCAAGAAATATTTCTTAAAAAATTTCCCAAGTTCTTATTGAGCTTGTTAGAAGGGAAAAGTACTAGGATCCTATAGATCCCTAGACAGTATAAGGAAACAATCTAATAACAACATCTTCATGTACAACTCCATCAAGGTTCATGGCTAACATAAAGTTATTTAGATGTTCTTCAGCAAGAAGACCATCATTAGGATTATAATTAGGTAACCATTTTCTGGGTTTTCTAGAAGAGCATTTGGATTGGCAACCAATACAACAATAGGATTTGTCCAAGGTTGAGCGTGTTGATTGGCCATAACTTCTGTTGAGGATTGGGTAGATGAGGATGCATGTCCAAAAGTAGATATGGATGGTGGAGAACATACTACTGGAATAGTACTACTGGAGGCAACACTAATTGATGAGGTTGAAGAATTGGATAGTTGAGAAGATGTGGATTTAGTAGAAGTGAATGGAGGGAAAGATGATGTAATCTCATTGGTATCTAATTCAGATTTTGATGTGGCATCTTTCTTACATCGTGAGTGAATGGAAAACTCAAAATGAGTTACTCCAAGCCTTTCACTTTGTAATCAAGGTAATAATCCAATTTCTCGTAATAGGAAAGTGACACTTTCTTTAGAGGCTTTGGGGTTTTCAGGTTTCTCGATAGAAATGGATATTTGTTCCAATTTTTGTATCAAGGAGCAAAATTTGGGAGACTTGGGAGTATACTTTGAAGAAGGTACTTGTCTTAATACTGCAAGATATGATGGAGAGGTTTCTACAACTTTAGATTTCTAATTCGAAGATTTTGAACAAAATCTAGAAGGTGTAGAAGTTTTGGAGGGGTTCTGACTCTTATGAATGTTCTTTAATTGATCTTTAGATTTATATGCCATTCATAGTCAGATGCCCTCCTTCTAGCACCAAAATGTTGAAGCCTCAGATTTCTGCTGCTCCAACATGGGGGAGAACCACCCGCTCTGGACCTTAAAGGCATCTCCTTTTCCATTTGGTATGGTGGCTGCGACTGGGGGTGATGGGACCAGTTTCCCAATGTGGGTTTTAAAATGATGGTGAGTGATTCTCAACTGATTGCAATAAGAATAATGATAACTATATGACCTATGCTAACATGCAAATCTCTAATTAACTTAATCTAATATAAACCTGGGTATTCTGTGTGATATATGATCTAAAAAGATATCTGTTTCGTACGTGGTAATAAAGATCGTTCATGTGTTAAACATAGATAATACCATGTAAAGATAATTTCTTTGACTAAATAATTAGTCAAAGAAATATGAAAATTATATCGCATATATTTAATGATCATACATGAAATTAAACACTTTCAGCTAAGTATCATATAATAGTGGAATTAACACATAAAGAAAAGAGCATACTCCATATATAATTCATGAAATGAAATGTTATCACCAATAAGCAAAGTAGAACTGATCATACAAGATAAAAGTACCATATGTGTGAGGTCCCGCTCATTTGACTAGTGACATAGATCAACTCCTTTCTTCTATCAAATCATTCTCCAAGCATACAATAGTGCATCAACAATAGACAACAATTTGATATTCAAAAGTAATGACCATGTTCCATAATTTCAGCAAATCATTCACAAACTTATATACGTGCATTCTTTGCAAATGTTTTTGATAAAATTCTGGACCCTTCTCTAGATGCATGAGAAGGGTATAAATACTATTAACTAAAGTTGAAAAATAGATTATAAAAAATATCTGCTGAGGTTTCAAACAACCTTCACCTTAACTAGCAACTAACTCAAAAAATAAAATCAATTTGATGAACTAAAGCTATGAAGATATCTTGCTCTGTGCCAGCTTTTCCTTGAGGTCGCATATGTCGGACATTAGTTTCAATTGAGGAGGTGCCCCAAATTGTGTTTTGACCTGTCCCACGAAGATAGCATCTGTAAGAGGTGGTAGCATCATTTTCATTGAATTGAGTGAAAAATTAGGTGTCATAATCTGGCTATGAGGTTTGACAAGAAATTGCCAATATGACTCCCAGTCAGTCTTTGATAACTTTGTGATTGCCTCTCTTTGGATTTTCATCTTTGCTTTCCAATTTTTATCTAAGTCTTTCATATTTGGCAGTGATTTAGGATCACCTTCTTTTATCAAGTTGGTGGTGTGCAAAGTATGATTGACTGCCTTTACTATATTCTTTGCCACTCCTACTACTCTTGCTACTGCAAACTCTGCCTACTTGATCTGCACATCCCAATCTATGAATAAAATGTCTTTATGCGTCTCTTCAATCTCAGGAAGATTAGCGCTTTTTCCTTCTTCATATTATTTCCATTCAATATATTTAGAGATTTTAGTATTTAAATCATTACATTCAGTTCTCTGATCAATTGCCTTATTTGTTAATTGATCACTAGTATTCAAATAAGGGGTGATATGGGACATTCTCTGGCATAATAGATCTTGTTATTTTGACAGAATGGAGTTTATCTCTAATGCCTGTTTGATGAAATCATCAACAGTGGGGACATCTTTAAATTTTTCCACAGTCTCTTGCAACTCTTGGATTCGCATATTTTTTGCTGAGATATCTATTTCATGGCTTATCTTGAGTACTTCTATACTTTCATGCAATTGGATGACTTGTTCTGTGGCTTGCTTGTTTATATTTTTTTCCCACATTTCCAGCTATTATTCAAGCTGCGCTATCCTTTCTTCTTTTTCTCTTAATAAAACAGATACTTCAGCAGCCTTGTTAATGGTGGCAATAGCATATGCCCCTGAAAATTGCATTAGTCTGGTTAGATTTTTTGTCGGATTTGAAGGAATATCATTCCATACTATATCCATTGGTTCATTCCCTGGTGGGAGTTCAGTCGTTTCCACTCTCCTCCTCTTCATCTGTCTTCTCACTATAGCCTTATGTAGTGGACTATAGAATACATCAAAAGGAGGTATTTTTGTGACCTTTAGGATAATCTTAGAAGTCAGAAATGTAGTGATGATTTCCGCATTTTGTGAACTTGTCCCTTGTTCATCCATTTGCTCAGGCTTTGAAATTTTTTGAGTGTGTTGTGGAGTAATATATCTCGTGGTTTCTTTGAAAACAATTATTTTGAAAGTATCTTAGAGTGTTTTATTAAATTGGTCCCATTCCTACTCCATATCGTTGCTTTTTCCTTTCATATTGGTATCCTGTGTTAGGTCATTTTTGACCTGTTTTTCAACTTCCCTCTTGCTAGATTTCACCGTGGCCTCTGTTTCCTATGTCTTCCCAGTGTCCTTGGTTGCATTCACCTAAGACGTGGTTTGATAATTTGGTTCCTCAATGTTAATGCTCACATTGGGAATAGGCATGTCATTAATTCTTAACAAATCCAAAGGGATTGTTTCAAACCTCTGATTTCTAAATTCTTGAAAACTATCAAAGTCATTAGGATTTAAATTTTCCTTTTCCTAATTGATTGCTTGCTCAAATGACTCAGTTGATTGTAATAGATCTTCAAAATCATTAGCTTCATGGCTGAAGGGTTTGATGTTTACTGTAGTAGTAATGTTGTGTGGTATTTTCTCTGGGTCAAATTGGCTCTTTGGCAGAGTATGGAGCCTAAGCCTCTCTAAGTCTAATAATTATTTGTTTTCATGATTGATGTTTGCCAATGAAAAAGAACCACACTTGATTGGAAAGGGTGGCCATAGTGATTTTTTTCTATCTTTAAAGGTCTTGGTTAAACCTTTTCCAACAATTTGGTGAGCAAATTCTCTAGCTAACAGCTTGTTAGAGACATACATGGGAAGTATACGTGGATCTACTTTACTACCATAAACTATGATATATGTGAATCATTGTTCTGTAAAGTACTTGCCTTATCAAGAATGTCTGCAGCGACTTCCTTATAAAATGTCGGGGCATTTATTCCAAAAATCATTTGATGTAGTGGTAGCATAACACCATTGAATATCTTACAAAAATGGGGTATATAATGGGATTCCCACAATTTTTTTTGACTAAGATGGATGGGGTATGGGTCTTGCAAAGTCTGTTTCAAACCCATAATCAAAAATTTAGTACAGAAACAGATAGAGTCCATGATATAAGAACTCATATAAAATGGAGGAAGTTACTCTATGGAGGTGGATCTCTTTTGACGATATTCAGAAATAGTCGTAGCTAAGTTGTTAGATAGGATAATAGCCCTATTCATTATATTGGAATTGAAACACGAATCAATTAAAGGGACCAATTCTATAGAGAACTTGGTACTATTAGGCAATCCATACAATCTACATAACATGGAGGCTGCGTAGTTATGGGGATTTGCTAAAGAAGCTATGGGGTACATACCCATCTTGTCATATTTTATTTTTCTTTCCAGGACTCCACCTCTTAATCATGTTGAAGGGTTCTTGATTTTTCTTCATGAACATTTCCAGGAATTCTCTATCATATATATCTTGAGGATCAGGAAGATGATACATTTGTTTCAAATCCTCAACTTTAAATGATCCCATCAACTCCATCTTTGAATTCTTGAATTGTCTATCTTCAATATTGACATTCTCCACTACCCATCTAAACATATTTGTTTCTGGTAGTATCTTGCCTCTTTCTCCTATTCTGTGAAGAAAAGAGTAGGCAACGTTTATGAATTGGGTTGACGAGGGTTGTGCTAAATCCGTTGTTGCCTTAGTAATAGTAACCACAAGTTGCTCACCTTCAATTATATTGTAGATAAATTCCCAGGCTATTGCTCCTCCATCAACAATGCAAACCATATAAGAAAATATGGGTGACATCTCCATGGCCTCAAATTCTAAAACACTCTGTTGTTTCTGTTTTTGCATAACTTTCCGTAAGGAAATCTATTTTGAATCTTTCCTAAAATGGAAGAGATATATCATAGTAAACAATGAGGGAAATTAAGGCTAAATAGATCTTTGAAATGATCTAAATTGTTGGAATATTTGAACGCAATCCCTACATTAACTTCTTTCCTCGAGCTGCTAAACAATAATTACTCTGTCAACCCACTCAATATTTCATTAAAACTTAATAATTTCCCACGCATTGTGTCTAATCCATCACATCACTTCTTTCAAGTGGTACAACACAGTGTTGCTGGTAGATAATGCGAAATGTGATTGTGAAACATTGAAATATCACATTTCGCAACTTTATGAGGGATAAAACAGTGGCAAGTCTTTTCAACTTGAGATTTGTGAAGTGCGATCACATATTCTCAGAGTGACGCAATTGAAAAATCGCAGTGGAGTCTTTTTCGCATATCTCATTTAAGGATTTTCTTAAGGATGTTAACAATTGTTACATAGAAAACTACGAGATGTGATTTGCGATGATACGAGCTTAAGTATGGGTTCTTTTCTAGAGGTTTTAAGGTAATTTTTAGAGTTAGTGCTTATTTTCAAAAGCTAAAAAATTTAAAAGGGTCGTCATTTATATGTCAAATATTAACTATTAATCCGTATAAATGGGGTGGTTGTTACATAGTACAACAAATTCTTCAAACAAGCTTGGTAAAGTACAAGAGGGCTTGTACAGTTATCACTCCTTGGTTATCTATCATCTTGCCTCTGTATGAAGAACTTGTTAGTTTCATTCCATGATACATCGAAGGAAAATACATATTATTCAAATTGAACCTTGGTGAAAACACAACACTTGTGTGCTAACTAGTATCACCTACTCTAGTATGTTGTTTTTGGTTTAACTCTTTTCAGCGCAGTCAAGTAGAGATAGGTGAGGGGGAAAACCTTAACAAGCACATTGGAGGTATAATGAATTACTTCTTTGTTGGAACAAACTATTCTACTCTCAATAAGTTGGGATCCCTCTTCCATGTCTGAAATGAATAAGTGTTGTGCATAATTACGAAAACAAAAAAATGGAAAAAGTGAAAAAGGTTTGGAAAAATGAAAAACGAATAAGGCAAAAGAAGAGAAAGGATTTCTATGTAGAGAGGTGATGCAAGTAACTTTGCCAGGGTACTGACCAGGATCACTGGCAGTAGAGCCATGATTGTGTTCCTATGTGACTCTGCTAGGGTACTGTCCAAGCTTGTTGGTAGCGGAACAACATGAGAGATGAAACTAAGACTTCGATGACTATGCTGCTTGTGCACCAATATACCCCTCAACCCCAATTGAAACAAATTTGTTGCCTTGGATTGGAAAGTGTGCCAATCAACCAAGAGCTTGGTAGATGCTACATCTTACAATCAAGCTAATGTGAAATCAAGACAATTTTAAAACTAAACAATACTTCCAGAGGTGCTAGACTTGATTTTCATGAACAAGGTCCATTCAGAGAGCTCGAGTTCTACTAGTGTGTCACCAAGTGTTATAGCGGCTACAACCACCCTCCATAATTTTGCCTTAGCTTCATTTTGGAGTCTCCCTACCAACCTTCATAGCAACATGTCTTGCTTCGCCAAGTACACAAGCTATAGTGAGTTTCTTGCAGAAAGATATCCTGTCGATCAAACCTTGATGCATTCCCCCCATAGTTTTTTCATTGGGACTTGGTCTAGTAGTAGGATAAGAAGGTCCTTAGAGAATTTGCACAAATCTGGAGGGAAACCATCCTTCCCTCTAGAAGTTTCTCAATCCTGACAGGTAGCTTGCTAGTCCCCAGAATTGCGCAATTTTGCTGAGCAAGCTTTGTCGAGAAAATTGCGTAATCCTTCCCAGCTGGGCTGCTCAGCCCAAAATTTGTGCAAAACAGGGGAGCAGTCAGCTGCTTTTCCCAGAAATTGTGCAAATCCTTTAAGTAGCCAACCCAGCTCTCACCCAGAAATGTGCATTTTCTCCCAGTAGTTGAGCAACCTCTTGCATGTGTAGCCGAGTTGACAGGTTCCCTCCGGGACAGAGCAAAATAGACTTGCATGCATCTACTACTTCTCCCAAGGTAGCATGCAAAGCCATCCCTTGTCTCATGGATCTGTTTTTGTCAGTTGGAGGTTACATGTAAGGATCATTTCAAAAGCCTCCCACCAAGTGTCAATTTCCCTAGATTTGTGACATGCGCGTCACAACCTCATTTTTATCAAAACTCATCAACCAAATGATGTAGAGTTCATTCCTCACATCAACCTTGTAGCTCTGACATCCCACATCACATCTAGGAGCTATCGGCACATTCAGCTTAATTATTATGCGGTAAGCTTGCTTTCCATGTCTTGTGTTGCATTTCTAGTGCTTTTTGTGTTTCACTTCGTATGAACACTTTATGCTTGATTTCAGTGAGTGCTTGCTCTCATTTTGATACATACTATATTGTAATAGCACCATTTCAGTTTTCATTAAATTCTCACTGTTGTCGCAAGCATTAAACTATTTTTCACGAATGGTTTCCAATTTGGCAACTTGCCTCACCCACATGCATGTTGTTCCGTTTTCTGAATTTTTCATTCATCATTTACATGCATGATCATTCACTTACGCTTACACTCCATATCGCCATACATTCACATTCACATTCACTCTCAGTTTCCCATCAGCGAGTCTGGGTAGTCTTTGCCTGGACTCTGCCTCACCATGACAACATTGCACAATCTTGAGAGGGAAGGCTCTGTCTTCCTCCCAGGAAATGCGCATTTCCTGCCCAATGACTATCCTCTAGTCTTTCATTGCACAATTCTGAGGGACAGTGACTGCGGCCTAGAAAATTGTGCAATGCAATCATTAAGACTACAATCATTGCCAATTGTATAATCCCAGTAATCAGCAGTCAATTTGGATTGCGCATTCCGTAAATCTATTAGCCAGTCTTACTTCCCAGACATCCCAGACTGCCTTTTGTGCAGTTTTGGCAACCATTCACTCATCCTCCCAAAAGGAATTGCACAATATTTCCTATCAATTACCCAAGTATGTGCTATGTCACTCTTCGAATTTTCTTTTATTTTCACTGACAGATTACTTGCCAGGAGTGTTACCATGTCTCCAAGTATCAGAGGTGTGCATTTACCTCTCACTAGCATAGGTAAACTATGACCAGTTCTCTAGGGTACCCAAACTTGTAAAATACATTCTCCCTTAAGAACTTAATCACCTTGTCCTCTATTGTTTCCTTGATTTCCTTGTTTTTAGCCCACTTAGTCAGCTAGTTCATGCATACATTGATATACTGCTTTTTCTTGGAAGGAGGGTCAATAGATCCAATGAAGTCCATGCCCCACTTATAAAATGGCTCGAAAGTTACTTGAGGTTGCAGAGGCATTTCATCTCTCGGAGTAGGCTTTCCCATCCTTTGGCACCGATCACACTGACTAGTATATATTTTCACATCTGGATGAATAGTGGGCCAATAATACCTAGCTTGTAACACTTTAAATGTTGTCCTCTTTACTGCAAACTGACCTCCACAAGGCCCATCATGATAGGTCAGAAGGATGTTAAAGACTTCCTCCTTTCTGACACACCTTCTCAGAATTTGATCTGGGCCTAGTTTGAAGAGGTTGCCCCGAATCCAAGTGAAGGGGGTGCTCTTCCTCACAATCTTGCTTTTCTCTTTGGAGGACAAATTTGGTGGGAACTATGCAGATACCAAATAGTTTGCTATGTCAGCAAACGATGGAGAGAGAACTAAAATGGTGAATAAGTGCTCATCCGGTAATTGATCATCAACCATTCCCTCCTCACCTGCAGGTAAAGTTAATCTAGACAAAAAATATGCAACAATATTTTCCTTTCTAGGCTCATCAACAATAGTTAGCTCAAATAACTGTACTAAAAGTAACCATCTAATAATTTGGGAATTCACATCAGGTTTATTCATTAAATATTTGATTGCAGCACGATCAGTATGTACAAATGTTTGATAGCCTCTAATATAATGCCTAAATTTGTTCAATGAATGAATAACAACCACGAGCTCCCTTTCGATCACTATGTAGTTCATTTCAGCCTTTGATATATTCTTACTGATAAAGAAAATGGCACAAGGCAATTTTTCATCTATCTAGCCTAGGGTTGCTCCTATGGCTTTGTGTGAGGCATCAACATGTATATCAAATGGAAGGGCCCAATTTGGGCCTTGAAGAATCGGTGTAGTGGTTAACTTGTACTTCAAGGTGTTCAGGGCCTCTTGATAGCTTTTTGACCATGCAAACTTAGAGTCTTTGGCCAACAGCCCAAATAAAGGAGAATCCAACTTGCTGAAGTCTTTTATAAACCTTCAATAATATCCAGCTGACCCTAGGAAACTTCTGATATCTCTTTGATTTTGTGGAGATGGGACCCTTTAGATGATAGATATTTTGTTTGGGTCCACCTGTAGTCCTTGCTAAGATATTGAATGACCTAACACAATCCTTGCAATCATAAAGAATTCACATTTTTTGGGATTGAGAGATAGGTTCATTTCAAAGCATATGTGCAACACCTTACCTAAGTTGGATAGGACCTCCTAGAAATCACATCCATAAGGTGTAAAATCATCCATATAAATTTCTACCGCATCACGGACTAACTCAGCAAAAATACTCAGGAATGCTCTCTAGAAAGTGGCAGGAGCATTGCATAGGCAAAAAGGAAGGACCCTATAGGCGAAAGTACCCCAAGGAAAAGTGAAGGTGGTTTTATCCTGGTCTTCTAGGCTGATCTGGATTTGATTGTACCCACTAAATCCATCTAGGAAAGAGAAAAACGTTTTCCCTACTAGGCCATCTAGCACTTGGTTGATGAAAGGTAGAGGGAAATGGTCCTTCTTTGTGGCTTTGTTTAACTCCCTGTAATCAACACAAATCATCCAATTACCATTTTTCTTTGGAACCAACACCAAAGGAGAGACCCACTCACTATTTGAGATAGGGTAAATGAATCCTTCATTTAGCAACTTTTGCTGTTCTTGTTTGACTATATCTTTAAGAGCTAGATTCATCCTCCTTTGGGGTTGCCGGACTAGCTTGCAACTTTCTTTGATATAAATGTGGTGAGTACACATAGAAGGGTGAACTCCCTTCATTTCTTTGTAACTCCAAGCAAAGGCATCTAGATGTTCCTTTAGAAAACTGCACAACTTTTCTTCTTGGTGAACAAAAAGAGATGGGTTGATTTTCAAAGCTCTCTCGAGGCCGAATTCTATGGTTTTGACACAGATAGGATTGGAATCAGCTAAGCATAGATCAATTTGATGGTATTATGGGATTCCTTTACTACTTCTTCTAAGGACAATGTACTAGGAGTTGGAATTTGGAGTATGTATTCAATCAAATCATCTTCATCCTGCTGTCCCCCTCCAATGGTTGTTTCTAAGGTATAGAGTTGGGAGGACTAAACTTCATCTTCTTCCTCCTCTTCCAACCACAAAGGTAAGTCATGTTATAGAGATGGCTGAGCAAGAGGGTATAGGAATAATTTCTTGGACATATTACCATTCTTGATAGTCATATTTCCAGCCCTGCAGCTAAGGTAGGCATCGACAGTGCCTAACCAGGGCCTCCCAAGGATGAGAGGGTAACCAGTAAGCTTAACCTTAGGCTTGAGAACTAGGAAATCTATAGGGTATTCCCGAGAGTCAATGGAGACCATCACATCCTCCACAATCCCCTCAGGGGGAGTGGTCTGCAAGTTGCAGAACTATTATGGACTTTGTCAATGAACCTTGGAGGTTGATCTTGAGCATGGTGTCCTTGGTCATCACATTAATGGAAACCCCAAGATTGATCAAAGTATGTTGGAAAATGGTGCCATTAATGTGCACATCTACTATAGGGCTTCCAGGGTCCAAATACTTTAGACAGGTTACCTACCTCAACATTAAGTCGAACAGTTGTCCAATGACATTAATGGTAGGGGCATCTCTTCTTCGCCTCCCTGGATGCTTGAAGCACTTCTCCTTAATCAACTTTTTTTAAATAGGTACATCTTTAATAGTTTGGAGAAGTGGAATTTTGACACATATGTTTTTCAATTCTTTTAGAAGTTCAATATCTTTTGGGGTAGGTTGGAGTGGTTGGGTTAATCTCTCAGGAAAGGGTGGTGGATTTACTTTAGGCACACTTTCCTCTCTTTCTTCCTTAACCTCCCTAGGTGGAGGTAGATGTTGGTTTTCTGGGAGTACTCTCCCATATCTTAGGTTGATTTCCTAAATCTCCACAACATAAGCAGGATAGGATGTCTCTCCACTGTATACTTGTTGTGCATGTCCGTTGTTCAGGTTCAGATTTGGCTGGGTAGGCATCTGGGGTTGTTTAGGTGGTGTAGAGTGTAAAAGCTGCGATTGGGTAGGTGGTGGAGGCAATAAATCCATAGAATTGTTGTATGGGGGCCTCCACCCTTATGGCGGTGCATTCCACTGAGGCTGTGCTAGAGCATATGGTTGAACTGATTGGATGGCTAGCTAGGAATGATACTGAGGTACAAAGGACTACGGAGGAGGTGTTGACCATGAAGGATGAGAAGGGGGCCCCAGGAAGGTATGGATTTAGTATGGTTGGGGTTGTAATATGCATGGGATGGCCCTTGCATGCCCTGCTAGTATGGCCTAGGCCCACGAGGTCTCCTTTGGTTTATGTAGCAGAGTTGTTCAGTTACCCCATTAGTTCCTTGATATACAACTTTTAGTTAAGGTAGAGAAGGGAACTTGTATGTGGAGTGGTTTTCTTCACAAACTGAGTAGATTTCAATAGAATTCAATGGACATTCATTCCTAGGGTGCATCCTGGTGCATCTAGGATAGAAAATGGCTAAGGCTCTCTGTACGTCCTCTTGTTTTCTCGTAATGTGCATAGTGTCCATCTGTAGGGAAAGTTTTTGCAACATCTCACTCTTGAAATTCTCCAGCATGTTTCCAAGTTCACCCTTCATGGATGAATTGGAAGAGGATGGATTGACCATAAGTTGACTACCCCTACCCTTTTTCCTAGCTTCCCTAGAATGGTTTCTAAAGACAGTCTTGATATCCTCATAGGGTAACTGGTAGATATCCCCTCCTGCTAACAAGTTTAGGGTATCCAAAAGATCTTCCCTTACTCCTCTAAGCAGGACCAACTTCAGGGACTTAGGGTCAAGTGTGCACTTGGCCCTTTTGTAGCTAAGCTGGAATCTTTCTTCATAATCCTCTAGGGATGCATCATGCCCTAATGTCATCCTAAAAATTTCTTCTTTAGTGTCTTTAGACCTACAGTAGTCTCAATACTTTTTTTTGAAGGCTTGATGCATTTGAGTCCAAGTTGTGATGCTATCCCCAAGTAAACCCATGAAACAACGCAAAGCTACATCCTTGAGAGTGGATGGAAGTAGTTTCAAATTCTTCTCATCATTGGTGTAGTCATAGGTTTGGCATATGATAGCAAACTCAAAAAAGAAAGTGTCTGGATCTTCTGATGTCAGGCCATGGAAACGAGGAAGGGGAAGGAGCTTATATTTTTTCATCTTAGTATCCCAATTGGTTTCCCTGATGGGGAAGGCACACTCAACTCCCTCTCTCTATTTCCTTTTTCATTTATGTTTTCAGCCATTGATTCAGTAGGAATGGGTTCTTCTTCTTCTTCTTCTTCTTCCCCTCTAGGTTCTTCAAATATTTCTGGTTACTCACCTAAGGGTTCCTCTAGTTCACAACCATCAAAGAACATGGAAGGTTGGTTGTTTGAAGCAGTGGGGGTACTTGGAAAAAGTTTCCCTAAGTTATCCCTATTCCTACAAGGAATGGAAAAAATGTATTTGTTTTGTTTTGTGTTTTTTTGAAATTTTTAAAGTAATTGCAAAATTGAAATTGCAGACTAAATGAGAACCACTGACTAAATAAAAAATTAATTGCTTGATTGAAAGCTTACTTTCAGCATGGAAAGGAAAGCAAAGAATGCAGAATGGAAAAGGAAGAAAACTAAATTACTTTTGCAGAAATGAAACTAATAGCATAATATTAGAAACAAGAAATGGAAGAAAGAAAGCAGTAATCACATATTACTTAGACACCTCCCTGACAACGATGCCAAAAAGTGATGAGCATCAATATTGCAGCAAGAATGCTATAGCTCCTATGGCTACCAACTTTACTTTATCAAACCAGGGTTCGTACAAACTTGGAGGTGACAGTGCTATATACACAAGTAAAAGTGATGGTTTTTCCTTTTGTCACTATTCAAATGTGAGAGAGACCACCAAGGTTTTCAAGCTAGGTTTCTATGGATTCAGAAGAAGATTGATTACTCATGAAAGAAAGAGAAATCTACTCTAGGAGAAATCTTGTCTACTGCAATAATGAAAAAGATTGAAATCCAATGCTAAAACACACCATTTCCTAACTAAATGCCAAGAAACTATGCTTTACAAGAATTCCAGGCTAACATGTATGAGATGCTACTGCCCTAAGCATGGAAGTTCAAAACATCAAACATCACTATTATGCATGTAAAGGACTAAAATAAATATGTGTTTTTCTTTTTATTCTTTTTATGGAAAAACAAGTGTGAAAGATAATCTCTTTTGGTGATGTCGTAGGTGGCTTAGGGATGATGGTGGATGTTTGGAAGGTTTTGGAGACCCTTAGGTGACCTTGTGTGGCTTCCTAGAGGTTTTCCCTCAATTCGGCCTCAAAATAGGTCACTACAGGCAAAACCTAGAGGATGTCCTAAAAACCTATAGGATTTCTTGTATTTCTACAGGATACAGCCGTGAGAAAAAATGATGGGTGTTGAAGGTGATGTAATGTTAAGTTATGGTATGTTCTATGCTTATAACAGTTTACTTCTTTTTCTTATTATATTCCACCGATTAGCAATCACATGTACATAAAGTAAAGTGCAGATAGAACATTAAACGATCGACAAAAAACAAGCCAAGACAAGAGACACAAGATGTGGCGGCTAGCCAGGGACAAACCCCACAATGTGTGGGGAAACCCTTTGATCAAATCTTCTTTTATCTTCAATAATTCAGCAGAGAGAAATAGTACAATAAATCTGATTCATATCAGCAGTAGCAAACCCTATATCAATAGCATCAGCATTAGCGGCTTCATTATCAAACTAGTGCAGACCATATCTCACAAACCGACAGTCGGATTGACTTCATTCCACCACAAAAAGTTTCGGCTTCCAGAGGAGGTTCAGATGAACCTACAACACAGTTCAGATGAGGAGATCTTCTAGGCCACGCAAGTCAATCTTTACTTCTGCAGTTGCAGCTTCAGTTTCAGCAGTTTCCGGCTTCAAACTAGGGCAGTCGATATCTTGCAAACCGTTCATCGGATTGACTTCATTCCACCACCAAAAGTTGCGGCTTTAAAAGGAGGTTCAGATGAACCTACAGTGCAGTTCCAAAGAGGAGATATTCTAGGCCACGCAAGTCAATCTTTACTTCTGCAGTTGCAGCTTCAAATTCAACAGCTTCCAACTTCACATGTGTGAGAGAGAGAGACCCATTTCAGCGCAGTAGAGAAGAGACTCATATCTGCACAGTAGAGAGAGAGAGATGTGATGAGATGAGTGAGTCCAAATGAGGAAAAGTCCTCTTATATTTATGCACAACGTTGGTGGGTGAATAGATGCGACTGTTGGGCTTCTGAGCCTACATGAGTTGTAGGTCGGCTTGATAATAATTCCATAATCAAAATAAATTCATATCTCCATGAATACTTATCCAAATCGGATGATCTTTATATCAATCCTACACCTCTCGATGAGAGGAATCTAATAAAAATATTACCAGCCATGAATAAGATGATCCACATGAAGTTTTACCCTGGTTGCCAATTTTAACACTCCCTCTCAACCATGGAGAACTTCATCTGCAATCTATCTATCTGTCATTACCATTCACCCATCAAATGCACTGCCCTGTACAGCCTGACCCTTGCCCTGCTCTGCTCTATTCTGCCTATTCTGCTTTGTCTTGTTCTGCCCTGCACTGATCTGTATTGTTTTGCTATGTTCTGCTCTTCTCTTGCATTGTTCCGTTCTGCTCTGCTTTTGTCCGAATTATGAAGAAGAAGAAATGATCGAGGATGTATCATACTGACTCAAAGTTAGTCTCAGAGTATGTACCACTGGTCCCAGACTAGTCTCAACCAACCCAAAGTCAGCGTCATAGTGAGTACACCTCCACTGGTCCTAGACCAGTATCATCTTCCACTGACGCAAAGTCAGTCTCAGAGTGCGTACCACTGGTCCCAGACCAGTCTCAGCCAACCCGAAGTCAGCTTCATAGTAAGTACCACTCCTACCACTGGTCCCAGACCAGTATCATTGATCCCAGATCAATGGAGTTCATCCTAGCGTAGGGAGTACGGTAGTTACAACGATGCGTCCATTGGTATTACTATGGTCCCTAACTTCATTTCCCTGCTCATTGATCAGATGAGAGGTACTTCCCATGAGTCCTAGATTGCATGGGTGGATGCCTCGACAGGAGAACTAATCAATCCTGTCCTCACAGGAGAACACATCAATCCTGCTACAATTTCCATGGTGAACACATCAATCCAGGCCTCACAGGAGAACACATCAATCCTGCTACAATTGCCATGGAGAACACATCAATCCAGGCCTCACAAGAGAACACATCAATCCTACTACAATTGCCGTGGAGAACACATCAATCTAGACTGCCATGGAGAACACATCAATCCAGGCCTCACAGGAGAACTAATCATCCTGCTACACAGGAGAGCGAATCATCCTGTTCCACAAGAGAGCGAATCATCTTGTCCCACAAGAGAGCGAATCATCTTGTTCCAGTGTGCACCACTAGGGGAGGGTGAGTCACCCTGTGGTCATATGTTGCTCCAGTAGGAACTGCAAGCCCTCAGAGCTCCCAGAGCTCAATGTATGCAACATTCAGGACCCTTGTACAAGGGTTTCTTTCCGACTCCAAGTCGTTTGGGAAAATCACAGATTAGATCTTTCCTCGGGGCTTTGACAAGGTGTATCAACCTGTACATCATCTTAATGTGATGGAGATTCCTTGCTTATTGACTTACCATATCCCAGATGATGTCTATCTGCTGGAGCAATTAACGAATACGGGATTCCTCAATAATCGAATCCCACCTCTGGGTGTTACAGAGAATCATAGTGGTATCCAATGTAAATCCAAATAGCTCACTGAAGAGCTTTCACAACCAGACTGCCTCACACGAGGTTATGCTAGCAACAATATATCTTGCTTCAGCGGTGCTCAAAGCCACCGACTTTTGCTTCCTGCTCATCCAGGATATCGAAGCAGATCCCAAGGTGAAACAGTACCCGGAAGTGCTCTTACAGTCCACCACACTGCCTACCTAATCAACATCAGTATATCCAAGTAGTCTCACATCTCCGACAGTGTATCTTAATCCATGAGAGATTGCGTCCTGAAGACATCTCAGAAGATTCCTAGCATCAATCCAGTGAGGCTCAACCAAATATGAGCTCACAATGATAACTGCAAAACATATGTTCTGACGGAGGTTCACCAAGAACATCAATGCGAATGAGTTTTTCGAAACTCAGAGGCATTTCCCAAGTCTGGTCCGACATCACTACCATATAACTTCTAAAAGTTAAGATCCTCTAGGTAGTCATAGGCTTGCAGTCCATCATACCGAATCTTTCTAATAATTTACCACATATTTTCCTTGAGATAGGAAAATTTCCCTTGGCTTCTGCCACACTTAAAGTCCTTGGTCCTTCATTTCAAATTCAGAAGCCATCTCCCTCTTACATTTGTGAATGAGAGGGTTGCACCTGTTAGAAAGAGGTCATCCACATACAACACCAGTATGAGAGGCTTTTCATCTTCAACCTTAAAGTAAAGGTTAGGATCAGCTTCACTCCTAGTAAATCCCAGCTTCATTAAGTAGCTATCGATCCTCTCATACCATGCTCGGGGTGCTTCCTTCAACCCATAGAGAGCCTTCTTCAACCTGCATACATGAGATTTTCAATCATAAATCTCAAATCCTTCAGGTTGCTCCACATAGACCTCTTCTTTGATAGAACCATGCAAGAACACGGTTTTAACATCCATCTGATGTAGGTTCCATCTTTGAGAAGACACAAGGGCTACGATCAAGTGGATGGTTGTATATCTGGCAACAAGTGCAAATATCATAGTCTATACCTCCCTTCTGGGATAAATCATGAGCAACAAAATGAACCTTATACTTTTCCATACTTCCATTTGCTACATGCTTTATCTTGTGAAGCCATTTTGAAGTAACAATTGTCTTGTCCAGGGTCCGGGAACTACTTCCCAGACATCATTCTCTATAATAGACTCATATTCTATGGTCATAGCATCCTTCCATAGTTAATGCTTGATGACATCTAAGAATGATGAAGGTTAATTTTGTATGATCGTGCTCATGATGGTCAAGTATCCCTCATACCTGTTATGTTTCTTACTTTGATGGAAGGTTCCTCAGGGTGCAGCATGTCCTTTAGCATCATCAAGTATCCCCCTAAGACATGAATGCCTCTTCCTAGAAGAGGAAGGCTCATGTGGATGAGGATCAATCGGATCCATGGGTTCTTCTACATCAGGCATTGTTTCATCATCCTTTTCTTTCGGTTCCCTGGTGTCGGCTTCTTGAGAGCTACTCAAAGTCAGCAGATTCTCCACCTTGCTGAGAGCCATATCTTTGTCAATGGTGACATCATGACTAATCACGACTTCCCTTTGACCAGTGGTGAACATTTCTTAAGGAGTTTAGGAACCCAATGCTTGATGAGGGCATCGATTTTGTACATATACAGTGGTGATTGTAGTTTCAGCCCATAGAAACTTTGGAAGTCTTTGATCATGTAGCATGGCCCAGACAGCTTCCATCATCGTGTGGTTCTTCCTTCCCACCACACCATTCTGCTCAGGAGTATGTGGTGTAGTAGTCTCCCTCTTAATGCCAACCTCAAGTATGCCTGAGTAAACCAATTGTAATATATCAGAGGTCTTGCTTTGGCTTGAGGGGAATGGTCCCCTTTTGAGCTTTCCTTTGGCACATCCCGGACATACACCTTCTTTCTCTACTTGGAATTCGAGCATCCCTGTTCCCATCTGTCTTACATCGGGTAGAGCTTTGTAATGAAGGTGGGCAAACCTCTGATGCCAAAGTTCGGGCTGAAGAGTTGTGTCACAAGACATGACACCTAGTGGACTTCCATTGACCTAATATAATGAATCAACACTAAACCCAAGAGTAAAGGCATCTTTAACATTATTTTTCCATATACATACCTTGCCATTGCTGAAGGTTACCTTGTAACCTTTGTCTTCCATTTCCGAGATGGACGCTAGGTTCTTTTTGAGGTCAGGTGCATTTAATACATCTTGAACTTTCTAGCCTTCTTGAATGGTTGTCCTCTTCCTCGATCCCCAGCTCTCCTCTTACCTTTTCTGTTGAATTTGTCATTCCTTTGATTTGCCATCAGAGGGATTTTGATCATCGTCACGGTGATAGTCCTTTCTATCAGGGCATTCCCTTGCATAGTGACCTACTTTATTGCAAATGAAACATCGTCCTTTTCTTCCACCCTTAAATCCAGCCTTTCTTTTTGATTTAGACCCAGAATTATTTCTTTTCTTAGCATGAGAAGAAAAAGCAATAGGAGGAGCTTTAGGCAAGGGCATTTCCTGCTCTTCTACCCTTGTTGCTTCTTGAATGCATCTAGCCATTAATTCCTCGAAACTAGGAATTACATTATTGTTCAGAAGAGTAGTCCTGAACACATACCATTCAGATGGTAATCCTCCGAGAGTTGTGAGTGCCATTTCTCTGTCAGTAATAGTTTCCCCAATAGATAGGAGATCGTTCTTGATCTCAGTGATTCTTAAGAAGTATGCTTGCATAATTTCATCTTTACCCTTCTTGATTTCCCTCAGCTTATTTCTAAGAAACAAAACTTGATTTGCATCATTAACTTTGAATAAACTCACCAGTCTATCGTAGATTTCCTTGGAGGTGTCTAGTTTAGAGATGTAGGCCACCAAGTGCTTGTCGATAGATCCCGGATGATCTTCTATTTTTTTGACTTCTCCATTTTTTCATTTGTTCCAGGCAGCAGCGGATGTATTTGATGGAGGCTCAACAATATTGCCTCTCACATGATCCAACACTCCTTGATTCTCAAGGGTTAGATCGATAGACATCTTCCTTCCGTGATAGTCAGCTTTCTCATGGAGCTTGTCTTCAGCAGGAAAGAGTGTTGAGGACCCCATAGTTCTTTTAGGATAGCCTTTCCAATATTCTCTTCGATGATTGCTCTTGCTCTTGCTCGGGATTTGTCTTCACCTCAGGTCTGATACCATGTTAAGTTATGGTATGTTCTATGCTTATAACAGTTTACTTCTTTTTCTTATTATATTCCACTAATTAGCAATCACATGTACATAAAGTAAAGTGCAGATAGAACATTAAACGATCGACAGAAAACAAGCCAAGACAAGAGACACAAGATGTGGTGGCTAGCCAGGGACAAACCCCACAATGTGTGGGGAAACCCTTTGATCAAATCTTCTTTTATCTTCAATAATTCAGCATAGAGAAATAGTACAATAAATCTGATTCATATTAGCAGTAGAAAACCCTAGATCAGTAGCATCAGCATTAGCGGCTTCATTATCAAACTAGGGCAGACCATATCTCACAAACCGACAGTCGGATTGACTTCATTCCACCACCAAAAGTTTCGGCTTCCAGAGGAGGTTCAGATGAACCTACAACATAGTTCAGATGAGGATATCTTCTAGGCCATGCAAGTCAATCTTTACTTCTGCAGTTGCAGCTTCAGTTTCAGCAGTTTCCGGCTTCAAACTAGGGCAGTCGATATCTTGCAAACCATTCATCGGATTGACTTCATTCCACCACCAAAAGTTGTGGCTTTCAAAGGAGGTTTAGATGAACCTACAACGCAGTTCCAAAGAGGAGATATTCTAGGCCACCCAAGTCAATCTTTACTTCTGCAGTTGCAGCTTCAAATTCAACAGCTTCCGGCTTCACATGTGAGAGAGAGAGAGACCCATTTCAGCGCAGTAGAGAAGAGACTCATATCTGCGTAGTAGAGAGAGAGAGATCTGATGAGATGAGTGAGTCCAAATGAGGAAAATTCCTCTTATATTTATACACAACGTTGGTGGGTGAATAGATGCGACTGTTGGGCTTCTGAGCCTACATGAGTTGTAGGTCGGCTTGATAATAATTCCATAATCAAAATAAATTCATATCTCCATGAATACTTATTGAAATCGGATGATCTTTATATCAATCCTACACCTCTCGACGAGAGGAATCTAATAAAAATATTACCAGCCATGAATAAGATGATCCACATGAAGTTTTACCCTGGTTGCCAATTTTAACATGTAAGGCCTATGAAAGGTGGTTGGTGGGTGGAATGGAGTGAGAAAATGCCTAGGATCACTTAGAACTCAAAACCAAGGTTGCGAGATGGTTGGATTTGCTCAACATGCTTGGAGAAGTTTCCATGTAAAATGATGAAATTGGTGAAGATCTTAATGAATGCAAGGAAAGATTATGGATGGATGAAGTTGGAAGGTGGTTTCTTGCTATGATATATTTCTCTACGTTTGAAACACTTGCTCTACATAAAACATTGATATTTGCAAAAAATCATGTAAACAAGAAGAATTTCACTAAGCTAGAAAAACAGAGTTTAATGAGCCAGATGTCTACTTCATGCATGATGGAAATTTCAGAATAAAATGAAATCATCGATGAGATCTATTGTAATACTAAAAATGGAGGAAATGGTAATTAAATCCTACACTTGTAAACTGATCAAATTCTGGTTCAATTATAGTAAACCCTAAATTCTAAGAGAAAATAGAAACCTATCTTTTTGGGGCTGCATAGGGGTCCTTTTCTCAAATCATGATTCCTGAAGGAATAAGTGAGGCCAAGATACCTATTGAAAACTTTTTGATGTTCCTTTTATCCCTTCTAACCTACTGCTGAAGTAAAGCACAAATGGAAGCAAACTAATAAACAAACTAATCAAATCTACACTACTTGCAATGAAATACTTCTAAGGATAATTTAACCATGAATCTATGAAACTAATCTAAGCATACAGATACAAGAAGAGGAGCCTTTGCTGCTAGGGTTGGGCCCTAACCCAAGAGCTTCAGCCCTCTGAGTTAACTTAGTGTTGGATCAAGAAAAAGCTCATTCTCATTATCAAAACAAAAAATTACATAGCAATGTCTTCCACAAGTTTGTAGCTCGAAAATAACTAGTTTTTTTACAACAAAAATTCGAATCCTATTGAGGCTCTAGGACTCTTTATTTATACAAATGAAATCCCCAATGAATTTCTTAAATCTATGGAGGCTCAGCTCCCAAACTCGAGATGAAATAATTCTTTGACTATCACTTGCTCGTTGCCTTTTGATCTTCATGACTTGGTTGCTTGTACTCCGAGCTGGTGTGATTGATGGAGGAATATTCAAATGAGGGAGGAGTAAATGAGGAGGATTTACCTCTTGTAATCTCTCTTCCTTGTCCCATTCACATTTTAGCCCTTAATCTTGCCAAAATTCCCTGATTTTCTCTTTCAAACCTACATTCAACGCACATTAGTCCACCAAGCATAATATCTCACTTTAACTCATCTCATTAAACAAAATATAATAAAAAATGTAATAAATCATGAGAAGAGTTGATTTGACTAAGCTAGGAGGTGAATTAAGGTCCATATAGCTACCCAATGATGAGGCTCATCATCTTCATCAATGGAGCAATTTTTTCAAGGAGCTATGCAAAAGGAAAAACCTTCTTAATAATATGTATGTAGTGGCCTTTGATGAAAGGTTGATAATTTTGTAGGTCCAAGTCCTGATTCTTAAACCAATTTTCTCCATTGTTGGGTATCTCTATAGCTTCTACTATGATTTTAGTTGAAATAGTGAAAGTAACACCTGCAATAATGACCTTATCCCTCCTAAAATGAGTGGCAAACAAACTAGTCAATTTGGCATGGTATTTGACCTTTTGAACTAACTCACAAAACCCTAAACACTTTGCATTCTCGAAACACGACTTGGACAATGGGGAAGACATTAGCTCCTCAGTGTTTAATGGTTCATATCTTAATATTTTGCCTCCTTTGTTACAAGATTTCTTCTCCTCCATTTTGATTGTGAGCAAGTGAAACCCTAATTGGTAAAATAGGGGATTAGAATGGGGGGATAAGATGGATGGTTTAGGGAAGGGGAAAGGGGGTAGGAAAATATAGGGAGATGAACAAGGGTGTAAGGGACATTTGCGAAGTCAAATGGAGGAAAATAAGTAAAAGGTCTTATCTAGATATTTAAAACATATTCGTAATAGGGAAACAGAGAAAACGTCATGTATGGAGTAATATAGGTTTTGCAACGTTAAAACAAAGGAAACAACCTTATGGTGAGGTGGAGAGTGTTTAAATTACTTGCAGAAAGCTACTGGAGAATTCAAATGATTTTAGAAACCTTTTATAATAGGTGTTAGGGCCTGAATAAAAAAAATGCAGTGAAAACTTGACAGAACGTAACTAAATCTGGAAAACATGGTGAATGTTGATAAAACACAACAAATTATAGATAAAACACAGTGAAACATTGATCAAACACAATGAAATAGTTCAGATGGCCCTTGGGAGTGTTTTTTCCTCCGAAAATGCTGAGGAAATGTATTTTGGTGAATGAGAGCTTCTTCAGTAATGAATATAAGAGAGAGAGGTGGAATGAAGTGGTCTTTATAGCTTGTGGAACTCAATTTTATAATGGTAGGGTGGCCCACCATACATTTTCATTTTGTTTTGGAATAAACTATGTAACCTTGGAACTTTCATATGCAGCTTTAGAACATAAAATTATTACATCACTTTGAAATGAATTACACTTTAGAACATAACCTTTTGAGCAAAACCTTATCACTACTCCTTCATTTCCTGGTTTTATGAATGACATGACAGTTTTGATGACTCTAACCCTAATGACCTAATGGTGACATTGAGCTGAATGAATACCATGGTGATATGAATGAGAAGATGATGATGACTTTTTAGTGATGGCACATCCAACTGAGTGATGGCAGTGACCAGACCATGAAAATTTTGAAGGAGTAGCAATAGACGTAGACCACTAGCCAATGACCAAATTTTATTTTGAAAACCTAGTGAAATGATAAAATTTGACTTTGAGACCCTTAACAAAACGTTTTAAGAGAATATTTGATCATTGGCTACAGGAAGAACTGACTAACACTAACACATCCAATCCCAAATCTTTATCTAGTTCCAAGGACCAAACGTCTTATGTTACTTCATCTTCCTTAATCGACTTTACAAGCTGATAATTTTCCATATTAAAAACAATGGAGGGAATACAATAGATGAAGGAAACCTCCACATATAGGTCAATAACTATGTCCTCTAAGTATATATTCTTAAAAAAAAAGGCCTCAATCTTGATTTCTAGAAAAGAGCATATTTTGGGGAAACCTTTACGAGAAATTTCCTTAACTTTATTCCTTGTTTTCCTAGATTTTGACTTCCTATGGAAAAAGGAGGTATTACCATCAGCTTCCTTTAAACATAAGCTTCTTGACATTAATCATCAATAATCTTCTTCCTGCTAGTTGATTATTAATATTTGACTATTTTGATGTTTTTCTTCTTCTAAGTTCCTATCGATAATTGGATCAGTCTCCGTAAATTCTTGGTGGGCTTAAATTTTCTTGATTAGCTTAATTTTATATTACCCAGGGGATTTGAAATTGAGTTTAGACCAACTTTTGAGAACTTGTTTCACCACCTCCAGTTTAGTTTCCCTAACAAAGCCAGGAGACCCACAAACTGGTGTTGCCTAATCCTAAATTATTAAGTTTACAACCCCTTCCTTATAAATCCACATTGGATTAAACTAGAAAGGAATCGAACCTAGGTCTTCTAGAGGATCCAAATCTAACTTGATGGGTTTTTGGTTACAGTCCCCTTGGGCCAAAATATAATTTAAAAATTTAGATCCATTTACCAACCAATTTTTTTAGATGAGAAATTGGTCTAACCTTGTCGTGATATGGGCAATGCCACTTCTTCGATTTTCCCATGTATACTTCCCATTTTTTTGGAACCACATTTAGGGGATCCCACTCGTTGATAATATTTTCAATTATTTTTTGAAAAGGTTCTCTTAAATTACTTCCACCACATTTCTTAGAGGTGAATAATTTTATATTG
Source organism: Pinus tabuliformis (assembly GCA_031772625.1). NCBI lineage: Eukaryota > Viridiplantae > Streptophyta > Pinopsida > Pinales > Pinaceae > Pinus > Pinus tabuliformis. Next base: position 1,009,093,809 of record CM062809.1, read on the forward strand.
AAGTCACCTCCCACCATGCTATCTATGTTCCATTGGCCCTCCTTCAAGATTGATAAGAAATCCCAAAACTCTCCTTTTTAACTTGACAGAACCAGGGCATAGGCATTGATAAGAGAAATGATGTATTTTTCCTCCCTGTCCTATATTTTAACAACCACCCATAAATGTGATTTAGGATTGCATTTTAATTTATATCGATCTTCTGAAAAAAAGGTAAAAATTCCATCGGAATCTCCCTACGAACTGTGCACTATAGCCAAACTATTTCTCCAAATTATTATTGATTAGGCCATACCCACTTCTTCAACTAGATTTATTTATTGCAGAAACAAGGCTTGTGGTTTTCTCAAATTCACTAAGAATTTTACTACCTTGGGTTTGATAGGGTTTCCCAGTCCTCTAATATTCCATGAAACTATTTTCATCTATACATTAAGGTAGCAAACTTCCCTCTTCAAAAATTGGAACTCGCATTTTCTTTATTTCTCACAATTCTGATAACTTTTGTAATTTGAGGTTGGTTTTGAGTTTAATATACTTCTTTTCCTTGGCCTCACTTACATCTTTCTTATATGGTCAACCTTTTTTGGAAATTTCCAACTCATGACTTGGTGAGTTGCTAACCCAGTTCAACCTCTTTTTTTCACTTCTTGTCAACAATTTCCCTCCTCTTTCCTCTGAGTTATTTGAATCAGGAGAGTCCTCTCCTTCTCGATTATTTGACCTATTTGGAATGAATGGGGTTGAAATAATTTGATGGAAATAAAGCTCAATGTTGCTCACTATGCAATATTAACCATAGGTTATTCTTCATGATTTTCCCTTTAAAGTCCATCTCTTTCTCCTTCTGCATTTAGGTTTTCTTCCACAACTAGGAGCTCCTCTTGGTCCTTTTCTTGCTAGGAAATAATAACATACAAGTTCATCAATACGGAGGCCACATGCACAGTCAAATATTTGAGTTTTATAGCAATATCATTTCCTTTGTTTTACCCTCTTTTTTGGTCTTTCTAATTTTCCTCAACTTCTAAATCGACCCATTCCCATTTCCAACAAAAGACTTGTTACAATCCCATGCAAAGTTCATATATTTGGGTAAACTATTGCACTTAAGTGAGAGTTGCTTGTAGTCAAGGGGATGAATAAGCTTTAGAGGGAAACCCTTTCTCCAAATCCACCTCAATTAAAAATTTTGTGCAAACAAATTGTTGCCCTCTCGGTTAGGCTCTATCTAGGATCTCTCCCACTCCATTCCCAATGGCCCTAAAAAATTCATCACTCCAACATGAGAGAGGTAGTTGTGGAATTTTAACCCAAACTAGAAAAACTTTGGGGATATCCTCATTTGGGTTAAAATATAGAGACCAAGAATTCAAATACATACCCAAGGAGCCAAAAACATATGGCCCATTTGTAAACCTAATTGCCTTGTCTTCTTTTATTTTCAAAAGGAAAGAAAAGAAATCATTATTAATCACATAAACATTGAGACTTCCTTTCATCATGTTGATATTTGTAGCTTGGAAGGTACACCAAACCCTATGCTAAAGGGTTGTGGAGGTGTTGGCACACAAGAGTGACTTGTGGGATAACAACCCAAGCCTATGGGCTTTGCAACCAATCATGTTTGTGTGAAATTGTGAGGATAATTTGACATGCGAGTGAGGTAGAGGACTTTGAGAGCAACCAAATGCAACGAAAATAATCAAAGTTTGAAGTGTAGAAATGATGCTATGAATTTTTGAAGTTAATGTGTGGGCATGGCATCACAAGGTTATGGTCAGCTTGGTGTTTAGAGGCCTTATGACATGTTGTCAAAAACACTAGGGAATTTTTTGGATCCCTTGAGAAAACTATAAAAGGAGGATAGATGAGAGGTCATTTAACACATACTTAGGCAAAACAAGAGATAAAGTTGACCACATTTGGATATTAAATTGGGCCAAAGTTTTGGAGCAAGCAAATGAAGGAGGAGAATCCTAGATTTGGAGCTTTTCTATGACTATTTGGGTTCCAAGTCAAACTTGCAGAATGGTCGCATAAGAGAGGATGATTTTTGGGCTATTTAGTGGAGTTTGTGTAGCATGTTTCTCCTTTTTATGCAGGCCAGATCTTTGTGGTAGATTGTAGGAGGACTTGAGATCCATAGGTGGTTGTTTGAAGGGGCCGAAAGACATAAATGTAGATTAGTCCTTGAAGTAGCAAGTTGGAGTAGATTTCTAATGAAGGAGCATCATAACTGTTGGGAGGCTTTAGGAGATTAATTGAAGGGCTTAACAAGTGTTCTTAAATTCTCTAACCTAGAAACCAAAGTGACAATAGCATGACACCAACTCAAAGGTATGTGTTGATGTGTTATACAATTAGATGGTTGTGGGTAAAAATTGAAAAGTTTGGAGATCATCCAAGGAGAAGATTAATTTAGAAATTGTACGTGTATGTCAAGAGGAGGAGTGGGAGGTTGCGGGATAGTTTGGCCACCCCCTTGAGTTGATGTGATTTGCAAGAGGATGATGTCCTAGAAGAGGACATGTTGTGAAGTATGTTAGAAACTAAGAGGAAGGACAAAAAAAGTAGTTGGATTCCATAACTAGTGAGTTGATGCTACAACATTTTATTGGAGGCTCTTGGTATGTTGGAGGGTAGTGTGAGAGTGGACCATGTGCGGATCTAGATAAGGCAGAGTTGGATAAGACTAAAGAACAACTTGGGAGGTTTGTACAGGATTTCTTCAAGCCCTAAGGCACAAGTCTCTTGAAGGACTAAGGGATTGTTATAAGTGGTATAAGAAGAGCTCATAAGTCTAATAATCTCGAAGTAGTTTCAGTGGCCCTAGACTTGCCATGTGGAGAGGGACATCTACAATAGAAGTTGGGCAATCCTCCTAAGCCTTGTTCATTTTTTGGAAAAGGACTTCTAGCAGTGATAGCTATTGGGTGTGGAGCCTGATTATCTTCTATATTCAAAAGTAACGCCACATTGGACCCCAGTTCAAAATGGGGGTGGCAACGCTGCCCGTAAAATATTCGCTGCAGGGGGGGTCCGGGGGGGGGGGCAGCAGCGACTTTTGGGAGCCCCCCCCTGGCGCGGGGTTTCGGGGGCAGCGCCCCTGAAGCTAAAAACAACTGTAAAATTGCCTTGTAAAAGTATAGTAATTTCTAGTCAATCTGGGCCGTTCATTAGGTGGATGATCTGATGGTATAACTTATGTTTAGTTTAGGGTTTTTTGCCTTAGAAGGCAACCCCTCTCTTTGTATGAGGGCATTGTATTTGAGGCTGTGAAATAGATGTGTATTCCGTGAGCGAGATACAGAGAAGTGAGACTGTGAGAGAAAACAGAGGATATTACAACGGATTTGCTGTAGGTTGTGTCTCTTCATTTTGCTGGATAATAGAAAGGAAGGACTGGATGTTCAGGGTGGATGTAGCCCAAACTGGGTGAACCACGTATATCTGTGTCTCTCTTGTTTTGTGTGTTTTGTGTGTTTATATTTCTGCAATATTTTATGTGTTCCATTGCTCCGTAATATATAATATTCTAACAACTGGTATCAGAGCCGAAGGTCTATTTGGATGATAAAGTCGCAGGAAAGAAGGGTTCCTGGTTCGAGTGGGAGCAATGGCGGAAGATGGTAAGTTTAGGGTCAAGAAATTGAACGGCCAAAACTTCTCGCTGTGGAAGATGCAGATGGAAGATTATCTGTATCAGAAAGATCTATACCTACCATTGGGCAGAAAATCAAATATGCCGACGGGTATGAAAGACAAAGAATGGAACCTTCTCGATAGAAAGGCACTCGGAACAATACGGTTGTGCATTGCTACATCAGTCGCCTTCAACATTTCGAAGGAAACCACGACAGAGGCTTTGATGCAGGCGTTGTCGAAACTATATGAAAAACCCTCGGCCTCAAACAAGGTATTTCTTATGAAACGGTTATTTGATATGAAGATGTCGGAAGGTGGATCTATCGCAGACCATTTAAATGATTTTAATACAGTTACAAGTTAGTTAAGTTCTGTAGGGGTAAACTTTGATGATGAAGTTAGAGCTCTGTTATTCTTGTGCTCATTACCAGAAAGTTGGAATGGTTTGGTAATGGCCATTAGTAACTCCGTTTCTAGATCTAGTACTTTAAAGTTTGATGATGTTGTCGGTGCTATCGTTAGCGAGGAAATGCGACGGAAAATCTCTGGTGAGACATCGGGAAATGCTTTGAGTGTAGAGTCTAGAGGAAGAAAAATGGAAAGAGGAAAGAGCTCAGGATATCGCAGTAAATCAAGGAAAGGCAGATCCAAGTCCAGATCGGGGATAGTGTGCTGGAAATGTCGAAAGAAAGGACACCTAAAGAAAGACTGTAGATCTCGAAAGGGAAAAGAAGGAGATGCACAACAAGAAAAAAAATCATGAAGCAAATGTGACAGGTGAGGGGTTACAAGATGCTTTGATTCTTTCTTTCGAAAATATCACCGATTCCTGGGTGGTAGATTCGGGGGCCTCATTCCATGCCACACCTGATAAGAAATACTTTCATGACTATGTTCAAGGAGATTTTGGACAAGTTCGTAAGGGTGATGATAAACCCTGTAAAATTGTTGGAATGGGTAAGGTTCTTGTAAAACAGCAGAATGGAAACCAATGGCTACTAAAGGAGGTAAGGCATGTTCCATATCTAAAGAAAAATCTGATTTCAACAGGGTAGTTAGGCGATGAAGGTTGTGTTACAACTTTCACAGATAAAGCTTGGAAGGTCACCAAAGGAGCCCTGGTAATAGCAAAAGGCGAAAAGGTTGGTACATTGTATTTATGCAATGGTATTTCTAACTCTGTTAATGCTTTGACTTCCAAAGGAGTAGATGCAACATTATGGCATCATAGGCTCAGACACATGAGTGAAAAAGGAATGAAGATTCTTCACTTAAGGAATTTGTTGCCAGGTTTGAAGAATGTTGATTTGGACTTTTGTGAGAACTGCATTTATGGAAAACAGAAGAGAGTCAGATTTCTCAGAGTTGGGAAAGAAAAGAAGAGCGAAAAATTAGAGCTTGTGCATACAGACGTATGGGGACCTACTCAGGTATCATCTCTTGGAGGATCTCGTTATTATGTTACCTTTATTGATGATGTAACTAGAAAAACTTGGACTTATTATATTAAGAATAAATATAATGTATTTGATACTTTCAAGAAATGGAAAGCTTTGGTTGAGATTGGGACATGAAAGAAATTGAAGTGTCTTAGATCAGACAATGGAGGTGAATATTGCAACAAAGAGTTTGATAGGTACTGTTCAGAGCATGGAATTTGCAGAGAGAAGACAGCTCCAAGAACAACACAAGAAAATGGTGTGTCAAAAAGGATGAACAGAACAATCATGGAGCGTGCAAGGTGCATGAGATTGCATGCAGGATTGCCTTTACAGTTTTAGGCAGATGCTGTAGATACTGCTGTTTATCTAATAAATAGAGGGCCTTCAAGTTCCTTGGATGGTGGTGTTCTAGAGGAAGCATGGACAGGAAAAAATGTAAACTAATCTATTTTAAAGCCTTTTGGTTGTGAGGCCTTTTTCGATATTGATAAAGAAAATAGAACAAAGCTTGAGGCAAAGTCAAAGAAATGTACCTTTATTGGATATGGTGTTAATGATTTTGGTTATTGCTTATATGATTATGAAAATCACAAAATCATTAGGAGTAGAGATGTAATATTCAATGAAAAGGTCTTGTATAAGAATCAGTTGCAGGAAAAGAAACAAGAAAAGGAAAACAAGGAATACGCAGTTCTTGATGAAATCACTGAAAAAGTAAAGGTGCCTGAAAATAATAATAATCAACAACAACAACAACAACAACCACCACAGCAACAATAGGCACCCCAAACACCTGAAAGTGGTGTTAGAAGATCTACCAGGATAAGTAGAACCCCTGAACGATACTCTCCTTCATTATATTATTTATTGTTGACTGATTCCGGTGAACCCAAATGTTATGAAGAAGCAATGCAGGTTGAAAGCAGGAAGAAGTGGGAGGTAGCCATGGAAGAAGAGATGGACTCCTTAATGCATAACCAGACTTGGGATTTAGTCAGGTTGCCTACAGGAAAAACTACATTGAAGAATAAATGGGTTTACAGGCTGAAGGAAGAAGATGGAGGAAAACAAAGGTACAAACCTAGACTTGTGGTGAAGGGGTTTGCACAGAAGAAAGGTATTGATTTTGATGAAATATTTTCTCCTGTTGTTAAAATGACTTCAATCAGAACTATTTTAAGTCTTGTAGCAGCTGAAGATTTGCATCTTGAGCAGTTAGATGTAAAGATAGCCTTTCTCCATGGGGATTTGGAGGAAGAGATATATATGCAGCAGCCACAAGGATATGAGGTGAAAGGGAAGGAGAAACTTGTATGCAGGCTGAAGAAGAGCTTGTATGGCTTAAAACATGCTCCAAGGCAGTGGTATCTAAAATTTGACAAGTTTATGTCTGAACAAGGTTATACTAGATGTCACTCTGATCATTGTGTTTATCTGAAAAAGCAAAATGATTGCAGCTATATTATATTGTTATTGTATGTAGATGACATGCTTGTTGCAGGATCTAACATGCAGGAAATAAATGTGCTCAAAAGAAAATTGGCAAATTCATTTGCAATGAAGGATTTGGGAGTTGCAAAACAAATCCTTGGTATGAGAATAACTAGAGACAGGAAAAATCGCAAATTAACATTGTCTCAGAATAAGTACATACAAAAGGTGTTGAAAAGATTTAATATGCAAAATGAAAAACCAGTTAGTACACCTTTTGCTAGCCATTTCAAACTTAGTAAGGAAATGTGCCCAAAGACCCAAGAAGACGTGGATTACATGTCTAAAGTTCCATATGCATCAGCAGTTGGAAGCTTAATGTATGCAATGGTCTGCACAAGGCCTGATATTTCACATGTAGTGGGAGTTGTAAGCAGGTACATGAACAATCCAGCAAAGGAACATTGGATGGCAGTGAAATGGATTCTCAGATATTTGAAAGGTACCACAAATCAAGCATTATGCTTTGGTGGTTCAAACATCTCCCGACAAGGATATGTTGATGTAGATATGGCAGGTGACAGAGATAACACGAGGAGCACTACAGGATATGTATTCACTGTTGGTGGAACAACTGTCAGTTGGGTTTCAAAAATCCAAATTGTTGTTGCACTTTCAACAACAGAAGTAGAGTATGTTGCTGCTACAGAGGCTAGTAAAGAAATGATTTGGTTACAAAGGTTTATGGGTGAATTGGGTAAGGAGCATGATATGGGCATGTTATACAGTGATAGTCAAAGTGCCATTCATCTTGCAAAGAACTCAACATTTCATTCCAGGAGTAAACACATATAGCTCAAGTACCATTTCATACGATCAGTGTTGGAAGATGGAGAGTTGAAGCTGGAAAAGATACACACTAGCCAGAATCCTGCAGATATGCTAACAAAAGTTGTAACCAGGGAGAAACTGAAAATATGCTCAGTTTCATTAGGTCTTCAAGGATGATGATGAAGATGAGAAACAGCCAGGTCCAAAGAGGAGTCATTGTCCAGCAAATGGAGCAGCGGTGGAGCTGCTACAATCAGTCTCCAAGTGGGAGATTGTTGGGTGTGGAGCCTGATTATCTTCTATATTCAAAAGTACTGCCACATTGGACCCCATTTCACCGTAAAATATTCGCTGCAGGGGGGTCCAAGGGGGGCGGCAACGACTTTTGGGAGCCCCCCCCCCTGGTGGGGGGTTTCGAGGGCAGCGCCCTCGAAGCTAAAAACAGCTGTAAAATTGCCTTGTAAAAGTATAGTAATTTCTAGTCAATCTGGGCCGTTCATTAGGTGGATGATCTGATGGTAGAACTTATGTTTATTTTAGGATTTTTTGCCCTAGAAGGCAACCCCTCTCTTTGTATGACGGCATTGTATTTGAGGCTGTGAAATAGATGTGTATTCTGTGAGCGAGATATAGAGAGGTGAGACTGTGAGAGAAAGCATAGGATATTACAGCGGATTTGTTGTAGGTTGTGTCTCTTCATTTTGCTAGATAATAGAAAGGAAGGACTGGCTGTTCAGGGTGGACGTAGCCCAAACTGGGTGAACCATGTATATCTGTGTCTCTCTTGTTTTGTGTGTTTTCTGTGTTTATATTTCTGCAATATTTTATGTGTTCCATTGCTCCGTAATATATAATATTCTAACAATAGCTAGCATCCCTCCATGCCTTTTGTTAGTCTTCATTGGAGCAACACATGAATACTATAGTTGGCTGAAGTCCCTAAGTAGCTGAGGTGGTGGGAAGATATGAGTTTTTCACAAATGAATTTGTGGACAACTCGAAAAGAGTCTCGAGGTGTTGATACATTGAAGGAAGAACAATATACAAGAGAGAAGATTGGAGTCAAGATTCAATGGATAGATGGACTTAGTGCATTGATAGAGGGAGGAACTACAGATCGGGAACCGAAGGACCGGGAAGGTGTGTTTAGGGTACGATCGAGAGGAGATGAGAAAGAGTGCTACATCAGCCAAATGTTTAGTGTATCTTAATCAATGTAGATTGGTGGTCATCATGACAGATACCAAACCCTATTTGTTATTTTCTTGTATAAGTGGGTGTATGAGGGCCATTTACCCAGTACAAGAACCCTAAATTGTTTTATTATTAGTTTGATTAATATAATGAATTTGGGTTGTTGTATATGTTCATAAAATGTTATGTATATTTTATGCACTAATAGATTTATTGGTGTATGTTATTTCGTTTTGAAAAGTAGTCTTGATGTGATACTTGGATTGGTAGCATCAGTGATTTAATATTCTATCCTAGACTCGAGTATCGTGGAAAAATGACATGGTATCAAAGCTACTTTGAAGGGCAAATGAATCAAAATGGGCACAATGAAGCAACTCAAATAGAGTTGTGGGTGTCTAGATCATGGAGCAAAGGATTCAGCTGAAGACATGAAGGTGTGGTCTTGACTGACTTGGAAATAATATTGGCTTGAATTTCAGGTGGATTGGTGGGGAGTACGGTGAACAACATTTTGTTGTAGGGAAGGTTGATGATCATGGACTTCCTATGACTTTCCATGGATTTTAGGGACAAATTGAGGATTTCTTTTGCATGGATGAGATTTATTTGATCAAGAGTGCTTCATATGATGGACTATAGATTGGTAGACTAGTGTCTTCATCGAATTGTAATTTTTCATATCTGAGATTGAAGGAATTTTCATGAGTTGTATTTGATCTAGGAGGATGAGTGCTTGTAGGACTGGGTTGTAGGGATGATGTTCTATGATTGACCGCAACTAAGACTGACCTTGTAGGACATGACATTAGTGACAAGTTGAGCTAGAGGATATGATGTAGACTCAGAGGGAATCTAGCTTTAGAGGGAGCATCCCTATGAAAGCGTTGAGGTCTTAAGGTTCAAATGGATGAGGCAGAGGAACTATCGATATCGCAAAGTTCATTCTACATAGAATGTTGTAGTAATGGATGCTAGATGGGCTAGTGTCATCAGTGATGATGATGATGATGGAGACTTCCTAGTATTGGAAATACCTCCCATACTCAGAGGGAGTGTTGCAATTTGTAGCTTTGAAGGTACTCCAAACCCTAGGCTAAAGGTTTGTGGAGGTGTTGGCACACAAAGATGATTTGTGGGCTAAGAATCAAAGCTTGTGGGATTTGCACCCAAGCATGTGGGTTTGAAACCACGAGTATAATTTGGCATGTGAGTGATGGAGATGATAGAGGACTTTGAGAGAGACTGAAGGAAATGAAAATCATTGAAATCCAAGTTATAGAAATGAAGTTATGAATTTTTTAAGTTAGTGTGTGGGCATGATAGACAAAGGTTAAGGCTAGCTTGGTATTTAGAAGCCTTATGACATGTTTTCAAGACCACTTTGTTGGACTCCTTGAGAATAATATAAAAGGAGGAAATATGGGATGTGATTTCACACATGTTTGAGCAACCAAAAAGAGAAATTGGGGTGCAAACTAGGAGGAGCCAAGTGAACAAGGAGAAGCCTAGATTTGGAGCTTTTATATGACCTTTTGGTGCCAATTCAACCTTGTAGTAGGGGCGCATATGAGTGGAGTATTTTTGGGCTATTTGGTGGATCTTGTGTGGCATGTTTCTATTTGTTATGTAGGCCATGTTTTTGTGGTTGTAGGAGGACCCAAGATCTATAGGTGGTTGTTTGAAGGGCCAAAAGGCCTAAAAGAGAGTGTATATCAGTCTTAGAGGTAGAGAGTTGGAGAAGAATTCTAGGGAAGGAGGGTCAAAGCTGTTAAGAGGCTTTAGGAGATGATTGGAAGGGCTTAACAGGTGTTGTTAGATGCCCTAACTAGGAAACCAAAGTGACAATAGTGTGACACCAACTCAGAGGTATGCGTTGATGTGTTTTGTTGCGAGATGGATGTGGGTCTAGATTGGAAGGTTTGGAGATTGTCCAAGGAGTATATTATCTTAGCATTTATACATGTATATCAAGAGGAGAAGTAGGAAGTTGGAAGAAAGTTTGGTCACCCTCTTAAGTTGATGTGATTTGCAAGAGGATGATGTCCTATAAGAGGATAGGTTGTGAAGTCTGCTAGCAGCTAAGAGGAAGGGTAACCAAAGTAGTTGGCTACCCTAACCAATGAGAAAATTATACAACATTGTATTACATGCTCGTGGTCTATTGGAGGGTAGCATGAGAGTGGACCATGTGTGGTCCTAGATAAGGAAGAGTTGGAGTGGCATAAAGAACAACTTTAGAGGGAACAATTCTTAGTTGTGTCCAAGAGCCTCCTCGACTATTTTCAAATATCGCTCCCATGGTCACTCCTTATGGCATAAGGCCTGGTGCGGGCACTTAGCTTGTAGCTCCCAATCCCAAATCTTCTATTTAATTTAATTCTTTAAACATGACGGGATCCTGGGATTTGGGGTTGGGCCCACTTTATATTACCTATGTCTAGCACTGTTGGCTTGTGGGGACCTGACTCAGGTTCAGCGTTAGTTAGCCAAACAAATCCCTACATTACTGGCCCTTTTGGCATTAGCCCGCAGATCGCAAATTGAAGTCTCACCAAAAGAAGTATGGGCGGATGATGGAACTAAGTTTCCACACCCTTGAGATGGTTGTGATGTCGGTTTATTTTAGCTATACCTAACTATGCGTAGATTTCTTAGCCCTTTATTCCACCCTTCAGTACCTTCATGAAGGACACAATCATCTTCGTGTAGCCCTAACCAGTAGCTAATATACTTTCATACTTCTAGGGCAGTGAATTGTGATATTTTCCAAACCAAGCTAAGTGTCTTACTTATCATATTAACATAACTTAGTTAGCTTCGCGTAAATGGATGTTATTACTTGCATTCACTTAACCACTATATTTACATACATTCCGCATCATATAAGCATTATAAGTAAAATTCATACCCAATATAACAAATGCATAAACAGGAAATAAAGATGCAGAAATTGTAGAATACTTCTCTTTATTGATAATTCTAAATAATCACAAACTCGACTCGCCCTACGCACTCAGTTGCAGGGGTCCATGTACTCAGCTGTGGATTTCTAAGCCTCTGCGCACTCAGCTATAGAGCCTCTACCTATGCTATGACCCAAAACTTAGAGTTCCACTTCAGATCTATCTCTCATACATGTTTGATCTTAATTACTTGCTTCTAACTACCTAGAGCTTAGCTCTATTTATACAATCCATGGTCCGCAGACCATGGTAGATTTTCTATAGCTGACACTACATTTCCAAAATAAGGGTGGACAACCCTATGACTCTTTAACAACTACGCACTCTGTGACCACAAAATGTGGAGGCTTTACATTTGGATTACAAAATTGGACCAAAATATGGGCTTTAGGCCCCAAAAATACCCTTGGGGATCCCACGCCCAACAGGTCCCCAACACAAACATCGTGACTCACCCTCTGATCACTTTGTAGGTGTGGAGATCTTAGTGCAAAGACATCCCAGCTCTGTTTGGATGACCACAACTTCGGCAGTGCACTGAGCGGTCGCTTGCTGGACTTCTTCCACCTGCTGCTTAGTGATTGTTACTGAACTGCTACCCTAAATCTTTTGTTGAGCTGCTCATAGTTTCACGAGCTTTCCTTCAATGGAGGCTTTGTTCACGTAAGCCTCATCTATCCATAACTGTAGGTGTGCTTTTAATACTACTTCTTTATGCTGAGTGACATCCACCTATTCCTTGAGCGCCTTTTCCTCCAACATCCATGCGAACCTCTGTTTAAGGGCAACTGTCTGCACGGTCCCTTTTACCTTATCATACCTTTATTGTAGCTCACACATCTATGTCTCTAGGCGCTCTCCATTCGGGTCCTCCTGCAGGGTGGTTAGGACCTCGAATGACTGTTCAAAAAGCTCCATGCAGTTTGCCACTACACTGGAAATCGCTATTATTGCTGTTGTAACAGTGGTGGTACGTTCTTCCCAGACTTCTGGCGGAGGTGAAGGTTGTGCCTTCAACAGAAATTTTGCAATCTGCAGGTTCATCTCTATCCCCTTGAGCCATTTGCGCAACTCCAATTCAACCATTCTAGGCGTCATGTCAATCTGCCAATGCATTAGCTACTCTGTCGTTAAATGTGGGAATTTCTCATGATCTGCGAGATCCCAATCTTCAAACTTTAGGATAGGAACTCACCACATAGATAGTTTTCCCAGTTGAACTAGACTCCTTCTGCACATTGGACCACTAGTGCAATCACAGGCGTGGGAACCTCATCCATGTGACACTTCCGCATCAATTTCCCTGCTAGTATTTGTGTTGCGACCTTGATTACAGGGTTGTTAATGCTGGAGATGGAATATCCTCACTTATTCTTCTCCAAATTAAACTTCTTCTTCATCGCTTCTACAAGGGCCAACTCGCCACCTTTTCCTTCTAAAATATTGGTTGGATCCTCCCCTGAGTAAGGCAGTCATGTGATTTGATGAATCAAGTGGTTTGTGATGGGAATGGGCTCCTCCAACCACAAGCACCCATCATGCACCAAGCAGAGTAGCTGCTTGATGATGAAGATGGTCACTGGGGTGCGGTGGTAATGCAACACCCAGAGCAGGTTTAGCAACCTAGCTTTCTCTAGAGCCATTTGCGCGGCTCTAATTCAATCATTCTAGCTGTTGCGTTAATCCGTCGGCGCATTAGTTGCTTCGTTGCTAAATGCGGGAATTTCTCATGATTCACGAGGTCTCAATCTCCAAACTTTAGGATAGGAACTCGCCCTAAGTGTGACCCCTCAAAAACAATATCATTTGGGAGCAATGGGGTTTGTAGGGAGTTTTTTCCCTTATTTATGTCCTTCGGCACCTTAGCTTTGCCCTTGCATAGAGGAACATATCTTGGTAGCTTGGTAATAGGGTCTGCACCATGGGTTTCAACTTCCATTTCCTCATCCTCCTCATGCACTAGGATTTCTTCAGATTCTTCCTCATCGACCTCTAGATTAATGGCCTTCCCCTTTTCCTGCAAGGTGAGCTTGGTCCTCTGTTAGGGTCCCACCCTAACCCCCTTATTTATGTAATGGGATCACGTCATAGTCAAGAGTCAATAAAGCCCATATTAATAATTGTAAGTGGTTAATCCGCAATTAATGACGGAACCACAGTTAGTTGCAAATGGGCCATAGTATTAGATAGATGGTATTAATAAAACCCACGGTATTGGCCCATGGTATTGCATGTATGAGTCATATATAAAGGATAGAGACTCCCTGCGAGGAGCATCGTGTCTTATTTTGTAGTTGAGCTCTGCTCTATTGGAGGTTGCCCCCTCGAAGAGGCAAGTGAACATTACTCTCTGAATAATAAAATCATTGCTATTCTGTGTTATGGGTATCTTTTCTTCGCATATTCTGTATTTGGGTATCATTTTGCAGGTTAAGAGCATAACAAGTGGTATCAGAGCACTTTCCAGGGCTGGTGGGATCTCCATTTCTTAGCAAATTTTTTTCTTGGCTAGAGACGTGTTCCGACGTCTTTAAACCACAGGATCTGTTGTTGAGCGCATAAACCTGCGGATTTGGGGAGGCATGCACACAGGAAATACAAGAGGTGGTCACGTCTGTTGGACTCCCTTGTAACCCCTGTGGGTACCCCTGCGAGTAGTACCACATTAGATAGAACCGCGCACGGACTGTCTTCCACGTACCCTCTGGGTATATCGGAAGCCCCCTAGGCTCCCTTGAAACCTCGCCATAGATAAACCATCGGCCATCTTGCGGCTACAGTACACCGAGAACAGCACTCGGAGAGATTACTCACCCGTACGATAGGGTAGTCGGGTTGTACGGCTAAGGGTACAGTCGATCCTCCTTAGTTAGAGCCCTGAAACATTGGGCTGAGTACTACTGCCAGACCCTTATGTATATTGCGATCTGTAGCACCTGACACTCCTCAAGACCATAGTTCCCTTTTCTATTAGGGGATCACACATCATCTCTTCCAGACCCGCTTGTGCAAAGGAGTGTAGCAGCAGCAGACATCAGCCCCACAGTCTCGAGTTCGCAGATCAGCCATTCTGATCTATTAGATCCATCAGATCCGCGAAAGCAGTCTGTTCCGCCACCCAGAGCTATCAGATCCACCAGATCGGAGTCGTTGTGAAGGGTTCCTATACCGGGGTATAATTTTCGCAGGACTTTTGGCCGCATTGACATTTTGAGGATTTGGCCACTGCAGTATTGATAAGGAAGGAGTAAAACTCTGTTAGGAGGTGATCTAGCCCATCAGAATCAGGACGACGAGCTGAGCATAGTGGTACCATTCACTTCTTAGTGAAATTTTTTTAGGCAGTCCCAATTTTCAAAAAAATCAGGTTGGTGTATGGTAGAAACTAGAGCTCAAGCGATGGCCAATGAAAGGATGGACAAACTTGAAGAATCAGTGCAATCCCTCCACATTCAGCTTAGCGGACTATGTAGGATGGTCGAGAAAATAGTCCCGAAGGGCAAGGAGCAAGCCCACGAGGAGGCGCATAATGGCAATGAACACAATGAGGGTGAGTCTAGCCACTCTCCTCACGTCTGGCACACCCACCAACAACCCAGTCAGTGACCTCCCAAGTTGGATATGCATAAATTTGACGGTTCTCACCCATCAGCATGGATAGCACAAATGGAGCAGTATTTCAAATTGAATCACATATTCGATGATGTGACTCAGCTTATGTTGGGGAGCATGTACTTGGACAATGAAAGGTGGCAATGGTGGGAGTGGCATCAACGTTGCACTGGACCTTTTAGGACTTGGACCAAATTCACCAAAGCTCTTCAAGACTGCTTTGACCAGGGATCATATTTTTTGGGTCATCTTTGTTGGGGAGGTAAATCCCCTCTACGGATAGAGGCGATCCCTACTAGCCCAGCAAGGGTCTAGCAACAATCAAACAATGCTGCTATGCATGTTCCTAATTACAATTAAACAAGAGGTAAAGAGCACCTACTTGGATTCCAGCGCTGTTGTTTGGCGAAGAGATGTTGCCTTCGCTCCTTCGCTTTGGCTGGTCACAATCCTCCGCGATCCCCGCGAATGGATACTTGCACACACGAAGAGGAAACAAACAGAAGCGTGAAATCTAGTAAAAGCAACCATACATCGGTCAGAAAAGATGTAATTTACATTTAACCATTGCAAGTACAAATGGGAATGGAACAATAATAGCAGTCATCTATTATTAATCAGAATAGAGAAGAGTACAACCAAATGTTCTGACGTCGGTAACCTTCTCAGGAGGGGCCAGTCAGCATGTATCTCTAGCATTCACCTTTGAGGATGGTTCTCCCAAGACAAACAACTCCCTCTCTCACACAAGCAACACAAAACAACCTTCCCTAAGCAATCAATCACTTCCACACCTAGCACACCAAATACCTATAGTAGCAGCAATCTGAGCACTATAAGCTCTATACAATCCAAGCTATGTCTAACTAGCTGCTCATGGTAATGGTGGAAGTATATGTAGGAGAAGGAGCCTCCTAAAAGGGTGGAAGGATGAGCTTATCTTTGAGGGAAACGGTTGCAAAGGGTCGAACAGTCATGCCATAGAAGGGAGTCGACATTCACAAAGCTAACAACCAAGCCTGGAGTTATCTGGAAGGCTGGTTGTTTGAACAAATTCGCCCAAACTGGATCAGCGCGGATTATGAGGATACTGCCGCGCTGTCGGCGCATATCAATAACTGGGACAGTCATGTCAGCGCGGAAGCACACGGGAAAGGCGCGCTGTAGGCCATCGCGGAAAAGTGATGTTCTTCCGCGCTGGCAGCGCACAGCATACATTACAAGGCGCCTGTCATCGCGGTTATTTTAGAGACAGACGCGCTGATGAACAAAACTTTGGAAAAATGGGTTTTTAACCAGTTCAGGGAGCAAGAACTTAGTGATTGTGGAATCTGGGCACAGCAGGGTGGCTGACAGGAAGGCAGTGAGAAATTACTGTGTAACAGATGCCCCCTAAAGCATGAAGACCGAGAGAGTGGGAGGGGTGAAATGCTTTACAACACACGCCGAACTGGAACACCACCAGGAAGGACCGAAATATCTCTGATAATCAAGTACATGCAGTCTAGGCATGGGCGCAGCCATCCATGAAGACATGCGAAAAAGGTCTGTGGAATGGACGCAGCCACCCAGCTAAAAAGACCATAATAATGATAAGGTATGATCGCAGCCGTCCATGAAGACTCAGGTATGGGCGCAACCATCCATCAATGAGTCATGTAATGATCATCCACAAAATCGCAACCTAGCCCTCAAAGATAGGGATCCAGGGTCTTGCGCTCCGTCCCGATCCGAACAAAGTACAAGTTCAAGCATGTGAACATATGAGTTGAAGTCGAACATGCATGAACATCGTCTGATTACCAGTCAATGATGAAAACTGTTAACAGACGCGAGAGGTACCACCAATAATGACAATGGTCCTCAAGGTACTATAGGTACAATCCGTGGCATGTGAATCAATGAGCTGGTGTCGAACACCCACGGAATCATTCGATCGGAGGCCAATGATGTAAACCTCGCGTCGAACACGAAGAACCTGCCATTGAGGCATGCAGGTTCTAAGGCACCTGAAGGGAGTCTCTAAGTCACCTTCCTGGATAATGAGCTGAAGTCGACAGGAAGTGACCTTGATCGAAGGTGGGCCATAATGTTTCCCACATCATCGACGCGAGACAGAGGAAAAATGATTCGTGTGAGATAGCAGATGAGGTTGTATTATTGCAGAGGTCAACTTCTCTTGAACATAACGGCGGCACTGTAACGGATTTGGCAGTATTTGACATCAAATGAGCAGAGGTCATGGTGACAGGGCAATGAGCAGATGAGAGGTCAAAACAGGGTAACCCAAACCCACGGAGGCTAATGTGAAATGAGATGAGATATCCCCACCCAGACACGAATGCAGGCTAGTGCCATGTTCAAGAGCGACATACTGCCGACACGACAGTTATTACAGTTCCATTTTCCCCACCATTTCTGGCAGGTACCCCGGTTATTTTTGGATGACAAGCTTGACGGGGATAGCATATGCTTGAAGAGTGTCATTTTGACAATGTCCGATGTCATCAAGTGTTTAACGAGCCTGACAAAGGAAAAACTCGGCGTCTTTTCTTGTTTAGAGAGTCTGAAAAGACAGCGGAAAAGGAGACTCCAAGGGGGGTCCTTTTTCGTACAGTTGTGTCTCTCGAGCCCGAAAAAGTATAAAACAATGCTCGAAAGAACCGCCCGACCATTATGATCGAGGAGTACTTTTCGTAAATAGTGTTCTTGACCCGAAAAAGTAAAAAAGCGGTCGAAAACACGTCGTTTTAGAACCAATAACGAGTACGAAACGACAAACACCCGGCAATCTTTTTAAGTTATACGGTCGGAAAAAGAGCTTAAAATGACCGCTTTTCCTTCCTTTTAACGAGCTAAAAAGAGGCTCGGCTATCTTCTCTTGTTTACCGTCGGAAAAGAGCTTAGAGACGACATATATGGGGATCATGCGAACAGAGGATCATTACGACCAAGTTACTTCATCTGGACATGCACAAGAGCACTACCCGCATAAATCCATTCGATATGTATAAAAACATATTAAAACATGCATTTAACAAATTCAGGGCTAAAGTTATGGTTAAAAATGGCAAAAACCCAAAAATATGGCAATTTATGAGTTTTTTACTATAAATAGGAGGGAGTAATAAGTCATTTTCACCATTTCACTATTTTGGAACGTGAAGGACGTGGAGGAGCCAGAAAGTTGACGGAGCGATTTCCAGCCCGTACAGACACCGTTTTTCGATCTGCTTCTTCCAGGTAGGTTCTCGTTCCCTTGCCCTGCATTTTGATTGTTTTCAGTAGGATTTTAACGGTTCATGCTGCCCAATTGGGCGATTTTTTAATGCATGGGTGCGCGCTCGGTCAGCGCGGATATCCCCCACGGGTCCGCGCTGACCGAATTGGAACACAACGCGGCCAACTTCGGGTCAGCGCGGAAAACCCGTGTTCTTCCGCGCTGACCTCGAAAATTATCGAAGGGCTGCCATGGTCAGCGCGTCTGTTTTTAAAACAGCCGCGCTGGCGCGGAAAAATTATTTTAGTTTAATTTGAACGTAAAAAATCCAACTCCAGCACTTCTAAATTCTTTTCATGGTTCCTGCAGGACATAATGGCTTTCCAATGGCAGGAAAGAGTGCACGATGTCGAAGATATTGCTGCTTGGGCAAATGTGGATTGCTGCAATGCCATGCGGGCTTGCGGGTTTATGAAATTTTTCCTCACACCTCGCCTACGAGCTCAGCATGATCTTCTCGAGCTACTGATCAGGGCATGGAACCCGGTGGATATGAAATTCACTATCCGGGGCCAGGATATCGAATTTGACCACATGGATATCTTCTTTTTGACCGAGCTGTCACGCCAAGGTGCGAGGCCCATCATAGGGGGGCAGTGACCTAGCGGCGGCACGCTAGATGATCTGATGGCTCGGGCATGTCCGGAGGCTGAGAAAGCGCGAAGTGGGAAAGTATCAATCCCCATAGTGGGAAACATAGTGCTTCGCACCATTCTATTCATGGTGACCCGGGCAGCGGGTAGTATGGCCAACCACAAGGCCTCAAAGACTCATCTCTTGTTGGCTCTCGAATGCCTTGAGCCTACAGTGTTTGATTGGTGCACAGCAGTGACCAATAACATGAAGAGGCAGCTGAGCAACTGTCGTCGTGGGGAGACGAAACAGTTCGGCTACGGGTCCATCTTAGTCCCGCTCATTCTAGAGCGAGTGCCAGCCATGCGGCTGCAGACGATGGCCGTGGATGCTCCCAGGGATCCTCGAGAGACGAGGGCCTCACGATGGGCTCGAATCATGCCACGCGGAGGTGGCGGCCGGCCACATAGCTGGGGAGCATTTTTCCGAGACTGGCTGGATCAGCAGGAGATCTTTGTGGAGGACTGGCCATATGCGGGCATGGATTTCCGCAATGACCCTGATCTGGTACTGCCCCAAGGTGAACAGTGGGATGATGCAGGTATAACACTTTGACTTTTGAATTTTTTAAATGTTTTTTGGATTTATTCTATTTTTTTATGTACATGTCCTAACAAATGTCATGGTATGCAGATGTGGGGCCTACTAGACCGGTTGGCCTGGCTGCCACGGCACGGAGAGAAGGGCAGGGAGATGGGGTCCTGGCTTTAGCCCCTCCAGGGGTTGATACGTCAGAGGCTGTGGCTCGCAACCTTGAGGGGTTGCTGGAGGGGGTGCCTGACTACCAGGGGGTCGAGGAGGTCCCCATAGAGCATCAGATCCACACAGTGGGGGTGCAACCTAGGGTACAC
Organism: Pinus tabuliformis; assembly: GCA_031772625.1. NCBI lineage: Eukaryota > Viridiplantae > Streptophyta > Pinopsida > Pinales > Pinaceae > Pinus > Pinus tabuliformis. Next base: position 1,009,113,697 of record CM062809.1, read on the forward strand.
CGCCTTCTGAGGCGGGTGGCACGAGCAGCTGTGTACTACAGAGAGCATCATCCAGCCGAATAGTCGCCTAGGCTTTATTTCCACTGTTATTTTGAGACTCATGACTCAGACATACTGATTTTTGGACATATACACTTATTTTTTAGCGCCTTAGTGCGCCACACGATATATATATATATACATACCAGTTTTTGGATGGATCATTGTTACATGTGATGATGTTTTGTTTATGTTATACATTTATTCAATACAATTGTGATCTTATGTATGAATTTGCATGACACATGACCCATGGATTTTACATTTTTTGATGCAAGCTTAAAAGCATCTATATGCAAACTATGCTTGAAATGATTTATTTACATATGCTTGACTTTATTATGCTTTCTATGTCTTCTTGCATGATGTTTATCTGTTACGCAAATGTCTATCTAACACATGATTGGCCAATGCGTCAGTCAACGTATTTAATTGTCTCGGAATGTGTTGATAAGTAATGTAATCAAAGTTCCGTTCCAACAATCTTACACGTAGGTACAACCTTAATATGCGCTGGTCTCTGACGGAATATTGCCCGTTGAGTTGATGGACAACTAGCTGGGAGTCCAGGTTCACCACTAGTTCGCGGATGCCGAGGTCAACCGCTTCGGCAAGTAATTCAATTACAGCGCTGTATTCGGCAACGTTGTTAGTGGTACGACCTAGGCAGACCCCTTGAAGGTCTAACAATTCTCCGTGAGGATCGTAGATCACCCACGCCGCAGATGACAAATTGCAAGTACTACGGCAGGCGCCATCAGCGAAACCAACATAAGGTGCACTAGACATCTGCACAAGAAGAAGAAAACACAATAAGAGGAAAACACACTTGCACACCAAGGAAAAATGAAAACATGCACAACACACAAAACACACGTATATACAAGGTGAGTGCGCGAAGTTATGCATAATATTTCTTCAGATACAGCCCGTTGCGGGGCTGGTCAAGAGGATTTCCTTCATAATCAATCAACTCATATGCGCCCTCTTGTAAAACTCTTTTCACAATGTAGGGACCTAACCACATAGATTCGAGTTTTCCTGCCCCCAGCTTATCCTTAGCTTGATCGTAGAGCAGTACTAAATCTCCCTCAACAAAGGAACGAGGATGAATATTCTGGTCGAAGTGAGCCTTGACTCTCTTTTTCTGTGCTTCGATAGCTAGAGAAGCCAAACGACGAGTCTCGTCTAACCGTTCTAGGTAAAGAAGCCGTTCCTCCACCGGAGTGGTGTTGGGGAGTAACTCGACAGCTAATTTTAATGAAGGAATCTCGCATTCGACGGGAAGGGTAGCCTCCAGTCCATAAACCAACTGGAAAGGAGTGAAACCGGTGGCATCCTTCACGGAAGTCCGGTAGGCCCACAAGGCTGGGAAAAGCATAAGGTGCCAGTTAGACTTGTGCGTATTGACGGTGCGCTGAAGCATGGTGATCAAAACTTTGTTCACGGCTTCAACTTGACCGTTAGATTGTGGATAGTACGGTGACGAACTATCTTGGCGCAAGCCTAGCTGGGACGTTAGCTCCGTCATCATATGATTTCGGAAATGCTTTCCATGATCTGTAACAATAGCCTGAGGGACTCCGAAACGAGTGATAATATGATTGAATAGAAACTGCGCCGCTGTGTGACCGTCTTCGTTCAATGTAGGCATCGCTTCGGCCCACTTGGTGAAATAATCCACAGCAACGATAATGTACCCATGCCCCCCGGCCGAACGAGGGTTACAGGATGTATAATCGATGCCCCATTTGGCAAATGGACCTACGGTTACAATAGGGTGCAGGGGTGCAACAGGTGCACGCATCTTCCGGTGGTAAACCTGGCATTCGTGACATGCACGTACAGCAAGGATGCAATCCTTGAAGATGGAAGGCCAAAAATAACCAGCTCGGAGGATCTTCTGAGCGGTAGCATATCCGGACATATGGCCGCCACAAGCGCCGGAGTGGCAGTCATTCAAGACTCGCTCAGCCTCCTCGAGAGTTAAGCAGCGGCGAAGAACAGAATCGACGCCGAGGCGGTACAGGGTATCGCCCAAGATACGATATGGTTGAGCTTGGTGACGAATTCGTCGTCGAGCATCTTTCGATACGTTAGGACGGAACGAAGACGTCTGTAAATATACGATAATATCCCCGTACCACGGGTCGAGGGTGCTAATGAGAAACAAAGTTTCATCCGGAATGTGCTCCTCTGAGGGGGATGGTGCAGAGTTAGATGGTAAGGAACAGAGCAGTTCAGCAAAGACCAGAGATTTCTTAGACTTGGCTGCAGTGAATTCCAAGTCGAACTCTTGGAGGATTACAATCCACTTCGAGTATTTGCCCCCCAGCAGCTGACGTGATAAAATGTAGGTCATGGGGTTGCAATCAGAGATCACGGTCGTTGTGCGCAACAGGATATAATGCCGGAATCGTTGGACGGCACAGACAGCTGCCAATGCCAACTTTTCGACGTATGCGTAGCGAGTTTCTGTATCCAGAAGGTTGCGGCTGAGATAATAGATAACATGCTCGGTGCCAGCATCATCGTCCTGCACTAGAACCATACCGATGGTGGTGTCAGCGGCAGCCAAATAGAGAATATAGTCGCGGTGATAGTTCGGAGGTCTTAAGAGCGGAGCTGAGACGAGAAGGTCTTTAAGGCGCTCGAAAGACTCCTGGGCGATGGCATCCCAACGGAAGGGTGTGTCTCGCTTTAATAATCGCGTGAAGCCTTTAGCCACCTCGGCATAATTCGGGATAAATCGTCTGAGAAAATTAGCTTTCCCTTGCAAGCTCTGCAATTGCTGCAAAGAGGCAGGGGGAGGAAGATTCAAAATGGCCTCGACTTTCAGGGGATCCAGACGGATGCCTTCCCGGGAGACGATAAACCCGAGTAGTTGGCCAGCTTCCACGCAGAAGACACACTTGTGAGGATTAAGTCGAATACGGTAGTGTCGACAACGGAGGAAGATTTCGCGTAAATGAGATGGATGGTCTTGACGTTTAGCTGAATGAGCTGGGAGGTCATCCAGGTAAGGCTGTACGATGTGTCGGATATCATGAAAAGCATACGACATTGCACACTGGAAAGTGGCACCGACATTTTTGAGACCGAAAGGGAGCTTTTTATAAGCAAAGGTACCCCAAGGACAAATGAAAGTTGTCTTGTGCTGGTCTGCGGGGGCTATGTTGATCTGGTTGTAACCAGAGAAGCCGTCCATAAAGGAATAAATCTCACTTCCTGCGCAGTCATCAATAAGTTGATCAATAAAAGGCATAGGGAAGTTATCTTTTGGACAGGCGCGGTTGATATCGCGGTAGTCAACACAGACCCGAATAGTACCCTGCTTTTTATTCACAGGGACTATGTTAGATACCCATTCCGTGAGAGGAATGGCATAGATGAAACCAGCTCGAAGAAGCTTTTCAACCTCGGCCTTGATGGCTGCTGCCTTTCGGGGGTGCACAGGACGTAAACGCTGACGAACAGGTTTGGCGCCTGGATAAGTAGGAATTTCGTGCACCACAATACTAGGATCGATGCCGGGCATTTCCTCGTAAGACCATGCAAAGACATCCCGGAATTCACGAAATAAAGCGGTATAAAGTTGAATTTCCTCTGGAGTACAGGTGACTCCAATATGAATATGCTCGACAATCCCTGGTTTGACAGAGATGTCGATTGGCTGGGTTTGCGTTATATTTCCCAAATTGCCCTCCGACGACACTTGATATAGCTGGATAGGTGTTTGGAGAGGCGGAGATGGGACACATGAAGCAAACCGCTCGAGACATGCGGCCATTTCCGGATGGGGAGGGAGAAACGAAGAGCGATGGTGGTGATCTGACCAAGGGAGCTCTTCTGGAGACATAGTCTCTATAATGGCCTCATCGGACGGGAAAATCTCTTTCAAAGGGTCCGAAGTAGGCTCATCTCCTAACCATGGGAAATGATCGTACGAATCGGGAACACTGCTTAGAGAAGCAGGTTCAGGGGGTGGAGCCGATGCAGCGACAATCTCGATGTAATTGAGCTCGGCTGGACTCAATGGCATCATATCGCCCCAAGAGTCTTCCTGATTCGGGGGAGGAAGAACCCATGGATCTGAATGTACGGAGATCATATTGACAGAGGCGAAATTGGGAGGCGGGAGGGGAAAGACTCCCATCAAAGCAGGATCTTTGAAAAGTCCGGCTCCCACACTTTCTAAGGACTTGGAGGTATGCTCCACAAATGGCACATTACCTTCAGAGGAAGAGGCGAAGAAAGAGAGTTGGTCCACCGTGACAATCTTTCCTTGGTGAGGGAAACGAACGACACGGAATAAAGAGGACGCTACGGCCTGCATGGCATATGTCCAGCTGCGGCCGAGGAGGAGGTTGTACGTGAGATTTGCGTCAACGACCTCTACCTCTACTTCGACTGTCTTGCCTTCTAAGGAAATGGGTAAACGTTGGAGAATACCATAAGGGCGAGATTCTCTTCCATCGAACGCTTCTAGGGTCGTAGGAGACTGACTCAGAGCAGGGGAACCAATAGCCTTCCAGCAAGCGACTGACATAATACAGGTTGAGGCACCTTCATCAATAACGGTACGATGAATCATCTTGCTATTAATGATGACCTGGATAAGGAATGCTACTTGGTGAGGCAGTCTCTGGGAAAAACCCTCGAGATCAAAAGTAATCAAATCCGAATCTGCCGGGTCGATGCCACCAATGGCTGATAGAGGCGATCCCTACTAGCCCAGCAAGGGTCTAGCAACAATCAAACAATGCTGCTATGCATGTTCCTAATTACAATTAAACAAGAGGTAAAGAGCACCTACTTGGATTCCAGCGCTGTTGTTTGGCGAAGAGATGTTGCCTTCGCTCCTTCGCTTTGGCTGGTCACAATCCTCCGCGATCCCCGCGAATGGATACTTGCACACACGAAGAGGAAACAAACACAAGCGTGAAATCTAGTAAAAGCAACCATACATCGGTCAGAAAAGATGTAATTCACATTTAACCATTGCAAGTACAAATGGGAATGGAACAATAATAGCAGTCATCTATTATTAATCAGAATAGAGAAGAGTACAACCAAATGTTCTGACGTCGGTAACCTTCTCAGGAGGGGCCAGTCAGCATGTATCTCTAGCATTCACCTTTGAGGATGGTTCTCCCAAGACAAACAACTCCCTCTCTCACACAAGCAACACAAAACAACCTTCCCTAAGCAATCAATCACTTCCACACCTAGCACACCAAATACCTATAGTAGCAGCAATCTGAGCACTATAAGCTCTATACAATCCAAGCTATGTATAACTAGCTGCTCATGGTAATGGTGGAAGTATATGTAGGAGAAGGAGCCTCCTAAAAGGGTGGAAGGATGAGCTTATCTTTGAGGGAAACGGTTGCAAAGGGTCGAATAGTCATGCCATAGAAGGGAGTCGACATTCACAAAGCTAACAACCAAGCCTGGAGTTATCTGGAAGGCTGGTTGTTTGAACAAATTCGCCCAAACTGGATCAGCGCGGATTATGAGGATACTGCCGCGCTGTCGGCGCATATCAATAACTGGGACAGTCATGTCAGCGCGGAAGTACACGGGAAAGGCGCGCTGTAGGCCATCACGGAAAAGTGATGTTCTTCCGCGCTGGCAGCGCACAGCATACATTACAAGGCGCCTGTCATCGCGGTTATTTTAGAGACAGACGCGCTGATGAACAAAACTTTGGAAAAATGGGTTTTTAACTAGTTCAGGGAGCAAGAACTTAGTGATTGTGGAATCTGGGCACAGCAGGGTGGCTGACAGGAAGGCAGTGAGAAATTACTGTGTAACAATCTTACTAAGCTCCGACAGACTAGTACAGTGGATGAATATATTACAGCTTTTGAAGCCTTAGCCTTCCGCACTTGGGGTCTCTCAGATGTGTTGTACACTGAATGTTTTATCAGTAGTCATAAAGAAGCTATCAAAGCCCAAGTCCTACTGCACCACCCTCCCACATGGATGGAGGCTTGCAAGGTATCTCGTAACGTGGAATGTGCATTAGCAGCCCAATACAGTCGCCCAAATTTCTCCGCTAAAGGTCACCCCCCACAGGCTCACAACACGACTCAAACACTTAAGGTCCAAAAGGTGTCACCTGCGGAAATGGCCGAAAGAAGAAAGCAAGGCCTATGTTACTACTGTGATGAAAAATACTCCCCAGGTCATAAATGCAAGGAGCCCAAATTTTTTAAAATTGATGCCACTTACTACAGCTCAACAGAGGAAGATCCACCACTGGAGGAACATGAGCCGCTAGAAGAAGACAACCAAAAGGACAATGTCTCTGACGAACCAGTTATTTCGTTGCATGCTTTGGTAGGAATGTCTTCCCCTCAAACTCTCAAAATCAGAGGTTTTCTTAAACATCGCCCAGTAGTAGTCTTGATTGATAGTGGAAGTGCACATAATTTCATCCATCAAAAAGTCGCAAAAGCAGTGCATTGTTTTGTACGAGCAGTTTCTAACTTCCAAGTTCAAATTGCGGAGGGAGGCACAATGAAATGTGAAGGCTGTTGTGAAAATGTCAAACTTCAAATGGGGGATTATCAGTTGAAAACCCACATGTTTGCCATACACATGGGGGGTTGCGACATTGTCCTCGGCGCTGAATGGCTCCGCACTCTTGGGCCAATCACAATGGATTTCCAGGAGTTATATATGAGTTTTAAGCAAAAAAACTACACACATACCCTCCATGGACTCCTGGGGGGAGCCCCCTCTATCATCAGCTCACATAGGATGGAAAAATTGTTAAAAAAGGGCAATCATGGAGTTGTAGCTCAATTTAATGCCATCCAGGCAGTCAAAACCAAGCCTCTGCGAATTCATCCTGAGATGCGATAGATTTTAAATAACCATCTGCCGGTCTTTGAAAGCCTCATGAGCTTCCACCCTCGCGAGGGGAACATGATCATAGCATCACCTTGGTTCCAGGGGCCCAACCCCCAAATGTGTGCCCATACAGATATCCGTTCACCCAAAAGAATGAAATAGAAAAAATCATCAAGGAACTTTTGGAAGCAAGTGTCATTCGTCCCAGCATTAGTCCTTGTTCATCCCCAGTGGTCATGGTGCTCAAGAAAGATGGCGAGTGGCGGATGTGTCCCGACTTCAGGGCCCTCAATAAGTTGACAGTCAAAGATAAATTTCCCATCTTGGTGGTTGATGATTTGCTGGATGAACTCAATGGGGCTCAATTCTTCACTAAGCTCGATCTTCGCTCAGGCTACCACCAAATTTGCATGAAGGAAGTCGACATCCCCAAGACTGCTTTCAAAACTCATGAAGGCCATTATGAATTCCTGGTCATGCCATTTGGTCTTTGTAATGCCCCCTCTACTTTTCAGAGCCTTATGAACCACATTCTCAAACCATATTTCAGGAAATTTGTCCTTGTCTTCTTCGATGACATCCTCATCTATAGTTGCACTTGGGCCACACATCTTCAACATGTAGATCTACTCTTGCAACTACTCCGCAAGCATAAATTATTTGTCAAGATGTCCAAGTGTTCGTTTGGCATTGCAGAAGTAGAGTATTTGGGCCACATTGTGGGGCGTGAAGGTGTCAAGGTGGACCCCAAAAAGATCCGGGAAATGTAGGAATGGCCTCAACCTAAGACCTTGAAGAGCTTGAGAGGATTTTTGGGTCTCATGGGCTATTATCGTAAATTTTTCCGCAACTATGGTCGCATAGCGAAGCCCCTCACCCAACTCCTAAAGAAAAATTCATTCTTCTGGAATGAGGAAGCACAACAGGCCTTTACAGCTCTAAAAATGCCATGTGTTCCACTCCAGTCTTAGCACTACCTGACTTCACCAAATCTTTTGTCACTGAATGTGATGCTTCGGGTACAGGTATTGGGGCGGTCTTAATGTGGGAGGGGCGACTGTTGGCCTTCACAAGCCAACAACTCAGTGGGAGGAATCTGGGCCAATCTACCTACGAGAAGGAAATGATGGCCATATTACATGTAGTCGAGACATGGCGACCTTACTTATTGGGGCGACGTTTCCAAATCCGCACAGATCATCACAGTCTTAAACATTTTTTGGAGTAACGCCTATCCTCCCCACAACAAAATAAATGGCTAGCAAAAATGCTGGGATATGATTATGAGATCATTTACAAGAAAGGGAAAGACAATAGTGTAGCAGATGCATTATCTCGCCAATTTGAGGAGGAAAGTACTCTGCTAGCAATTTCCCTCCCCATTCCAGAATTGATTGAAGAGGCTCGCAGGGAATGGTTTTCACACCCCGGGCTCTCCCAACTCATTTCTCAATTGCAGGTAGATCCAAATTCCACCAAGGGCTACTCGTGGCAGGATGATATTCTTCGCTACAAGGACAGAGTCGTAATATCACCAACATCCACCCTCAAAAGTCGCATTTTGGCATAATTGCACTCATCTCCCATTGCAGGACATTCGGGCTTTCAGAAGACGTATGCTCGCACCAGAAGATCATTTTTTTGGACAGGCATGAAAAAGGACATCCTTACTTTCATAGCAGAATGCGATGTCTGTCAACGCCACAAAGGGAAAACCGTCAACACACCAGGCACATTACAACCATTTCCCATTCTGGCATCAATTTGGATGGAGGTTTCTATGGATTTCATTACAGGTCTTCCAAAGTTAGGGAACAAGTCAGTCATCATGGTGGTTGTGGACCGATTGTTGAAGTATGCTCATTTCTATGCCCTACCCCACCCGTTTACACCAACTTTGGTTGCTCAATCTTTCATGGATCAGATCTTCAAATTGCATGGCATGCCCACTTCTATTGTGTCCGACCGCGACCTGATCTTCACTAGTAATTTTTGGCAGGAACTCTTCAGACTACAAGGTACTCAACTAAAACTCAGTACTTCCTATCATTCGCAAACAGATGATCAAACCAAATTCGTCAACAAATGTCTAGAAACCTACCTTAGGTGTTTCACTTCAGAAAAGCAACACCTTTGGGTACAATGGTTACCTCTGGCTGAATGGTGGTATAACACCAACTATCATGCCACCACCAAAATGACTCCCTATGAAGCAGTATATGGTCAACTCCCGCATTCACCTACTTCGTATCTCAAGGGATGCTCAAAAGTACAAGCAGTGGAACAACTCCTAAAACACAGCGCAACCATGCTCGCCCATCTTCGAGAGAATCTTCATCAAGCTCAGAACCACATGAAGCAACAGGTAGACCAGCATCGCTCAGAGTGCCAATTTCAAGAAGGGGATCAGGTCTTTTTACGGCTACAACCATATAAGAAAACATCACTCAAAGACAAGGGGTGTCAGAAACTCTCTCCCAAATTCTACGGACCATATCAAGTACTTCAGTGCATTGGAGAAGTGGCCTACAAGTTGGCCTTGCCACCTACTGCAAAAATCCATCCAGTTTTCCATGTCTCATGCCTCAAGAAAATGATTGGGAACACTTGTAGAATTCAGACTAGTCTACCTGAATTGGACGAAGAAGGGTCCATCTGGCTTCAATCCGAACAGGTCCTAGACACACGAGACAAGCAACTGTGCGGCCGCATGATTAAGGAAGTCCTCGTCAAATGGAAAGACACCTCTCCTGAAGATGCAACTTGGGAACCAGCCACTATTCTTCAGCAGTTTCCACAACTTCAACCTTGAGGACAAGGCTAGTCTTAAGGGGGAGGGCATGTTAGGGTCCCACCCTAACCCCCTTATTTATGTAATGGGATCACGTCATAGTCAAGAGTCAATAAATCCCATATTAATAATTATAAGTGGTTAATCCGCAATTAATGACGGAACCATAGTTAGTTGCAAATGGGCCGTAGTATTAGATAGATGGTATTAATAAAACCCATGGTATTGGCCCGTGGTATTGGTGGGCTCCATTATTGTAGCAATAATGCTACAACTCCTGGGACTCCCTTCTTTAATTTTATCAACCCGGTAGTTCGTAACAAACTTGGAAGCGACGTGCTGTATGCACAAATACTAGCTCTTGCCGCAGCTGTCACTTGGTCAGCTGGCACAAGTCCACTAGGGGCTTAAGCCAACTTCTATGAGCTCTTAGAAGAATCTTTTTAACTGATGGATGAAAGCTAACTCAAAGGAAGCTAATCTACTTGTGCAAAGAAACTGAAATCCAAAAAGAACCACAAACCCTAGCAAACCCTAATTCTACCAGCTAGTCCTACTGATGCAAAGAGGAGAATGAAAACTACAGAGAGAGATGCCATTACTTTCTATGAAGGTAAGATACATGTGTCTAGATTACCTCTACATGAAGAAAACATCTTTTTGTATTTTTGAATAAGTTATTAGAATTATCATGCATGTGATTTTCACTAGCTTTTTACTGTGCAGAGGTGGATCAAGGAGGAGAAATGCTTGGAAGAGGTCGGGAAGGATCAGAGAGGGTCTAAGGGGTCCCTAACACCCTTCCAGAGAGTTTCAAAAAGTTTGGCTACCAAGAAACCTCATTTGTGAGCTTCTACAGGAAGTCTGCAGGGGTTCTACAGGATGTTTCTGAATTTCTATAGGATTTTCAGAAATTTCTACAGGATGTTCTATGATTGGATTTTGGATTATGGGTGAGTGAAAGAGGATGCATGAATGGATAGGGAGGTAGGATAGGGGTCTACAATGACTTAGTAACAGAGGGATGAAGTGATGAGAGGGTGTGGAAAGCTAGCTTGTCTTAAAGAGGGCTGAAGTAATGGAAGGGAAAGAAGGTAGGGTGACGTGGGCAAAAGAGTAGTTGTGAGACGAGGGATCTAACTTGGAGATGAGCAGTTGTCCTGGACGAAGCTTAGATGGACGAGAGAGTGATGGAGATGCACCGCACAGTGTATAATTAACCAAATCAACCACGTCTTGCACACAAAAAAAAAAATATTAACTAATCTATCCTAACTGTTATTGAAACCAATGAACAACAACGTTATTTCTAAAGAGAACCATGTACAGTACTGAAGCAAAGAAACATTCCAAGAGGTCTAAACGCATGAATAAATCCTACAAATGAAAACATTGCACCAAAGATTGCATCGGTAAGCAAACTAGTGTTTTTGTTGGGCAGCACTGTCTGCAATTCCAGCCCCTAGGAAGAGGTGAAAATGAGAGTGCAGGAAACCCTTTTCTGGAGCTCTTATCAATTATTATCTCATTACTTTATTCTAGATATCTGAAGCAACTCTATTTTTCAACAATGACCTACGTAACCACACAACGAAATCTAACTCAACAAACTGCGTTTCAAATGCATACAAGGAAAATCATAATGCTGAAAGGAAAGATATCAATACAAAGAAGGAGGCCCTAGGCTCTCAGGTTGGTCCCAACCCCGAGAGCTATGGCTCCTCTAGAAACTTAGAGCTGAGATCAAATCTGACTGCTTCCCATTAAAAAATAATAATCATAAGTCAAGAGTCATGCCAATAATGGCTACAAAAGAACAAAACAGAGTTGGCAACTTGTAGTGCAGAATGTGCAAAAGTTTTTCCAAAAGTCCCCCTCGAAGGCTGAAGCCCTCACATTTATACACCACGAGGCCCTAGCTGGCCTCCTAAATCCATGGGACTTGGCTGACCAAACTGGGAGTGAACAGCTGCTTCCACAAAATCTGTTTGGTTGCCTTCTAGATCCGGTTTTGGTGGCCTTTGGAGCTCGGAGTTGGGGGTGAAGATCCCGAGGGAGGTTATTTAATGCCATAGACAACCCCCCTACGAATCCTCAACCCAAGCTTGGCTGTCTCCTAGCCCTTGTCTGCTTGGTTTTGCTCCACATGTGTCAAAAAATCCTGAAATGAGCACGTGTTAGCCACCTAGGAATAGTGACTACCCTTATTCGTACAAATGACATAAACATACTAAAAAATGATGCAGAAGTTATGAAAAATGAAGGATTGAGCAAAGGTAGTTAGGCCAAATGAGCCCAAAATGTTGGGGCTCATCATCACCCCCCTGCTAAAATGATTGCTCATCCCTGAGCAACTAATCCAGCTCCTCGTCCTTCATCGCTTTCACTGCCACTCTCACATCCCAGGCTTCTGAAGTAGTATCCTCCTCACTGCCATGGAACCTAGCCTTCCTTTCCACCTCTTCCCACTGCTTATGCTCTTCTTTCTCTGTGCTGCCTTCCATCAGTCCCAAAAGAAAAGGTGGGTTTAGCTTGAGGCCAATCCAGCTGGCTTGGAGGTTCTGTATGGACTTCTTGTAGAGGGGCACCCATACTAGAGCTTCCCTCATTCGAGTTGGAGTGTGATATTCCCTGATTTTGAGGCTGTGGGACAATGTGTTCCACCGGCGGGTGCAAGCATGAACACAATTGTCCCCTAATAGTCGCTCCATATCCTCGAAATGTGCTATAGCCTGAGCTTGCTGATCCATGTATTTCAATAAAGCTTGAGAGTCGGTTGCTAAGTGTTGGTGGGCTGATATCAATGCAGTGGGGTCCCCTGGCTCTGCTCTAATCAGCAGTGGCTCATGTAACTCTCGGTTCATGACCTTTTTGACCTCTGCTGCTCTCTTTTCTTCATGGTTCAACCATGAGGCAAATGCCATCAACTGCATATCTCCCACGACTGTGTTGGGATCCCATGAAGTCACATTAGGAAGGGCCAAATTATGGAGATAGAACTCTGATGGCTTGGCCTTGTCCTCTAATGAATTGCTATTGCATAACTCTGTGAACTGCTGGGGGTCTTGGATTTGGGAGATACCCCTCTGTGCTAATGCATTAATTTGGAATTGCAGACACTGGTCCCGTAGCTATAGGCCATAAGATTTGGCCAGTTGTCTACATTGTAGAGCATCCATGGCCCAACTGGCCATGCAGGCCAGTTGTGCCTCTTTTTGTTGCAACTGCTGTTTGAGAGCTTGTATCTCGATTTGTGCTTGCAATTCCCTTTCCTGTAGATGTTGGTTTAGCTCCCCAAGACCAACTTGCAGTCCTTCTTTGCCTTGAGGTTCTGTTGTAGTGTCCTCTGATGATGTGCCCCTTTCTTTCCTCTGTTCCTGTAGCTGCAGTTTGAGTTTCTCATTCTCTTCCTGTAGGAATACCCGTTGGCAGTTTCCCACATGTTTGGCCATAGCTAATTCTATTCGTGCCTCCTTGAGTTGTTCCTCCAAGGGGCCTATATCTGCCACTCCTTTAGATTTAGCTATCCTCATCCACGTGTGGGTTCTCACTCTTTCTTCCTCCAACGCAAAGAAAAGCGGGACTGTGAATTTCTGTGGAATAATTTTTCCAGCCTCCAAAAAGTTATAATACGAGCTCAAGCTTGGCTGGGGACTAGGTTCCGGAATATGCTCTACCTCTTCTTCCCTCCGTGGCTCTACTCCGTCTTCCGTTGGTGGTGATGTGGCTGCCTCTCCCTCCATTCTTTCAGTCTCCTTGAGCCTGGCCAATGTTTCCTGTAGAACGGTCTCAACATCCTGTAGAGGGGTTTTTGAAGCCAACCTTTCCATTCTCTGCTTCCAGGCAGTTGTCTTCGGGCTCCCCCTCTCATAAGTGACTGATATGTTTGAGGGGGACCTCTCCCTTGGCGAGGTAGGGGTGTCTTCTGTGGTAATTGGGTCACTGGATGGAGGTTGGGGCCTGCCTGTTTTGATTCTTACACTTCTCTTTGCTTTGAAATACAGAGGGGTCTCCCTCTTTCGTTTTTACTTTGGCTTGGGAGGGGTACTGAGGGTGGCCAGCACAGCTGCTGCCTCCCTAGCAAGGATTTCATCCGTCTTCCCCTTCTGTGTTCCTTTCTCAGGACTTCCTGTAGAAAGCCCTGTAGCAGCTGATTTCTGGCTTCCTGTAGAAGCCATTTTTGATTTTCCTGTAGAAACAGGTGGCACCGTTTTAGCCTGCTTGGCTGAGGGTGCTTTGTCTTTTAACTTTGCTGAGGCTGCCTTAGAGGTGCCTTCACTGACGTGGACTTTTTCAGTCCTTTCCACCTGTTGTGCCCTACAACAACCCCCCATTTCATAATATTTTTATCACAAACAATTAACATATCAAATGGGTCCCTTTTAAAAATTTTAATTGGCATTAATGAATTTGTTCGAAAAAGGTATGATAATCAAATGAATTTGTTAACAAAAGCCTTTTTGAACAAATAATAAGCAATTTTTGGTTAAGTCCAAAAAGGCAATCGCAAGACCGTTTGCTACCTTGGTTCTTTCCGATGCGATATCGCTATCGGCCATCGGCGATAGCCAATGCACACACAGAAAAAGCACACATCTTTTCCCCGATGCGATATCGCTATCGGTAGTCGGCAGAATCCCATACATCTTCATAAGACGTTCAGATCTTTTTCCCGATGCGATGTGATATCGCTATCGGTAGTCGGTAAATCAATTGATATGTATTTAGGGATTATGTTCGCGCGCTAATATGATACAATGTCGCAATCGGCATTCGCCAAGATCTCTCCCAAATGATAATGTCACTCACACTCCCGATGCGATGCGATGACGCTTAATGATGACCAGAACTCCTAATAAAAGGATGATTATTTCAAAGCATTAAAGTTATATTTAAATCCGATTTGACAAAAGCACAAATTTCAAAATGCCGTTAAGTAAAGGGATAAGGTAATGCATGCGTATTTAAAGCTTTGCCCCTTCGTATTAACGAGCAATTACGATTAGACCTTTGAAGAAATCTATTGCACGCTTTAAGGGGTCATTCGGTTTAATAACTTAAGTAATGGTCATTTATGAAGCTGCAGGCTGTAAAATCACCATCATTGCATCTGCGGTGCCCTCTCAAAACATTAGATCCGCATCCACTTTTAGAATTAATCTCACCACGCTTCAAGTTATATATCTATCCCGTTATGGATCGTCATTGTTATTTCTTTGTTACGATTTCTCTTGCATTTGTGTAGAATTCAACCGAGAGGAGTCTGAATATGATGGGAAAGAAGTTCAAAAAGGTGGCAGGTTCTACTCCAACACCTGTCTTAGGCCAAGCTGCTATGGTTTCAAAGAAAGGCTTAATCTCAGATACTACATGCACTGGTCTTCCTGGTACTACATGGCAAGGTACATACAATTTGCTAGAAGCAGAACAACCAGAACAGACAGTAACGGAGGCTAGTGTGGATGAACTAAGAAAGTCTGAGGCAACTCTTAAAGATTTGGCTGACTCCTTTCTGCACAGAATAGCAGCCAGAGAACAAGTCTTGCCTTATACTGATGTGGTACGTTGGGCAATTGAAGAAATTACTCTCACAAATAGAACCTTCCATACTAAGGATGGAAGGATTTTCGGTTCCTTCAAGCCTGATGACTTGAGACAGATGTATCATTTGCCTCAACCCGAGCTAGTCTATAATAGAGCCTTTTTGGAGAAATTCGCGAAGGAGAATGAATCGCCATCTGAACCTCTCCGAGAGTGGAGACAGAATCCAGCTAAACACAAGCATGATATGTCGGGTAAGTACTCCAATGCTTCTTTGGCTTCACCTTATTGCTACGCCGGGATTATGATGTGTAGATTGTGGGGATTTCATGACTCTGCAAATATTCATATTGATATGGTTCCTTTAATGGAAGTAGCCGTCAATAGTATAATCATGGATTGGGCCACTATTTTGTCTAATAAATTGGTCATGGCTATTCGTGAGTTTAGGGCCAAAACCAGAGTCACTGAGAGAAAAATCCCACCCTTCTATTACTCTGCTTACATTATGGATACCCTTTGTTTTAATTCTGAGTTTCCTGTCCTTGGTTGGAGATGGACAACCCATGACCCAACACCCATTCACTTGTACCATCGGAAATTGTGGAAACCCTCCCACAAAGACCATTTGTATCAAATCTGCAATGGTTTTATGGTTCCCGTTCACTATTCTATTTTTGACAGACCTATCCCTAGAATTTCCTATGAAGCTTCTTTTGATCTCCCAGCCGTAGCCCATTGGTTCGGCGAAGAACATTTTACCTATATTAGAGTTTTTGGAAGCAAGGCTAAGCCACATGTCCTCCCCCTGTACGTCCCAGATAAATTGTTAGCCCGGGAAATCTCCTACCAGATTATGTCTGAGAGTGTCACACAAACTCTCAAGGAGGAGAAGAAGAGAGGATGGCCCTCTTTTCCTTTAAGAATTGGAGTTTATACGCTGCTGAATTACAAGCATGCAGAGAAGGAAGCAGCAAAACTCCAATTGATATCCCTGGCTTCTATTCCAAATAGACTCTATGATCCAAAAAAGATTGCTTTCATTGCCTTGGAACAGGCCAAACTGTCAAAGGTTGTTCATCAAGAAGACCAGTTTGACGACCTGTTCATGAGTGCCGATTCAATAAGCCAAGTCAGACAACTTGCTAAATTGAGTTATGAAGATGAGGAGTTAACTGAATTTAATAAACTTAGAAAGCAAAGGTTGCAAACTTTGCCTCTAGATTTATTATCCACAGCCCAAACATCCTCCTCAAGCGAGCCTGGTCATCAGCAAATACACCTATCTCCTGTTACAACTAAAGAATACGATAGACAACAGGAGGAAAGGCAAAACAAGCTGCAAGCAGAGAAGCAAAGAAGAGAGCAGATAGAAAGGCAGCAAAAAGCACAAATTGAGCAAGAGCAAAGAAAGCAAAAGGAGTTAGAAGAACAGAGGAAAAGAGAAGAAGAAGAGAAAGCAAAGAAAGAACTGGAAGATATGCAGAAAAGGGAATTGGAGGAACAGCAGCAAAGAGCACAGGAGGAGCAACGGCGGAAGGCATTGGAGGAACAGCAGAGGATTGAACGGGAGAAAGAACAACGTAAAGCTCAAACAGAACAAAGTGAGCAAATCTCTACTGATCCTGAATTAATTAAAGAATGGAACCAATTCGATTCCATCATAAGTGGTAAGGAAGCCTCCAAAGACTTAGACGCCTCTAAGACTCCCAATACTACTTCTTCTCCGGTTCTAGAGGGAACCAGCGGCTCACCCATGGTACAGAATGTAGAGGTAATCACTCAAGACCCATCCGATCAAATTGATCTTCAGGTGGAGGAAATTCCTCCTCTAGACATTTTCTACAGCCCAAAGCATAGAGCCGTTGTAAGGCGCTCGAGCAAAAGGCGAAGGCTTGATCAACCTTCTATTTTGCCTGAGCAAACAATCACGGGCAATGTGGTCTGGAAGGGAGAATTGGATCCCTCTGAAAATCTGACAAAGCTATCGCAATTTGCGGGAGCTTATTCAGCGGCAACTATTGACAAAGCATCCGAAGTAAGTCTTCTTTTGAAGACTAAAGAGCATGAGATATACGCATTACAAGCATAAGTGATAGAGGCAAGGAATAAGGCAGCACAGGCAGAGGAACAATTGCTGGCCCAACAACAAGAGAATCATTTGTTAACCCAGCAAATTGAACAACTGAGGATAGACCAAAGTGACATTCAGAAAGCAAAAGAATTGTCAGAGGCATTATCCCAGTTGAAGGCATCGAATGAGCTGATGATACAAGCTAAAGACGAGCAAATAATTCAGCTATCAGCTCAGCTTGAAGGTATTAAGAGCGCCAAGAGTATCAATGATTTCAGAGTAGAGGCAACTCGAATAAATAGCGCACTGATATCTCAAATCAGGATCTTATGCCAACAACTTGTTGAAGCTGAGTCACTGTGTGAAACATCTACAGCAGTGTGTCAACAAATCGAGAAAGCCAGAAGTAAGTTGGATCAGGCTGAAGACGATATAACAGAATATATTGAATGGCAAGACTCTCCAGAAGGGCAAGCCGCAAATTTCTCCCGAATCTGTGTAACATACAAGGACATACTCTTCATGGAATGGAACACACAGATGATGAAAGCAGAAAGAGCAGCCTCCAGATGCAAAATGATTGCCAGTAACATGATCAATCTAGTCAATGATACATTGTATCTGGCAAACATGATTTCACAATGCACACCTGGAAACATAACAACGGCAAATATGCTGGAGCTCAGGAATTACCCTGATCTGGAGAAACAAGGGCAGTTAATTACTGGAGTAAATACCTTGACTGCCGATTCATACTGGCTTTTCCTGATTAAACCACATTCTCAAAGGTCGGCTCTTAATTGTCTAACAGATGCTCTCCGATACCTGATTGCCGATATTCGAGATGCCACATATGATGCACAGCTGACTTCACGCCTCAATACTCCACCAGAAGTAGAGCCAATGCTGGCGATATGTCAGCAAAGGAGTAAAGGCAAAGAGACCTCTGACTGAAACATCGCCGCCGACTGCCGAATCACCAAAATACAAAATGATATTTGTTAATGCCGATTTAGTTGCTTTTCAGTTTTAGATATTTAGATATTTTAGATTAGCATAGTATTTATAGATCCTTTCATTGTTTTGGAAAGGGTCGTAAAATTTTGTAAAAGACTTAAAGACTGAAGTTTGCACTATTGTGCTTCAGTCTATATTCTTTTTTCAAACTCGACCACTGGTTCTTAATTTTACTTGGAAGGCTGTTTTAAGTAAATTGTGCACTATTGTCGTTTGCTTGGAATGCTTTCTGGTCTGAAGGAGGAACCGCGACATAGCGATTAATATATTGGATTGATCAAACAGCTTGCATGGTACTATTATCTGTATCTGTTCTCTTTTCTATTATATGAATTGCTGTGTTATTACTTTTGCTATTGTTGATTACATGTATGCAATATAACAGCAAGTCTGCATTTCATATCACTATTGAATGTTTTGTGATTTGTTATCTCTTTTAATCATGTGCGTAACAATGATATAAATGACTGAGTACAGTAATTCGCTATTATCGCTCTGCATAACTACTTATGCAGAGCAATCTTAAATGATTTAAACATTTATGCTTATTGTTAGTGTCATCTATATGCCTGCCAGTAAGCCTAAATTATCAAACGCTGTATTCAAATGAATCGATAAGTCCCGGGATTAGCTTATAGTTATTATATTTCTTTTGTAGTTTAGTTATTTATTTATTATCACCTTACATCGTAAATCATTCATCCATCCCGTTTACTTATAATCTTTGGGAAACTGGTCCCATTATCCCCAGTCGGAGCCACTATTCCAAACGGAAAAGGAGCTGCACTAAGTTCCGGACCGGGTGGTTTCCCCGATGTTGTTGCAACGAATTTCGGGGCATCAACATTTTTGGCGCTAGAAGGAGGGCCATCGACTGTGAATGGCAAGTAGGTCCAAATCTGCAAACCATTCTAAGAGTAATTCTCCCTCCAAATCCTCTTCACCTTCTCAATCACATGCTGGTTCTCCGGCACACAATCGAGAAAAAGAGGAATCAACCACCACTGCTCATACCCATCATATTTCAGAACATTTAAGTCTTGAATCCCCTGAAGTTCAGTCTCTTATCCATAAACTTCAGAGCTTCTCGATTTCACCTCAGAAATCTGAAGTATCACAAAGCAGTGTGACCTCGCAGTTAAACTTATCCCATCCACTTACCAGACTTCAGAGCGAAAAACTCGGTATAGAACCTACTGAGTTCCCTTTACCGAAAAGGAAAAAGGCTAAGAAGATTACTGAAGTATCTGATAGTGAAGATCTTTCTTCCATATCTTCCATCTCAAGTCCTCCTCTGCGAAGTCAACCATCCACTCCTCCGTTACACATTGTTGTTCATCAGGGAATAAGTACTACAGCATCTCAAGCTACTCTCGCTCCAGCAACTTCTTCTCCTCAGTCATCTGGAATACCAATAGTAGTAACAACTATTATCGCCAGCATAATGGCAGATCCATGGACTACGCCAGGTGCAGTCAATATGCCCGGACCATTACATGATCTACCTGATGCTCCCGAAAAATGGTTGCCTAAATTTAATCCAGATAATGGAACACAAGCTGAAGAACATATTAACAATTTCATGTTAGCAGTTAACTTAAAAGGAGTGACAAAACAAGATGTTGTTGTCAGAATTTTCCCTTATACCCTGCAAGGATCGGCAGGATCCTGGTACTTCTCATTACCTTCTGGTTCTATTACCAGCTGGACCACATGCCAAGAGCAGTTCCTTACCAAATATGGAGATGACAGGTCTCTAGCGACTTTAATAAATGACCTCTCCAATTTGAGAATAGAGCATAGGGAACCAATGAAGGAGTTTAATGCTCGATTGAACAAACTCCTAAATAAAATCCCCACCGCTTCGAAACCAAGTGAACAAATTAGGAGCGAATGGTACATTACTGCCCTCCCTTCCAATATAGCTATTTTTGTTGACAGGGCTGGCAAACCTACCTTAGCTGAAAACATGAAGGAAGCACTTGCAGTTGAAAAGCGTATTAATGCTCTAGAGAAGAAAGCTGCCTTGGAGGATAGAAAATCCAAAAAAGTTTCATTTAAAGAAGATTCTAAGAAAAAGACCCCAAAGGACCCATACGACATGGAAGGTTTACAAAAGGTCCTTAAAACATTGTCTAATGAAATGGTTGAAATTAAAAAACAGGTGGCCGAAACTTCGAACAAAAGACCATTTAGAACTTTCAAGAAAACTGAAACAAAGCCACCCAATGTTATATCTAATGCAGACTTTGAACAGGAAGAAGAAGAAGAGGAATCAACCTCTCAAACGGATGATGAAGAAGAAGTAGTTGAGTGTCACGGCATGTGGGATTTCATACTCCCAAATTCTGACACCGAGAATCAAGAAGAAGCTTTTCCTGTTACTACAAGAAGTAAAATCGCTTCTGAACCTACTCAAACAACTACAAAAAAGAGGAGTGCAGGTGCTGCCACACCAAAAGAAAAAGTTCTTCCAAAGAAGTCTCCGGTAGCAGCCCCTCAAAACCAGCCTCCGATTTCTAACTCTCCTTCAACATCCAAGACACTAGTGGTATCTGACTCCATGGAGTATAATATTGTTGATGATATGAAAAAGACTAAGGCAAACATAACCATGTTTGAACTAAGTAAGTTAAAACATCAGCAGAAATTGCTCCTAAGAGAATTTAACGCTGTCCCCTCTTCTCCTCTTCCCAGTTCAAAAGCTGCTAATGATTCAGGACAACCCCCTCCAGATATGGTCGAAGCTACCGATTCGGTTCTGATCGGAGATAGATCCAATTCTCATACCCCACCTTTCTTGCTCACCTATGAAATCTATAATCGAAATCTGCATAACTGTTTAATTGATTTAGGGGCTTCATCTAATATTATGCCAGCTTCAGTTTGTTCTAAACTGAACATAGAACCCCAGAAGTCCGCAATTCATATTGTACAGTTAGACAGAACCAAAGTACAGGTTATTGGAGAAATTAATTCCGTGACTATCAGGTTGTCTGCTGATCCCAGAATAGTACAGAGAATAGATATTTTGATTGCTGACATACCTGAATTCTATGGTTTAATTTTGAGCAGAGATTGGTCTGAGAAACTGCATGGATACATTTCCACAGATTGGTCACATATGTGGCTCCCCTATAAGGGTAAGCCAAATCAAATAAGGATCGACCGTGAGAAACACATGACTCACACAGTAACTGACTTCGAACAAGAAAACCAGCCTGTGGCCTTCAACAACAACATTTTGGGAAATTATTCCTCAGAATCATTCTTTGGCAACTTTGTTGCCCAATCTTCCCCTTTTTTAGTTAACCATTGTACATCTCAAGTAGAAAATTTTTCACAAACCAATTTATCCAAATGCTTCAACGAAAATCAAAAAGATGTAAATACTTTTGTTGATTCTCCTTTATTTTGGTCTTTGTATTTTGATGGCTCTAAGTCCAGTGAGGGATCAGGAGCAGGTTGCATCTTGGTTAGTCCGCAAGGCGAAAAAACAATGCCATCCTGTCGATTAGAATTTGAATGCACCAATAACACGGCCGAATACGAAGCTCTAGTGCAGGGACTATATAAGGCAATTGACCTTAAAGTCCAATATATAAAAGTATTCGGTGATAGTGAGATCATTGTTAAACAGGTAAGAAATACAATTCATTGCCTTTCAAGCCACCTTAAGCATTATCAATCGCTAGTGCAAGATCTTACTTTGCATTTCTCAGCATTCAACATTTCTTCAATTCCAAGATCACAAAACTCGGCAGCTGATTTACTAGCCAACGTAGCTTCCAAACTCCTCCCTTCCGAAGACTATAGCCTTGATAGATTTTCTATAGAATTAATTTTCAGACCTTCAGTTCCCGATAACATCACTAACTGGAGGGTTTTCAACCATGACGAGGACATCTTGCAATTCTTAACCTCTAAAAAGTCTTATGACAATCAAATCATTGAAGAACATGACCATGATTCTCAAATGAAAGAAACATCTCAAGATAACGCGATTCCTAAGCCTGTAGTAAAGCTCGAAGACCTTTATGACATTAAAGATAGGTTCAAACCTGTAATTAATGCAAAACTCCAAAGCTCTACTCTTAGGTTTGAATCAATCAATTTGGGAACAGATCAAGCTCCTCAAAATATCAACTTAGGACTAGGACTTTCTATAGAAGAAAAGGAAGCATTCATCAAACTCTTAAGGAAAAACAAGCAAGTTTTTGCTTGGAAGTATGACGACCTCAAGACATATGATACATCTATCATACAACATACTATTCCTATGCTTCCCGATCAAAAACCTATCCAGCAGAAGTTAAGAAAAATACACCCGAATTTGGAGAGCCAAATAAAGTCGGAACTTAATAAGCTCCTAAAAGCTAAGATTATCTTCCCTGTCCGACACTCAAACTGGGTCTCCAATATGGTTCCGGTTAGGAAGAAAAACGGCGACATTCGAATCTGTATTGATTTCAGAAACTTGAATAGGGCAAGCTTGAAAGATAATTTCCCACTGCCTACCATGGAACAAATCCTCCAATCGGTAGCAGGATCTGAATTAATGTCCTTTCTCGACGGTTTCTCAGGATATAATCAAATGTTGGTCCATCCTGATGACCAATTAAAGACTACATTCAGGACAAAATGGGGAACTTATGCATATCAAAAGATGCCTTTTGGACTCATAAATGCAGGAGCGACATTCCAAAGAGCCATGGATATAGCCTTTAGAGGGTTAATTAATCACACAGTAGTCGTCTACCTCGATGATATTACTGTGTATTCTAAAAAGAGATATAACCACTTGCATGATTTAAAATAGATTTTTCAACGATGCAAAACATATGGTATCTCTCTCAACCCGAAAAAGTCTTTCTTTTCTCTCAACCAGGGTAAGTTTCTAGGGTTTATTGTATCTAAAGATGGCATTTATGTAGATCCTGATCGAATTAAGGAAATTTCTGAAATTCCTTTTCCGCACAACAAAAAATCAATGCAGTCGTTTCTAGGGCAGATTAATTTCGTTAAACGATTCGTTCCAGATTTTTCACAGATTGTACTACCACTACAAACGATGATTAAAAAGAATTCAACCTTCAGATGGGGAATAGAGGAAAAGCAAGCTTTTAATGATATTAAGCAATCAATAATCAATGTCCCAGCTCTGAATACTCCAAATCTTTCTAATCATTTTATATTATATACCATTGCATCCGACTTATCTTACGCAGCAGTGCTCACCCAGTTGAATGATGACAATTTGGAAGCGCCCATCTCGTTCTTCAGTTCAAACTTTCAAGGCGCCGAATTAAACTATTCCGATATTGAGAAACAAGCTTTTGCTGTCTTTAAAGCAGTCAAACATTATCGACCCTTCCTTTTAAAAACCCATACTAAAGTGATAGTTCCTTTCTCAGCAGTTAGGCAACTATTAATCCAAAAGGAATTGGGAGAAAAAAGGGCAAATTGGGTCGCAGCTCTCCAAGAATATGATCTAGAAATAAAGCCAGCAAAGTTTGTTAAAGGTCAAGGTTTTTGCAGGATATTAGCAGGTGCATCAAACATTCCGGAATCAAGTGATACAGAGCAAACCCAAGAAGTTAATCAGCTAAGTATTCCTGAATCCGAATCTCAATATGCAGATTTGATCTTCTATTTAAAGAATGGTTATGCACCTACCAATTTGTCCTACAAAAACAAAAGAGCCATTAGATTGAAAGCTAAGAATTTTTCCATTATTGGCGATGTGCTCTTCAGAAGAAACTATGATTCTGTCCTATTAAGATGCCTTGAGAAACTTGAAGCTCAAAAGGTTTTGCAGGAGCTACACGACGGACCAGCAGGAGGACATTTCGGAGCTGATACAACAGCTCATAAAATCATTCATGCTGGATACTATTGGCCTACTTTGTTTAAGGACGCTCACGAATATGTAAGGAAATGCATCAAATGCCAAACTGCCAGTGGAAGACAACAAAAACCAGCTTTCCCTTTGCAACCAATCAACATTGAACAGCCTTTTGAACAATGGGGATTGGACATCATTGGAGAAATTCATCCTTCTTCTTCCAAGCAGCACAAATATATTCTTACAGCAACGGATTACTTTACAAAGTGGGTAGAAGCAGTTCCGTTAAAAACAACAAACTCTGAGGCGATCATTGAATTTATAGATCAGTTCATCATTACCAGGTTTGGTGTTCCAAACGCTCTTGTCTTTGATAATGCTTCCTACTTCTCAGGTAATGCAATGATTGATTTCGCTATCAAAAGGGGATTTAAATTAAAGTATTCTGCTAATTACTATCCTCAGGGTAATGGCCTAGCAGAATCAACAAATAAAAACCTAATCAAAATCATTAAGCGAACAATCGAAGAGAATCATAAGAATTGGCATAAATCCTTGGTATTTGCATTATGGGCTGATAGGATAACACAGAAAGCTTCCATAGGGACCTCTCCGTTTAATCTTGTCTATGGAAAAGAAGCAATCGTACCAACCAATCTTCTTTTTCCATCTCTAGCCCTAGTGCAATTTATTGACGAAACTCCTTCTTCCTCTATCCAGTTTAGATATGATCAAATTCTTAAACTTGAAGAAGAAAGGGAAAAAGCCAAGGTTACACACGCTAAACATCAGCAAGTCATTAAAGCAGCTTTTGATCTGGCCTCATCTAGTCCTAAACAATTCCAAGTCGGAGATCTAGTCCTGAAATGGGACAAAGCCCATGAAGACAAAGGTAAACATTCCAAATTTCAAAAGATGTGGCTCGGACCATTTCAGATCTGTGAAAAAGTAGGCCATTCCACTTTTATACTGCAAAATCTATCAAGGGTGAGGGATTCTCTCCCTGTCAATGGTCTGATCTTGAAGAAATTCTTTAATTGAGGAGGTAACCCCTTCTCTATGTAGTTTGATAGTTTTTATATAGTTTGTAGGATTTGTAGAAATAAGCACGTGGGACATCTTCCATTGACCTTTTGCTGTAATTAAAAGTTGTCTCGCCACTACACTATTAATATTTACTTTTAGATAATAGCGTCTTAAACCAAGAAAGATCATTTCTAGGAAATTAGACATCTTTTTATTCTGAACATCACAGTCTAACTTTTGTAAACTTCACTCTGAACGAAGTTCTATGAGTCATCTTGAGTTTTCAAAATAAGTCTCCAAAGGTTATCTATATTAAAAGAGGGGCTAATCCATCTTCAGCATCTTTAACTCTTAAACCTGTCATCCGTTTACTCTTAAGAAGATAGTTGTTCATCCCATTCACTAAAAGTTTATGATTTCTCAGAGTGTAATTCTAAAATATAAAAGATCAAAGATAAGAGGTCTTATTACAAGCCTGCTTACCATGTTCATAGGAAAATAATTTAACTGACATTACCAAAACTGCATACCTAACAGGGTAATGGCTTGAAATTTCAAGACAAGGGGTCTCATCACGAGCCAGCTTGTTCAGTTTGATTACTACCCGTGAATGGCATTGTCGTTATCTGGCCACCAAACCAGGACAATGGCTTTTATCTTAAGCAAAGAAGAAAGTGAAATTCAAAAAAATACAAAAATATCTTTTGAATTCATTCTGTTTAGTCACACTCTTAAGTGAATGGAACAATGGACAATGACATGGTTAAAAGGTAACCCTGCCGAGACTATGAACGTTTGCTGGCAGCAGAGGCTCTACCTGTGACAGAGGAGTTTATTTTAAAAAGCTGATATGGAGAAGTTTTCTATTTTACTTTTATGAACCAATAAGGACTTGTTTCAAAAACTCAAAGTGTGTTTATAAAAAGAGGAAGTCAAATGAAGAAACCTGTTTTATTCAGAATCAATAGACATCTAGTTATATTAGAAGTTTCCTTTCTTTATAAAGATTCTATTTGAAAAGGTGTAAGTATATTTATTAGTCCAGAGATAACTGGTTCTACCAGCGAATCGCCAATTGTTGTGCCCTACAACAACCCCCCATTTCATAATATTTTTATCACAAACAATTAACATATGAAATGGGTCCCTTTTAAAAATTTTAATTGGCATTAATGAATTTGTTCGAAAAAGGTATGATAATCAAATGAATTTGTTAACAAAAGCCTTTTTGAACAAATAATAAGCAATTTTTGGTTAAGTCCGAAAAGGCAATCGCAAGACCGTTTGCTACCTTGGTTCTTTCCGATGCGATATCGCTATCGGCCATCGGCGATAGCCAATGCACACACAGAAAAAGCACACATATTTTCCCCGATGCGATATCGCTATCGGTAGTCGGCAGAATCCCATACATCTTCATAAGACGTTCAGATCTTTTTCCCGATGCGATGTGATATCGCTATCGGTAGTCGGTAAATCAATTGATATGTATTTAGGAATTATGTTCGCACGCTAATATGATACAATGTCGCAATCGGCATTCGCCAAGATCTCTCCCAAATGATAATGTCACTCACACTCCCGATGCGATGCGATGACGCTTAATGATGACCAGAACTCCTAATAAAAGGATGATTATTTCAAAGCATTAAAGTTATATTTAAATCCGATTTGACAAAAGCACAAATTTCAAAATGCCGTTAAGTAAAGGGATAAGGTAATGCATGCGTATTTAAAGCTTTGCCCCTTCGTATTAACGAGCAATTACGATTAGACCTTTGAAGAAATCTATTGCACGCTTTAAGGGGTCATTCGGTTTAATAACTTAAGTAATGGTCATTTATGAAGCTGCAGGCCGTAAAATCACCATCATTGCATCTGCGGTGCCCTCTCAAAACATTAGATCCGCATCCACTTTTAGAATTAATCTCACCACGCTTCAAGTTATATATCTATCCCGTTATGGATCGTCATTGTTATTTCTTTGTTACGATTTCTCTTGCATTTGTGTAGAATTCAACCGAGAGGAGTCTGAATATGATGGGAAAGAAGTTCAAAAAGGTGGCAGGTTCTACTCCAACACCTGTCTCAGGCCAAGCTGCTATGGTTTCAAAGAAAGGCTTAATCTTAGATACTACATGCACTGGTCTTCCTGGTACTACATGGCAAGGTACATACAATTTGCTAGAAGCAGAACAACCAGAACAGACAGTAACGGAGGCTAGTGTGGATGAACTAAGAAAGTCTGAGGCAACTCTTAAAGATTTGGCTGACTCCTTTCTGCACAGAATAGCAGCCAGAGAACAAGTCTTGCCTTATACTGATGTGGTACGTTGGGCAATTGAAGAAATTACTCTCACAAATAGAACCTTCCATACTAAGGATGGAAGGATTTTCGGTTCCTTCAAGCCTGATGACTTGAGACGGATGTATCATTTGCCTCAACCCGAGCTAGTCTATAATAGAGCCTTTTTGGAGAAATTCGCGAAGGAGAATGAATCGCCATCCGAACCTCTCTGAGAGTGGAGACAGAATCCAGCTAAACACAAGCATGATATGTCGGGTAAGTACTCCAATGCTTCTTTGGCTTCACCTTATTGCTACGCCGGGATTATGATGTGTAGATTGTGGGGATTTCATGACTCTGCAAATATTCATATTGATATGGTTCCTTTAATGGAAGCAGCCGTCAATAGTATAATCATGGATTGGGCCACTATTTTGTCTGATAAATTGGTCATGGCTATTCGTGAGTTTAGGGCCAAAACCAGAGTCACTGAGAGAAAAATCCCACCCTTCTATTACTCTGCTTACATTATGGATACCCTTTGTTTTAATTCTGAGTTTCCTGTCCTTGGTTGGAGATGGACAACCCATGACCCAACACCCATTCACTTGTACCATCGGAAATTGTGGAAACCCTCCCATAAAGACCATCTGTATCAAATCTGCAATGGTTTTATGGTTCCCGTTCACTATTCTATTTTTGACAGACCTATCCCTAGAATTTCCTATGAAGCTTCTTTTGATCTCCCAGCCGTAGCCCATTGGTTCGGCGAAGAACATTTTACCTATATTAGAGTTTTTGGAAGCAAGGCTAAGCCACATGTCCTCCCCCTGTACGTCCCAGATAAATTGTTAGCCCGGGAAATCTCCTACCAGATTATGTCTGAGAGTGTCACACAAACTCTCAAGGAGGAGAAGAAGAGAGGATGGCCCTCTTTTCCTTTAAGAATTGGAGTTTATACGCTGCTGAATTACAAGCATGCAGAGAAGGAAGCAGCAAAACTCCAATTGATATCCCTGGCTTCTATTCCAAATAGACTCTATGATCCAAAAAAGACTGCTTTCATTGCCTTGGAACAGGCCAAACTGTCAAAGGTTGTTCATCAAGAAGACCAGTTTGACGACCTGTTCATGAGTGCCGATTCAATAAGCCAAGTCAGACAACTTGCTAAATTGAGTTATGAAGATGAGGAGTTAACTGAATTTAATAAACTTAGAAAGCAAAGGTTGCAAACTTTGCCTCTAGATTTATTATCCACAGCCCAAACATCCTCCTCAAGCGAGCCTGGTCATCAGCAAATACACCTATCTCCTGTTACAACTAAAGAATACGATAGACAACAGGAGGAAAGGAAAAACAAGCTGCAAGCAGAGAAGCAAAGAAGAGAGCAGATAGAAATGCAGCAAAAAGCACAAATTGAGCAAGAGCAAAGAAAGCAAAAGGAGTTAGAAGAACAGAGGAAAAGAGAAGAAGAAGAGAAAGCAAAGAAAGAACTGGAAGATATGCAGAAAAGGGAATTGGAGGAACAGCAGCAAAGAGCACAGGAGGAGCAACGGCGGAAGGCATTGGAGGAACAGCAGAGGATTGAACGGGAGAAAGAACAAAGTAAAGCTCAAACAGAACAAAGTGAGCAAATCTCTACTGATCCTGAATTAATTAAAGAATGGAACCAATTCGATTCCATCATAAGTGGTAAGGAAGCCTCCAAAGACTCAGACGCCTCTAAGACTCCCAATACTACTTCTTCTCCGGTTCTAGAGGGAACCAGCGGCTCACCCATGGTACAGAATGTAGAGGTAATCACTCAAGACCCATCCGATCAAATTGATCTTCAGGTGGAGGAAATTCCTCCTCTAGACATTTTCTACAGCCCAAAGCATAGAGCCGTTGTAAGGCGCTCGAGCAAAAGGCGAAGGCTTGATCAACCTTCTATTTTGCCTGAGCAAACAATCACGGGCAATGTGGTCTGGAAGGGAGAATTGGATCCCTCTGAAAATCTGACAAAGCTATCACAATTTGCGGGAGCTTATTCAGCGGCAACTATTGACAAAGCATCCGAAGTAAGTCTTCTTTTGAAGACTAAAGAGCATGAGATATACGCATTACAAGCAGAAGTGATAGAGGCAAGGAATAAGGCAGCACAGGCAGAGGAACAATTGCTGGCCCAACAACAAGAGAATCATTTGTTAACGCAGCAAATTGAACAACTGAGGATAGACCAAAGTGACATTCAGAAAGCAAAAGAATTGTCAGAGGCATTATCCCAGTTGAAGGCATCGAATGAGCTGATGATACAAGCTAAAGACGAGCAAATAATTCAGCTATCAGCTCAGCTTGAAGGTATTAAGAGCGCCAAGAGTATCAATGATTTCAGAGCAGAGGCAACTCGAATAAATAGCGCACTGATATCTCAAATCAGGATCTTATGCCAACAACTTGTTGAAGCTGAGTCACTGTGTGAAACATCTACAGCAGTGTGTCAACAAATTGAGAAAGCCAGAAGTAAGTTGGATCAGGCTGAAGACGATATAACAGAATATATTGAATGGCAAGACTCTCCAGAAGGGCAAGCCGCAAATTTCTCCCGAATCTGTGTAACATACAAGGACATACTCTTCATGGAATGGAACACACAGATGATGAAAGCAGAAAGAGCAGCCTCCAGATGCAAAATGATTGCCAGTAACATGATCAATCTAGTCAATGATACATTGTATCTGGCAAACATGATTTCACAATGCACACCTGGAAACATAACAACGGCAAATATGCTGGAGCTCAGGAATTACCCTGATCTGGAGAAACAAGGGCAGTTAATTACTGGAGTAAATACCTTGACCGCCGATTCATACTGGCTTTTCCTGATTAAACCACATTCTCAAAGGTCGGCTCTTAATTGTCTAACAGATGCTCTCCGATACCTGATTGCCGATATTCGAGATGCCACATATGATGCACAGCTGACTTCACGCCTCAATACTCCACCAGAAGTAGAGCCAATGCTGGCGATATGTCAGCAAAGGAGTAAAGGCAAAGAGACCTCTGACTGAAACATCGCCGCCGACTGCCGAATCACCAAAATACAAAATGATATTTGTTAATGCCGATTTAGTTGCTTTTCAGTTTTAGATATTTAGATATTTTAGATTAGCATAGTATTTATAGATCCTTTCATTGTTTTGGAAAGGGTCGTAAAATTTTGTAAAAGACTTAAAGACTGAAGTTTGCACTATTGTGCTTCAGTCTATATTCTTTTTTGAAACTCGACCACTGGTTCTTAATTTTACTTGGAAGGCTGTTTTAAGTAAATTGTGCACTATTGTCGTTTGCTTGGAATGCTTTCTGGTCTGAAGGAGGAACCGCAACATAGCGATTAATATATTGGATTGATCAAACAGCTTGCATGGTACTATTATCTGTATCTGTTCTCTTTTCTATTATATGAATTGCTGTGTTATTACTTTTGCTATTGTTGATTACATGTATGCAATATAACAGCAAGTCTGCATTTCATATCACTATTGAATGTTTTGTGATTTGTTATCTCTTTTAATCATGCGCGTAACAATGATATAAATGACTGAGTACAGTAATTCGCTATTATCGCTCTGCATAACTACTTATGCAGAGCAATCTTAAATAATTTAAACATTTATGCTTATTGTTAGTGTCATCTATATGCCTGCCAGTAAGCCTAAATTATCAAACACTGTATTCAAATGAATCGATAAGTCCCGGGATTAGCTTATAGTTATTATATTTCTTTTGTAGTTTAGTTATTTATTTATTATCACCTTACATCGTAAATCATTCATCCATCCCGTTTACTTATAATCTTTGGGAAACTGGTCCCATTATCCCCAGTCGGAGCCACTATTCCAAACGGAAAAGGAGCTGCACTAAGTTCCGGACCGGGTGGTTTCCCCGATGTTGTTGCAACGAATTTCGGGGCATCAACACCACCCCACTCTGTAACCTTTTCTCCCTAGGTGTTAATGTGGGTTTGTCATCCTCTGTTTTGGCAGCCTGGTGTTTCTTTTGTTTCCCCTTGTGTTCTTTCTTTGGTGCTTTGGCCATGGTTTCTTGGCCTTTTCCTTTCTTCTCTATTTGAATTGGTTCCTTCTCCTCGCTTCTGGAGGAGGTGAGCTCCTCAGCCAACATTTTGATGTCATCATCCTTAGTCAAGTTTCGAAAGGCTTCCCACGAGAGAGGGACGGTGTATGTGTGGAGTGCATCCTCCATGAGGAGATTAATGAGCCCATGATGGGCTACCTGGTCTGGCGTTCCCTCTCGTAATTTGGTGGCACATTCAGTCATGGACTGCAGGAGGAAGTAAGGAATACTCAACTTGTTTTCTGAGGGTAGGTCCATTTGGTGCCTAAGTTCTGTGAGCAGCCAGAAATGGTAACCATACACGATGCTGAATCGCTCCTCGCACGTGATATACTTCATAATTTGGAGGCTGAATTCACTCCAGAGCGGCTGTAGGCTGGCTCTTCGAACTCCGTTTTTGTCCTCTGAGAATTGCTCCTCCGGCAGAAAGAACTCCTTCTTAGCCTTCTGGCCTAGTTTTCTTTCCTCCTTATCCCAAGGTACTCCCATTGGGAGATCAGTGACTCTGCTGATGAACTGTGGGGTGAGTCTGAGGTTCAAACCTCTGAAATTGACAACGGCTAGCATTTTTTATTTTGGCTTCAAAGCTCGCAGGAATTCTTCTGCCACCTCGTCATCGTAACCTTGAAGCTTGTCGCAGAACGACATCCACCGTGCACGAGAAAACAGGTCTACCACCTCAGGGTTTTCCCATAGCTTCTTTGAGTCTGTCGGCTCTTTCCTAATGAACCCACCCGGCATGGTGAAAGCTTGTTGTGTTAGCTGGAGCTGGCCGGCGCTTATAAAAAGATGGACCTTTGGGATTTCCTTAGACAGAGTGTGGAATTACGCCTTTGACATGCACACAGTTTGTAAATTCACAACTGTCTACAGGTGAGCCTTGATAGTGGCTCAATTATGAACCAAACCCTGTAGAAAAACCCCGCATACACACTACAACGACAATTCTCATGCAGAAGTAAGATGACGCTTGCAAATTCATGCACAAACTGTAATTCTACTCTTTTAGGACGTCAAATTCACCACCCTTCGAACCAATTGCATGGGAGGACTATGTTCAGGCTTACCTCGTTCCAACTTGCCACCTTTGACGTGAATAGTTTAATTTCCTCCGTAGCGGTGAGCTTCTTGTAGCGCAGCTTCCTGTAGAAGTCGTGCATGGGTTCTGGAGAGCGCGTCAGTGGTTCTGGGCCTTTTGTGCAACCACCAGACGTTTGAACAGGCCGAGTAACAGCCTTCAGGAAATTTCGGATGCTTACTTGACTGCAAAGCGGTTGAGGATAAATGAGTGGAGTGCCATACGCGATCTAGCCGGTGGATTTGAATCCTTGCGGAACTCGTGGCGTAGGGGTGAGCTGTCCCTGCCGGCCCGTTGGACGACATCACCTGCTATCATTCCACTGTAAGTCTGCCTGACCACCGAATCGTCCCCTCTGCGGCCACGACGTTATTGTCATGCTTCAGGACGAGGGTGACGGACCCGCTTGCTGCTTCTTCGTGCACAGGCACGGGAGTTCCTTCTTGTCGACTGCTGCTGGTTACGAGACTGGTCACCTGGCTGCGGATGGTGCGTGCACTAGCTTTATGAGTTGCAGGTGCCTTCATGGTGTATGCTCTAGCCGGATCAACTGCTATAGGATTCCTGTAGGATATCCTGTAGTCGTTTCTCCTCCTAGGGTGCATGCCGAAACGGTGGAATCACGGTCACGGTTGCAGGGTCCTCGGATTTCTTTGATAAGTAGCGCATTGGGCCTCTGCATACTTTATTCCATTTGAGAATTGTTTCTTCTGAGAATCCAACGTTCTAATTTGACTGTGCAGGTATTTCCATTGTATGGCAGCAGGGGTGGTAGAAGGAGGCGACAGCAGTGATTGATGGAGAAAAACATTGGTTGCATGCCTCCTTATTGGACTTCGGGCTTCAAATTCTTCCACACAGTCGGTCCTGGGCCGTCCAAAGATTCTACAGGAAGTTTCCTGTAGAAATACAGAACTTCCTGTAGAAAGTCCTGTAGCTTCCTGTAGAAGGCTAAACTGTGATCAAATCGTGCCCAGACCTTGGAAGAGAGGAGTGTTTCTGGAGGGAGTGCTGGTGAGGTCACCTGGTAGCATAGTAGGGACCCTTGTCCTTGAGTTGAGAGACCTCCTTTCTACATGGAATACCTGCAACTTGCATGAATTGTCAAATCTTGAGCCTGTTTTCCTGTTTCAGCTTCCTTCTTTTCTGTTTTCTTTTTCTTTGTTTGTTTTTTCTTTCTTATTTTTCTTTTTTTTTTTAGAAGACAGAAGGTGTGCCTCAATGAGGTTTTCACCCCTACCATCTGCCTTGAGTGCCTCAGAGAGGTTTTCACCCAAGGGTCTTTTTTTATTCAAAAATTTTCAGAAAGACAGCAGGGGCGCCTCAATGAGGTTTTCACCCCTACCATCTACCTTGGGAGCCTTAGAAAGGTTTTCACCCAAGGATCTTTATTTTTTTTTATTATTTTTTTTTTTGATGTTCAGGGTATGCCCAAAACAGAGGCAGAACCCTTCTCTATGACCAGCACTGATTTTTCCACAGTTTTGATGAATTCTTGCCTCGAAAGAGGTTTCCTGTAGATCTTTAGTCGATGCCCATTGACGAGCATGGGGATGGCTTCCTCATCAATGGTCCGAACAAGAACAGACCCATTGTCATTACACTTCTCCACTGCATATGGTCCCAGCCATATTGTTCTTAGCTTCCCCTTAAAATCCTTATGTCTGGAATCATACAACAGCACCCAATCTCCCGGCTGGAATTGCATGTCATTGAGGTGCTGGTCATGCCATACCTTCCTCTGAAGTTCAACCACTTCTGAGTGGAGAAGGGCCTACATTCGGTGCTCGTCTAACCCACTCAGCTGCAATAACCTTTCTTGTTGGGCATGGCTGAGATCTAGGTCCAGCTGAGCTGCCATCCTCAAGGTGTTGTATTCGAACTCAATTGACAGCAAAGCTCTCTTCCCATAGACCAGCTCATAAGGTGTGAAGCCGGTTGTGGTCTTCCAAGTGGTGTTGTAAGCCCAAGTGGCCTCAACCAGGCGATCCGCCCAATCTTTTCTACTGTTGCTCACCACCTTAGTCAAGATCCCTTCTAATGCTCTATTGGTGACTTCCACCTGCCCATTTGCTTGAGGATGATAGGGGGTGGAAGTCCTATGCTTGATTTTGTTATGAGCGAGTAGGTCTTCAATTAAGTTGGAGGTGAACTGGCTTCCTTGATCAGTGACTAGCTCTCTTGGGTAGCCAAATTTGTAGAAGATGTTTTCTCTTAAAAACACAGCCACCTTTTCTTCTGTCGCTGCTTTGATTGCCTTGGTTTCTGCCCACTTTGTCAGATAGTCTGTGCACACAATGATGTAAGACCTTTGCCTTGAAGGATGATTGATAGGACCCACAAAATCCATACCCCACTTCTCAAATGGCTCAAGAGTCACTTGAGGTTGGAGAGGCATTTCGTCCCTTAGAGTCGGTTTCCCCATCCTTTGGCATCGGTCACATTGGCTGATATATCTTCTGACATCTTGATGAAGCGTGGGCCAATAGTAGCATGCCTGTAGAATTTTGAAGGCAGTTCTTTTGGCTGCAAAATTTCCTCCACAAGGCCCGTCATGATAGGTTAGGAGGATATCAAAGACTTCCTCCTCCCTCACACAACGCCTTAAGATCTGATCGGGGCCAAGCTTGAACAGGTTGCCCCCGATCCAAGTGAATGAGGCACTCTTCCTTATGATTCTGCTCTTCTCTCTTGAGGATAGGTACGGAGGGAACTATGCTGAGACAAGGTAGTTTGCTATATCAGCAGACCATGGAGAGAGTACTGAGATAGCAAACAGATGTTCATCTAGCATATGGTCATCCACTGTTCCATCCTCACCTGCAGGTAAATCCAATCTAGACAAGAAGTCAACAACAACATTTTCTTTACCTGGTTTGTCAACGATAGTCAAATCAAACTGCTGCAACAAAAGTAACCATCTAATAATACGAGCATTCACATCTAATTTATTCATTAAATATCTAATTGCAGCATGATCAGTATCTACAAATGTTTGATAGCCAGTGATGTAGTGTCGGAACTTGTTCAGGGCATGGACCACGGCCAAGAATTCTTTCTCAGTTACAGTATAATTTAGTTCTGCCTTGGATAAGTTTTTGCTGACAAAGTATATGGCGTATGGAAGTTTTTGTTCAACTTGTCCTAAGGCTGCCCCTATGGCTTTGTTCGAGGCATCAGTGTGGATGTGGAAAGGTAGGGCTCAATTTGGACCTCTCAAGATTGGGGCAAACACCAACTTATCCTTTAATTCATTCAGAGCCCTCTGACAATCGTCAGTCCATTTAAACTCAACATCTTTTGCTAAGAGGCCAAACAATGGCGAGGCTAGCTTGCTGAAGTCTTTAATGAATCTTCTATAATATCCTGCCAAGCCTAAGAAACTTCGAACATCTCTTACCTTCTGAGGGGGTGGAACCTTTTTGATGAGAGCAATTTTGTCAGGATCCACCTATAACCCTTGGCGAGAAATGGTATGTCCTAGCACGGTCCCTTCAGTCATCAAGAATTCACATTTTTCAGGACTAAGGGACAGGTTCATCTCAATGCACTTGGTTAGGACTTTTCCCAGATTGGACAATGCTTCCTGGAAGTTGGACCCATAAGGAGTGAAGTCATCCATATAGATCTCCACCGAATCATGGACCAACTTAGAAAAGATGCTCAGACGGCTCTCTGGAAGGTAGCAGGAGCGTTGCATAGCCCAAAGGGAAGAACTAGGTAAGCAAAGGTACCCCAAGGACAAGTGAAGGTGGTCTTATCTTGGTCTTCCAGGCTGATTTGAATCTGATTATACCCGCTAAACCCATCTAGGAAAGAGAAAAACTTCTTTCCCGCTAGTCCATCCAACACTTGATCTATGAAGGGTAGAGGAAAGTGGTCTTTCTTGGTGGCTTTGTTTAGTTCTCGTTAGTCCACACAGATTCTCCACTTCCCGTTTTTCTTGGGAAACAACACCAGCGGGGACACCCATTCGCTATCCGAGATGGGGTAAATGAATCCTGCATCCAACAGTTTTTGCAATTCTTCTTTGACAATGTCCTTAAGGGCTGGATTCATTCTCCTTTGGGGTTGCATGACCAGTTTACAATCTTCTTTTATGTAGATGTGATGGGTACAGACCGAAGGATGGACTCCTTTCATCTCCTTATAGCTCCAAGCAAAAGCATCTAGATGACTGGCCAACAGACTACACAGTGCCTTTTCCTGGGAAGGAGATAGGGAGGAGCTGATCTTTAACGTTCTCTCGGGGCCAAAATCCACATTTTTGACTCTGGGAGTGATTGGATTAGTCACACAAAGGTCCACTAAGGTGTTGGCTTGGGTATCCTCCACCAATTTCTCTAAGGATAATGCACTGGGAGGTGGATTCTAAATCAAGGTCTCAATCAAATCATCCTCGGTTTGAGGACCTCCCCTGGTGGTTTCTAGGGTGCACAAGGGTGCAGAGTACACCTCACCGTCTTCTCCTTCTTCCAACAAAAGTGGTAATTCATGCTCTAATAGGGGTTGGGCAAGAGGGTATAGGACTAGTTGCTTGGACATAGGACCATTTTTGATGGTCATGTTTCCTGCACGGCAGCTTATGTAAGCATCCGCAGTGGCTAACCAAGGCCTTCCCAAAATAAGGGGGTATCCAGTAAGCTTTGCCTTTGGTTGAAGAACCAAGAAGTCTGCAGGGTACTCCCAAGAGTCAACATAGACCAAGACATCCTCCACAATCCCTTCGGGAGTCACGGTGGAGCGATCTGCTAGCTGCAGGACTGTCGAGGTCTTCCTTAAGGAACCCTGAAGGTTGAGTTTGAGCATGGTATATCTGGTCATCACATTAATGGCAGCCCCTAAATCAATCAAAGTGTGGGGTATGATGGTGCCATTGATGTGGACATCAACTACAGGACTCCCAAGATACAAATACTTTGGGCAGATTACTTGCCCCAACATAAGATCAGACAGTTGTCCTATGACATTGATGGCTGAGGCATCTCTTTTTCGCCTGCCTGGGTGTCTAAAACACTTTTCCTTAACTAGTTTGTTGTATATCGGTACATCTTTGATGGCCTAGAGAAGGGGTATTTTCACACACAACTGTTTGAGTTCTCCCATAAGCTCATCATCCTCTGGGTCGGGTTGTGTGGTTGCTGTTAGTCTCTCAGGAAAGGGTGGAATGGCTTTTGGTTCACTTTCCTGTTTATGTTCATCGTCCTCTGGGGGAGGAGGTTGGCGATCCGGAAGATTCTTTCCAGATCGCAGGTTGATCTCCTGGATCTCCACAGCATAGGCAGGGCATGTTGTTTCCCCAGTATATACCTACTGGGCCTGTCGGTTGTTGGGATTCGGGTTCGGTTGAGCAGGCATTTGGGGTTGTCTTGGAGGAGCAGGAGGTAATGGTTGTGGTTGAGCTGGTGGTGGAGGCAAAATGGCGGGAGGAGTATTGTACTGGGGCCTCCACCCCGGTTGAGGTGCATTCCACTGAGGTTGTGGCTGGGCATGTGAGTGAAATGAATGAGTAGTGGGCTGAGTATGGTATTGAGGTGGGTAAGACCATGGGGGAGGTACAGACCAGGAAGGATGAGCAGGGGGACCCCAGGAAGGCATAGGAGCAGATTGGTTGGGGCTATAATAAGCTTGGGATGTCCCTTGCATCCCCTGCTGATAAGGTCTAGGTCCATGTGGCCTCCTTTGGTTGAGGAAATAGAGAGGTTCAGTGGGTGCCTCTGTTCCTTGGTACATGGCTTTAAGCCCATGTAAGGTTGGGCATTGGTTTGTGGGGTGGTCCTCCTCACAAACGAAACATACCTCTACCGAATGTAATGGGCACTCGTTCTTAGGGTGCTTCCTTGTACACCTAGGGCAGAAGATAGCCAAAGCCCTCTCAGCTTCCTCTTTCTTCTGCTGGATTCGGAATGTATCAAGTTGCATGGCAATGGTTTGTCTCACCTCACTCTTGAGGTCCTCTAACTGATTTGCAAATGCATGTTTGGAGAAAGGAATACTAGCTGAGAGGGGGTTTCCTCTACCTCTTTTCCGGGCTGCCCAAGAGTGGTTTCTAAACACAGTCTTTATATCCTCATAAGGTAGTTGGTAAATATCTCCTCTAGCTAGCATGTGAAGGGTATCTAAAAGGTCTTCAGGGACTCCTCAGAGCAGGACCAACTTGAGAGATTCAGGGTCAAGTGTGCACCTGGCCCGTTTATAGCTAAGTTGGAACCTTTCCTCGTAATCTTCTAAAGACTCATCATTTCCCATGGTCATCCGAAAGATTTCTCCCTTGGCTTCCTTGGACCTACAGTAGTCCCGGTATTTGGTATTGAAAGCTTGCTGCATCTGAGCCCAAGTGGTGATACTGTTCCTAGGTAAGCCCATGAACCAATGTAATGCTGCATCCTTGAGGGTAGAGGGAAAGAGTTTCAGTTTTTGCTCATCTTCGGTATAATCATAGGTTCGACAAAGGACAACAAACTCAAACAGGAAGGTATCAGGGTCTTTAGTAGTCAATCCATGGAAGTGAGGTAAAGCGGAGGGGCTTATGTTTTTCATTTTCATGTCTCCATTGGTCTCTTGGATGGGAAAGGCACCTTCTATTCTCTCATCTTCTCTTCTATTGTCAGCCATGGCTTCAGATGGAGTGTTCTCTAACTCTTCTTCTGTTATAGGATCTTTGTATATCTCAGGAGGCTCGCCTATAGGTTCTTCTGGATCACTGTCACCAAAGAAGAGAGAAGGGTGACTCAGTGAAGTGGTGGGGGTGTT
This sequence comes from Pinus tabuliformis, assembly GCA_031772625.1. Lineage (NCBI taxonomy): Eukaryota > Viridiplantae > Streptophyta > Pinopsida > Pinales > Pinaceae > Pinus > Pinus tabuliformis. The sequence goes on from CM062809.1 coordinate 1,009,153,122, forward strand.
GGGTAAGAATTTTCCTGTTTTATCTCAATTTCTACGAGGCATGAAATGGAAAGACTTTTGATTGCTTTTGTTTTTTTTCTGGTTCCTGCAAAACTAAAATAGATTGAACTGCAACTAACTATCCTGCTGAAATGGAAATCCGGAATTGAAATGAAAGCATGAAAGGACTAATCTAATTTGCTCAAAGGAAATTGTAGGAATGAAATGCTAGGCTATGCTTGCGGAATTGAAATGCTAATCTAGAAATGAAATGGCGGAATTGAAATGCTAATCTATGAAAGCAGGAAATGTCTACACTACTTTTGCGGAAAGGAAATTGCAGAATGGAAATGAAATAAACTACTTAGCAGAAGGTGAGAGTAGGAAAATAGAAGAAAAGCAACAATCACCAATACTCTGACGCTTCCCCGGCAATGGCGCCAAAAAGGATGGTGGGTTCCAGTATTGTAGCAATAATGCTACAACTCCTGGGACTCCCTTCTTTAATTTTATCAACCCGGTAGTTCGTAACAAACTTGGAAGCGACGGTGCTGTATGCACAAGTACTAGCTCTTGCCGCAGCTGTCACTTGGTCAACTGGCACAAGTTCGCTAGGGGCTTAAGCCAACTTCTATGAGCTATTAGAAGAAGCTTTTTAATTGATGGATGAAAGCTAACTCAAAGGAAGCTAATCTACTTGCGGAAAGAAACTGAAAGCCAAAAAGAACCACAAACCCTAGCAAACCCTAATTCTACCAGCTAGTCCTACTGATGCAAAGAGGAGAATGAAAACTACAGAGAGAGATGCCATTACTTTCTATGAAGGTAAGATACATGTGTCTAGTCTACCTCTACCTGAAGAAAACATCTTTTTGTATTTTTGAATAAGTTATTAGAATTATCATGCATGTGCTTTTAACTGGCTTTTTACTGTGCAGAGGTGGATAAAGGAGGAGAAATGCTTGGAAGAGGTCGGGAAGATTCACAGAGGGTCTAAGGGGTCCCTAACACCCTTCCAGAGAGTTTCACAAAGTTTGGCTACCAAGAAACCTCATTTGTGAGCTTCTACAGGAAGTCTGCAGGGGTTCTACAGGGTGTTTCAGAATTTCTACAGGATGTTCAGAAATTTCTACAGGATGTTCCACGATTGGATTTTGGATGATGGGTGAGTGAAAGAGGATGCATGAATGGATAGGGAGGTAGGATAGGGGTCTGCAATGACTTAGTAACAGAGGGATGAAGTGATGAGAGGGTGGGGAAAGCTAGCTTGTCTTAAAGAGGGCTGAGGCAATGGAAGGGCAAGAAGGTAGGGTGACGTGGGCAAAAGAGTAGTTGTGAGACGAGGGATCTAACTTGGAGATGAGCAGTTGGCCTGGACGAAGCTTAGATGGATGAGAGAGTGATGGAGATGGACCACACAGTATATACTTAACGAAATCAACCACGTCCTGCACACAATCAAAATATTAACTAATCTATCCTAATTGTTAATGAAACCAATGAATAGCAACGTTATTTCTAAAGAGAACCATGTACAGTACTGAAGCAAAGAAACATTCCAAGAGGTCTGAACGCATGAATAACTCCTACAAATGAAAACATTGCACCAAAGATTGCATGGGTAAGCAAACTAGTGTTTTTGTTGGGTAGCACTGTCTACAATTCCAGCCCCTAGGAAGAGTTGAAAATGAGAGTGCAGGCAACCCTTTTCTGGAGCTCTTATCAATTCTTATCTCATTACTTTTTTCTAGATATATGAAGCAACTCTATTTTTCAACAATTACCTATGTAACCACACAACAAAATCTAACTCAACAAACTGCGTTTCAAATGCATACAAGGAAAATCATAATGCTGAAAGGAAAGATATCAATACAAAGAAGGAGGCCCTAGGCTCTCAGGTTGGGCCCAACCCCGAGAGCTATGGCTCCTCTAGAAACTCAGAGCTGAGATCAAATCTGACTGCTTCCCATTAAAAAATAATAATCATAATTCAAGAGTCATGCCAATAATGGCTACAAAAGAACAAAACAGAGCTGGCAGCTTGTAGTGCAGAATATGCAAAAGTTTTTCCAAAAGTCCCCCTCGAAGGCTGAAGCCCTCACATTTATACACCACGAGGCCCTAGCTGGCCTCCCAAATCCATGGGACTTAGCTGACCAAACTGGGAGTGAACAGTTGCTTCCACAAAATCTGTTTGGCTGCCTTCTAGATCCGGTTTTGGTGGCCTTTGGAGCTCGGAGTTGGGGGTGAAGATCCTGAGGGAGGTTATTTAATGCCATAGACAACCCCCCTACGAATCCTCAACCCAAGCTTAGCTATCTCCTAGCCCTTGTCTGCTTGGTTTTGCTCCACATGTGTCAAAAAATCCTGAAATGAGCACGTGTTAGCCACCTAGGAATAGTGACTACCCTTATTCGTACAAATGACATAAACATACTAAAAAATGATGCAAAAGTTATGAAAAATGAAGGATTGAGCAAAGGTAGTTAGGCCAAATGAGCCTAAAATGTTACCAAATTTGGGGCTCATCAGGTATTGCATGTATGATTCATATATAAAGGATAGAGACTCCCTGCGAGGAGCATCGTGTCTTGTTTTGTAGTCGAGCTCTGCTCTATTGGAGGTTGCCCCCTCGAAGAGGCAAGTGAACATTACTCTCTGAATAATAAAATAATTTCTATTCTGTGTTCTGGGTATCTTTTCTTCGCATATTCTGTATTTACGTATCATTTTGCAGGTTAAGAGCATAACATCCTCTATTGGTTTCATGGTGAGATGCACACCGGGATCATAACTTGATTATTATTCTTAGGTCTTAGTGCTCTAGGTGATTTAGGGACCTCAACTATTATTCAAGCACTCTTTGGGGATTCTACTACTGCAATTTCCTGTGTGGCTTCATCGGGTGTCGACATCATTCTAGTCAGGAGGTCCTACGTCTCCTTTGGCAATGTTTTAAACATTGTGCTTGCTCTCAAAGCCTCAAAATTCAAAAGGTGCATACACACTTGATAGTGTAACAACTGAATTTTCAAAATGCCAAGTGTTTCTTTCTAGACAACCACTTGTAACTTATAGGGCCTTTTGAATTTGAATTCAATCGTTCACCCCACATTTAGCCCATTAATGCTAGATTCGCGGCAAATTTTCAAGAATCTAGCCCATAAATATCTCCTTAAATGCCTGTTGCACGCTCCATTTGGTGTCAAACCGACCATCAAATCATGAATAGTGACTTTAGCAATCACTTTCCAATGGACCTGTGCACTAGTGCAGTTGTCTTTGTGCTGCCTTAGACCCTATGACACTTCGTTGCTTCATGCAGTCCTGACATCGTGTAGATCCCCAACTCAGGCAGTGTAGTTTATAGTCCTATGCCTCCTTTTAGCTTCCTGGAGTTCTATGATTGTGCTTCTATTGGATTTTCAGATGGCCGGGCCACCTGTGTATGGCTTCAAATGACTACCATTCACTTTTCCTGGGAAGGGATCTCCATTCAACTTAACCAACTGGATCGCACCACCATTGGTAATCTCCTTAATAATATACAGCCCTAGCCAATGCATTATGAGTTTCCCTGGAAATTTATCAAACTTACTGTCATACAACACCACCAAGTCATTCACCTTAAAGGTGCATAGCTTAATATGATGGTCATGCCACACTTTTTCATGCTGCTTTTATACCTGTTGATGAGATCTATCCAAAAATCTCTCTTCTTTCGGCTCATCCAACTATGTGAGCCTCTCTTCCAGGGCTCCTCGATCTGTCATACTTGTGAGCACTGCTATGCATAGACTAGGTACAATGTATTCCATAGACATGACTACTTCAGTCCCGTATACCAGCCTAAAGGGTGTTTGTCCCGTTAATCCCTTGTGTGTTGTCTGAAAAGCCCACAATACTACATGTATGCGTAGGTCCCAATCACTTCGTTGAGCATTTCATACCATGGTCAATGCATTTTCAAGCACTTTGTTGAATGCCTCTAGTGTCCCGTTAGCTTTTGGGTGATAAGGTGTGCTATTTTGGTGACACACCTGAGATTCCTCTGTTAGTGATATGATCGTCTCATTCAGCAAGTGCGTACTACGATTGCTCATCAATATCGTTGGACATCCAAATCACATTAGTACATCCTCATATAGAAACTTCGTGATAGTCGCGCCCATGCAATCCTTCACTGGCTATGCTTCTGCCCAATGAGTCAAGTACTTTGTTACAGTGACAATGTACCTCACGCCTATCTTTTCTTGGGGCTAAATAGGTCCTACAAAATCTATTGCCCATTTCTCGAAGGTTTTCTAAAGTTACTGTAGGTTTTAACCCTATACAGAAATTCCCTGCATACGAATTCTTAAACAAAGAAAATAAACAATGCGAGAGCATAACCCATAAAACACATATGCACAGAGAATTTTCCCTGGATCCCAAAACCGGGACTACCAGCTTGATTTTTCATTATGTTCCTTTCAATTTTACAATACATATTTATACATGCCGAAGCATCCAATACCATGGACCGAAATCCATCACGTCCAATACCATGGACCGAAAACCATCGCGTCCAAAAAAAAACATGTGCGAAAATCATGCACAAAACCATAGGTGGGTCCGCCAAACCTAACATATGGTCCAAAACCAAAATTTTCGAGGCGCTGCCCTGGACCCCATAAAGTGGGGTTACGGGTGCCCTTCAAACCCCCTATTAACTATGTGGAAAGAATATAACACAACCCAACAATCTCCCACTTGTTGTTTTCTTTACACAGGGGGGCACAGGAGAGCTTAGTCATTTCTTTTTTCAGCCCTCAGATTCCCATTTCTTCTCTACACCAAGAGAACTTCTCAGAGCTCACATATTTTGTCATTGCATCTGCAGTATTCTTCAAAGTGTCCACTTTTACCAGCAACACCTTTCTGTCTTCTATCATATCCCTCACAAAGTGATACTGAACATCAATGTGCTTTGTCTTTGAATGATAAGCAGGGTTCTTTGCCAAGAAAATTGCACTTTGGCTATAACAGTCTATTCTTATAGCTCCCTGTACTAACCCCATACTTGAACACAATCTCTGCAATGAAACTGCTTCCTTGCTTGCATGAGTGGCTGCCATGTATTCTGTCTCTGTAGTTGTTAGTGCCACTACAGATTGTTTCTTACTCATCCAACTGACTGCACCTCCAAATAGGTTAAACACATACCCACTTGTAGATCTTCTCTGATCCAGATCTCCAGCCCAGTCTGCATCAACAAAGCCATGAATATCCAACACTCTGTCCAATCCTGGTCTTCCTTGGTAGCACAAACCATAATCACTAGTGCCACACAAATACCTGAAAACCCGCTTCACTGTTGTCCAGTGCTCCTTCCTAGGTTTTGACATAAACCTGCTCAATACTCCAACTGCATGTGCAATGTCTGGTCTAGTATAGACCATTGCATACATCAGGCTACCCACTGCACTTGCATATGGAACACGAGACATGTCCTCTTCCTCTTCTTGTGTCTTGGGACACTGTTTAGCAGGTAACCTCACACCTACAGGAATAGGAACCTTCACCGGTTTACTATCCTGCATATTAAACCTCTGCAGTATTGTCTCGACATACTTCCTCTGGTTTAACCAGAGCTTCCTCTTTGACCAATCTCTTTTAATTTCCATGCCCAAAATATAGTTTGTAGCACCAAGATCTTTCATGTCAAATTTGGAGGACAATTGGGTCTTCAAATCCTGGATAATTTCTTTGTCATTTCCAACCAGCAACATATCATCCACATACAAGACCAGATAAATAACACGGTCACCAATTAATTTAAAATACACACAATGATCTGCTTTGCTTCTGGTGAAGCCATGTCCCTATATAAATGTATCAAATTTCTGATACCACATCCTTGGTGACTGTTTTAACCCATACAGAGACTTCTTTAACTTGCATACCAGTTCTTTCTTACCCTTCACCGCAAAGCCTTCAGGTTGCTTCATGTAGATTTCCTCTTCCAGATCCCCGTGAAGAAATGATGTCTTCACATCCATCTGTTCTACCTCAAAATCAAAAGCAGCAACAACAGATAAAAGTAATCTAATAGAAGTTACCTTGCCAACAGGAGAAAAAATATCACCAAAATCAATTCCCGGCACCTGGGAATAACCTTTTTCTACCAACCGAGCTTTGTATTTCTCCACCTTTCCTTCCGCATTTTTCTTCTTCTTGAACACCCATTTGCTGCCAATGGGTTTCCTTCTAGCCGACAACTCCACCAGATCCCAAGCCTCATTTTTGTGCAAAGATGCCATTTCATCAACCATCGCCTCTTTCCAGACTTTTCCATCCTCTGAATCCACTGCTTCCTTCACTGTTCTGGGATCATCATTAGTAACAGACAAAGCAAAAGTAGATGGACTATACCTTTCTGGTTTCCTTCTTTCTCGAACTGATCTTCTCACAGCCGGAGTTTGTGGCTCTTCATCTTCTAATTCCTCCTCTGCTGTAGAGTCTTATTCTTCCTCCTTTGGCTCAAAATCTATCTTCTCAGGTTCCTTTGGTTGGAGTTCATGTTGAATAACATCTTTTACCTCTCTAAAGACCACATCCCGGTTGTACACAACCTTCCGTGTGACTGGGTTCCAAATCTTATAACCCTTTAAACCATCCTTATATTGAATAAAGATGCACTTTTCAGATTTACTATCCAACTTGGTTCATTTCTCCTTTGAACATGTGCATATGCATCACATCAAAATACCCTCAGATGTGAAAGAGAGGGTTTCTTACCAGTCCATACTTCTTGTGGAGTCTTAACCTCCAATGCTGATGAAGGTGACCTTTTGACCAGGTAACATGCAGTATCCACCGTCTCTACCCAGAATTCCTGTCCTAACCCAGCACCACTAAACATGCTTCTTGCCCTTTCCATCAACATCTTGTTTATTCTTTCTGCGACTCCATTTTGCTGAGGTGTATATGGAGTAGTCTTCTGCCGTGCTATACCACACTTCTTACAGAATTCTTCAAATTCCTTGCTGCAAAATTCTCCACCATTATCTGTCCTCAACACCTTTATCTTCTTCTATGTCTGATTTTCCACCAGAGCCTTAAATTCTTTAAACCTGTCAAAGACTTCATATTTCTTCTTAAGGAAATATATCCATTTATTCCTTGAGAAGTCATCTATAAATGATGCATAGTACACAGACTTACCCAGTGATGGAACCTTCACAGGTCCAAACACATCACTGTGCACAAGCTCTAATATCTATTTCGTCCTCTTACCACCAGAGGGGAAACTCACCCGATTTTGCTTCCCATACACACAATTTTCACAGAAATCAAAATCCAGAGAGCTATCATTCATACCTTCTACCATACCTTTACCATGAAGTATTCGAAGGCCCTTCTCTCCAATATGTCCAAGCCTTTGATGCCACAACATGGTCTTCTCTCCAGAGACCACTAGATTTTCTACTCCATTTTCAGGAACCATAGAACTATTGCACCCATCAACAACAGTGCTACCTTGCAGCTTGTACAGAGTTCCAATCCGAACTCCCCGCATCAATATCAGTGCTCCTCGAACCATCTTGCAGGTATCTTTCTCGAACATTGTCTTTACACCTGCATCATCCAACTTGCTTAAAGAAATCAGATTTCTGGCCAATGTAGGAATATGTAGAACACCCGGAAGTGTTCTAACCCTTCCACCTTGCAACTTCAACTTTACTTTTCCCCGACCAATGATTCTAGCCTTCCTATCATCTGCTAAGAAGACATCACCACCATCATATTTCTCATACTCACAGAACCACTCTCTATGGGGAGTGAAGTGAAAGGATGCACCTGAGTCAATCAACCATGCCTCATGATCTGCATGTGTACTTGAAGAAGCCAAGTACACATCCCCACCTTCATCTGAGGTAGCTTTCGCCTCTGCAGAAGGAGAATCATCAGATCCCTTTCCTTTATCAGGAGCTTTAGATTTACAATCCCTTCTGAAGTGCCCTTCCTTTCCGCATTTCCAGCACACCACCTTTGTAGGTTTTCCTGGAGATTTAGATCTCCCTCTAGATTTAGATCTCCCACTCGATGACTTATTTTTGTTTCTGTTCTGGGACCGTCCTCGTACAGACAAGGCATCACCATTCGGGTTGTCCATATTTTTCCATCTCATCTCCTCCGTCAGCAAGGCTGAGACTATTTCATCAAACTGCAAAGCAGTTGCATTGCTACCTATTGCAATAACCAGACTATCCCATGAATCCGGTAGAGAACACAACAGACTGATGCACTTATCTTCATCTGAAATTTTAATATCAACAGATAATAACTGACTTACCACAGTATTAAACGCATTCATATGCTCTGTCACCGAGTCTCCATATTTCATCCTCAGGTTATACAGCTTTTTCTGCAGGAATAGTTTATTCACCAGAGACTTAGATTGGTACAAAGTCCCTAACTTGACCCACAAAGCCTTTGTTGTAGCTTCCCCTGATACATTAAGCAATACTGAATCTGAGACACACAATCGTATTGTGCTCTTTGCCTTCTGATCCAACTTCTTCCATTCTTCATCGGTCACTCCCGATGGTTTAGTACCCGGATCTACCGCGATCCACTGATCTTTATCCACCAACAGATCCTCCATCTTGAGTTTCCACAACTCAAAATTCTGACCATTGAACTTCTCAATCTCTATCTTTCCACTGCTTGCCATCTTCTTTCACCACCAGAATCGATCTCGCAGATCTCCCACTGAACAGGGTCTACCACAGGCCCGAGCGAAACCCCTCAGCAACAAAGGCATCCCCTTGAAGCCAAAACAGCTCCGATACCAAATGTAGGTTTTAACCCTGTATAGAAATTACCTGCATACGAATTCTTAAACAAAAAAAATAAACAATGTGAGAGCATAACCCATAAAACACATATGCACAGAGATTCTTCCCTGGATCCCAAAACCAGGACTACCAGCTTGATTTTTCATTATGTTCCTTTCAATGTTACAATACATATTTATACATGCCGAAGCATCCAATACCATGGATCGAAATCCATCGCATCCAATACCATGCACCGAAAACCATCGCGTCCAAAAAAAATCATGTGCGAAAATCATGAACAAAACCATAGGTGGGTCTGCCCAACCTAACATATGGTCCAAAACCAAAATTTTCTGGGGCGCTGCCCCGGACCCCATAAAGTGGGGTTACGGGTGCCCTTCAAACCCCCTATTAACTATGTGGAAAGAATATAACGCAACCCAACAATTACTTGTGGATTCATAGGCATTTCATCCCTCCGCGATGGCCTGGCTGTCTGCTGACGTACATCACACACCTTGCAATATGCTTTTGAATCTTGATGAAGGGTTGGCCACCACAACCTGGTGCATAGAATATTGTACGTCATTGTTATTCCTTCATAATGTCCTCCTGTGATGCCCCCATGAGCGTTTGTGAGGATGTTGCTTCATTCAAACTTAGGTACATACCTTCACAGTATTTCATCATTCCCCATCTTGTATAGATGTCGAGCAATGACAGAGAATTTTGTCATGTGCACCACTAATTCCTTCTTTTCCTAGACAGAGTATCCTATGGGCACAGTTCTAGTTGTTAGAAAGTGCATTATATCCTCAAAATCTCCATCCGCGACGTGCACAACAAAGAGCTGCGTGTCAGGTAATCCTTCATCCAAACTAGTAGGTTCCTGCCATGTCTCGATGCGTGATAGGTGCTCAGGTCCTGCGTTCAATCATCTAGGCTTTACAAAAACTTCAAAATCATATTCTTGGAATAATAAAAGCCATCTGCAAGTTCACCCCCCTAACACAAGCTTATTGACCAGGTACTTCAGCGCGGAGTGGTCTATATACATGTTAAAGTGGCCGCTTAGCAAGTAGTGTCAATACTTCTGGAGCGCATACACCATAGCTAGCCCTTCGCGCTCAGTGGTAGAATAGTTCTTCTCTGCTTTGGCCAACTGCACGCATGGATCATTCTGCCCACTGTACTTGTCTGTCAGTTGCATCTTAGGCTTCCCAAACCATGCTCTCATCATCCTCCTACATTCACGCCAATCGTCAAAGCTTCCCTTGTGCGTACCCCACCATCTTGCGGGCATAGCACATAGTACCCAGTCCAAGGCCTGGAAGCGTTGCATTTATGGTACCTCCCTTTCAAATGCATCTAAAAAGGTATATACCTCAGTTAGAACATCATAAGTAGGCAGATTCCTTTCCTCTAACGACACACAACGTAGCGACTGGGTCATCATATTGCAATTCAACGTAGTTACTTCGTGTAACTGATTTTTCCAGTGTTCTATTTCTTCATCAGAATCCGAAGTGCAAGAACTCTTATGATCTCATGTAATCTGTCCATCCACAGTGGGATTCACCCAGTCGTAGTCTCACACTATTATCTTATAGATGCAGTCCAGATCATCATCACTTTCATAGTCACAGACTAGTTCCGTATAGCGTGATCCCTCAGTAGGATCTAGGGGTATTATTATGCAGAGTGATTTATTCTCAAAGAACATCTTCCTCTTATTTAGATTGATTACTCTGTTCATATCAGTAGCCCAGTCAATTCCTAGGAGTGCAGGGTAGGGATTGTTGTCATCCATAATCTCTATTACTTCAAAATCTTCCAGCGTTCGCTCCCTCAATATCCACAGTCACTCCCTGCAACCGCCCCATGGGTATGATTTTCTGCTTATTCACCATCCTTAGATGAATCAGAGACCATTGTAGCATAGGTCGCCCATTTGCTCCCAAGTCTGCTTTGGTAGTACATTTTCATTTGATCCCAAATCCAGAATGACTTGATCCATTTCGTATTCTCCGATCTGCACGGTGAGTCTCATTTTGACGCCTCCTCCTTGTTTTATTCTTTTCGATCTTACAAAATACATGTGGTTCACCTGGTGCGATCCCAACACATCTATTGATAAGTTCTTGTAACCTTTTCACAGCCAAACTGTCACACAGTAACTTCATACATGTTTCTAGGAAAGTAGTGAGCATAGAGGGGTCCATCTTCGGCTCCGGATTATCCTTTGTTCTTGAAGTGGAGGCCTCGATGAAGCTCCTCTTAGTTTCCATGAGGCCTCGATGAAGCTCCTCTTAGTTTCCATGAATGCTTCATGGGCACTCTCCAAATCGAACTCGACCTCTTTTGTGGGGGCTTTGCAAACCCATGTGTTGTCTTCCAACTATTTTCCCTTATCATCTCCCATTACAATTCCACTTCGAAGCACTATATGTACATTTGGATCTTCTTCACGTGGCTCAGACCTCATCATCTGTAGGTTCTGAGTCAGGGGAGGTAGTAGCACTCGTTTGTCACGTATCCTAGCTATCAATGTAGGACAATCTTCTGTTTCTTGATCAAACAACGTGCAATACTTGCATGAAAAGAGCATTGGATTAATCCAGTCGTGGGCATAGTGCCCTGGCCCTCTGCAATTGTATCAAATCAACTGTCTGCGACCTCTACCAGGTCCTCCTCTACCTTTGCTTCCTCTACGCCCTTGAAATCTTGTCCATGCCATCCCCACATTTTGGTCAAGGTTCCGCGTTTCGGCCTGAACTTTGTAGGCAGGCATTCCATCCATCACCAATCCATAGCTCCTACACGTACTCTCATCATGTCACATCAATCTACAAAAGTTACAGAACAACTATTGCAAAGTTTGTGTATACTTCTGTAACAAGTGACAGTTGCCCGTGGCATGTTTTCCGGCTATTTTACAAATAGCTCACCACAAATCAAGTGTCGTGCTAGGTCCTGCTTGAGCTTCTGACCTTAAAAGGCATCGATTCTCCTCCTACAAGGTAATTTGTAAATATCGGGCAATGGTCTTTGTCATGACCCTAACTCTTTCATTTCACGGACCATAACTCTTCGCGTACCTCTCACCGAACCATCCTATCCTGCTTCATGCTTTTCATTTCGAGGCACAGATTCTTCAGCTGCACGTGGATCTGCTGAACTCCTAGATTAAGATCTTGCATTAGGGTCTCATGTAGTCTCATGGAAATATTCAAGGTCTATGCCTGAGTTGTTATCTTTTGCTACGACATCGCACTTCTTAAGTATGGCAGTACGGAAGCCACAAACCACTTGCGATGCTTTCCATCTGTCAAATTCATGTTGGCTTCGTAGATTGTACATTTTAGCCTCTGATCTAGTTCCCAAGGCATCTTGCTTGGTAGCATCGTGATCTATTTAAATCCCACAATTGACTGCACTTTATATTTAGGCTTGTTAAATTCCCTATCCAGTGCTGCTTGGATGTTCACTACTCTAGCATTCGCATTATCACTAGAGTACTTAATATACCAGGTTAGCGCACGTTCTTGCAGAGCACTAAGCAGTGTTTCCTTCTTTATGTGATCATCTGTAACACCTTAAGCTTCCCATACAACCCTCACAACGAACCAGAATTGGTTCGAGTCCTCATTTCCCAAGCCTTTGAACAAAGGTAACTTCACTGTGTTTGGCATACTGAATTGCAGTGGAGGTGGAGATGGTATGGGTGAAGTTGGAGGCGATGGTGGTGAAGATAAAGATGGTGTGGTTAGAGATGGTATTTGCAAAAATCCTTGTCTTATCGACTAAATAGAACTTTGCAGAGAGACCTTTGCTATCCCTTCTTTGCCCCTTCGTAGTGGTGAAATCAAGGGGCTATACTCTAGACCCTTATTTCCTTCATTTCTGTAACTCTTTCCGCTTCGTGTAGTTCCAAACATCAAGAGAGCTGCATAACTCGTTTTTCACACAACAACATTTTAATCCAAGTATTCAAACATTTTACGTACTTACCTTGCAGTCCTTTGAAAAAGCTTTGTTCTGCCTCGCTATAGCTGACTGAGGTGTCGATCACAAACTTAGTAACAAATCCTCCTATAATGAAATCAAGCCAATGATCGACGGTGTGCACGATCTTATCCTCCATTGCTTCCAACCTCCGCACTAGGTCTGGGGTCCACACAATAGGACCATCAAGTTTCCACCTTCCTTGGCTATCTGCTAGCTTCGTGATCCACTCGTATAGCTCAGTAGGGAAGGACGCGAAAAATATTTCATGGATCTCAGTATACATGTATCGGTTCAACCACTGTTCTTTTGATAGTTGCAAGTTTCTATTTTCTTGTGCCACGAACCCATGAATCTTTCTACCCAAGCAGCCTTCGATTTCTTTCTTAGTTGGATTCTAGTGATATGACATCACACATCGCTATGTAGATTTTGGTCCTGCCAATGGAACCATTTGTTGGCTTGTGGGGGCCTGACCTAGGTTCAACATTACTTAGCCAAACACATCCCTACACTACTGGCCCTTTTGGCATCAGCCCACGGAGCGCGGACTGAAGTCTCACCCAAAGCAGTATTGGGGGATGCTGGAACCAAGTTTCCGCACCCTTGAGATGGTTGTGATGTCAGTTTATTTCATCTATACCTTCTTGCATGTAGGCTGCTTAGCCCTCTATTCCACCCTTTAGTACCTTCGCAAAAGGATGCAATCAGCTTTCGCGTAGCCCTAACCAGGGGTTGATATACTTTCACGTTGCTCAGGTAGCAAAGTGTGATATTTCCAAAACCAGGCTAAGTGTCCTATTTAACTTATTAATAGATCTTAGTTAGCTTCGAGTAAATGGATATTCTTAATTGCATTCACTTAACCAATATATTTACATACATTCACACATCATATAAGAATTATAAGTAAAATTCATACCCAATATAATAGATGCATAAACCGGAAATAAGGATGCAAAAATTGTAGAATACTTCTCTTTATTGATAATTTTGAACAACTACAGACTTGACCCACCATGCGCACTCAGTTGCAAGGGTCTGCGCACTCATCTGCGGACATCTAGGCCTCTGCACACTCAGCTGCAGAGCCTCGACCTATGCTACGACCCAAAACTTAGACTTCCACTTCAGAGCTATCTCTCATACATGTTCGATCTTAATTAATTGTTTCTAACTACTTAGCTCTTAGCTCTATTTATACAATCCATGGTATGAAAACCATGGCTAGATCTTCTACAACCGATATTACATTTCCAAAATAAGGGCAGACAACTCTATGACTCTTTAACAACTACAGAATTCGTGACCACAAAATGCGGAGTCTTTACATTTGGATTACAAAATTGAACCAAAATATGGGCTTTAAGCCCCAAAACTACCCTTGGGGTATCCCATGAGCAACAAGAACTAAGGTTGGAACTCCCTTCAACCCATCAGGGTCTTTCTGCTAGGTTGATGTGTCCATCAGGACCACCCGATGTGCTCTCTATTGTTTGTCACCATGCCTCCATGGCTTGGTCCCTTCTTCCCGGTGCCACCACAAAATGCATTCAAAAATCTCGTAGAGTGAATGCCAATGATATGATCTATCTTTTGGTTCCTCCTAATGCCTTTTGAATTGCTTGCTGCTGTTGTCAACAGGCTAATGTGCCTCGACACTCACCACCTGACAAAACCTCTTACGCACCATTTTAAATCTTCCAGGTTTATTCTACCATGACGACATCACTGAAACCATGTGTCATCCTCTGAATGGTGACACATTTCACATGGAAAATGCCCACTTGGGTGCCAAAAAACACTAAATATGCCTACCATGTGTCCACCTCCTATTGGCTAATGTTGACGTCATCATTTTCTATAGTTTAGGCCAATCACGAGCCACCATTTGTCTTCCTGCAGGAGAGAGAAAAATTCCTTCAAAATCTTGTTTTGTGACCAATTCCTTTATTATTTGGTTTTTATAAAAACCAACAAGTTCAAGACTTTAGTTTCCAGCCCCACTCCTGAGTAGATTGTGGTTTTGGGAGGGGTACCCCAATAGTAGCTCTTTGTCATTGGTATGCATGATTAGCTGTGTGGGAAACTGCTTTCGGGACCACAGAGTCCATCTAACGGATTGTCTCTAGTGCCACCCAGAAATCCTCCACATGGCTCGACAATGTATTGTTGGTCCATCCCTTTGTGTTCCAAAGGCTTTTGCATCAGGGTAATGCCTCTGGGGCATCCTTTCAGGCAGGCTCTACCTCTGGTCAATAAACAATGTCTTTATCACTATTATGGCCTCCACTTAAGGTAGGAGCTTCATGTAGAGGCTCCACCACTAGGTTTGGCAGTTTTTCCATATTTGGTTGAACACCATAGGCTCCTCTAAACACCTTTAACCTTCTTATTTGAATTTGGGTTCATAGAGCTTTGACTTACTCTAAATTTTGGTCCACGAGGTATTTTCAGGAATTCTATATAACATTGTAAATATCTTTCAAAACTCTATCCATTTTGGTGGCTTAAACATAGTCATCTGAGATGATCTTCTTCCCCATAATTTTCTCTTGATCCTCTGCTCCTTTTTGCTGCCATTTTTTCATGTTTCTCCATGAGTCTTCTCCCTAAGATCTTCTTTGACACTTGGACTACCTCTTGTCTGCAATGAACACTTTATTTGCATTACCTTGTTGCCATCAAAGACAACATATTTAAACAAGAATTACCCTCCTCAAGGAGGCTTCCCCCTACCCATTTTGTATAAATAGAGGGCTAAAATAGCCCAGTAAAGGTAGTGGAAGTAATACAATTACAATGTAGAGCATTAGGAGAACTTTAGAGTTCAATTTCTACAACTTTTTCCATGTACAAGAAATTCTTGAGTAAATGAAAGTAATCTTTGTTTTTAGTTTTTATAATGGCCTTTCGTTAAGGTTTATGAGCTTCCTTGGGTTTGGTCCCACCCCAGATGCTCAAGATCCATATTCTAACATTACGTCTTAAGCATTTTTTTATCTCTACAACTCATTTCTTAACATTACTTTTATCCATAGTTATATAGATTATCTATGAAAAAAATTTCCTTACAAAATATTTGAGTATTAGATGATAGTGTTGGTAATTGTTACATTGTTTAATTTACATTCTTGTTTATGAATTTATTTTACTCATTTGTTTCTATTATTTGTTGTCCATCATTCACTATTTAACCATGTGTGCGCAGTCCCTATTTTGTAGCTATATGAAAACCTACAACTATGTATCTTGATTGGATTGACCTTTCTAGCCGATGTGATGAATTGAAAATAAACGCCTTATCATTTTACAAACTCTCCTTTGTTTCCCAACCTTTCATTTACATATTTTCTTTCATGTTGGACTATCCCTTGTAGCAAAATAGGGATTCCTATACCAATTTGCAACTTGTTGTTGGACATTGGATAAACCAATGCTCCCTATGTGTTTCACGACATGTGCTTAACCACCTCTCGTGGATACGTTAACTTTGGTGATGCATATATTTACTAACACCTATAGGTTTTGGTGTAATGACAATCTTGATTTCAGCAAGTGGTATCACAGCCAAAGGTCTCGAGTTCAAATCACACCCAGCTCGTGCTAGGGGGTAGATTGTTAGACATTGGATAAACCAATTCTCCCCGTGTGTTTTGCAACATGTACTTAACTACCTCTCATGGATATGTTAACTGTGGCAATGCATCTATTTAGTAACACCTACAGGTTTTGGTCTAGTGTAAATCATGATTCCAACACTTCGTTCACTCCAAAATCCCTTAAAAATTGGATCATGTTTCCTGGGTCTTCGTGCAGTAGCACAAAGGAGTATTTATTATCCTTGTCCAGTCGAGTTAATTTTTTATTTTTTTTTGTAGTAGGGAGCATTCCTCACAAATATCTTGGGCTAAATCTCCTTGAAATCTATACAAAATTGCCTGCATAATAGTAATTTTATTAAAGTAAAGCATGTAAGATCTCCTTGACCCTCCTAAAAAATGATTAAGATAGGAAGGTGTGATTAAGTGCAAAAAAGGAAGGTTTAATGTAGCATTTATATGTATAAGAGTGGTTATATGGGCCTTATGTTTTACCTATTTGGGAGACCCATCATACCCCCTATTAAAATTTTTTCTTAGCCTTTGAGAAACTTACTCATCTTTCCTCCTCTTCTCTTCCTCATTCATTTCTTTGATAACTTGTCTGACATTCCATGTTGCAATAGAGGAGGTTGTGTTTGTTTGGTGGAAACATGCATTCTCTTCAATGTACTTCCATTCCCTGTACTGCTTTTCTTAGCTCTTATTTTCTTGGAGCCCTAGTACCAGTGGTGGATTGAATCTAAGCCCAATCCATTAGACTCCAAGACTTAGAATAATCTTCTTATACAAAGGATTATTGGAAAGTGCAACTTGCATTCTATTAGGATAATGATATTCTCTAATTTTCATGTTGTGAGGCAATGATTTCCATATCCTTTGGAAATATTATGATATTTCTTATCCTAACAATATAAAAGTATCTTCAAAGTGGAGGATGATATCCATGTTCGTCTACCTATAAATTTCCACTATTTTAGGATATTTTTCCACGATTGCATGAGTGGAGGTAATGATGGATGGACTTGGGAGCTCAAGTCTAATCCATAGTGGCTTCTTTAGCTCCATGTGCAACTCTCTAGGGAAAATAATTGTGCATCTCCCAAATATGAGTTTGGGTCCCATGTGCTTAAATATGTAAGCACAAGGTTGTGAAGGTAAAATTCAACAACCTTGGCCTTTTCTTCTATATTTCATTGCAGGCAAAAGTCAATGAAGTCCCTAGTCTCTTGTAGATAGATGGTTCCCTTCTTTGTAATCATGTTTATCTAGAATCAACATCATTTCTCCTTTAGGAATAATGAGTGAGCCTTTGAAGGTTGTATGAAATTCATTTTCTTTACATAGCGGTCGCAAATTGTTGCTAGAGTTGATTTAGAAACTGAGTGTGCCTTGCTTGTAACAATCCATGTGTCTAATGCAATTGGCTTTTCATTTTCTTGTTTTCTTTCTCTAGGTTCACCCTCTTATTTATTTCATCCAACCTTGGGAGATTGATTTCTTTTCTCATTCTCTTGATCTCATCCTCCATTATAGAATTATCAAATACTCCTTTGGATTCAACTATTCACTTCCACCAGTTAGTTTAAAATTTTTCTTTATCTATCTCGAGTATCAAATGGGGCACTAGGTGCTCAGGGATCATTTTTCCTAATGTTTCTACAAGAGGAGAATCAAATATTAAAGGCCAAGAAAAATAACATTGGATCTTTCTTGGTTTCTTAGTTGATTTTCCATCTTTCTATAATTTTTTAGGTTGTCTGTGTAGTAGGGTAGCCTATTCTTGTATGCGGGAATCGTTTTCCTGTGACTGTATTTTTTTTCCTTATTTCCTTAATAGGTTCTTGCATTTATATTGTTTTTCCCTTTGGTGTCTTTAATTTTTTCTCCTTTTCGTTGTGTAAGTGTTATTTTTCTAGACTATGGGTCTCCTCAATAGTGATATGGCTAGGAGAATGAGGCTTTGGCTTGCTGCTATACCTTTATCCTAGTTCTTTTCCTTATGGTGTAACAACATGTTGACTAGGTATACTTTTCTTTAGCTTTATGGGAATGGTGAGTCTTGCTAATGTAGTTGCAATTTCCTTCTCTTATTCCTTCAAGAGTTCTTCTCCTTCTCTATGTTCTGTAAGGATGGCCACTGCCTTTTCTTTTCCCTTCTTAGTTGACCAATTTTGGGGTTTTTCAACCTCTTTCTGGGCCTCCAAGAAAGCACGATTTTCCATGCCCACAAATTCCATCTATGGAATGGGATGTTGAATAAGCTATAAAGCATTTGTGACCAGTAATGTAATTAGGCCATGATGGGCTGTGTTATTCTACTTACCACCCTTTACCTTGGTTCTCATATCCTTAAGGGATTGGAGGAGAAAGTATGGGATGATTAACCACCCATGCATTGGAATGTAAATTTGGAATCTCAGTGGGTAGAGGAGTATAAATTGGTAAGCATACACTATGCTTAGAATTCCCTCACAAGAAATGTACTTGAGAACATGGTAGGCTATTTCATCTTAAGGGTAAGGTAGACATTCCCTCCTAGTCCCATTCTTATACTCCCATGGTTTTTCATTAGGGAGGAATAATCCTCACTTAGTATTGATATCTTCTTGTCTTTATTCTTTATTCCAATGTACCCGTTTTGGGAGAGTGGTGACACTACCGATTAAGTTTTCATCAACATATATTACAATCTATTTAACTGCAATGGTTATTTCTTAGCCTTCAAGGTGTTATATGTTCATGGAAAATTCTAAGGCAACTTCATCATAATATCATGTGACCTTTTCAAAGAATCTCAACCATTAACAGTTTTCTAGGGTGTCCATAACATCAATATTTCGATGAATCATAGTGGTATTGGTTCGCTTTATTCTATTGAATCCACCCCCACCATGCATGCAAGAGTCTGATATTTGTTTCCATTAGTCTCGACATATTTCTAGGTAGGGGAGACTATTATACTACAGGAACCATGACTTCCTATGGAAATAAGGGATTATGTCTTGAAAAAGAGAAATAAAGTGCACCTTTCCTTAATTAAATTTGAAATCAACGAATTATCTCAAAAATTTAGACTATCCAATACATTCAGAGGTAAGAAAAAAATGGAGGGGAAAAAAACTAATCTTTCCCCTATTAATTTACTTTCCTAGCACATAAAATTTGATGGCCTATAAATTTCAATGGTTAATAGGCCCAATGCCAACTATGAGTAAAATAATGGCAAGAGATTATACTTGGGATTTTGGATAGAAATCAACCTATTTAGTCTTTTCATGGGCCTCTATGAGCATTTTCATCAATTCTCTTTACTCCTATATCAAATGCCTCCATATTATAACTACTTATAGTCTTCTCTTATAGCTCTACAATTCTAGACCCGATGCCCTTTAGCTTTCTCCTGTAGCGACAGAAAACTCATCATGGGCCTTTTAACTCTCTTTTTTGTGCAATTTTAAATGGGAACATGTGGTGAACTTCAAGGTTATATATCACTTAAGTGGAGATGATTCTAGGTGGTGGATGAAGGAATCTCAGTGTACATGGTTAGAACTGGTCTCATCCAACCCCATCAGGCTTTGTGACTCATAATCCATTTTTCCATTCCATAAACATGTGAAAATGACCACACTTACAAACAATCATTGTTTTTTTCTCATTCATCCTCGAACACGTGGGAAGAACTTTTAGACAAAGTGGAGTTTACCTGCCAATTTTTTTTGAGTCCTCTACTAGTCTATCTCACTATAAAACCAATACATTTTGTACAAATTATGTTTCCTTAAATGCTCTAATGGAATTCGTAGGGTGGGTATCCGAGTGTTTTAATACTTTTTGTTTTACCTTTCCATGATGTTGGAGGATGTTTTTTGTGTACTTGTAGGTGTTCTCAAGGCATTTATAGTGAACAAATAGTCTAGTAGTAGCTTATAGCAAATCCTGTAGCTTCTCAAACTCATTTTTTCAAAACTAGAGCGAGCGATTTCATTGGTGCTACTTGAGCTATTGACATTTTTTCTATAGGTTGCAGTATTCTTCATGAGTGTTTGTGTTTCTCTACAAATTGATCTTGTAGGATCTGTATAGGTTTCTATAGGATTATGTAGCCTCTTATAACACTCACAGAGGTCACTCATTCTCCCCAAAATACCTTTTTCAAATTGCATGGGGACTTGATAATCCATTGATGAGCTAATAATGTTGATAGAGAAGGTTCTTATTGTAGTTGTGTTGGAAAATAAAAGAAATTTAGCTACTACCGGGCTAGAAATGACAAATAATGAATCTGAATTTAGCAAATGATGCATGATGATCGAGGAACTAGATGTTAGGAAGGTCCTTGGTGCTTGTATCTATCTGAAAAGAAAATAAATCCCTCAAACTATTACAAAACTATTACAAAAATTTCCTCTAGCAGCTCAAGGAAGGTGACAAAAACAGATGGGAAAAAATCAAGGATGAAGTTTTGTATCATGGATGATACATGTAGTTGGAAAATAATGTAGGATGTATGATATGTGCCCACTTGGAGTGTTGACTTTGATGTATTACGACCAATGTGCATATTGAATTTCTTACTTCTCTTTTCCTCGGGTACTTACACATAAGTTAAGGTGAGAAAAAAAAACTTCGTTTTTCGCTTTTTTTGAAGCCTATTGGATGCCTCATAGAGGTTTTCAACCATTGGGTCTACCCCAAGTTCTTTGAAAGAGGTTTTTACCCGGGGTTCTTTATTTTATTTTTATTTTTATTTTTTGAACATACAAAATTCCTCTTGGAGGTTCTTAGTCAATGATTCTGCATCAAATGCCTCAGAGGAGGCTTTCTCTTAAGGTTTTTCTTTTCTTTTTTTATCTCTCTCTTTTTCTACTAGTTAAGGTATGAATGGATTTGGATCCTTTATTCTCTCAATCAAATCCAATTCATTTCTTATTGAATAGGTAAACTTATCCCTAGAGAGGGCCTTCTTGTAGAATTTCAACCAGTATGCATTTACCAAAAGTGGAATTTTTTTCTCATCAATAGTCCTAATTTTTAATTGAGTCATTATCATAGCACTTTTCAACCAGATAATTCCCTAGCTATATCATCATGAGATTATCCTTGAAGTATTTAAACCTAGATTTTTAAAAGAGGTCCAAATGAACCCCTTGGAAGGCTCTAGTTTTGAGGTTATTTTTAGGCAAAACATTTATTGGCAGTTCAAATAACTTGGTGTGTAATAATGTGTACATTATGTATTCATCTAATGCATTCAATTGTTGATCTTGTTCTTTATTTAGATCAATATCAAGTTTGGATGCCACCGTTAAGGTGTTATATTCAAATTCAATTCACAATAAATATTTCTTACAATAGAATACCTGATAAGGAATAAATCCAATAGTGGACTTCCAAGTGCTGTTGTAGACCCAAGTGGCCTCAAAATTTTCTCTTCACAGTCCTTTTTATTATTGTTTATCACCTTGGTTAGAGGCTTTTTGATGCTATGTTGGTAACCTCCTATTGATAGGTGGAAAAATTCTCTTGGAACAAGTGAGTATTGGCCCAATAAGGATCACAATTCGACCTATATTAGTTTGGGATGGCTATACTCTGGAACAAAGACCCAGTTTCCTATTCTATACTAACCTAATCAAGTGATATAAATTAAATTAAATTAGAGAAAATATATGGCATATTTTACAAATTGTTAGTTCATTTTTAAATGATTCTTTAAAAGTTTGAATAGTAGGGGGAGAGGAAATCATCTAAATGTGGTACTTGAAAGGTACCACAAATTTTTAAAATAGTGATTGAATTGATGAAAATGTGGGCTCATTCATCCACAAGATTGTATTTTTTTCTCCTTTTAAAGATATTCTCAGTGATCGTGAATATATTTTTTTTATTTTGTCAAAAATTATTTGCAGATAAAATATTTGAAAAAAAACAAACCTATCTTGAAAAAGAGAACAAAATGCTTAAACTATCTCTTTTAAATATCAGAAAACGAATGTAACTTCACTGAAAACGAATGTAAGAATGAATCCGAGTTAATTTAAACTATTCAACAATGCAATATGCTTAATCATTTCTTAAGAAAAAGTGCATTATAACATTCAATAGGTATTGATATAAATGAAAATGATAGATATAAATACCAACAATGTCTTCAAAGAAATTAAAATTCACGCAGTATCCAAACCATTACATTAATAAATACGTCAATGTCGAGTGATCTTCCAAAATTGATTGAAATCTTTTGATTATAAAATCAATGTCTTTGCTTGCAAAAGTTTTCAACCCTCACTCCAATGTAAAGGGTTGGATAAACATTACAATAAAATAAAGTAAGATAAAATTTACTTTTATAAATATTGAAAATCCATTTTTTTTTCACATGGAACTAGAAACAAAATAAAAGCTTATAGATTCACTACCATCCTCGTGTTTTCTAAGTCAGTCTTTTTAATATTCTTCCTTAGTTTGTGTTACTTTCGTTGAGTCATATGATAGGTTTTTGGGAGCATTATCTCTGATGTATTGGGACCATTTTGAAAACTTCTCAGCTATTTATGAAAGATATATAGGTATGAAATTTTCAAGGTTGACCCAGTATCTAGACATAAAACTTTAGATGTATTTGTTCTTACCATTATACTTGGATGAAATTTTGGAAAAAAAATTCATTTCTTCATAGGGAAATTGAAAGAACATTTGAATATCATGCACATTCCAAATATTTATTTTAATATTATCATTAAATATCATCTTTTCTTCTACTGCAAGTTGATTAATTACTAATGGTAGTTTTTTTTAAGAGATTGAGGCTAAGGTATATCAAATTCATCTGTAGTATATAGCCTAGTGTCACATATATCATCAAAAACTTTAATGGCTTGAACAACCCATTCCTTAATTACTTTAGAATTAGAATCCCTTTCACCTAATGAAGCCCACATGGGATTTTTATAATTTTTAGATAATCTCTCAATGTTTTTGCGGTTAAATTTTCTCTCCCAATCAACAATCATACCAAATCTTTGACTTATTACCATGTCATCTTTGGTTATTGAATAAATCTTATCAATGAGGGATATGAATTCTGGAAAGAATCTATAAATTATATCCATGTTCTTGAATAGTTTAATCTATGTCCCTTTTATTTGTCCATTAACCTTTAAATTCAACTATTTAAAGATATTATTACTTATATTAGCCTCGTATATCTGTTTTAATTCTTTTTGTAGGGACTTGTTCTGTTCTTCATATGTTGTGGAAATTGTTCATAAATTGACATCTAATTCCTCTAAACCATGTTTTTCCTCCATTTTTTTTATTTATTTCTAGAGTGAATCCTTCTCTAAGAGTTGAGGCATTAGATTGCCACAATTGTTCTTTGAACAATATGCTCTTTTCCAATTTTGCTTCCAACTCTTTAATCTTGTTGGATTTTTTTATCAAATTAGTTAGGTAATTCCCCAACTATGTTTTGGTTATAAGTTACAAAGCCTCCTAGTGTCGAGGTTGATTCCTTTTATTTATCCTTAAAATCTCCTATAGCTTTCCATCTTAATTCTGAGACTATTTCAACATAATCATGCTTCCTTTTCCCATAACTTTTAACTACTAATTACTGTTTAGGAATTATAATAATATTCCCTTAAAGAGGGAATAGTTTTAGTAACTGGATCTACTTCAAATATTGGTTTAGAATTGAAGAAAAAGGAATATTAGTTGAAATTGTGGTCATTGATACCTTTGAAGAAATATCTTTCATAATATTTATTGATGAATTTGATGTCCATAAAATATAGTAAACTAGTTCCTCCAATATGCCTTCATAAGTTATCACAGAGTATGGAATTGTTTGTGGAGAAATATCTTGAACTTTTAGAGTCAGTGGAACTAAATTTTCTTGAATCTCCCTATTAATCTCTTGAAAAATATTTTGATTATTTTTCTAGGCCTTAATTGACACTTTAACCTTCCCTATCTCATAATAATCAAATTCAATTTAATCATCAAGTTGATTGACTTGATTAGGATATTTAATATCTATTATCAATTTTTCTTGAAGAGAGATTCCTTATTCCTAAAATGTTATTTCTCTATACCCTAAGAATGTTCTAATGATTTTTATTTATTTCTTTCTTTATCTGTATTTCATTGATATGATTGAACATGAGATTTATCTATTGGAATAAAACAAATAGGAAAATCTAGAGGATTTAAAACCTCAACATTATTTTCATGTGCAGATTGAGAATCAAAATCTTAAGGAATATATGTGAAGAAAAATCCAATACCTTCAAAAAGTTTCAATTTTTCAAGTGGTGTACTATAATTTACAGTTCTTTTTCCTAAGGTAGTATTCATATGTTTCCTCCCTGAACTTTTGCAATTTGAACTTTTCCTCCATACTCATAAAATGAGTCTTTGATGAAACTTGATCAAATGTATCATAATTAATAAAGACAATAAAAACGTGATTGTTGATGAAGATAAATTTTTGAAAAAGTTATTAAATTTAAATGATCAACAATAGCATTATTTGGATGATATCTATAATGAGGAAGTGAATGCAACCATACTTTATGTAGATTGTTTTGTTCTATCATAACATGTCCTTTGTCTCTCAATATCATCTCACCAATTTTGATAGGAAAATTAGACCATAATTTCTTTTGAACTTTATGCAAGAATATGGTAATTCCATTAAAATAAATTTGATTTGCAATCTCTCTGATTCTAATATGTCTGAAATGAACCATGGTAAGACATGAGGTCCTACTTCACTTCCATAAATTCTGATGTAATAAGATTTCATTTCAATGAAGCAATCTAAAATTTGAGATAATGAAGATAGAAATCTCTTTCTCACCCTTCATGGAGTTTTTCCCAAAAACATCTCATGAAAATAAAGCATAATATTGTCATATACATCATAAAAATGATTCATGTATCTAATTTTCCATAGAATGGAACAAAAATGTTGAATATTTTGGTGATGTCTTAGGGAATAAATCCATTCTATCAATGTGAAAGGCATTGATGTAATATCAATATCCATGAGATATGTTGATATGAAGAAACCTTATTCAAAACCTAGAAGGGCAACTAGGGATAGCGTAATTTCTTATAATAGGTTTTGGGACAGAATATCAACCTAATTAAACCTCTTTGATTGATTAAAGATATTATAGATTAGTGGAACCCATTCTACCTTGCAATGTTTAGGACTTGATTCACCATGAAATCTTGAGAGAATTTTTATTACAAATATCTGGGGGATTTTGAAAAGTTCTATTGGATAATTGTTTCCAGCTTCGATTTTAGACCCTTTAGGATCATGAAGCAATTTCTTGGTAATTAGGTTATAATCCTTATTCTTCTTATTAAACACATTGTTATGAAAATCATTCAAAAAATTTGTTCCTTATTCTTCTTATTAAGGTACACCAGCTGCATTTTTCCCTTATTTCCCATTTCTTTACCTATAAACCACAAAGAAGGAATGATAAGATATACCAGTTTCAAGAAATTAAAAGTTTAATTCAAAAGCAAACACATGTTAATACTAACTAGAAGAACTTGAAATTTTGAATAATTAATAGTTCTTTCAGTAAAATTGATAATTTGAGCACATAGTAGAGGAAAACATAAACCATAAAAACTCATTTAGCAATACTGTAATGGTTTTTTGAAAGAGTAAAAATGTAATTTTTAGAAATCTCAATTATTTGGGGATGGAAACAATAATGATGGTAATGATCATGTGGTTGATAGTAATGATGATAGTAAACTGTTGTAGCATCTACAACTACCCTCCAAAATTTTTCCTTAGCTTCGTTTTGGAGCCTCCCTACCAACTCTTCACAACAACTTGTCTTGCTTCGTCAAGTTCAGAAGCTTCAGTGTTTTTCTTGCATAAAGGAAGCTTGTCAATCAAAACACGATGTATTCCCCTCACAGGCTGATCACCTAAATTTGGTCTAGTTGCAGGCTGAGTAGCTCCCCCAAGAAATTGCGTGATTTTGCAAGGAAGCTAGCCTTCCCTCTAGAAATTGTGCAATCATGACTGGTAGCATGATGGGCTCCAGAATTATGCAATTCTGGTAGTCAACACTCACAGTGCAAATTGCGCAATTCCCCCCCACAAGGCTACTTAGTCTAGAATTTGCATAAATCTGGGAAGCAGTTAGTAGCTTTGCCTAGAAACTGCACAAATCTCCTAGGCAACTAGCCTAGCTCCCAGCTAGAAACGTGCATTTTCTCCCAGCAGTTGAACAACCTCTTGTATGTGCAACTAAGTTGATCGGTTCCCTCCCAGAC
Source organism: Pinus tabuliformis (assembly GCA_031772625.1). NCBI lineage: Eukaryota > Viridiplantae > Streptophyta > Pinopsida > Pinales > Pinaceae > Pinus > Pinus tabuliformis. The sequence goes on from CM062809.1 coordinate 1,009,179,856, forward strand.
CGAGAAAAACAGACTTTCATGCATGGTCTGCTTCTCCCAAGGAAAGATGTAAAGGCATCCATTGATTCATTGATCTACTTTTAGCAGTTGGAGGTTACATGAAAGGATCACTTTAGAAACCTCCCACCAAGTGTCACTTTCCGTAGATTTGTGGCATGCATGTCACAGCCTAAATTTTATCAAAACTCATCAATCAGACACTGCAGAGCTCATTCCTCACATTAAACTTGCAAATCTAACATCCCACATCAAGTCTAGGAGTTGTGGGCACATTCAACACAACTGTTTTGGGGTGAGCCCGCTTTCCATGTCTTGAGTTGCATTTCTGGTTCTTTTTGTGTTTCACTTCATATGAATGTTTTCTACTTGATTTCAATGAGCACTTGTTGTCATTTTGATACATACTAGGTTGCACCAGTATCGTTTCAGTTTTCATTTCTATCTCATTATTGTCGCATGCATGAAATTGTTTTTCACGAATGGTCATCGATTCGATGACTTGCCTCGCCAACATGCATGTTGTTCCATGTTCTAAATATTTCATTCATCATTTGCATGCATGATCATTCACTTATGCTTAAACTCACTATCACCATGCATTCACATTCATATTCGCATTCAGTTGTCCATTGGTGAGTCTAGCCAACCTTGGCCTGGACTCTACCTTCACTGAGATAGCACTACACAATCCAGGGAAGGAAGGCTCTGTCTCCCTCTCTAGAAATGTACATTTCTACTTAGCCACTATCATACAAGACTGTTTTTCACATTTATGAGGGACAGTGACTGCTGGCCCAAAACATTGCGCAATGCAGTCACTGAGCCTGTAACCATTGCCAGTTGAGATTGTGCATTACACAATTCCAACAGTCAGCAACCAGACTAGACTGTGCATTGCACCATTCCAGTAGTTAGTCAGCCTCCCCAGCAGCCCAGGCTATGCCATGTGCAATCTTGCAAGTTAGTCTCTCGACCTCCCAACAGAAATTGTGCAACCTTCAAGATCAGTCACACAGGTATGTTGCAAGTCAGTTCTCAAGTTCATTTTGGTTTTTGACTGACAGATTGCTTGCCATGAGTGTTTCCATGTCTCCAGGTATCGTAGGTGTTCATCTACCTCTCAGTAATATAGGTACAATGGTTTCCAAGAGAGTAGAGTCAAAGACACCATTCAGAGCACACTTGGGGATGCAGTCGATCAAGTGTCTATGGACTTTCCTATCCATGAATACATTGAGTTGTTCGTAAACAAGGAAACCAAGATATGATGGCAGCAACATCTAAGCAAGCATCATCATGAACAACAACTAAAAGTAGCATATCGAATATAATGAATGCAAGAGGAAGGTTATTGAAAACATAGAGGTGGAACAAAGTTGCGAGCTCAAGCAGATCCACTGATGATGAAAGCAACTTTGGAGACTCAGGCTATGAGGTGACGGTGTGACATGAAGATCACGTGAAGATAGAGAATGGAACAAAGAAGGAGTTGCATGTGTTGAAGAAGCAACTCAAGGAAGAACATGAAGCTACACATACAGACTAATTAGTTGCAGCAAGAACATGAACAACAGTGGGCACAACATGCACTCACGGATGAAATTGTGGTTGTACAAGTTACAGTTCCATCCCAACAATTGGCATGAAGCAGACATGGTGTGTAGTGTTTTTGATTGCATGCAAGGGATTCGGCAACATGCATGTCATTGTGCACACACATGCAATCCAACCCATTCAACACACTCACCAAGGTGAAGACATGAAGCAATTAGTTCAACTGGAGCTGAACATGTACTTCGGCAAGTTGATGCACATGACCACCATCACACACTTGAAGATCAACACAGGCGCTATGAATCAGTGTGTTTCCGGTTCAGCTGCACCTAAGAATACCATGTGCATGTTAGTAAATGAGTTAGATGAAGGAGCCAAACCAATGCACCGATTGCAATAGAGGCAAGAGTTCACTTCAGCAAGATGTCACCATGGGGTGCATGCACACCATCATGGATGACCAAGCTTGGCATCATCTCACCACCTTTGCCATCACGATCATGTCAAAGAGTTGGTCTCATCACAACGGATCGAGTGCTAGTGATGTCTTGCATGGCTTGCTCAAGCCATGTTGTCTCAGATGACCACATTTGCATTGTAATGTAATGTCATGTCAAGTGGAAGTTCAAGTTTCAATAGTTGGATGTAATAGTCATAGAGTAGATGAAGATTCATGAGGGTAGATGAACTATCACAAAGGGGAATGTCATGGGTCACCAACCCTTTTCTATAAATAGTCCCTCATAACTCATTGCATAGGCTTTTGGTCATTCAAGCTTTTGATAAGACTATCTTGGAGAGAGCTTGGATAGTATTGTAATGTGCCTTGGCTTCTCCACTGCACGGAGCTAGTACATCTCTTTGGAGGAGAAGGCAGATGTAGCTGTAATGTTCCACTATTGGAGCTAGTAGTGGGACATGGATGTATTGTATGGATGGAACTTACAATTCTTTATAGAATAAGAGCCAACACGATTCATGCATATGTTGTATTGTATTCCAACTATCTTGTTTACTCTAAATGGAATATGTATTTGCTTTCTTACGTATGCATGTATGGACTATTCTGTATGAGTATGTATGAATATTTTTGAAATGTGTTGTTGGTTTAACCATCACTTTTGATTGTCAGCTAACTTGCTTTCCAGCTTGTGATGTATCTTCACTAGTATGTTCCCTTCCCATTCGAATACTATTACAGGTTTCCAAGGGGCACAATCATCTCAATCCACAAGTGTTAGAACCTCTCATGCACCTTCCTTGACTCAATGCAGTTATCACACCCTTGCTACCAACAGAGTTATCTTACTTGCCTCTATGCAAAATTCTGGTCAAGGCATTACCATATGACCGACTGTTGGGACTCTTACGCCAAATGGTCTGAGGGCTTATTGGGGCTTCTTACAAGGGAGATCCCTTGACATGTTGGTGGGTCCAGCACCGTCAAAATTTCTAGTGCTAGAAGGAGGGCCGGATGACAAGTTGTGTCCTCTCATCTGGTTTTGAACCTTTGCATAACTTTCATGGATTCTTTCACTCTTCTCCCTCCGTGATGCTTTTCGAGTAATGAAGATATCACCATAACGAGGGAGTTTTTTTATCTCTTTTCCACTTACACGTATGATGGTGAAGGCGTAGTGGCCTGGCTTGAGTACTTACATGACTTTCTTTCCATGCTTCATGAGGAAGATAGGTGTTTTGATGAACATGCCAGCTTCATGCTTTCATACACACTTCGTGAATCTCCACTTCGATGGTTGTGCAGCCTACCGGCTGATAGTTTGCACTCGCTTGAGCACTTATGTGATCTCATTGAAGACACTTTCTATCATTTTGATCCAGATTATCTTGACCAAAAACTGTTACAGCAATGGAAGGCTCCGCATGAATTGATCATAGATTTTTGGCAACCCTTCCGTGACTTGAATTTTGAAGCTCTAAGGAGCTAGATGAAATTTGCATATTTTTGGGACCAATTCGCCTATTGCCTTAAGAAATCTACTTGTCCCAAGAATATAGCTTGAAATAAAGCCTCTTTCAACATTCTTCAGTGATGGAGCTGCACAATCTCATGCGGATGTGGTCACTGTCTCAACTGACTTTCCACCATCCCTTCATCAAACTTCTCCACCACTACCAAGTCCTATTGAGGATCATGTTCACACACTTGTTCATCTTTCACATACTCCAAAATTCACTTCACTTAATTTTTGTGCAATGTTGGTTGTGATTCCATTGAGTTGTCATATGCATTCTGTTCCACAACCACCATCTTCACATTCGAATGTTCCTCTGAATGATTCTATCTTGTGTTCTTTCATTATGGACTCTTCACTTGTTGTGAACGAGGAACAATCCATTCATGGAGTTGGTGTTGCACAACCAACATGTGCTATCAATCATGAAGAGTATGAGTGGGAGCTTGAGCATCAACACTCGGCGAAGGATGACTCCATTCCGTTCGAGCCTCCTTCATTCTTTCCTAACATCTTTGGTGAACCTCCCATCCATGATTTTACATGTCTATCTTCACCTACAATTGTACCCATTGTTGATCACTCGTAGGACTCACCAGATGTTGGTCCATAATTGGACAATGGAGAGGATAAGTTATTCGTTGAAAATCCACTTGATCTTTCATCTATCTTTTCCAAAAATACAGAGGATGAGTTTGTTTGCTTTTCATCTACCCCTTTGTTTGATTCAACTAATCATGAGGATGTCGATGAATTCATTGATTTTTCTGATTGTGCTAGTTGTGATCCATTTACTCCCATATTTGATCATGATCATGACTCTAGCACAGTTGATCTTTCGAAGCCATCAGTTTGTGATGATCTATTTGATGATAAAGTTGCAACACCAAGTATTATTGAGGCATTTCTACTGGGGCATATGGTTATGTTAGGTCCTCTCTCACTTGGGATTAGTCTCACTTCTGATCAAGAAATTGTTCAATCACCCAAGGCTCCTCATCACTCATCTGTATGCATTGAAGATCCATCTCATACTCAAATCATGCTTCCTCCACTCGAACTGCATGATCCCATTGTTCATGCATTGGAGGAATCTTACATTGCAAGCACTGATTCGCAATGCAAGTTCTCTTTGTTTCTTTCGTTTGCTTGCATGTCACAGCCAAGAGTGTGCTTATGCTTCAAAGTTGCATGCAGTGTCACAAAACACCATGATAAGTCCATGGATTTCTTGTCATGCACTTGTACTAAATTATGTCCCGTGGGAACTTTGAAACATGAAGTGTGGTTATCTTCATTGTTATATCTTTCTTTCTTGCTGGTTCACTCAATTGGGTTGCTCGCAGACCAAGATTTCACCAACATGGGTCAACCAATGCATCGGTGACTACATTGGAAATATCACTTCATGTGATCAGGCCCATGCACCGTTAGTTTAGGAGTAGGAGTAGTGTTTTCTTTCAGTCAGTTTTCTTGCATGCTTGTTTGCTTACCTGCTTTGTTTGTTAGTTTGTCTGCTTGCTTGTTTGCTTGCATGTTTTTCTTTTTCTTTTTCTTCTACTCTTGCTTTGGTTTGTTGTTTGTTAGTTCACTTTTTTTGTTCGTAGGTTAGTTTCACATGAACCATGTATGACTCTTGAAATGAGATGGTTAAAGTATAGGAGGGCTTGTACATATATCACTACTTGGTTATCTGTCATCTTGCCTCCTAGCAGTCAAACAACCTCTTACATGTGCAGTTCAGTTGAGTGGTTCCCTCTCGGACTGAGCAAAATAGACTTTCATGCATGGGCTACTTCTCCCAAGGCACCATGCAAAGGCATCCCTTGATTCAGGGATCTAATTTTAGTAGTTGGAGGTTACATGCAAGGATCACTTCAGAAACCTCCCACCAAGTGTCGCTTGTTGAGCCCCGGAACTACCTCTCTTCTACATACTTTCCTAGACCTTTTCTCTTCCATTTTTCCAACATCAATGCCTCATAAGCTATCAAAGATTGTTACACATTGATTCTAGGAGTGAATTGAAGTAGTTTTCTAACTATATCCTTGTGTGTGCTATTTAGTTTAGATTTTGTTCATCAGCTATGAAATGTAGCCACTTTCTGCAACTGACTCGCAATTTCACAGCTACTTTCATTTTTCTGTAGGTTACAAGTGTCATCAGGTGAAACGAGGCACATGGGTAGCTCAAAAATCATTTTCACATGGATAAGGTCCTATTTGTTCAGTCAATTCATGAAGAAAAGCATTGGTCAAAGGACGGTCAAACAAGGAATCCTACCTCAAATAGGTCTTTGTTTCAGCACGTGAAAAGTCTGAAACTGTTGCTAGATTCGTGGATCCCTCTTGATAGCTACAGGTCGTCTCCATGATGCAAATCCAACATCCACCTTTTTTAGATTGAATGTTTTTGGCAACAAGGAGGCTGAACTTACAAGTTCTGCCTTGTTTACGTGTCCTTTGCTGAAGACTTCTCTCAGAAAAACAATTATCTATTTTCCTGTATAAATAAAGTGTTTTGCAATGCAAATATCTAGTTCATATAATAGGATTGATGCTATTGTTTTAGCTCTCATTATGTTGTTGTAACGAGAAGACATACTCTCTGTTTTGTGATATAAAAACTCTATCTTTTTATGACTGTGTAAAGCGTGGTTCTGAGCTGACAGCGTGTTGACCAAAGGCTGTGCAGAGGGCCCCTATCGGCTGAGGTTTTTCTTTTCATTTTGTAAAGTTTCCTTATGCATCTTTTCTCTTATTTCCACTATATATTTTTCATAAATTGTTCATGGTGTTAATCATTTTATTCCTGTACATGATTTTCCAGCATTGCATACTTTTTCACTAACACTGATCAATGTTTTAAGATAGGTTATTCTTGAGCTTTTCATATAATTTTTGCATCAAGTATTGATATGAGATTTACTTCTCTGCTAAACTTTTTAAGCTTTTCAATTACAATTTTTATGCTTTCAATTGTTATGCTTTGACTTCAATAAGATTTGTTGCTGCTATTAGCTAGTTTAGATATCAAATTATTCATGTTATTTGATGTTATCTCTGGTGCCATGGCTTAACCCGAGAAGTTAATTGGTGAGCTATCAGATTATAAGTGAAGTGATTTGATTTTACTTTCATTAATTTGCAAGTAGGTAGTTTAGATATCAAGTTCTTCATGTTATTTGACGTTATCTTCAATGCCATGGCTTAACCCGAGAAGTTAATTGGCGAGCTATCAGATTATAAGTGAAGTAACTTGATTTTGCTTTTATTAATATGTAAGTAGGTAATTTAGATATCAGTTCTTCATGTTATTTGATGTTATCTCCAGTGCCATAGCTTAACCCGAGAAGTTAACTGGCAAGCTATCAGATTATAAGTGAAGTAAATTGATCTTGCTTTCATTAGTTTGCAATTTTTGGTTTTGAGTGCAATAGCTTAGATTTTATTTCTGTAATTAGATGGGTAGTAGAGACAATGACCTCATGATCAGTATTTCATCTTTTGTTTGATTTAAGTAGCTGCATATTTAAATTCTTGTTTAAGTACTGATTTTATCAATAGCATGTTTTGAGATCTTTTGAAGAGCTAAGTTTTGGAAATTATCATAAGAGACATAATCCTTGTTTTAAATCTACATCCATACTTGCCTTCTAAAAGAATTCTTAAAATATGAGAATAGGATTTCCATTTGCATTAGACACCTTAGGAGACCAAGAAAGAGAAAACCCCAAAATCAAGATAAAAATTGAAAACAATAAAAGTAAGAAAGAGGTTGTCTTGCACATACAGTGCGCCACACCTCATTAGTTTACGACTCCCGAATTGATAATTAATGTAGCAATTTAGGACAAACTAAATTGACTAAACATTTTGGCGCTGTTTCCGGGGAAGTGTAACTAGGTAGCCAATCTCTTACATAAAAAAGGGGAAAAATTGATAATTTCTTGAAGTATGCTCTCCTCTTGCACCTAGTGTGATCTAGAGGATCAGAAAAGAGAGTTACTAGTTAAATAATTTCTTGAGTATGCTCTCTTCTTGCACCTAGTGTGACCTGGAAGATCAGAAAAAGGATTATTAGTCCAATTGAAAAGACATTAAAAAAAAATGACATGCATAGAGCAAGAGATTCTAGGGGAAGGTTTCTAACTAGGGGAAAAGTTTGATTTTTACAACTCCAACTACTTCATGGATTAGACAAGATACACCTCCATCCCAGACTCATACTCCCAACCTTAAGATTCTTGGAATAAAAGGGGTAGCAACTAAATTAGAATATTCTGCCACACTATCTACTAAATCTGATCTAGGAGAGGAAACTTTCTTCACTTCTATAGGGGAACATATTGCAGTAGAAGAAGTATAATCACCTAGAGAAGAAGGAAAGGAAGAGACTCTTTCTCGTCAGCCATTAATAAAAGAACCAGAGAACCTTGAGGAAACTATCATCGCAGAAGAAGTGCTAGATGGAGAATATTCTCTCTTTGGAGGAGGGGAGAGAGGTAGAGGTAGAGGAAATAATGGAGGTAACAATGGAGGAGGTAGATGTAATAGGGAAGGAGATAACTCATTTGGATTCCCTATAGCCAATGAGGAAGCCCATACAACAATGAAAAACACTTCACCATCTGTCCTCCCAAACTTTTATGGGTTGCGAATGTTAGGATATTCCGACACATAGGAAATAGTTAAGTTCAACTTGGTCTAGTATAGAGTTAGGTATAGAGTTAGGTAAAGTGTGTTTCTTTACCGTTGTACATTTTGTAACTTACAATCCGACGGTCACGATATGTAGTGATCCGACGGTTCACTCTCTCCTCGGTATTACCGACACTTGATCCGTGGCTTGACACCCGATTGGTCCATGAGTTCTATTTAAAGCGCATGGAGGGTCATTGTTCGGGTAATCCGTGCATGAGAGAAGCTTATGTAAATTTTCATTCTTTGATTAATAAATTACCTGTAGTAGCCACGTTGGCGCATGCCGTGGACTGTTTCCCTCTTTGAGGGTTTTAACCACGTCAAAAATACTGGTGTATTGATCTGTGATCTGGTTGTGAGCGGTGTCCTTTTGGTGTTCTTTCTGAGGAACTTACCCTGTAAATTCCTACGTGGTATCAGAGTTATTTGAGGGCCGCGTCCATTGGTGATCCAAATCTGAAGCCGGTAGAACTGCATGCGGCTGTCGTTTCCTAGATCTGCTGTTTTTGACTGCTTTTGGGCAGAGAGGACTGCTCTGTTGCGTTCGGAGCATCTGTTCCAGTGAGGAACCCCTTTCGTTTCACGCGAAAAGGTTTCCGGTAGCCCTAGCTGCGTCATTTTTCAGATCGGGAGGTATACAGTGTTTTTGTAGTTTACTGTTATTTTCTCTCTGCTTATTTCGGCTTCGGTTTATTTAGCCCTTTTTTTTTAACCGGATCTATACCTTTCATTTCTGCATATGCTCTTTTCCCTGCCACTCTGTGCGATCTGGGCAAATCAGAAACAGAAAGGAAGGATTTTTCTCATGCGTATGCTCTTTTCCCTGCACCTTAGTGTGATCTCGGAAAATCAGAAACATTGAGAAAAATATTTAGTTTTTCGGCTAAAGCTAACTTCGAGCCGCAAGGTTCGTTTTTCTTTGCATATTCGTGTTGGGTTTTGTGTTTTGTGTTTTGTGTTTTGTAGGGAAAAAAGAGCTTTCTCAAGGCAAGCACGCAAACCAAGGCCCCCCTCTCTCTCTCTCTCTCTCTCTCTCTCTCTCTCTCTCAAATTTTTTAAGAGAGTAGAGGTCTTGGGTTCAAGTCTCCATTTTGTGGGGGCGGATTTTTTTTCATTCCCGCACATTCGCGCACTTTGCCGACAACTTCAACAAATTTTTTTCAAAAAGTCATAACTTCTTCATCCGGAAGCCTTTTTCAGAGCCGTTTTTTTTAAAACAGCCTAATTTTTCTAGATCTATCCATTGGAACACTTACTTTCAGCATCTTTAGCTTCAGTTTTAAAAAAAAAAATGGAAAGTCCATGCCAAGTCATTCTTGATAGCACTAACTACTTCCAATGGATAGCCTACATGGAAGATTTATTTAGAAGTAAAGGTCTCTACAGAATAGCCACAGACCAAGAGAAGAAACCAAAAGATGAAGACAAGGCTGCAAAATGGGAAAATAGACAAGATCAAGCACATGGTTTGATAGGGATGTCTATTTCTCTTGATCTTAGATTCCATATTGCAGAACTTGAGACTCCTCATGAAGCATTGGAAAAAATCACTAAAGTTTTTGGGATTAAAAATGAAATTAGAGCCCATCAACTTGAAAATGAGTTGCTTACTTTGGATCCTAATAATTTTTCTTGCATTGAAGATTTCTTGTCCAAATTCAAGACCCTTAGATATCTCTTGGAAGGTGTTAAGGTTAAGAAAGAAGATAGTAACCTTATTTATTCCATCCTTACTAAGTTGGGACCGGCCTACTCTGTATTTGTTTCCACTTTCCATTCTAAAAGGGAAGCTTTCATTTGTCAAGGAAAAGACTACAAGGCCCCTTCCTTTGACTCCTTTTGTGATTCCTTAATAAGAGAACAAGAAAAACTCTTACACCTTGGTCTTCTTAATCTTGGAAACTCTTCCAAGAAAGTGTTAGCCACCCAGCAACAACCAAATTCAAAGAATCCTAAGAAGTCATATCCTAAAAAGAATGGTCCTAAACCAAACAAGGGTCCTAAGCAAACTCAGCCTCAAAATGAAAGATCATTTCAGCAAAATGATAAGACCAATAAAAACAAATGGAAGAAGACTGATAGACATTGTAACTTTTGTAATCGAGATGGCCACTTAGAATCTAAATGCTTTAAGAAGATGGAAGCCTTGGAAGCCGCAATGAAGAAACATAACATCCATGTGGAGCATACTTCAACTTCAACTTCCGGAATGGCACTTTCTGCATGTCGTTGTCAATCATCTCAGTCTGGTTATGCATTAAATGTATCTTCTTCTTCTCCTTCTCATGAGTGGCTCATTGATTCTGGAGCCTCTTATCACATGGCCAAAAACCAAGCCATGTTTTCTTCTTTAAATGATTGTAACACCAAAAATATATATGTTGGTGATGATAGATCTCTTAATGTTATAGGGACTGGAACTGTTCATCTAGACAATGGTCAGTTTAATGATGTATTATGTGTTCCAACCTTATCCTGCAACCTTCTATCTGTATATCAGATAACTCATTCAGGTGAAGGTAAAATTGTTGAATTTTCACCTCATGATGTTGTAATCAAGGATCTAAGAGATCCTAAACAGATTCTAGCTACTGGTATTGCTGATGATTCCACAAGGTTGTATAAGTTTCACAACTTTGGGTCATCAAATCTTCCCTCAGTATTTGTTGCTCATAATGATGAAGTGAGCAAACTTTGGCATGAGCGATTTGGTCACTTAAACTATCGCTCCCTTCAGCATCTATGTAAAGAAAATATGGTGACAGGTCTTCCTATGGTATCTTGCAGAGATGGTGTTTGTTCCGGATGTGTACTCGGAAAACATCATCGGGATAGTTTTGACAAACGTGCCTCTTGGCATGCCTCAGCCCCTTTACAGCTTGTGCACAGTGATTTATGTGGTCCACTTCCTATTGCTTCATTCTCTGGCTGCAAGTATTTCTTAACTTTCATTGATGATTTCTCCAGACGCACTTGGGTATACTTCTTAAAACTCAAGAGCGAAGTATTTAACACATTTTTGGCCTTCAAAGCCTTTGTTGAAAAACAATCTGGACATCAAATTCTTAAGCTAAGAATTGATAATGGTGGAGAATATGTTAAAAACACATTCATCAACTTTTGCACCGAAAATGGAATTCAAATGCAACATACTGTTCCATACACTCCACAACAAAATGGTGTAGCTGAAAGGAAAAATCGCACCTTAAAGGAAATGGCTAATTGTATGCTGCAATCTAAAGGACTCAGTCGTAGTTTTTGGGCCGAAGCAATTAATTATGCAAATTATATAATCAATCGCACTCCTACTAAGGTTCTAAAGAATATCACTCCAGAAGAAGCTTGGAGTTCCATTAAACCAGATGTAAGTCACTTTCGTGTTTTTGGAAGTGAAGCATGGGCCCATATTCTAGATGAAAAGCATAAAGCTTTAGAACCTAAGAGTGAGAAATGTACTTTTGTTGGATATTCTGAAGATGTAAAAGGTTATAGAATTATTCCATTTAAGTCCAAAAATGTTATCATTAGAAGAGATGTAAAATTTGATGAAAATAAATCAGCCTGCGAGCCTAGTCCGGCGGATGTGCCACCTCTTCCTATCTCTTCTACTTTTGAAAACATTTCTTCTTCAGATGATGAAAGTGAGGATGATAATCCTCCCCCACCTTCTCAGGATCCTCAACTTCCAAGATGGGTCCGTGATACTCGATATGCAGCAGGTGATCTTACCGGTGATCCTACAGATCAGCGACGTACACGTTCTCAGTTTGAAAGAGCCTCTTCTTTACTGGCTCAAGCTCCAGTAAATCATGATCCTGACACTTTTGCAGAAGCTTCAGGCCATCCACATTGGGAAGCAGCTATGAATGAAGAATATCATTCATTGTTGACAAATGATACATGGGATCTTGTTCCTCTACCAAAGGGACGCAAACTTGTTAGATGTAAATGGGTTTACAGAACCAAGTATGGACCAGATGGGAAAGTTGATAAACATAAAGCTCGTCTTGTTGCTAAGGGTTTTTCACAGGTTGAAGGCATTGACTACACTGAAACCTTCTCCCCTGTTGCCAAAATGAACTCCATCCGCCTTGTTCTTTCCCTTGCTGCCTCTTTAAAATGGGAAGTCCATCAGATGGATGTTAAATCTGCCTTCTTGCATGGGGACTTGCATGAAGAAATCTATATGGAACAACCCATTGGCTTCATCCAAACAGACTCCAGCCTTGTATGTCGACTTAAGAAATCTCTCTATGGTCTCAAGCAAGCTCCTCGGGCTTGGTATGCCAAAGTGGATAGCTTTCTTTTAGAATCTGGCTTTTCTCGGTGTTATTCTGACAATACTGTCTACACCAAGAAAGTGGGCAACTCTCTTATCATCCTTGTTCTTTATGTTGATGATATTATTCTTACTGGTAGTGATCCCAACCTTATCAACCATGTGAAGTCCAGCCTTAAAAAGAAATTTGAAATGACAGACTTAGGACACTTACACTATTTTCTCGGTCTTCAAGTCTTGCAATCCAAGGAGGGTATTTCCCTTTCCCAGTCCAAGTATGCTTGTGATATTCTTCGTCATTTTCACATGGAAGACTGTAAGCCAGCCCCTTCTCCCTTTCAGTCTAGAGTCAAACTTTCAGTCTCTTGTACTTCTCCTGAAGTTGATGCTACCTTTTACCGTCAACTTGTAGGAAAACTCTTGTATTTAACCCATACTCGTCCTGATCATTCCTTTGATGTTGGCCTTGTTGGTCGTTTTATGCAAAACCCCCGTGAAAGTCATTGGAAAGCAGCCAAAAGAATACTTCGTTATGTTCGAGGTACAGTATAGTTTGGGATTCATTACAGTGCCAAAGCAGCTCCTCTATTAGTTGGTTTCACTGATTCTGATTGGGCTGGTGACCCTGATGATCGGAAGTCTACTGCCGGTTATGTCTTCACTCTTGGTTCAGGACCTATTACATGGGCTTGTAAGAAACAGGCTGCCATTTCTCTTTCGTCAGCAGAAGCAGAGTATCGTGGTGTCGTGGAAGCTAGTAAGGAAGCCTTGTGGCTTCGTCAGATCCTATCAGAGTTTGGCTTTGAGCAGCAGCATCCAACCACACTTTGGTGTGATAATCAAAGTGCCATTCAGCTATGCAAAGATCCAGTCCAGCATCAGCGCAGTAAACACATTGAACTACACATGCACTTCATCAGAAAGCTCATTCATGACCATGTTCTTGAAGTGCAATATTGTTCAACAGATGATCAGGTTGCAGACATCTTCACAAAGGCTCTCACAGAGGCAAAGTTCACTAAACTTCGATATATGCTTGGAGTTCAGGAAGTTGTCACTAAGGGGGGATAGGCTCTAGTGCCTCCTTCCTTCTCCTATTGTGTCATATTTGTAAATCCTTCAATCCTATCCCAAGTTGTTCTTAAGGGGGGATGTTAGGATATTTCGACACATAGGAAATAGTTAAGTTCAACTTGGTCTAGTATAGAGTTAGGTATAGAGTTAGGTAAAGCGTGTTTCTTTACCGTTGTACAATTTGTAACTTACAATCCGACGGTCACGATATGTAGTGATCTGACGGTTCACTCTCTCCTCGGTATTATCGACACTTGATCCGTGGCTTGACACCCGATTGGTCCATGAGTTCTATTTAAAGCGCATGGAGGGTCATTGTTCGGGTAATCCGTGCATGAGAGAAGCTTATGTAAATTTTCATTCTTTGATTAATAAATTGCCTGTAGTAACCACATTGGCGCAGGCCGTGGACTGTTTCCCTCTTTGAGGGTTTTAACCACGTCAAAAATACTGGTGTATTGATCTGTGATCTGGTTGTGAGCGGTGTCCTTTTGGTGTTCTTTCTGAGGAACTTACCCTGTAAATTCCTACAGCGAAGAGAGGATCCTGGAACATTTCTATTTGAGTTCAAAGTCTTGTGCCGAACCTATGACTATATGGAAGACTCTCAAAAACTCAAACTATTTCCTTCAACATTGAAAGGGGCTGCTCTGAAATGGTTCATGGGATTAGTCACTCAATCTACTAGGTCTTGGAGTGATATGAAGCAAACATTTTTGGATAGATATCTGGATTATTGTATGCCCACTAAGCATAAGGATGAGGTATTCAAAATGATGCAAAAAGAAGATGAGAACTTGGAGGATCTGCTTGAAAGATTTCAATATAACATAAAGAGAGCAAAGATGAGGAAAATTTGAAATCGCTTCTATTGAAAGCCATTAGATATGAATGGATAGATATTTTAAACATGATGAACACATATTTCATTAAATTTGGTAATTTTTTATTACAATGATATCAATAGAATTGAGGCTTTTGGTTATTTTGAAATTCTAGATTCATCATTTAATTTCAAATTTAATGAAATATGTGTTGATGGGGAAAGGAGACATTTCTCAACTTCCACTACATGACATAGCATAACTATGTGTCCATCTCTCAAGGGGAAAATCTAAAACTGGAAAAGGGCCTAGAGATCCTTCTCTTATTAGAGCAAACAAATCTACAACTAGATCAGTAAGTAGGGCAGAGATTGGAAATATGCTTGATGAGTTCAAAACTGACATTCTAGGGAGCCTTACTGAACAACTAGACACCCTTAAAATTCAAAACAAGCAGAAAACAGAAGTTGATGCCTTAACTATCTTTTGCCCCAAATGTAGAAAGAAACATGCTGTAAGGGAATTCCCCTTTGATGCAAAAGTTGTAGAAACATGTATGATTTTCTCAGAAAGTCATGAGACCAAGGATTGTCCTTCAATTCCTGGGCTCAAACTTGTCTTTCAGGAAGATCCAAATTCAGTAGAATCCCTTTTTTTGTTTCAAGAAGACCTTGGCAAGGGAATTCCTCTCCTAGAATTAGTGATGACATCAAAAGGATCCTTCAGCTATCCAAACAGTACAGAGTAGGTGACTGGTATTTATACTAGAATCACACAGAGATTAGAGTATATGGGTGTGAGCTTTCCCCATTCAAGCTACCTAAATATTTTCCAATGAGATTGTTTGCATTGGAGTATTATAGACAGATGATAAACTTAGATCTGATTCATTTTACTAAGGCCAAAAAGAAAGCACAACTGAGGATCAAGGATCACTTAGGCCCATTTGTCTGCAACAATAGGGAAGCATGGAAAGTAGTAGAACAAATCCTTGAAAACTACATGAAATTAAACAAAAGTTTTAGTTGGACTCCATAGGACCCCCACAGTTTTATCTGTGATAGAAGAATGAAAAAGAGATTATCACCATATTTTCATCACAGAATCCCAGAGATTGAGAAATTTGCTAACATGGATGAATGGAGAGAAAGGACCCTTGTAGAAACAGATAGTGAAGAGGTCAATGTAGAAAATATAATGAAAGATCTAGAAAAGACACTTGACTTAGATTCTTTTGGATAGGTGCAATTTGAGACTTCTAAAAAGCCAAGATCAGGGACTAGTGCCTCAACAACTGATACCTCACAAAGGCACTCACACGAGACCAGTGCACCAACTGTAGAGACATCACAAGGAAGAGAAAAAGAGACCAGCACTCAAGCAACATAACAATCAACTATGTCAAAGTAGCCTGAAACCTCTTAGGAGCAGGCTCAAACACAGACCCACCCAACTCAAGTCAACATTGGAAAGCCCCAAATTTTACAAACTCCTCTGAATGAGGAAAGGAACAAAAGGAGAGACAGGGAAGTAGCTACCCTTGCCAGTGGCCCATCAGGTTCTACAACTTTTTTTCCCATCATTCCGACCAATCACATGAGGGGGAATCTAGTTCCACCAATCATAAGCTTCCCTTTGTAAGGACTCTGGACACCACATATCTCCACAATGGTATGATATTATCCACTTTGGGCCTAAGCCCTCATGGATTTGTTTTTGGGCTTTACCCCAAAAGACCTCATACCAATGGAGATATTTGTCCATCCTTAGATACCCATGATCCTCCCCACTTCTAGTCAATGTGGGACTTTGGTCGTATACCCAAAAATCCTCCCCTCGAACAAAGGACCATCCAGCCTCGCCTCGAACGATTATCCATCTGTCCACTCTCTACCAACTAGGATTCTCCACTCCAATGCATTGGAAGCACATGCCTTACATGGAAGCACCACCTGCCTCGAGAGCTTGCTTTATCCCAAGTCAACTCCTCTCCACCGTGTTGGGACCAGGACATGTCCATGAAGAATCCAGAGCACACCGCCTGTATTACTTGGGCTCACCACCTTCGTTTGGCATTCCGAGGATTCATCCACTTGGCTAACTTAGAACTTGGCTTCGATACCACTTGTAAGGATTCAAGACACCACATATCTCCACAATGGTATGATATTGTCCACTTTGGGCCTAAGCCCTCATGGATTTGTCTTTGGGCTTTACCCCAAAAGGCCTCATACCAATGGAGATATTTGTCCATCCTTATATACCCATGATCCTCCCCACTTCTATTCAATATGGGACTTTGGTTGTATACCCAACACCCTTCACTAGGGTTTTGATTGTCCAAAGGATAAGGTTATCCCAAACTTTCTTATTAGTTCATGGCCTTACTTCTCTACGTGGAACAAGGACTTCCTCCTCATTCCTGTAATGAATTATTCAAGGGACCTTGACTCATGCAATGTTTGAGAGGAAGAGCTTTGCAACCTTCCCAACCACATGCTTTGCCGCTGCACAGTCTTCTTTGAGCAAGTCTTTCCTACTATGGCTCTCTCTTAGGAATATGGTATAGTCTAAAGCGTGCTCCACGATTTCATGAAAATGCTCTTGGTTGTTTAGGGTGACCTACAAAATTATCCCTCTTGAGCTTGGGTGATAGATTCTCCAATGGATTCTTGGCCTATGACTCTTCTCGTCCCACTCCGAGGGAATGCTACCCAAGGTGATGTAGGTGCTCCTACATTACTTACCTACCATGGGCTTGGTGTGGAATCCTGAAAGGTTCTTGCCTCTCCTACCACACATCGATGATACCAGACCCTATGTAGAGCCTGCAAGCAACTGCATGGCGCCACCCAAAGCCTTTGGGTGCCTCGAAAGTCACATTAACACACTAACAAAAAGCATCCAACATGTTGAGAATGTTAGGCCAAAGGTCATTTAGGCAAACTTGGCAGCTCGAATCGTCCTAGGGGAAAGCTCCCCTTGACACTAATACATTTCTTTCGATGCAACACAACAACTTGTAATTTGGTAAATAAATGTTATGTAGGTGAATACATAACCTACTATGTAGAGGATGTTCCACGTAATCTTCATATTAATAAAAGTGTCTTAGAACCCACTATCTTTCAAGCTTTAATCTAAACTCTCATGACTCGGCCATGATATGTAACATGTTTTGTCTCTTCCTTAATAATTTATTTATGTTCTTATTATCGCGTTGTTAAGCATGTATGTAGATCCAAGCACAACACAACATTGTGGCTTAATATTTGTTATCATGTGGTTTTTTATGCCTCTTAAGCATCAGATGTTATGTGTCTACTATTAACAATCATTGCACACACATTTGTTTTTAGCTTTCACACACATGCATCTATATATATACTGAGTATATAGATGCATGTGTGAAAGCTGAAAACAAATGTCTGCAATGATTGTTAATAGTAGACACAGAACATCTGATGCTTAAGAGGCATAAAAAACTGCATGATAAAAAATGTTAAGCCACAATGTTGTGTTGTGCCTGGATCTACATACATGTTTAGAAACGTAAGAATAAACACATAAATAACTTATAATGAAGAGACAGAACTCGTTACATATCATGGTCGAGCCATGAGAGTTTAGATTAAAACTTAAAAGATAGTGGGTTTTGAGACCCTTTTATTAATATGAATATTACATGGAAGACCTTTACATAATAGGTTTTGTATTCACTTGCATGAAATTTGTTTACCAAATTACAATTTGTTGTCTTATTCCCATATAGATGTATGACATATGCAAGCATAATCAACACAATGTAGTCCATGAATCCAAGACCATTATCTACAACATAGTGACATGATTCATTAGAAGATAAATCATGTACACAGATACTTATCTTTGAAATTGCATGGCAACTAATTCTGGGACCAGGACTCTCCACCTAACCATAGCTAGATTCTAAATACTTGGGGGGGTTTCTTGCTTCTAGGACTAGCACATCAATTGCCACTAAATCAAGCACTTTAGAGGACATCCTTCTAAAATCCCACCTAATCACAACTAATTTCTTGGAGGACATCAGGAGTCCATAAGCACCCAATCTCACCCTGAAGTTCATACACAAGGGTTCACCCCTTCTAGGGAGTCCATAATCCACTATACCATGAGGGAAGTGACCACAAATATTCATTCTAGTCTTCCTATGTTTCTACTCTAGGATAGTCTCTTCCCAAGTTGTTATAGGGCTCTAGATTCTACTATCTCAACCCACAAAACTTCATGGGACCCAAGTTATTATAGGGCTCCAAATATGTCATCCCAACCAATAGCCTCCAGGGACCCAAGCTGTTACATGGCTCCAGAGACCTCTGCCTCAACCCAAAGCTTCTCAAGATCCAAGCTATTACAGGGCTCCAGGGATCCTATCTCAAATCACAACCTCAAGGGACCCCAAGCTGTTACAGGGATCTAGAGACTAGTAACTCAACCCACAACCTCTAGGGATCGAGAGTCAATACTCTTCTCTTCTCTTATTCAATGCTACCTATTGGAAGCTCTTGTTGAATCTTCCCCTCTATCCCACTATTCATCCATATCTATATATCCTTCCCTTGTATGAATGTGGCTTCCCTCCCTTTATCTGTTTCATCGTCTAGCTTTTCTTGGCCTCTTCCTCGGCCACAATTATTGTTGCATCCTTATTTTCCTGTAGTGTGTAGTCCCTCCATAAAATTCATGTCCTTTTTCTCGTGATTGCTTCTCAAGCAACATGGGCCTGCATACTTCCTCTCGCATCTCATTTAATTTCAATAGCTCCTTCATAAATTCATGCACCACCTAGGCTTTAATGGTTGTATTGTATTTCAAGTTTCTTCTCTGCACAAGAAAGCATAATGTCCCAAGCATGTGACCTCCTCCCTAGCTCTGGATATATGTTCCTTAAATAAATCTCCTTTTCTTGATTTTAAATGTTATAAAATATTTACAATGCATCTTATACGAGGACTTTTGGTGACGTATTTACAATTTGCTCCCCCTTGAGGGAATGTCACCCTCGATGTTCAGTTTCCCATATGCAACATAGAATCAAAATGCAACACATTATTTTATGGATCTTTATACACGCATCTCTATATAGTATTTGCAATTATATTTACTTGATTTAACCATCAAACAAGAAGGGATAATCAACTTTCATGGCATCAACCATTTCCCACGTGGCCTCCTCTAGTCGAAAGTGCTTCTACTATACCTTGAATTTCTCTATGGCTCATTGGACAATTGTGATACATGCTGAGAGGATAGGAGGAGTGATTGTCCCACACAAAAATTGATGGTGGATGGGGACAACTTGGTGACTTAAGTTGTTTCCAAATGGTAGCGGACATCACACAGGTGGATTCACCTTTGTTAATAATGCATCATGAGATTATGGCATTACAAACTCATACTGGTATTTGGAAAGCAACTGATGAAAGTAATGGGGGATGTTCTAAAGTATCAACTGGGAAGACAGTCAAATAATCGTCGGAAGGATCTACTGAACCCAAAGCAATTAGTATAGATTTCTTTTGAGATGGGCATGATTGGAGTACTTCCAGCATCGACATGGAAATATGTGATTGTGCCAAGTCATCTACTATATTGTATGTATGGGAAGCTTGGTTAGAAGTAACGTTACAATGTAATGGTCCCTTAGGGATCTTAGGAATCGACTCAACTTTAGGTTGAGGGATCTATAATGGGCATTTGGTGTTGTAAGAGGCTCAGTAGATTACTTTTGGACTCCGTGGTGGACGAATTCGATGGCTTGTCATATTGACCCGACCGATTTTGCAGGTTGATATCGGAGGTATTAAGCTCATCATAATTCATCATGAGGATTTGGTAGTCACCAGGACTAGAAGGTTGGGGGGGATGATCTACTATACCTGGATGAGGTTGAGTGACAACAAATCCTTAGTGACGGAAAATATTTTTAAGCAGTGCTGGTTGAGATGGCATAGGATTCTGAGGCGATTGCTCGATGGGCGGTTGACCTCTAGACTCTGCTTGAGCTTCCCACATTTGGTGCATATGGGGTATGAGAGGACACTCATGTGTATAATGGTCATGTACACCACAACATGCACAAGTTTTGTTCGTAAAAATAGCCTTGTTCTTCTTAGGTTGACTTCCCTATTGCCAACTGTTGTTTTTAGGCTATTTCCCTTGAGGCTCACTAGGTTTCTTTCCTCGATTACCCTTGTTACCCTTGTTACCTTTCCCCTTATTATTTTTCTTTTGATATTTTGGATTGGTTTTACTTTTCTGTGCAAACACTTGACCCTAAAGGGACAATGGTTTTTGGGGCTGAGGATGCATGGGAGGCTGCAGTGCTAATGCTTGAGGGGCTGGAGTGATCGGCTGTGCATAGTGATAAGATGGTGGAGGAGAAACATTTTGGTAGATAGGTTGAGCATTGGTTGGCCCTGAAAATACATTGCTAGTAGGAGGGGCATAAGTGTTGGCGGAACTAATGCCCGCTACAAATAGCCATAACTTTGTTGAATATATGGTGAAGGATGTGAAAGGGTTCCAATGAAACTATCAGCATCGTGAGATCCCCCAGTGCATTGGCACCTCCAAGATGGGGGAGGTCTGGAATGAAGGTATAGACTTAACCAGGTTGTGCATAAATCAATTCATATCTTAGAGACGTTTGGAGAGCTTCTTCCTCTATTTGAGGAAAATGGGACGTGACATATTTGGTAATGGGTGATAAAAGGCTCCTAAGAAACCAATCAAGATAGACATGGTCTTTGAAGTGTGAGACACGACATGTGCTCCTCCTTCGACGCCATTCCTTAACATGATTAAAAAGACGGGTGGCAGAGGACTGACGGAATAAGGTCAAGAGCTTCGTACCAGTGTCATATCGGAGAGGTAACTGAAAATATGAGAGGAACGCTTTAGCAAGCATTTTGAAAATGGAATGAGATGCGGTGGGTTGGTCTACATACCATTTTGCAGCATCTCTAGTGATTGTGCAATGGAATATCCAAAGACGAATGGAGTCATCGGTGGTTGAATTGGATGAACACCACATATGGAAGGAGCAGATGTGATTGGTAGAGTCCTCTCTAGAATTACCATCAAACTTTGGGATGTCAGAGGGAATCTTAATCAACATAGCAGGCCAACTAGCATCATGGTGTATTGGGTCATTTATCAACTGGCTAAAATTTGGGAGACTTAACCCATCCATAAAAGGTAGCATGGGAGCTGCCAGAAAAATTCCTGAGATGGTTCAACTAGATGTGACCACTGGGGTAGAACTGGAGCGAACACCAAGTTGGGTTCCTGCACCAGCAATGTGTCCAGACATGATGACAATATGTGGTGAAGGAGGCTCAGAATAAGATGAAGAATTAGATGAACCAAGAGAGGAGTAAGTATGGTGACTTGGGGGACTATGAACAAGAACCCTATAGGGAGGAGTAATATGCCCACGCAGAAACTGGGGATGAAGGCCTAAGAGTCTCCATGACAAATGCCTTGGTGGCACAATGGTGGTAAGACATAAGTGACACAGAAATTGTGAACAAAGACCAACAAGATGTTTTTGTCTTTGTGTGGGGAGGTAAATTACTTATGTTAAGTCTTGGCTTGGTGATGTAAACCAAGCACCCTTCACTTAGGGTGTGCTTTTGTATGAAAATGTGTTTATTAATTAAGTCCAGATGGTGTTTGAAAAAAGAAAAAAGATTGCTGAAAATAAATTCGAATTGAAAACAACAAAATGAATAGCAAATCAATTAACTAACCCCCCCCCCAAACTAGGTTTGCAAACGCTATGCTAGTTGGTGGCGAAATCAACTGAAGTCACACTAAAAAGTACAAGAGATATAAGTGTTGGTGTGACTGGGATCAAATGACACTATGCTACTGGAAAGTGGTGTAGCAAAAAAAAAAATCCAGAGAGGAAGATTGCTAGAAAAAGATAGGGAGATGGGTGTAAAACCTAGGGAAACTGATGGGACCCTAAGGCTAGTGACCAAACAAGGTCTAAGATAAAACTTTGGATGGAAACAACCTATATTTGAAGATCTAAAACAAAAGGGTATAGATTTGGAAAATATGGTTGAAAGTGTTGCAAAAACTCAGACTTCTTACTCAGCTAAACTCCTCCTATAAAGGTGGAAGTGTACTAGAAGCCCTAAGGGGCTGAGTTCCAATTTGACGAGTAAATCAGAGTATATCAAGGCCTAATCGGGGTGAAGACAATGGTCAACCAACCCAACAGACAGCTCTTGGAAAAACCCAGAAACTGATCTGAAAAAATCCCAGAAACCCTAAAAATCATAGGCACTGACCTGATTCTAGGGAGATAACACTTTTTGGGCTAAAAGGTGCAGTTTGGACCTCCATATTGCACATTTGGGGCAAAAAAGAGTGATTTTTGCTCCTTGACTCCCGGTCAGCAAGTCTAAAAAAGGTTTCTCGTCTCTGTCGTGGTTAGTTCCTATGACCTGCGGAAAAGACCAAAAAAGTTCCGAAAGTTAGGAATTTGATAGATATAAAGTTAGAAAGCTAATAAACAACATTGAGAGATTGAAAAAAGAAGAAACCATAAGCTGAAAACTAGAGTGTTGGTTAGCGAATCCCCCCATAGCATGTTTTTGGGGCTTAAAGCCCGAGTTTTGGTCAATGTAATGTAAAGACTCCGCAAAATGCGAGTGCGGAGCACGAGATTCTAGGATGAGTGATAGGGTTGTTCACCATAAAATATTGTAATTTAATGTAAAGTTGTGTCATGCTACCCATGGTTCGCGGACCATGGGATTGTATAAATAGAGCGAGGCTCTAAGTGTAAAGATAGTTTTTTAGGAAAAAAGAAAGGTAATAGATAGATGTGAAGGCATGGTTAAAGGATAGAAGTGGATCTAAGGGTATTGGGTCATAGTAGTAGGAAAGGGCTCTGTAGCTGAGTGCGCAGAGGCCTAGTAGAGTCCCGCAATTAACCACGCGGACCCCTGCAACTGAGTGCGCAGGGTGGAGTCGGGTCTGTATTGAATTGAACTTGAAAAGAATCATTAATAAAGCTAAGTTGATTCGACATATTGTGCATTTGTTTCATAGATCTATATTTTGATGTTCGATGTTAATGCCATATGCTTATTTATATGCGCACACTTGTATGTATGTTTATGTATGAAAACTTTCTAAGTAATTAACGAAAAAAACCTAACTAAGGAAGACTTGGGTAATTAATACTATTCGCACCATAGCTAGATCTGCGTGAAGGCAATCCTACAGGATGGAAGTGTTGCACTAAAAATTGTCACCTATGCATTCTGCAATTTATGTGAGTCCATTACCACTCATACTTACCTCCTTTGCAAGTCTAAAGCCTCAGTTCTTCATATCAAGCCTTGAAAGTAAGAGAGAGCCCTCAAAGTCTCTAAAACTCTGGTTCCGTACTTCTCTTTATGTTACTTGTGGTCCCGCACCTAATGGTCATGTCTCCTATGCACCTGACCAATTTGTATCTTTGTTATGGGTGCGGACCCCTGTAAAAGTTAAAATGCATGAGTATATTCTAAAAAACTCACTTTCAGTCATTTCTAGAAGCTTTTGGAAAGAATCTTGAGGTGGCAAATTCGCTCTCTTAAGGTTCATGCATCCCATACCTTAAGGAGCTAACCCCTTGATGTGAGGAGCTTATCCCTTTGAAGAAGGACTCTTTCCCTTCATAGGTGGACCTGTAACCTCCTCTCTCTGCACTATAAAATGAAGCATTGGGTTGGTTATTGGGGAGGTTAAAAGCTGAATATTTTTGAGGTGAAATGCTGTTGGAACTTAGTCTTCTTAGTTGAGCTTTTATGAGGAGAGATTACATACCTCTAAGATCTCATTTGGAAGAGTGCAAGGCTTATCCAAGTAAAGGAAATTCCTGTTTCAGACCCCAGGAAGAGTTTTTTCAACATCAAGGTTGAAAAGGTTGTAAGGTTATTCTACTTCAAGGTTAATACAAATAAGTTTGTTTTTCTGAATAAGTTGTTCATTTATGGTTTATTTTATGGATTCCTTGATTACCATAATAGACATGATTTACTATATTTGCTATGCAGGTGCTATTTGATGTTTTCTTGTTTTTGTTTGCGGGTCTTTAAAGGATAACTCTTTCAGACAATCGAGGGATGACTATAGTAAACAAGCATTGGATCTAAGGTAGGATTGTAACACCTCTATAGTTTTTATTTGTGAATTGCATATGTCTAGAGAAATATAGATTTGTTTGTCTGTTTGTTGCTAGATTATCTTGTGATACTTGGGAGATTGGTCTTATCTGCAAGAACGATTTATCCAGCCAACAGGAAGGGGCCCACTAGTGCATATAAGCTAGTAAGCACGAAGGTTGAATTTCATACCTATCACCCATATCAGACGTCCCCAAGGTGTGGAAACCTAGTTCCAGCACCCTCCCATACTACTTTGGGTGAGACCTCAGTCCTCTCTCCATGGATTGTTGTGAAAGGGCCAGTAGTACCAGGATTTTCTTGGCTAAACTCATTGCTAATCCTGGGTTAGGCCCCACACAGCCAACAAATGGTTCTGTTGCTAGGACATGGATCTGCTTAAGGGATGTCTAATGTCGTGCCACTGGAGCCCAACAAAGAAGGAAATTGAAGAGTGGTTGAACAAGAAGATTCACGAGTTCGTGACATATGAAAAGAGAACTCCATAGGTATCTGAGAAAAGGTGGCTGGATCGCTACGTGTATATGGAAATCCACAAGATTTTCTTTGCATCCTTTCCTTCTAAATTATATGAGTGGATTGCAAGGTTATCTGACAGCTAGGGAAGGTGTAGGCTCGACCAACTAATAGTGTGGACTCTGGAATTAGTGCGTAGACTAGAGGCATAAGAAGATAAGATCATGCGAGTTGTGGACCATTGGATCGATCGAATAATAGGGGTATTTATCACCGAGTTTGTAGTGGACATGACCGTGAGCTACAGTGAAGAAAAAATACGTTTTCTCAAGGGACCATGAGGTAAGTATATTAAATCTTTGAATACCTGGATTAAGATACGGAGCGGAAAGATCTAGAAAGGTAGCAGGGAATTAACAAACAGCCCGTTAATTTCACCTTCGTGAGAGAGCGAGGAAGAGCTCGCTCGAGTCTCTCTGAGAAGTGTATTCAATTTGATAAGGCAATGCATTCTGCAGTTACCACCTCTACCCATGCCAGCACCCACTTCACCTCCCTCACCTCCATCTCCACCCACTCCATCTCCACCAACCTCACAGTTCAACATGGTGAGCGCAATCAAGCTACCCGTATTCAAAGGAGTAGGGAATGAGGATCCAGACCAGTTCTAGTTCGTGGTAAGAGCAGTGTGGGAAGCATAAGGGGTCACAGACGAAAACATTAAGGAGGCTACATTGGTGAGCATGCTGCAGGATCACGCGTTGACATGGTATATCAAGCACTCTAATGACCACCCAAACATAGGGATAATAGAGATCTAGAATGTGTTGAACAGAGAATTTAGCTGGCCGAAATCAGAGACACAGTCAATCATCGAGTTTAAAGAGATCACGATGCTTCTAGGCCAGACCCCCTGGGATCTAGATCAGCGGCTAAAGAGTAAGATCCATGAGGCTAATATGACGATCATGGATGCATAACATCGTGCATGGTTTGTGGCATCCCTGACACCACTCTTGAGGCTGGTACTATCATAACAGAAACTTTCCACCCAGGCGGAAGCGTTGGAAATGGAAATGAGGCTGCATGAGACCCCAATACAAGAACTTGGGTTGGGAGTTCAACAAATCCACGCGCAACTACAAAATCTCTACCTAAAAATGCAAAGCTTGAAGCAAGATAGGGTACTGTAGCTAGAGGTGTGCGAGGAGGTATGGTGCATAAAATGCAAAGACCAGGGCCATGATGAGGACCACTGTCCAATATTCATGAACTACTTGGTAGGAGGGGGACCAATGCCGTTGAGACCAGAGGCATAAGCAGGGCTGAGTGTGACACCCGTGTTATGGTGTGCGATTTGTTAGATAGTAGGAAAGCACAGGACGGATAATTTTCACTTGTTGTAGAGTCTACATAGACTCCCCAATAGTTGTTTCGTAATTTTTGTAGGTAAGTAGGCCATGACGAGTGCACTTGTCACAGTTATGAGTTAATGATGGATCAGACCCCAGCCTATAGGATGTAGACAGAAACGCAAGCCCTTGACCTAGTTGCGGGGATGGCATGCACTGGATTTCAGGGGCAAGGTCAAGGATGAGGAGGAATGGGATAAGGAAGGGGCCGCAAAGAGTTAATTTGTTACAATTGCAAAGGACCGGGGCACTATGCCCATGATTGTATCAACCCGACGAGAATATATTGTGCTCATTTTGATCATGAAATGGTAAATTTCCTTATGTTGACCACACATATGCATAAGAAAGGGGTACTCTAGCCTCCTCCGACTCAGAATATCCAAATGATGATGTCTGAGCTGTGAGAAGAAGACCCAAATGTGAACATGGTGCTTAGAAGCAGTGCGACCACAGGGGAGGATAAGGGGAAGTAACTCGAGGAAGATACATGGGTTCACAAGGCTCCTACAAAGGAACCTAAATTTGACTTAGAACACATAAAGGAGACGTTCATGGAATCTAAGAAGAGCTTCGTAGAGGTCTCCGCTTCAGGTAGTAAGGATCATCCAGAGCTGGGGATGGATCCTTCTATGCTTACTACCTTTCTGGAAACATGCATGAAACTGTTGTGTGACAACAAGGTAGTTAAGGGACTACAAGAGCTGATCACTAGGTGCATGGGGTCAGGAGAACTGCGCGTAGTTCAGAAATTGGGGAAGCATATATTGCGCATTGGAAGGGAGATGAGGTTGACTGTGCCGATTGGTGAGTACGAAATGTATCAGGTCATCCTAGATTTGGGATCGGACACGAATGCATTACCGAGGCAAACATGGGAACGCATGGGTAGGCCCATGTTGCAATGGTCCCCTATTCAATTATGAATGGTGAACCAACAGAAGATTTTACCCATGGGGTGGTTGCAAGGGGTAACAATTGATATCCAAGGTGCGAGCACATAGATGGACTTTGAAGTAATAGAGATTTTCGATGATAGAAATCCCTATCCCATGTTGCTAGGAATAGACTGGGCCACTGATATGAATGGAATCATCAATGAATGTAAACTTTGAAATGGGAATTGATATTGTTACCTTTTTCATAGAGATAGCAAAAAAGTGACCTGATTTGAACAGGGGTGATGCAGAACAAACATGTTTTTTTTATAGCATAGTTTTTGGCACTTTAATTTTTTTTATGTACATTACGTTTTAGAATGGTAGTGATTTTCATGCTGATTTAAAAAAGTGAGTATTCTGCATCACACCATTTTTTTAAAAGACCTATTTTTTGGCTTTAAATTTTCTAATGTATAAAATGTAAATAATTATTTTGTAAATTTGATAATTTTTGAAGTGGTCGTTTTCTTCATATTTTCTTGTTTTTTGTTTTGATTTTAATTTTTTTTTTTAGTGAGGTTTTTATTGTTTTGCATTTTTAAATTAGAAGATCGATATTTAGAATTTTCGATATTCTACATATTTATACATCTTTAATTAATTTTTCAATCCACATGAAATAATTGTTTCTAAAAAACAATATTTTTTAACAATGGACATAAAAATAACCATTTTTATACGATAATTTTAACTAAAAATGGTTAAATAATAGGTTTTTTTTATGAATTTCATGTCAAAAAATAATAATAATCACTTCTTTTTTTCAAAAAATAATGATTAACTTAAAAATCAATGCCAAAATCACATATTACAAATATTGAACGTATAAAAACCCTAATTGAGTGTTTATTCTTCTCATAAAATGTCAAAGTCAAAACATTGCAAAGCTTGATTTATAAGCATTACTTATATTTTATCAACAATGTCACGTAATCCAAACTCTTCGTCCTCTAGAGTTTCATCATTGTCTTCTTCCACAATATTTTCTGTTTCCTTTTGCTAATTTTCCTCTTCTAATGGACCTTTGATGTTTGCAAATCTACCAATGTATGTCTTTCTAAAAATTCCATGTAATGGTGGTTGGGGTTCCTTTGCCTTTTTTGCCATACGTGATTCACTAAAGTCCCCTTTCTTCAACCCAATTTCTTGTGTTGCATCTGGAAGAAATTGAAGAGCATTAATTCTTTGCTAAATGAAATTGCACTGTACTGGACCTTTTTCAATTGCAATGCAATTTCTTCCTTTTTGAAGGCAACATGCTAGTGTTGTACCTAATTATCAAGCACAAAATAAATAATGAACTAAATTAGTACAATGACATATTAATTAAAAATAACATATTGAAATTCAATTCCATATAATAAAACTTACCTGAGCCAGATAATAAATCTAGAACCCAATGTCTTTCATTTGAAGAAATGTCTATAAGATAGTTAATTAATAATTGTGGTTTTTGATAAATGTTATATATCTCTCCTTTTGTTTCTTTATATTCATATGTTCATTTTCTCACAACAACATCATAAGTCAGTATTTGGCTATGAATCTTTCCATTTACCCGATTAAAAATCATAGACATATGGCTATCATATTTTCCCAACTATCAATATGAATGAACCCACAATCATTTATAAATTGTTGATCTTCATTGTTAAGAATATTTGAATTTTTCCTGTAACATGAAATAGTAAAAAATCAATTAACTTGTACATAAATAAATTTTTCAACATTAATCAAATATACATTTTAAACATCTTACTATGTAAGTTGCATCCTTGAATTTGTTTTCCCTATGAAGCTTGACAATATCATTGCCAATTGTGTGTCTGAATGAAATGTCAAAAATCTCCATAATGGTGATGATATAACTTCTACAAATCCCGCAACCACTTTACTAAGAGCTTGATAAGTATAAGAGTCACTATCATAGTCAATGTTTGGAATATTGAAACCATGGGGAATATCTACAATGGCTAGGGCATAATCCCTTTTAGGTATGAGTTTAGCAATGTCTTAACAGTCGCCTTGTATTACTTGATATTGAATAGTGTCTAGCCCATTCCAAATGAAATCATTAAGAGTTGGAACAAGTTTAACACTCTTAATACGTTGCTTCCTCAGTCTTTCGATCTTTATTTTTCAATAAAGGTTTTGAAACTATCTTCTCATCTTTTATAAAATAAACAAATATATGTGTAAGTTATAAATTAAAAATAGTACACAGGTGAATAAAAATGAATGTATAAATCAAGATATCTTTTTAAATGAAAGATAAAAAGCTTTTAATGTTGATGTAGAACTTGAATCTGGATAGTTGCGTACAACATCATCCCAACTATCTTCATTCAACAATATAACCATTTGTTCTTGAATTTTCATGTAAAATTTGTGACTGCATAGATAAAATAACAAAAATTTAATATAATGATATGTATAACAAATACTACCAAGAACAACATGTTTTATTTAAAGTATAATTATAATCTAGAAATAAATAAAAATAATTCAACAAAATTACTTTTGAAATTCTTCAGACATTTCCTCTGATGATAATTCCCCTGGCCTCACACGAGATAATATTGTTTTGACAATTTTTTCATCTTTTGCTCCTTGCATCACCTTGCAAGGTGTGATAGTCATATTGTTTGGAAGCTGCTTCATTTCAGGAGCTGATTTACTGTTGCCACATATCAATGGCTTAAACCTTTTGACCCTCTGGTTTTTAATGGCAATGTCTTCCCACATGCTAAAATTCTCATCAATCAACTTCCAAACATCTCCAGTTCTAAATGCCAATTGGAAAATGTTAGCAACACCTATGAATAAATCACTATTTTTGTTGCCTTTTCCACCTTCTGAATTGGTTTTTTCTTCAATTTGATAGCCTATTTCCATACAACATTCCTTTCAGAAATCTGTAGTAACATTTATCCTATCCCCACCACATTTTTCTTCAAATTCACTATGAATAAATCTAACCCTTTGGATGAAGGTCATAGACATCCTATATTCATTATCTGAATTATGATCCCATGCCACTAACTTTGCTTCTGTATCTGATAAACCAACGTAAATGATACATTTCATTGTTTCAAAATGTGGGTTATTAGAATATTCCTCCATCAATTGTCTTTGAGCTTCAATAAAATGGTTCCCCCCAAGCACATAATAATTGTATTCAAAACATTTTGACTTATCAAATGCTTCTTTGTTGGGAACTTGAAGTGGATCAACAAGAAGCACATAACTAACCACATGAGCATATGGATTATACTTCATCAATGTCTTCAAGTTGTGAACATGCAAATGATGTGGCTTTCTAACTTGATATTGACAATGCCCTTCATTTGCTTTATAGGTTTGCCTGACATTAAGCTAAAATGTACGACCACCATCAATTAACTTTCTCTTTGTCAAATTCTCTCGAATGGAATTTTGTTTTGTTTTGATAATGCCATCCTCTAAATCAGCTCCTGGTGTAATGATTTCTCTAATTTATTTTGAAGTTTCACTAGGTTTTTGACTGCTGGTAATGACTGCTACAAAATATTCAACTTTAATTTTCTTGGTAATAACATTCCCAACAGATTTATTCTTGGGCATTGTTACTTTTGGTCTTTTATGGCTCTTCTCAGTTCGAATGTCATCTTTAGTAATGGAAACATATGCTTCACTGTCAATTTCAACTTCATCGTCCTCAAAAGTAACTTGTTTACCTTGCTAGATTTATCCACCAGAGGCCTTTTTTTCTGATTCTTTGGATGTAGTTTTGTAGCATCATCAATTACTACATTTTTCTTGTTTTCCATATCTTCTTCTGACATTGAGTAAAAACTAATGACAACTTTCATGATATCATGCTCTACGAAATGAATGCCTCCCAACCTAATTGAACAACTTTCAACAAAATTCTGCCAAATAAAATATCATATGTCAATAAAAAACAAAGTTAAAAAATATAGCGAGACACTTTCAAGAACGCAAAATGCAAATATAAATAACCATACTTACGATGTTTTGTGTCATCTCATTTACGATTTATTTACACAACTTTGTAGATACCTCTCTCGTGTCATACAATGAATATGATAGTCGGTATTTAATCCTTTCATGTGACTTGGGATCTTTTGTAAGTATGTAAACAAATTCAGTGTCTGGTACCGAACACATATCTATGACTTTTCCCATCACCTCAAAAATTCCATTATCATTCGTTATATCAATATATAGATATATATTCACATTTGTGCTTTCTCTTTCTTTCACATACCAGATTCTAGATGGAAATTTCACCTCTTTCGAATTCTTCCAGTCTGAAATCATCTTCTTATCACTTGAGGCACTTGAAAGATTTGTAGCCATGAGCTCAGGTGCAGTTCGTTCACCAATTTTTTTTTTAAGATACACCTTTAAGAGTTTTTGGTCTAGAAAGATTCACTGAAATTTTCTTTGATGCCATTTTCCTGAAAAATAGAAACACATAAATCAGTAAATAATATAAACATATTAATTTAAATTAACGAAAATATATCATAAATTTTTTATTTGTATGATCAGAATTTCCCCGCTAATGCCGCCCCCCTCAACCGCCTGCCCCGCGACCACCCTTCCACCTGCCCACACCCCCTTTCACCCGCCTGCTCCATGACCACCCTTCCACCCACCCACGCCCCCTCCCTCACCCACTGCCCCACATTCTAAAAGTGTATGCATTAACATTCTAGTGTCAAAAAAGTAAATCACGAATAAAACATTCCAAAATTAACTATGTATATATTATGTGAAAGTAGTGAAAATAGTAAAATTCTTACATTTTATTATTTTTTTTAGTCAAAACCTTCATAGATATATCTTGATTCTATATTCAATAAAAATGTAGAAGAATAAAAAAATCATGTAAACATTTTTTAAACTTTACGCTCAAAATGATATTTACATTTTGATGTTTACAAAACCCAAAAATCTAATATTTTCAAATTTAAAACAATTGATTTTAATATTTCATTTAATATATGTCTGATTTTTTTAATAAGTACAATTTTTTTTTATATGTAATGGCACCCCACAGCACCTACTGGCACCCTACCCCATCCACGCCTCGGGGCACCCACACCCCACCCATCAGCGCCTACCCCCACCAAACACCTCCCCGGGCACCAGCGCCTGCCCCCCAAGACCCCCCCGCGGGCACCGCACCCCAACCCCCGATGCCTTCCCTCCCTCCCTCCCCCGTCTGGGCGTCTGACCCACCCACCCGCGGGCGCCCACTACCCTGCAGGCGCCCACGCCCCGCCCCACCCAAACCCCTTCCCAGGTGCCCCACTCCACCCGCCACCCCCTCTTGGGTGTCCCACGCCAACCCCCAGTGCATCCCCTCGCTTGGGCACCTCACCCCACCCCACCCACCAGCACCCCCCCGAGGCGCCTACCACTTCCCCACCAAAACTCCCCCAAGCACCCCACCCCAACCCCCAGCGCCTTCCCTCCCTCTCTCCCCCCGCCCGAGCGCTCCACCCCAACCCTCGACGCCTTCCCTCCCTCCGTTCCCCCGCCCTGGCACTCCACCCCACCCATTAGCACCCCTCCATGTGCCCTCCCCGCCCCCCACCCTCGCCCGGCCCGTGCCCTCCCCCCGTGGGTGCCCCACCCCACCCAGTGGCACCCCCCAGGTGCTCGCCTCACACCCCCTCTGCCCTTCCCCCGCGGGCACCCCACCCCAACCCCCGGCCCCCCTGCCTCCCTCCCACAGCCCGCGCCCCCTCCCTCCTCCCCCTCCCTTACCGCCCTCCTTCTCTCCCTCCCGTGGCTCCCCCACGGCCAGTGCCCGATCGACGACCCATGCCCCTGCCCGGCAGGCGGCAGGGCGATTCTTAGAATTTCCCTACTGCTTGTCTGGGGATCGCCCTGCCGTCGGTCGGACGCCGGCTAGGGGCGGGCCGTAGGTTGGAGAGAAGGAGGGTAGGGAGGGAGGAGGGAGGGGGCATGGGCCGGGGAAGGGAGGGAGGCTGGTGGGTGGGGTGGGTCAGTTGCAGGGGGAGGGCAGGTGGGGTACGGCGTCGGTGGGTGGGGTGGGGCGCCCGCGGGGGGGAAGGGGGAGGGCACGGGCCGGGGGAGGGAGGGAAGGCACCGGGGGTTTGGGTGGGGTGTCGATGAGCGGGGCGAGGGGCGAGCACCCAGGCGGGGGGAGGGTGGTGCCGGTGGGTGTAGTGGGGCGCCCGGGTGGGGTGGGGCAGGTGCCCGGGTGGGGTGGGGCGGGTGCCGGTGGGTGGGGTGGAGCGCTCGTGCGAGGGACAACGGATTTGGGTGGGGTGGGTGCCCCGTGGGGGGTTTCGTGGGTGGGTGCGTGCCTAGCCGGGGGAGGAAGGGAAGGCACCAGGGGTTAGGGTGGCACGCCCGGGGAGGTGTGGGTGGCCTGGGTGCCTGGGGGGTGTCGGGGGGGCATGGGTAGGGTGCCGATGGGCGAGCTGTGGGTGCTCGAGGGGGTGGATGGGGTAGGGTGCTGTGGTTCGCCATTAAATATAATTTTTTTTGTACTTATTAAGAATATCAGACATATATTAAATTAAATATTAAAATAAAATGTTTTAAATTTAGGGGGGCGTTGGAGGTAGGGGCGAATTGGGCTGTGGCGCCCACCCTGGCAGCTCACTTACCCGCCACGAGGGTTGGGTGATTCTGAGAATCACCCAACCCCACGATAGGCGGGCGAGATGTTGGGCTGCCCCCACAACTCCTACCGCCCCCCCCCCCCCCCCGCCCTCACGCCCACACCCCGCCCGCTCGCTCGACCTCCCCACCTACCCTGCAACACCATGGCGGCCCACCCATAGGTATTGTGTGATTGAGTTTGATTGGGCCCACCATGCTCACGACAGATGTAATTGTTATTTTGGCTTAGAAAAATTATTAATTTAAAAAAAATATCTTTTTCATTAAACTAATTTAATATGAAAATTTTCAAGGAAAAAAATTAACTTACCTTTCAATTGCGAGAATTCTTCATTGAATATGTTGTTGATAGCAATGTAGTTACTACACAAATTCACGAGTCTTTCAACAATTTTCAGAAAGCCTGGATGTGATGTGAGTAATAGTGATAATGAAATTTTAATATATAAGTGAAACTACGGAGATGTTTTACCGTACGGTTAATGTGGGATAATTTGTTTCAAAATATTATAAAGCGAATATTGTAGAATTGTTTTACAATGGATTGAATGTGGGATAATTTTTTTTAGAATATATTATAAATTAAAAAAAAAATTCAATTGTTTAGTAAATATTATATACTTTAACTATTAAAATAATTAATGTAGAAGTTGTAGTTTACAATTTTAATTTTAATGATTTATTTCATAAAAAAAATTAGTTTACATTTTTCAATAAATTGTAGAACAAAATAGTGAAGGTAAATAAATCTAACAAACTTTTTCGAAGAAAATATTTTCGCGAAAATTTTTGGTGGGAAATATTTTCGCGAAACTTTTTGGAGGGAAAATTTTTGGAGGGAAAATTTCATTCTTTAAGCTATATAATATCTTTAGGAGACTCTCCATTTGTATCATTCAACATCTTCTATTTGAAAGGGATGGATTGTTCTGATAGTGAAGTTTCGATTATACACTATCAACATCTTCATCGCATAACAACTCTATTCGTACTGATGAATATAGCAGGAATTCTTCCACTATGAATAGAAAGTCAATTTTTCCACTTAGTCCTGATTCTAAGGACTATGAGAAAAGCACTAATGAAAGAGGGGATGGAGAATTTCAAATAAATAAAGAGTCATAGATTCCACTTAGTCTTGCTTCTATGGACTATGAAAGCCGCAACGATGAAGAGAATGATGGTGAAGTTCAAAAGAATGGAGTGTCACGATGTCCACTTAGTCCTAAATCTGAGGACTATGAGAGCAGCAGTTTTGAAGAGCATGATGGTGAAGTTCAAAAGAATGGAGTGTCACGGTGTCCACTTAGTCCTAATTCTGAGGACTATGAGAGCAGCAGTTTTGAAGAGCATGATGGAAAATTTCAAAAGAAAGGAGTGTCACTGTGTCCACTGAGTCCTAATTCTAAGGACTAAGAGAGCAATAGTGATGAAGAGCGTGATAACGAATTTCAAAAGAATGGAGTGTCAAAGTGTCCACTTAGTCCTAATTCTAAGGACTATGAGAGCAGTAGTGATGAAAAGCATGATGTTGAATTTCAAAAGTATTGAGTGCCACAGTGTCCAGTTAGTCCTAATTCTAAGGACTATGAGAGCAGTAGTGATGAAGAGTAAGATGATGAATTTCAAAATATTGGAGTGTCATGGTGTCCACTTAGTCCTAATTCTGCGAACTATGAGAGAAATAGTTATGAAGAGTGTGATGATGAATTTCAAAATAATGGAGTGTCACTGTGTCCTCTTAGTCCTAATTCTAAGGACTATGAGAGCAGCAGTGATGAAGGAGAGGATGATGCACTTAGTCCTAATTCTAATGAGTATAAAGGTAGCAGTGACAAAGGACAGGATGTAGCATCTTCAATAAGTAAACAATCACATTTTCGACGTAGTAATAATTCTATGGACTATGATAGTAGCACTGACAATGCACATGAGGAAGAATATCCATTAAACATCGAGTAAGATTTTCCATTCAGTCCGAATTCTAAGGACTACGACAGTAGCACTGAAGAAGCAAAAGATGAAGAATATCCTCCAAGTCAATATTTGAAAAGCAGAGCCGATCATAGTGTGGATAACATTCCTCTTAATGATGATGAAAATCCTTATACAAATGATGATCCAATGATGGAGATGTTTGTTGGCTACTTGAATTGTTTATTGATTAAACAGTCAAGTACCACATTAATTTGTCAACCTGGGAAAGTCCTTTTATTTCAAAGGTGACCTTGTACTGTATGTACTTAATTCTAAAAGCATTAAAAGTTGTAGTATACACGATTCTGTTTTCTGTCAAACTCCTTACTCTATGTTATAACAGTTACAATATATTGCAAAGATAAAATGAAAGCAGTTAACTAAGAATACAAATCTGAAAAGAGAAGTAATCGCTGCTCTGTTAGCAGAGGACCACGACCCTATCCTCGGGGTAAGGATGTTCAGCACCTGCCCCTGTAACCAGGTTGCTAATACACACTGCAATTCTAATTCACCGGTGAAGTGTTCTTTTATGATATCAAGAAATTAACAAAACAGAGTATCAGCAAAAAGAAATTATCAGAGGTAATGCTACAGAATCCAAACAGAGTACCAGCAAAAAGGAAATTGCCAAACACACTCACACATTAACAGGAAATAAATGGGTGAATCTTGTGAAGAACGTGGGCCCTGTCCCTCTCACAAGATTCCCCAGAACACAAATGTTGGATTAGGTGCTCAGAACAATCTTCTATTCATCTGCCAAAATGTCCAGTTATAATGAAGATCCAGACTTGTTGTTTGTCTTTCAAAATTTCCCTTACAACTTGTTTCCTTCCCCTCCCCCCTTTTCTACTGTAGATGTCTCCTCTTTATAGAGGAGACATCTATTACAACAGACCGTCATAGTTCATTCAGTTAAACCTTTTTGTCAAAAATAAAAAATCCATCCTTGTTACAGGATGCTGTTACAACAGTGTGACTGTGTATTCCTTCTTGGTCTCTTACTATTACACAGCTGGTAAACAAACTTCAACCATCTTCTTGGAATCCTCGTACTATCCTTTGCCGCTTCATTGTTGCTGATTTAGTAAACTCATGCTGTTCCTGGTGTTTTAGCAACTGTAACCGTGTTTTACCCTTTCTGGACAGTTGCTGGTCGTGTTGTGTCAGCATGGAACTCTGTCGAACTTCTGATAGTTGCTGTTTGTCTTTTCCGGTATAACGTTTTCCCTGCTTTAGATAGTTGCCGTTGCTGGTGTTGCAGAAACTGCGTAGTTTCTATTTCTGGTGTTGCAGCAACTACGTAGTTATTGTTTCTGGTGTTGCAGCAACTACGAATTATAATTTCTGCAGACTTTAGACAGTTCAACAGTTACTTAGCAACTTGGTTAACTTCTCCAAAGATAATTATAAAGATAACGTGAATATGTAATGAATAATTAAACATATAGTAATGCAAAGAGTTACTTCATACCTTGGAATGATTGGGTCATTATATAATCAAAGCTTTCAACTTATGGACTGAAAAAGGGTAATATTATAGAAAAAATTCAAGGTCAAAAGTGGTCAATTTGGAGTCCTAACATCCCCCCCAACTGAAAGGGTTGCATGTCCTCATGCAATGCTTACTCTAAATCTGAGTTGGAGTACTCGGATGAACAGTGTAAATTACTGAGACAATAGCTATAGAAAGTGTTATCAAACTTGTCTCTGAACCTACAGATAGTCTCTAGTTGCCTCCATGTTGCCGCCTCTTCCTTTTTGGATAATCCAAACTGACCCTTGTATTGCTGACCAGATAACCATAAGAGGGGAAATTTAAATCTATAGCCAATCCATTTTTCAGCACATTGTTCCATACATCTAACATAGTAAGGTACCCTTGAAATTGCTGCCTGTAGATTAGGTGGATTATAGGGATGATACTCCTGCTTTTCCTTGGGACAGTTTTCCCAGAATGGGTTGTTGGCTTTAATAGCCAAAGGTGCCTTCGTTCTCACATAGTGTTGGCAATCTCACAAGACCACTGCTTGTAGTTGCCTAATGTGATCAGTCATTCCAGGTTCACTTAACATTCTTTGGTGCTGTGCAATGAAAGTAGCTGCATTTTGAGGTTCAGCCCTAATCCAAAGGAGGCAGTTCTGTTCATTATGTTGAGCTGAGATGAAGGCGTTTTGCCAAGTGAGTTGGTTGGCTAGAAAGGAAATGAAAGCTCTGAGTTGTATGTCGCCAACAAGAGGGAGTATATTCATTTTTCTGTCTTTAGACATGGCTTCGTTGTGGAGATAAAGCTCACACAACAAATTCTGATCATTTTTGGGTGCCTCTGCAAAGGTTTCAATAAATTGTTCTGATGTAATCACCTGATAAGGTCTACCATCTCTAACTGCCTTTATCTGTAAGAATGTTAATCGTTCCCTCAAAAATGCTGCATAGTTGAAAGAGGGTTTTCTTGTAGCAAGTATTCTTTGAACTAACTCAAAAATCTGGGACAGTCTAGCTTTTAGCTCCTTAATTTCTTTGTACTGAGCTTTAGACTGCTCAAGTGCTTCCCAATTCTTATATGCATAACTGAACTAGATTCCCTTTTGCTGTTGGAATGCTTTCTCTTGTGACAGCTCATATTCTCTCCACCATTCTCCTTTTAATTCTTGAAAACTAGCGGTCTCTATTCATGCATCACTGACAGTGGGAGGTTCAGTTTGTGTAAAGGCATCAACAAGAATTTTCTGCTCTGTGATAATTGGAGTAGGCTGGGGTGATTCGATGTCTTCTTTTCCATTTCCAGCCAATGTTTCTTCTTCTTGTTCAACTTGGGTAAGTCGGGGTGACTTTATGTCTTCTTTTCCATTTCCTCCTGATTCCTGTGAAACAGCCAATGCTTCTTTTTCTTTTTCCATAACAGTTTGGGTAGGTCGTGGTGACTTTATGTCTTCTTCTTCATTCCCTGCTGATTCCTGTGAAACAGCCAATGCTTCTTTTTCTTCTTCCATAACAGTTTGGGTAGGCCGTGGTGACTTTATGTCTTCTTCTTCATTCCCTACTAATTCCTGTGAAACAGCCAATGCTTCTTTTTCTTCTTCCATAACAGTTTAGGTAGGCCGTGGTGACTTTATGTCTTCTTCTTCATTCCCTGCTGATTCCTAT
This sequence comes from Pinus tabuliformis, assembly GCA_031772625.1. NCBI lineage: Eukaryota > Viridiplantae > Streptophyta > Pinopsida > Pinales > Pinaceae > Pinus > Pinus tabuliformis. The sequence continues at coordinate 1,009,219,103 of CM062809.1, forward strand.
GAAACAGCTAATGCTTCTTTTTCTTCTTCCATAACAGTTTGGGTAGGTCGTGGTGACTTTATGTCTTCTTCTTCATTCCCTGCTGATTCCTGAGTTACAACAAATCCTTCTAGTTCTTTCTTTACACTTTTTGGAGATCCTGTTGGTTCTTGTGTTACAGCAGGTCGCTCTGTTTCCACCTGTATAGTTTTTGGAGAACCTGCTGGTTCTTGTGTTGCAGCATGTTCTTCTGTTTGCTCCTACACAGTCTCTGGAGAACCTACTGGTTCTTGTGTTGCAGCAAGTTCTTCTGTTTGCTCCTGCATAGTTTCTGGAGAACCTACTGGTTCTTGTGTTGCAGCAAGTTCTTCTGTTTGCTCCTGCACAGTTTCTGGAGAACCGACTGGTTCTTGTGTTGCAACAATTTCTTCTGTTTGCTCCTGCACAGTTTCTAGAGAACCTACTGGTTCTTGTGTTGCAGCAAGTTCTTCTGTTTGCTCCTGCATAGTTTCTTGAGAACCTACTGGTTCTTGTGTTGCAGCAAGTTCTTCTGTTTGCTCCTGCACAGTTTCTGGAGAAACTACTGGTTTTTGTGTTGCAGCAAGTTCTTCTGTTTTCTCTTGCACCATTTTTGGAGGGCTTGCTGGTTCTTGTGTTGCAGCAGGTTGCTCTGTTTCAGCAGAGGGTTTTGGTGGTTCTGTTTTTGCTTCTGTAGCAAATTATTTCATTTCAACTACAACAGCAGGAGGTTCTGGGATGACTCTAGTCATTGATTCTGCAACTACCTTGTATCCTGCTTGAGTGTATATCTCACCACAATTGACGCACATATATTCATTCTCTTTACTCTTCTCCGCTGCAGATGCTACCCATGCTAAAATGTGCAGGTTACGTTCATTTTGATAAGCTTCCTTGACCCTTATTATTTCCTCCTGCTAATCCTGAATTTATGATTTCAGAAATTCAATTTCTTCCTGCAGGGCAGATATGGTAGGCTGAGCTTGTGGAGGCAGAGGTTGTGTTTCGGCATTCATTTGAACATTTATACCCCCAACAGTTGGTTCTTGTGTGTCACATGGTGGGTTAGTGGTTGTTTCTTGTGTTGCAGCCACTTGGCCAATATTACCTTGGGTGTCGGCAGCTGGTTCTTGTGTGACAGCTGCCTCAAAAGATAATGTCACGACACTGTGAACACTCTGCATCTCAGCCCCCGAAGGTGAGGGAGAGGAGTTTCCAGGGCTGGTGGGAGTACGAGGTTTTAACATGATGGGTGGGGAGCTGGGGAGGGTGTGGCTAGGGGATTCAGCTATTACAGACGACCGAGTCCTTTGCTTGGGTAGAGAAGCAGGGAATTCAGAAATTTTTCTTTTTAGGCTAGCTTTCTTTAAAATAGGGGCAGTGGCAGAAATAACAGCTGCTTTAGCTGAAGCCCTAGTTCTTCTTCTTTTTGGTGGAGTTTCATTTTTCTGCTGTATCTTTCGTTTGAGAAGGGTAATAGGGATGTTATCATCAGAGTCATCGGTAGAAATACCAAGTATAGGAACGGATGGGTCAGTTTTATTGGGGGATGGAGTTGTTTCTGTGGGTATTTCTACTGCTGATTGTACATTTTCAGCAACTTGTGGGGGCGTTTGCTGGAGGATTTCTTCGGGAATTTGCTCTGGAATGTCCTCTGTTTGCTGAGGGATTTCTTCATCCTGCTGAGGTATGTCCTCAGCTTGGTGAAGAACTTCCTCTTCCTGATGAGGAATTTCCTGTTCTGGCTGAGGGATTTCTACCTCTTGGTGGGGATTGATGAGGGGAGGGGGGTTATTTAAGGCAAGGCCCTTATTTATCAGTAATTGAGCTAGATGGTGGTGTTTCAAGGAATGGAGCAGACGCTTTGCGTTGACAGTGTAACGTGACATATTTTTAAGACATCCCAATAGATAATATGGCATATTTATCAACTAACCATGCCTCAAGTGGTTCAACAAGACGAAATCGTGCTGGTAAATTACCTGGTACCGGCCTTCGCATGTCAGGTATTGCTTTACAAATTCAGCAACTTTCGACCACGGTTGAGGCAGTGATTGAAGTGCTACGCCTCTGCCCTTGGGTTCCACCTACTCGCCTGGTTGAAGAAAATCCTGCTGCGCATTGAGGATCAGGTGCTTCCTACTGAACCACCACGTGCCATTAGCTGGTAGCTCGGTAACTTGGGCTATGACTTCCTCCGTGACTGGAATTTGGACACCCTGAATGACAGAAAACTTGTCTGTTAAATTGCATGCAAACTCGAGGACTTGCTGTGCATCGAAGTCTGGAAGTCTCCTAAAATAATCTAGCCATCCCGCTTGCAGGAATATTTGATAAGCCTCGGGATAGAGCTCAAGAAGTGCTGTTGTGCTAGGTTCGTATGTGATGAGATTTCCTCCCATAGCTGTTGTTTCAGTGAAAATTCTCAGTTCAGAGCCGAGCTTCCGAGTTCAGTCCAGAGTAAATCGTTGCAAATGGTAACATGCCATGATGAGATGACTTTTACATATTACCGGGAGAGTTAAGGGCGATGACAGTTGGTGTGCTATATAATTATGACAGCGCTTTGGTAATCCCCCCCCCAAAAGCTACGAGTAAGTGATATGATTGGAAGTACAATTATTCAGTAGCCCTATTAACGTCTCCACATTAACTATTATTTAATGTCCATACATAATCATGCGTACCTTTATGTTTTACCTTTTTGGTTGCTGCGTCGAAAAGTCTTGTCTTGTCTTTTGCTGGATCCATAATGATTAAAGCGGGTCTAAAAGTATGAGAATACCGGCGATTTTTTAGTAATGACAGGAAGTAACAGTGGAGAATTGTAATCATCATAGTGTATGGCTGGTTCTTTTGGTAGGAAATGGTATGTTTTATGCATATAATAATTCGTTCCTTTGGGAGCTGAAGTGGAGAAACTGGTGCTTTTATAAATGAGAGAAACACTGAAAAAGGCATTACGGCATCAGGAAGTGGTGTTACAGCAACGGGAGTTGGTGTTGCAGCAACTGGAAATGATGTTACAGCAATGGGAAATGGTGTTGCAGCAACGGGAAATGGTGTTGCAGCAACAGGGAATGGTGTTGCAGCAACGGGAAATGGGGTGTTGCAACAACGGGAAATGGTGTTGCAGCAACAGGAAATGGTGTTGCAGCAACGGGAGTTGGTGTTGCAGCAACGGGAAATGGTGTTGCAGCAACGGGAGTTGGTGTTGCAGCAACGGGAAATGGTGTTGCAGCAATGGGAGTTCCAAGTCCGCAAAGTGATTCCTTTGAAGCTTTTGTTCTCAGCCATTTTCCAAAGCTAAAATCTGCAAAATAATGAAATGTAATATGGCAACCCTTGGCAGGGATTATTAGTTGAAAAGAATATCTAATCTAAAAAAATGCATAAATAAATAGAAATTTAAGTGCCTTGAGGGACAGCAAGTTCCCCTAGGGAAGCATAGTGTCTAATTGCCATGCAAGTAGCTTTAAAATCTTCTTTAGAAATAGGCCGCTGATATAAACGGAGTCGATACCCATTCACTAGTAGTGGTGTTCTGCTATCATCAATCGTTAAAAGTCTGACTGTCCCATTTGGAAAAACAACATCCACTTCATAAGGCCCTAACCACCTTGTTCTTAACTTACCTTGGAAATTCTCAAAACGGGAGTCATAGAGTAGAGCCCAGTTACCTTTCTGGAACTGCTTTTGCTTGATGGTTCTATCATGCCACCTGCTTCTTTGTTGCTGTATCATGGTTGTTTGATGGATGGCATCCAGTCTCTTCTCGTCCAATTCCTGAAGCTGCTGCAACCTGGCTGTCTGTGCATCAGTCAAGTCGAGGTTAATAGCTAAAGCAGTTCTTAAAGTTTTGATTTCAAACTCTACAGGGAAAACAACATTTTTTCCAAAAACTAATTCATAGGGTGAAAAGCCCGTAGTATTCATCCAAGTAGTTCTATAGGCCCATAATGCCTCGGGCAACCTTTGAAACCAGTCCCTTCTATTCTCCTTTATTGTTTTTGTCAAGATGGCTTCTATGACTTTATTGGTGCTTTCTACCTGCCCATTTGCGTGGGGGTGATAAGGTGTAGTCATTTTGTGCTTAATATGATATTTCTGAAGTGTATTTTTTAAGCCATGAGAGTTGAAAGGAGGTCCTCCATCCGTGACTAGTTCTCTAGGCAATCTAAACCTAACAAAGATTTCTTCAAATAAAAATGTTAGTATTGCTTCTTCATTAGCTTTAAGGAGTGCCTTAGCTTCTACCCATTTAGTCATATAATCTGTGCATACTAATATGTAAACTCTTTGATTGGATGGGGGATTAATGGGACCTATAAAATCTAATGCCCATTTCTCAAAAGGTTCAAGAATTACCTGGGGATTGAGTGGCATTTCATCCCTGTGATTAGGCTGGCCCATTCTTTGACAGCTATCGCAGGCCTTCACATATTTCCTTGCATCTTTAAAGAGTGAGGGCCAATAATAACCCATTCTGAGTACCTTGTGTGCTGTTCTTTTGTCTGCAAAATGCCTTCCACAAGGGCCATCGTGACAAGCCTTTAATACATCATAAATTTCATCTTCACCAATGAATCTCCGAATTTCCTGATCGATTCCTGTGTGGAAAAGGCACCCGCTTATCCAGCTGTACCTAGCACTTTGTTGGATGATCTTTCTTTTTTCCCTGTGTGATAGGTGCGACGGTAATTTTCCTGCAACTAAATAGTTGGCAATGTCTGCATACCAAGGTGAGTGAGCAGATACTGCAAATAAATATTCATCAGGAAAAGAATCATCTACTGGAATGTTTTCATTAGTTTTTAATCGAGAAAGGAAATCAGCAACTACATTTTCTTTTCCTGGCCTATCTACAATTGTGATGTCAAATTCTTGTAATAATAATAACCATCTGGTAACTCGAGCATTTGTAACTGATTTATTCATTAAATATTTAATGGCCGAGTGATCAGTATGCACAAAAGTAGTGTAGCCAGTAATATAATGTCGAAATTTATTGATAGCATAAATGACTGCTAGGAATTCCTTCTCAGTGACTGTATAATTCAGTTCAGCTGGTGTCATATTCTTACTGATAAAATAAATGGCATAGGGAAGACTATTTTCTTCTTAGCCCAAGACAGCTCCAATTGCAGTATCTGAGGCATCAGAGGATATATGAAAGGGTAGTGCCCAATTAGGTCCTCTCAAAATGGGAGCTGTAGGCAACTGATGTTTAAGTTCATTAAATGCTTTTTCACAATCATCAGTCCACTTAAATTCAACATTTTTTGTTAATAACACAAATAGACGAGGAGCTATTTTGGAAAAATTCTTAATAAATCTTCTATAGTATCCAGCATGTCCTAAAAAGCTTCTTACATCAGTTTGTGTTTTGGGGATAGGGAGGGTCTGAATTACCTGTATTTTGGCTGGATCGACTTGAATTCCTAGGAATGAGATGAAGTGATCCAATACAATACCTCGATTCATCATCATATGACATTTTTCAGTGCTTAAGGAAAGGTGTGCTTCTACACATCGCTTAAGTACTTTTTCAAGATTCTGCAGTGCATTCTCAAAAGTCACTCCATAAGGAGTAAAGTCATCCATAAATATTTCTAAGGAATCATTTAGCATATCAGAAAAAACCCCTATCACTGCTCTTTGAAATGTTGTTGGAGCATTACATAGCCCAAATGGAAGAACCTTGTAAGCAAATGTCCCCCATGGGCTAGTATACGTGGTCTTGTCCTGGTCTTGGGGTGCAATCTTAATCTGATTGTATTCACTAAATCCGTCCAAAAATGAAAAGAATTTCTTACTTGCCAAATTATCTAATACCTGATCAATGAATGGTAAAGGGAAATGGTCTTTCTGGGTGGCTTTATTCAAAGCTCTGTAATCCACACATACTCTCCATTTGCCATTTTTCTTGGATACAATTACAAGTGGGGAAACCCACTCACTATCAGATATAGGGTATATAAATCCTGCATTCAACAGTTTTTGAAGTTCCTCCTTCACAATTTCCCTTAGATTGGGATTCATCCGCCGCTGGGGTTGACAAACTGGGCGGGATCCTTCTTTAATATAAATGCGGTGAGTGCATAGCTCAGGAGAGATCTCCTTCATGTCTGTATAATCCCATGCAAATACTTCTTTATTTTCCCGGAGTAACTTTATTAACTGTTGTTTTTCATTATCAGTTAAGTTAGGATTTATATTTAATTTTTTGCCAGGCTCAATTTCTATTGTTGTACTTTTGGAGGGGCTGCCTACTATTGTCTGAGATAAATTTTTAGCTTTCAGGTTCTGCTGAGATTTAAATTCCAAGATTGCAGTGAAGTGATTATACATTTCTGGGCTAACCGAAGAAGGTTCAGAAATGAAGCTGCTGATTAATTCATATTCGGTAGAGTCTTTGAAAGTTAAAGCTTGTCTGATAGTCAAGATAGGTTGGGTTTCTTCATCCTAATAATATAGCCATCCAGAATTGTCATTATTAATCATGGGTGTAGCATGAGGATAAAGGGTAAGCTGTTTGGTTTCCTGCCCATTAGAGATGGTCATTGATCCTGATCTACAGCTGATGAAAGCATCTGTTGTAGCTAGCCAAGGTCTTCCTAGAATCAGTGGATGACCCCCCAACTTTGTTTTAGTTTGTAACACCACAAAATCAGCTGGGTAATTCCAGGATTCTACAGAAATTATTAGATCTTCAATGACTTCTTCAGGTTTAATTGTAGAGCGATTAGCCAACTCTAGGATGGTTGGAGTTTCCCTAATAAAGTTTTTTAACTGTAGAAATTGTGTTGTTTCAAGTGTCATAATGTTTATTACAGCACCTAAATCTACTAGAACTTTAGAGACAAAAGTTTTTCCAACCTGAACTGTTACTGTAGGGTGACCAGGGTTGCCATATTTCACAGGAGGATCTTTTTCTGTCATTAAAGCAGTCAGTTCTCCCATCACATGAACTGTGAGGGGGTCCTTAGCTTTTCTTCCAGGTTTTTTTATGCAGATATCTCTAACAGTCCTAGCATAAATGGGAACATCTTTTAGCGCTTGCAATAATGGAGTTTTAACATATAAATTCTGTAGTTAGCCTAAAAGGTTAAAAGCAGGTTGCTCAAGTGTTTTGGTGAGAGCCAGACGTTCAGGGAATGGCGGATCTGTTGTTTGAGCATTGTTGTTAGATGTTGATTCAACTGTTTCAGCATTATTGTTAGCTGGTTTTTCTTTTCCAACTTCCTCTTTATCAGAGTCAGTAATGTCGTCAATGATGGGTTCAACAATTCTCCCTCAGCGAAGATGAATATCGTTACATTGCATGGGGGAGGCAGGCTGATTTTGAATATCAATTATTTGCAAAGCTTTATTGTTATTTGGGTTGGGGTTGGGTTGCACAGGCAGCTGTGGTCTAATTGCTTGGTTATTCGGAGAAGTATTGGATGGTAAGGAAAGAGACTGTTGATGCTGAGGAAATGGCATCTGCTGGGCTACCCAGTTTGGATTCCATTGATTAAAATACGATTGCTGGGGAGCCCAAGGATTCCATATGGTAGGATCAGGAAAAGGAAGACTTGGTTGTTGTATGGGTAGGAAATTCATCGTATTAAAGGGTGGGTACTGCATTTGGTTCATGGGTGGGTAATTTGTTTGAAAGAGAGAATGATTATTCCAACGATTAAATGCTGTGTTAGAATTCATACCTTGTCTTTGTGGCCATTGCCTCCTCTGTGTCATCAGGTACACTGCTTCAGCCTCTTCTTCAGTTGACTGCAATGCTGCTTTTATTCCCGGTAGAGAGGGGCATTGCTGGGTCCCATGGTCCTTTTCACAGATCGTGCAGATTGGTATCTTATCTAGTGGGCATTCCCTGAGTGGGTGCTTGTCTCTGCATTTAGAACAAAAAATAGCTAGGGCAGCTTCTGCTTCTGCCTGTTTCTTTTTTACCTGCAGAGCATCAATTTGTGAAGCAAAGGAGCTTAACATCTCAGTTTTAAATTCTTCCAACAAATTACCTATTTCAACCCTTGTTGATCCTCCACTTGCAGTCATTCTGGACTCTTGAATATACATTGTCCCTGCTTTTTGATCTGCTTACTGCTCCTCTTGAACATCTCATGCAGAGGTTGATAATTTCATCAAATGGTTCCTTGGAAATGTCCCCTTTTCCCACCATATTCAACATGTCCAAGCAGTCATCTCGTACCCCTTTCAGCAATATTGTTTTCAGAATATCTTTACTCACGGTAGGGTGGTCAGACCGCTGCAGATTATAATGCAGTCTTTCCACAAAGTCCTCTAAATTCTCGTCCTCCTTCTGAACCATTTTAAACAACTCTTCCTTCATTTCTCTTGTTCGGCAGTAATATTTGGCCAGAAATCTTTCTTTCATCTGATCCCAGGTAGTGATTCCCTGAGCTCCTAAGCTCATAAACCACCTTAATGCATTCCCTTTCAGTGTTGCTGGAAACAGTTTTAGTTTCTAATTAGGGCTCACATAATCATAACTCCTACATAGTGTATCGAATTCAAAGAGGAATTCATCCGGGTCTTCAGAGGATAACCCATGAAAGTTGGGTAATGCTGAAAGTGGAATGTTCTTCATAGGGGTTGCTCCTCTCAGGAGCTCCCCAATAGGGAACTCTAGGGTAGAGAGTGAGTTTTCCCCCCTTCCTTCTGCTCTGTTATCCTCCATTGGTCTTTTTCCTGAATCGCTTGCTTTATCTTCTGTATCTTCTATTTCTTCAGGTTCTTCTACCAGTTCCTCAGGGTATTCTGGTACTTCCAGCTTCCTTTCAGGTCCTAGTACTTCCTTCGTCTGTCGATCTGTTTGTGAGGAATACTGGATCTGAGGTCTCCGGGAACTCGTCCTCTCTGATGTCTCAGCCTTTGAGATAATTTCATCAATAAAGTTTTTTCTTCCTCCTCCTTCTTTGCCGCCTGTGAAATTAGGTTTCCTGCATCCTCTCATGCACCTGTTATTCTTAAAAATAAATCATTAATGCTTTTAAAATCTCTAGTCGCCTTCCCCGGCAACGGCGCCAAAATGTTGGCTACTTGAATTGTTTATTGATTAAACAGTCAAGTACCACATTAATTTGTCAACCTGGGAAAGTCCTTTTATTTCAAAGGTGACCTCGTACTGTATGTACTTAATTCTAAAAGCATTAAAAGCTGTAGTATACACGATTCTGTTTTCTGTCAAACTCCTTACTCTATGTTATAACAGTTACAGTATATTGCAAAGATAAAATGAAAGCAGTTAACTAAGAATACAAATCTGAAAAGAGAAGTAATGGCTGCTCTGTTAGCAGAGGACCAGGACCCTATCCTCAGGGTAAGGATGTTCAGCACCTGCCCCTGTAACCAGGTTGCTAATACACACTGCAATTCTAATTCACCAGTGAAGTGTTCTTTTACGATATCAAGCAATTAATAAAACAGAGTATCAACAAAAGGAAATTATCAGAGGTAATGCTACAGAATCCAAATAGAGTACCAGCAAAAAGGAAATTGCCAAACACATTCACAAACTAACAGGAAATAAATGGGTGAATCTTGTGAAGAAGGTGGGCCCTGTCCCTCTCACAAGATTCCCTAGAACATAAATGCTGGATTAGGTGCTCAGAACAATCTTCTATTCATTTGCCAAAATGTCCAGTTACAATGAAGATCCAGACTTGCTGTTTGTCTTTCAAAATTTCCCTTACAACTTGTTTCCTTTCTCCCACCCTTTTCTACTGTAGATATCTCATCTTTATAGAGGAGACATCTATTACAATAGACCGTCATAGTTCATTCAGTTAAACCTTTTTGTCAAAAATAAGAAATCCATCCTTGTTACAGGATGCCGTTACAACAGTGTGACTGTGTATTCCTTCTTGGTCTCTTACTGTTACACAGCTGGTAAACAAACTTCAACCGTCTTCTTGGAATCCTCGTACTATCCTTTGCCACTCCATTGTTGCTGATTTAGTAAACTCATGTTGTTCCTGGTGTTTTAGCAACTGTAACCGTGTTTTACCCTTTCTGGACAGTTGCTGGTCGTGTTGTGTCAGCATGGAACTCTGCCGAACTTCTGATAGTTGTTGTTTGTCTATTCCGGTATAAAGTTTTCCCTGCTTTAGATAGTTGTTGTTGCTGGTGTTGCAACAACTACGAATTATAATTTCTGCAGGCTTTAGACAGTTCAACAGTTACTTAGTAACTTGGTTAACTTCTCCAAAGATAATTATAAAGATAACATGAATATGTAATGAATAATTAAACATATAGTAATGTGGAGAGTTACTTCATGCCTTGGAATGATTGGGTCATTATATAATCAAAGCTTTCAACTTATGGACTGAAAAAGGGTAATATTATAGCAAAAATACAAGGTCAAAAGTGGTCAATTTGGAGTCCTAACAATGTTGCCAAAAAATATTGTATCAAGGAGTAGGAGTAGACCTTTTCGTATCAATGCAAGTTGTTCTAGTTATACAAGGGGCAGAGAAGAATATCTAACAAGAAGAAGTGCTCTCATTTCAAGTGAATGTTACCAAAAATATTGCTTGAAACATATGGATTTCAAATTTGCATTAGAAAACAAGAAGAGATATTTGTCAATGAATAAAAGCATGTAAAATTCATCTTTAGTTGGGTGCATGCAATCTACATTGTTAGGTTATGATTATCATATTGGGAATTTATTTATCTGTAGAAAAGCTTTCAAAATGTTTAATTCGATTGAGAATTTTCGTCTCTCGAGAATTCAAGAAAATTTGGAAAAGGATCCCACATTTTATTCAGAAGTACGTCATAAAAGACAATTTGGGCCATTATCAAATACTGCAATGTCATGGATGAAAGATTTCTTTTCAAAGCATGGACACTGTATGCTAAATAGAGAGACAATACATATTCCAAAAAAAATTTCAAGACAAGAAATATACAACTTATACAAAGAATATGCAATGTTGAAATTTGGTACCGAAGGACAGGTGGTTCCCTTAGGCTTTGATCTTTGGCCTAGGGAAAAGTGTCCAAAAGAATTTAATTTTTCTCCTAAAGTGACTTTATAATTTTATAAAGTTAAATCTAATTTAAAAGTGACTTTAAGTGATAAAGTTACTAAGTCTAATTTTAAAGTGACTTTTATAAAGTCAATGAAAAATTAGAAAGGAAAAGTGACTTTGGAAATAAATAACTAAGTGGGTCCTTATTAAAGTGGGGTGAATTAAAAAATAAAAAGTGAGATTTAAATGGGCATTTAATCTCAGCCATTGATCTAAATCTATTTCAGCTATTGGATTTATAGATCACCCGAAAGTCACTTGGGTCACCCAAAAGTCATTTGGAGTTATATTAAGGGAGGAAAAGATCACATTCGATTCAATTCTTTCATGAGTAGATTGGGAGAAGGAGAGCAAGAGAGCAAGAGAGATTTCTGAGCAGGGAGGAGAAGGAGACAGTAGCTTGGCACACATTCCAAGGCAGCAGTTGAGCAGATTTGTACGGCTGATTCAGCACACAGTGAAAGGCAGATTTTGGCACGATTTTTGAGGAGAGGTTTGCACAAAAATCGAGGAGCAGTTTGCTGGTTTTTCTGCACGCAAAGCGAGGGCCATACAACAACATTTAATGCTAAAAGTGGGCACAAAAATCGAGGAGACCGTACTACATTTATTGCTGTCCTGTTTACTGTAATTTCCAGTTTGCTGTGAAGCATGGGAAAAGAGATAAGTTGTAAATTTGCTTGCTGATTTTTTGTTAAAAAATTCTCACTGTAAAAGGCAATTTTCAGAAATAAAGAAGAACTCTGAAACTGGTTTTCCCCAAGAGTTGTAGGGGGTTTTTCCAGGGTCACATTGACCAAAAATCTCAGTGTTTAAATGTGTTTTAATGGCTGTTTATTACTGCTGATTTTTATTTCTGCAATTTCCAGCATTCTGTAAAATTTTCAGAATTTGTGTTTTCAGCAAATTTATTTTTTTCAGCTTGTTAAATGTATGGTTATGGGAAAGGGCATTTAACTATATGGGAGAAATAAGGAGAAACTGAAAACCAGGGTGGGAAAACAGAAATTTCTACATGGTATCAGAGCTTGAGTGCTGAAGGGCAGTTTGGGACAGCAAAAGGAAAAATTACAGTTGCTGATTTTTCACTCAGAAAATTCTAGCAAGCTGATTTTTTCATAAACAGCGGTTTTATCTTTACTACTGCAGTGCTATTTTTCAGTTTTAGGACAGCAGGATATCATTGGGATTGAGGGTGGAGGATAGGCTGGATGGGCATATAAATTACAACGTTTGGAAGGAGAGAATGCAGAGTATCTTTGAGGAGGAAGAAGTCTGGGATATCATGGTGCATACCACACAGAACCCTGTTGTTGTGTCTACTGATGCTACTCAGTTGATAGCTTATAATAAAAAGAACAACAAGGGTAAGAGGCTGATTCTAGATGGAATCAAAGACCATTGCATTCCTCATGTGAGAGGAAAGAGCAATGCCCATGAGATGTGGACAACATTGTCCAATCTCTACCAGAGTACCAATGAGAACCAGAAGATGGTCCTGAAGGAGAAGCTGAAGAACATTAAGATGGGTAATGATAGTGCAGCTGGATATCTCACAAAGATTAATAATATGAGAGATGAGTTGGCAGCGATTGGAGAGGCCATTCCACCCACTGAGTTGGTGCGGATTGCAGTGAATGGCCTCCCCCGTTCATGGTTGAACTTTGCTGATGGGGTTTGTGCACGTGAGACCCTTCTCACATGGGAGAGGTTTTGGGATGATTGCATTCAGACAGAGATCAGGAAAGGTCAGCTTGGGGCAACCAAGCTAGTTGAGCAGGATGAGGATGTAGCACTGGTGGCAGGAGGCAAGAAATGCAAAGGGAAGAAGCAGGCTTCCACAAGCAGTGGTGGGGGCAAAGGCAAAGGTAAAGGTAAACAGGGGAACACACAGAAGGACTATTCCAAGGTGAAGTGTTGGAATTGTCAAAAGATGGGACACTATGCAGTTATGTGTCCGGAGAGGAAGAAGAAGAAGGGGAAGAACCAGAACGTGGCAGATTCAGCAGAGATTGAGGACTTTGCTGATCGTTTTGACCGAGAGTTTGCATTCACTACGTGTGAGTCCTCTAGTGCAGGATCACCTGCCACACAGGTTCAGAGGGAGCATGCTTTTCCCTCGATTAGCAGAGAATCTTCAGGTATCTGGTATGTGGACAGTGGGGCTTCACGTCATATGATAGGAGTCCGTGAGTACTTCTCAGAGCTTTCAGAGAGTGGCACTGATATTGAAGTAGTACTCGGTGATGACAGAGTTGTTAGAGCAGTCGAGGTGGGGACAGTGGCATTTCAGAGGGAGTCCAAATCTCCCTTGAAGGTGTCAGAGGTTCTTTATGTGCCACGGATGATGAAGAACCTCGTATCCGTCTCAGCTTTGGAGGACAGAGAATATGAGGTATTGTTCAGGGGAGGACAGGTGTTGATGTATCCCAGGGGCACTCCAGCTGATTCAGCTAGAGTGATAGGTGTACCCCATGCAAAGGTGTACAAGTTTGCATTCCAGCCCCTTTTGGCATTGAGCAATAGTACCGATAGCAGAGCTAGCAGTTCTGAGCTGTGTGAGATTTGGCACCGGAGGATGGGACATATGTTTCATGGAGCCTTGAGGACATTGCGGGAGATCACTACAGGTGTGCCAGATTTCAGTACTCATCACTTTGATACTTACAGAGGTTGTGCGATGGGCAAATTTGCCAAATCCCCTTTTCCCAGCAGTGACAACAGAGCGACGGGGATACTTGATTTGATTCATTCCGATGTGAGCGGTCGGATGTCTCATGTTTCCTTGAGTGGATATGAGTACTATGTTTTATTCATTGATGATCACTCCAGGAGGACCTGGATTTATTTTTTGAAGACCAAGAGTGACGTCTTCAAGCGGTTTCAGGAGTTCAGAGCTCTTGTGGAGACTCAGACAGGTCGAAAGATCAAGTCCTTGAGGTCAGACAATGGAGGAGAGTACACCCTTGGAGAGTTTGTTGACTATTGTGCGGAGGCAGGCATTAGGAGGGAGTTCACTGTTCCTTACAACCCCCAGCAGAACGGGGTTGCGGAGAGGAAGAACAGATCCATCATAGGGGCTGCCAAAGCCATGTTACATGATTAGGGGTTGCCATTGTTCTTGTGGGCAGAGGCATGCAACACAGTTGTTCACTTGCAGAACAGGAGTCCGCATCATGCCTTAGGGCACATGACTTCGGAGGAGGCTTTCTCTGGGAAGAAGCCTGATATTGGTCATCTTCATATCTTTGGATGCATTACATACTCCTATATACCCAAGGAGAAGAGGACCAAACTAGAGCCCATCACAGAGAAGGGTATCTTTGTGGGCTACAGTGAGACCTCAAAGGCCTTTCGGATTTACATTCCTGCATAGAGAAGAGTTGTTGTCAGACGGGATGTGAAGTTTGTTGGAAATAATACTAAGGGGGGGGTGAATTAGTATTATCAAATTCCTTTCAATATATCTTCCTTATTTATAATTTGAATAATTCTTCAAATATTGATCATTACTTTGTATGTCAGTATCATAAAATAATGAGTAGGAACAAGAAAAGCAAATAGTCACAGAAAAGAACACCAGATATAAGGTGGAAACCTAATGTGGGTGAAAACCACCTGCTGCAATATGTCTCTATCTTCTTTTAATAAGAAACTCCTTTTACAATGATTTTGTACTGGTGCAGTCCTTTACCAGTACGCAGGCTACAACCTGCAGAGAGCTACAACTCTCTCTCTTGTTTTCCAGTCTCTCCTGGAAGGGAGCTACAACCCCCTACTTCTTTTCTTTCAAGGACCACTTTTCATTAATTTTCAGACTGGATCCAAGAACATCAAAAACCCATCAACTACACTTGCATCATCAATCTCTGATTTATCCAATACTGAATCAATGATTTCACCAAAGCCAACCCGCATACAGATCTGCAAATATTTCCTTATAACTTTGCAGTTGTTCCATACATCAGACATACCCAGATCATAACATGTGTACAATAAAACATGCATCAATAATTCAGATCTATAAATTCATTCTTTCAAATATTTAGATATTAGTTAACCCAGATTATTAGATTTATAGATCAAGCGTGTGCCACATATCAGAGATCAAAATCATATAGAGATACCACTATTCTAGCCTTAAGATTTTGACCCATCAATAGAACTTATCCTTCTCCTTACGCTCAGGTTCCTTCTTCATTCAGATCCAAATCTACACCATAACCCAATCACCATATTCCAGATCTAGCACTTTATCAGATATTCAATAATTTAGAAGATGCTTTGCCAAATGATCTCCTTCCTCTTTTATAGCCTTAGTCCTTTCTCAATACCACGGTCCAAAACCATAGGATCAAAAAACTGTTGGACTAATACCATGAACCAACCATGAAAGTGCGTGAGATCAACACTTTTGGATGCAATACCACGAACCAAAACCATAGGATCAAAAACTATCGGACTAATACCATGAACCAACCATGAAAGTGCGTGAGATCAACACCTTTGGATGCAATACCACGGACCAAAACCATAGGATCAAAAAACTGTCGGACTAATACCATGAACCAACCATGAAAGTGTGTGAACTTTTCTCTTGCATGAAGGGAACGTTTCTCCGCATGAAAGTGCGTAAACTTTTCTCTACATGAAATAAAATTTTCTCTGCATAACAGTGCGTGAACATTTCTCTACATGAAATAAACTCTTCTCTGCATAAAAGTGTGTGAACTTTTCTCTACATGAAATAAACTTTTCTCTGCATAAAAGTGCGTGAACGTTTCTCTACATGGAATAAACGTTTCTCTGCATAAAAGTGCGTGAACTTTTCTCTACATGGAATAAACTTTTCTCTGCATAAAAGTGTGTGAACTTTTCTCTACATGAAGGAAACTTTGTTGCACTATAATTTATCAAATAAATTTGTTGCACTATAATTTATCATTTGTGTGATTTGCCATCAAGGACAACACTTGTCTCATAATGCCAACAATCTCCCCCTTTGGACTTGTCATACTGAGAATTGTCATCTGATATCTCTTCCGTAGATTCATCTAGATATATATAAGTGAGTTGATCTTCTATGAGTTGTTTGCCATCAAGTACAACACATGCATCATAATGCCAACAATCTCCCCCTTTGGACTTGATGGCAACAGTACCAAATCACTCTCCCCCTTTGACATTAAGGGCAAAGGGTGAACCAAGATATTCTCTTTCCTAGAAAGGCATTCCACTGTTCATACTCCCCCTGAGTACCTGTTGAAATCTCTAAATGAGCTCCCCCTTTGTATATGCCAAGGTGTACCAATCTGTTCATGCTACATGCTGATAGCTCTACTCTTTCTGAATTGTGCTATTCATGCTCCCCCTGACTGTAGGAAAGATCTGCAAAAGATGTTCTTCAAGAAGAACCAAGACTTATACATCATGAAAGAGATAGAGACATATTGCAGCAATATTCAGACCAGCATCCATGATCTCCTTCTGTACTTCCTCCATAATGCCAACATTGCATGATATGCTCCCCCTGAACCTGTGCCATTCGATCTTTGACCAATGTACGCATATACTTCAGATGAACCTTGCGTACAACCAACAATCAAAAGAGATTCAACAACAAGATGATACATCAACAACCCACAGCTTTTGCCTGAGGTATTCAAAGGTCTCCCTAGGCAATGGTTTGGTGAGTATATCAGCAACCTGTTCCTTAGAAGGAACATACTCCAACTTGACCTTTTGTTCAAGCACTTGTTCCCGAAGAAAGTGATACTTGATTGGTATGTGCTTGGTTTTTGAGTGCATGACTGGGTTCTTTGAAATGCTGATTGCGCTTGTATTATCACATAAGATGGAGATAGGTGGTGTACAAGTGATTTGAAAATCCTGCAGGGTCTGCATCATCCAAAGGAGTTGAGTGCAACAAGATGCAGCAGCAACATATTCTGCTTCAGCTGTAGACAAGGCAATCGAACTCTGTTTCTTGTTGAACCAAGATACTAATCTGGAACCCATAAAGAATGCACCACCACTTGTGCTCTTCCTGTCATCCACGCTTCCGGCCCAATCTGCATCAGTATAAGCATGAAGAGTGAGATCTGTATTTCTAGGATACCATAAGCCATAATTTTGAGTCCCTTGAAGATATTTGAAGATTCTCTTTACTGCCTGAAGATGAGTTTCCTTTGGATTTTCCTGAAATCTTCCAACTATTCCCACTGCATGCATGATGTTTGGTCGGGTACCTGTCAAATAAAGTATACTTCCAATCATAGATCTGTAGGTTGGTTGATGTACTGTTGCTGATTCATCATTTTCACTGAGACTACATCCTGTGACCATGGGTGTACATACTGGTTTTGCATCTTCCATGCCATATTACTTCAAAATCTGCTTGAGATACTTGGTTTGAGACAAGAAGATCCCTCCTTCCTTTTGTTGGAGTTGCAGACCAAGAAAATATGTCAATTCTCCAAGCAAGGACATTTCGAATTCTTTCTACATCACCAAGGCAAATCTTTGACTCATAGATTCTTCATTGCTGCCAAAGATAATTTCATCTACATACACAACAAGTATTAGCAATTTGTCATTTTCAATTTTTATATAAAGATTGCTATCTGCTGATCCTTTTGAAAAACCTTGTTGATGAAGATATTTGTTCAAACGATAGTACCAAGCCCTTGGAGCTTGTTTAAGACCATAGAGAGCCTTTTTCAGTCTGTATACAAGATTTGGATCATTTCCAAGAATGAACCCATCTGGTTGCTCAATGTATACTTCTTCTTCTAAGTCTCCATTCAGAAAGGCTGATTTCACGTCCATTTGAAATACTTTGAACTTTTGAAAGCTTGAGAGAGCAAGGAACATTTGGATGGCCTCAAGTCTTGCAACAGGAGCAAAAGTTTCATCAAAATCTATTCCTTCTTGCTGCGCATACCCTTTACAAACTAGTCTTGCCTTGTTTCTAATTACTTCCCCATTTTCATTCAATTTATTTTTGAAGACCCATTTTGTCCCTATAACATTCTTATCCTTTGGTCTAGGAACCAACTCCCAATTGTTGTTATTTTCGATCTTCTCAAGTTCTTCATCCATTACTTTGACCCAACATTCATCTTTGCATGCCTCTTTTACATTTTGTGGTTCAGTGGAGGAGAGTAATGCCAAATAGCTTGAAGCTTCTGCAATTGTTCTTCTTGTTTGTACACCTGCTTCTTTCTGCCCCAAAATCTGAGATTCTGGATGATTCTTCTGAATGTACCGGGATGGAGTCTTCTCTTCTATTCTTATATGTTCCTCTGGTGCTCCTTGAGGTTCTTCTTCTTCATCATTCTGTCTTTGAGGGTAATCTTCATCTTCTTCGATATTTTCATGATTTACTTGCCTAGGAATGTATCCCTTTTCATCAACCACTACATCAATGCTGTCAACAATTCTTCCAAGTCTTTTATTGTAGCACTTATATGCTTTGCTGTGTGGATAATAACCAAGAAGAATGCCTTCATCTGCTCTAGGTTCAAGTTTTCCAAGTTGCTCATCAGTATTCTTAATATACAATTTGCTCCCAAAGATTTTGAAGTGCTTTATCGAAGGAGTCTCACCATACCAGAGCTCATGAGGAGTTTGAGTGTTGTTCACTCGGACATTTGTTTTGTTGAGAATAACAACCGCAGCATATGCGGCGTCACCCCAGAAAGTTGTGGGAGTTCCAGACTCATCCAGCATAGCACGAGCCATTTGTTGGACTGTTCTGTTCATCCTTTCCACCACTCCATTTTGCTGAGGAGTTCTAGCTGTAGAGAATTCTCTTCTTATCCCATGTTCTTCACAGAAATCGAAAAATTCATTAGAGGTAAACTCTCCACCTCTGTCAGACCTGAGGCACTTAATTTTGTAACCTGATTCATTTTCAACCGAGGCTTTGAAGGATTTGAATTTCTCGAATGCTTCGTCTTTGTGCTTCATAAGTCCTAACCAAACAAACCTGGAGAAATCGTCAATGAATAATATCAAGTATTCTTCTCCTCGAGGTGTCCTTTTCCTAAATGGACCACATACATCTGTATGGACTAGCTCAAGAGGCATGCTAGCTGATCCTTCCTTCTCTGGAAAGTTAGTTCTGGTTTGCTTTCCAAACTGACATGATTTGCATATGGTGTTGTTTGGAATTTTGATATCTGGAAGACCACGAACTGCCTTATATTTGCATGCTTTCCTTATTTGTGAAAATCTTAGATGCCCCAACCTCCGGTGCCATAACCAGTGTTCATCATCCTTGCTCAAATAACATTGTTATTGTCCTTCTTCAAATATGTATAGATTATTTGGAGTTCTTCTACCTTTGATCACTGTTTCACATGTATCAAGATCACGAACACGACATCCGTTTGATCTAAATATCACCTCGGTTCCTTGATCACACATCTGGCTGACACTTAGAAGATTATGCTTCAATCCATCAACATACAAAACATTTCCAGCTTTGACCTTTTCTTTTAACTGAGCAGTGCCTTTTCCTTTTATAGCTGCAGGAGTATCATTTCCAAAAGAAACTTTCTTTCCCTTTTCTAAAGCAGAATATGATTCAAGTTTTTCTTTATCACCTGTCATATGTTTCGAACATCCACTGTCAATGTACCATAGATTTTCTTGTCCTTCTGCATAAAATGCTATCCCACATCTTTCTATTTGTGGTTCCTTTATTCTCCATGTTCTGGTGCTTGAGGCTTGTTCCTTTGTCTGGTGAAACCTGCTCCTGCATTCAGAATCTTCATGACCAAAGTTATTGCAAATAGAACATTCAACTTCATTTTCAAGAGCCGAAAAGTTGTTATAGGTCCTTTTTGTAATCCCGATCATACTTCTTTGTTTTTGAGCTTCTCTAGTCATGATTGTTTTATATGCAACACATTGAGCTGCTTTGTGACCGAAGTTATGGCAAGAGAAACATTGCCCATTGAAGAAACTTTTGCGATTATCAAATCTACCGGCCAAATGATTGTAATTTCTATTGTCATCCATTCTTGAAGCAAATTGAGAAGATTTTACCTCTGGCAGGTTGTAGCTTTTGTTCATCCTTAAGACAGATTGCCCCTGGTTTACCTGATAGTCTTTGTTCATTCTTGATGTAATTCGTCCCTGCTTTACCTGGTGATCTCCAGTGTGCTTTTGCTCATTCCTTATTGCTACATCAAGATAACTCTTTGAGGTGGATGCTTGAGATGTTTCTCCATTATACCCCAGACCTGTCTTGTTTAGCGGAAAACGCCGTACATTGATGATCTCATCCAGAGTTTCAGATCCTTTGACAAACTTAAGATTAATAGCCTTTGTTTTCTCAATTTCTTTTCTAAGGTCAACAATTTCACCTTCTAACTTTTCAAGATATTTTTCTTTTTCATCAATTTTAAATTGTAGAGTATCAATGATCATATTCTTTTCTTCTATACATGTCTTAAGTCTAGAAATCTCTTCATAAAAACTATCCACATCTATAGCATCCATGTAATCATCATCTTCAAATGCCATTAAAAGTTTATAGTCATTACCTTGTTCATCTTCATCACTATTTGATAGACCATCACTGTCTTCATGAGTGTAGTAGCTTTTCTTATTTGCATTCTGTTTCTTGTTCCATCTAGCAGGTTCCTTTCCTTTGTCAATCTTATCCTTATGAGGACATTTGGCAGCATAATGACCTACTCTTCCACAAGCAAAACATTTAAAAGGTAGCTTACCTCTGAACCTTCCAGTACCCCGTTGAAGATTTTTGACAAAATTTGATTCTTCTTCTTCTTCTGGCATGTGATTTGATTCATAGTAGTCTCCTTTGCCTGAAGCCTTAAAAGCAGCTTCTCTCCTGTCTGATGGACCTCCTATTCTTATTTCATAAGCAGTTAGAATTCCGTGTAGCTGAGACATAGTAAGAGTTCGTAGATTTTCCTTTTCTTCTATTGCAGATACTTTAGATTCAAACTTGGGGGACAATGATCTTAGGACTTTTTCAACCACAACAACCTCTTTTATTTCTTCACCCAAGTTTTTCGTACAATTAACAATCTCATCTACCCGAAGGAAATAGTTAACCACACTTTCATCATTATACATTCTGAGATTCTCATACTGAATCCTGAGGGTTTGAAGTTTTGCACGTTTTACCTGTTCATCTCCTTCGTAGCTCAAAACAATCTTTTCCCATATTTCTTTTGCGGATTTATATTGCATAACCTTCACAAATTCAGATTGAGATAGACATCCTAGAAGAGTATTAACCGCCTTTGCATTTGTTTCATATTTCTTCTTCTCAGCTGAATCTATAGGAGTAGCTGATGGAAAAGTATACCCTATTTCTATAATGTCCCATACTTCTGTACCCAAAGATTGAAGATAGGCAGTAACTCTTACCTTCCAATATACGAAGTTTGTCCCATCAAAAATCGGTGGCCTGATTGATGCTTCCCTCTCGTAGTTGCTCATGATGTTAGATATTCCTTCAAGCAATCAAGCTTCTTCAGAAGGACCTGCTCTGATACCAATTGTTGGAAATAATACTGAGAGGGGGGCTGAATCAGTATTATCAAATTCTTTTCAATATATCTTCCTTATTTATACTTTGAATAATTCTTCAAATATTGATCATTACTTTGTATGTCAGTATCATAAAATAATGAGCAGGAACAAGAAAAGCAAATTGTCACACAAAAGAACACCAGATATAAGGTGGAAACCCAATGTGGGTGAAAACCACCTGCTGCAATATGTCTCTATCTTCTTTTAATAAGAAACTCCTTTTACAATGATTTTGTACTGGTGCAGTCCTTTACCAGTACGCAGGCTACAACCTGCAGAGAGCTACAACTCTCTCTCTTGTTTTCCAGTCTCTCCTGGAAGGGAGCTACAACCCCCTACTTCTTTTCTTTCAAGGACCACTTTTCATTAATTTTCAGACTGGATCCAAGAACATCAAAAACCCATCAACTACACTTGCATCATCAATCTCTGATTTATCCAATACTGAATCAATGCTTTCACCAAAGCCAACCCGCATACAGATCTGCAAATATTTCCTTATAACTTTGCAGTTGTTCCATACATCAGACATACCCAGATCATAACATGTGTACAATAAAACATGCATCAATAATTCAGATCTATAAATTCATTCTTTCAAATATTTAGATATTAGTTAACCGAGATTATTAAATTTATAGATCAAGCGTGTACCACATATCACAGATCAAAATCATATAGAGATACCACTATTCCAGCCTTAAGATTTTGACCCATCAATATAACTTATCCTTCTCCTTACGCTCAGGTTCTTTCTTCATTCAGATCCAGATCTGCACCATAACCCAATCACCATATTCCAGATCTAGCACTTTATCAGATATTCAATAATTCAGAAGATGCTTTGCCAAATGATCTCCTTCCTCTTTTATAGCCTTAGTCCTTTCTCAATACCACGGTCCAAAACCATAGGATCAAAAAACTGTTGGACTAATACCATGAACCAACCATGAAAGTGCGTGAGATCAACACTTTTGGATGCAATACCACGGACCAAAACCATAGGATCAAAAATTGTCGGACTAATACCATGAACCAACCATGAAAGTGCGTGAGATCAACACCTTTGGATGCAATACCACGGACCAAAATCATAGGATCAAAAAACTGTCGGACTAATACCATGAACCAACCATGAAAGTGTGTGAACTTTTCTCTTGCATGAAGGGAACTTTTCTCTGCATGAAAGTGTGTAAAATTTTCTCCACATGAAATAAACTTTTCTCTGCATAAAAGTGCGTGAACATTTCTCTACATGAAATAAACTTTTCTCTGCATAAAAGTGCGTGAACTTTTCTCTACATGGAATAAACTTTTCTCTGCATAAAAGTGCGTGAACTTTTCTCTACATGGAATAAACTTTTCTCTGCATAAAAGTGCGTGAACTTTTCTCTACATGGAATAAACTTTTCTCTGCATAAAAGTGCGTAAACTTTTCTCTACATGAAGGAAACTTTGTTGCACTATAATTTATCAAATAAATTTGCTGCACTATAATTTATCATTCGTGTGATTTGCCATCAAGGACAACACTTGTCTCATAATGCCAAAAATCTCCCCCTTTGGACTTGTCATACTGAGAATTGTCATCTGATATCTCTTCCGTAGATTCATCTAGATATATATAAGTGAGTTGATCTTCTATGAGTTGTTTTCCATCAAGTACAACACATGCATCATAATGCCAACAAAGTTCAAGGAGGACAGGGCCTTTAGGAGGTCATGGGAGTTAGAGTATCTGGATCAGCCAGACC
Source organism: Pinus tabuliformis (assembly GCA_031772625.1). Classification (NCBI taxonomy): domain Eukaryota; kingdom Viridiplantae; phylum Streptophyta; class Pinopsida; order Pinales; family Pinaceae; genus Pinus; species Pinus tabuliformis. The sequence goes on from CM062809.1 coordinate 1,009,242,489, forward strand.
CTCAGGAGCAGTTGAGTCAGTCGCAGGGATCCAGTGGGCAGGGATCAGGAGGATCCGGAGGTACATCTATGAGGATGTCAGGTCTGTCAGTGAGCAGTGGCTCGCCGAGCCAGAGGGGTGGTGCTTCGGGCAACATGCAGAGCAGTTCACAGAGCAGTTCACTAGGGAGTCCATTGATGGACAGTTCACATGGTGCCTCAGCTTCTACAGGTTCAGGTGCAGGCAGGAGGACAGCAGACAGACAGTCAGGAGTTCAGGCTACTGATGGTCATGAGGAGGAGGAGTTTCATTCTCCTATGGGAGAAGCATGCTCAGGGAAGAGAAAGCCCAAGTGGATTCAGGACACCTTGAGAGATGCCACATATGTTGTTGAGCCGAAGAGGCCGGTCAGAGAGAGTAGACAACCTGAGAGGTTTTGTAGCTATATGGAAATGGTTACCAGCATCCTTGACTCTGAGCCTTCTAGCTATGAGGAGGTAGCTAGCCAGCAGGTCTGGAGAGAGGCCATGCAGGAGGAGTATTCTTTTATCATGAAGAATGATGTTTGGGAGGTGGTGCCAAGGCCTGAGGGCAAATCCAAGGTTACTTCCAGATGGATTTACAAGGTAAAGCATGTTGCAGATGGCAACATTGAGAAATTCAAAGCGAGGTTTGTTGCTAGAGGGTTCTCCCAGGTAGAGGGAGTTGATTATGAGGAGACCTTTGGTCCCGTGGCTCGATATACTTCGATCCACTCCATTATATCGATAGCAGCAGAGATGGGTTGGAAGATCCACCAGATGGATGTGAAGACCACATTTCTCAATGGCTTCATACAGGAGGAGGTGTACATTGAGCAGCCACAGGGCTTTGAGGTGCATGGGAAGGAGTCCCATGTGTGCAGACTAAAGAAGGCCCTTTATGGCCTGAAGCAAGCTCCCAGAGCTTGGTACTCCAGGATAGATACATATTTGCAGGGGATGGGTTTCACAAAGAGTGAGGCAGATCTGAACCTTTACTTTATTGTGATTGGTGAGGAGCCTCTCATTCTGGTGCTGTATGTGGATGACTTGATCATTACAGGTGCAGAGAGACTCATAGAGCACTGCAAGAGAGATCTTGCGACGGAGTTTGAGATGAAGGACATCGGCTTGATGCATTACTTTTTGGGTTTGGAGGTGTGGCAGGAGGAGGGGCATTTCTTCTTGGGGCAGGGGAAGTATATTGTGGACATCCTTAGCAGATTCGACATGGAGGATTGTAGACCCATGTCGACACCAATGATCACCAACTGGAAGAAGCTTCATGCTTCAGATTCCGAGTTGGTGGATCCCACATTATACAGGCAGCTGATTAGTTCCTTGATGTATTTGGTCAACACTAGACCAGATATCTATTTTGCAGTCAACACGATGAGTCAGTTTATGTGTGAGCCTAGGAAGGTTCACTGGGTGGCTGCAAAACACATTTTGCGATACTTGCAGGGGATAGTGGATTATGGTCTGGACTACAGGCAGGGAGATGGAGTGAGATTGGCAGGACACACTAATTCTGATTGGGCAGGTTGTGCTTCTGATAAGAAGAGCACTTCAGGGTGCTGTTTTGGGTTGGGTTCAGTAGTAGTGTCATGGTTCAGCCGGAAGCAGCAGTCATTAGCACTGAGTTCAGCGGAAGCAGAGTATATGGCAGCCAGACTAGTTAGTTGTGAGGCTATCTAGCTTCGCAAAATGTTGTTTGGCTTATTTGGTCAGCTATTGAGACCTTCAGTGATTTACTGTGATAATCAGAGTTGCATTAAACTCACGGAGAATCCAGTATTTCATGACAGGTCAAAGCATATCGGGATCATATATCATTTCATCAGAGACTATGTTCAGAAGGGAGTTGTGAAGCTTGAGTATATTTCCACTGATGAGCAGGTTGCAAATATCCTTACCAAAGCCTTACCACGGGGCAAGCATGTCTACTTCAGAGACAAGATGGGTGTGGTGAGGAACACCTTCCTCGGTAAGAGGGAGTGTTGAAATTTGGTACCGGAGGACAGGTAGTTCCCTTAGGCTTTGATATTTGGCCTAGAGAAAAGTGTCCAAAAGAATTTAATTTTTCTCCTAAAGTGACTTTATAATTTTATAAAGTTAAATCTAATTTAAAAGTGACTTTAAGTGATAAAGTTACTAAGTCTAATTTTAAAGTGACTTTTATAAAGTCAATGAAAAATTAGAAAGGAAAAGTGACTTTGGAAATAAATAACTAAGTGGGTCCTTATTAAAGTGGGGTGAATTAAAAAATAAAAAGTGAGATTTAAATGAGCATTTAATAACAGCCATTGATCTAAATCTATTTCATCCATTGGATTTAGAGATCACCCAAAAGTCACTTGGGTCACTCAAAAATCATTTGGAGTTATATTAAGGGAGGAAAAGGAGGAAAAGATCACATTCGATTCAATTCTTTCATGAGCAGATTGGGAGAAGGAGAGCAAGAGAGCAAGAGAGATTTCTGAGCACGGAGGAGAAGGAGACAACATCTTGACACACATTCTAAGGCAGCAGTTGAGCAGATTTGTACAGCTGATTCAGCACACAGTGAAAGACAGATTTTGGCACGATTTTCGAGGAGAGGTTTGCATAAAAATCGAGGAGCAGTTTGCTGGTTTTTCTGCACGCAAAACGAGGGCCATACAGCAGCATTTAATGCTGAAAGTGGGCACGAAAATCGAGGAGATAGTACAGCATTTATTGCTGTCCTGTTTGCTGTAATTTCCAGTTTGCTGTGAAGCATGGGAAAAGAGATAAGTTGTAAATTTGCTTGCTGATTTTTTGCTGAAAATTTCTCACTGTAAAAGGCAATTTTCAGAAATAAAGAAGAGCTCTCAAATTGGTTTTCCCCAAGAGTTGTAGGGAGTTTTTCCAGGGTCACATTGACCAAAAATCTCAGTGTTTAAATGTGTTTTAATGGCTGTTTATTACTGCTGATTTTTATTTCTGCTATTTCCAGCATTCTGTAAAATTTCCAGAATTTGTGTTTTCAGCAAATTTATTTTTTTCAGCTTGTTAAATGTATGGTTATGGGAAAGGGCATTTAACTATATGGGATAAATAAGGAGAAACTGAAAACCGGGGTGGGAAAACAGAAATTTCTACATGCAAAAGGTGCTGAGGGACATGGCCAGTTTATTACATATCAATATTTTGTGAAAGTATGGAAGAAGGAATTCAACAATGTCTGTATTCCTAAGAAAACAAGGATGGGGATTTGCAGTACATGTGCTTCTCTAAAATTAAAAAGGGACAAATGTGAAGGGTTAGAAAGAGGTAAGCATTCATAACTTTAACTTTTAAAATTGTATAGTCATCAACTATGAAAACATATTTCTTAATGAATTTCTTTTATGTTGTGTAGATTTAATTGTCAAAGAACTTTAGGATCATCGTGAACAACAAACAAACAAAAGGAAGAAGCTGTACAAGCATCGAAAGAAGTGTTATGATATTTGGGTTTGATAATTGATGGTATGGACCAGAAGAAAACACTTTTACTACATTTTGTTTGCACACCCAAAAATTTACAGGAGGAAAATTTTATTCAGTTTCACTTGGTCGGTTGTATGGTCTTCAATGGGAAAATGTTTCCAAGGGTGTACTTCACAGCTCCAAATATTCATAATGATGCAAATATGACCATAACCATAATTCATGATGTGATTTCTCATTGGTCTGGTTCTCTTCCTGAAGTTTTGTTTCTACAATTGGACAACACTTGCCGTGAAAACAAAAATCAAGTTGTTTTTGGATATCTAAACAGGCTTGTTGAATTGAGAATTTTTCAGAAGGTAAAGGTTGGTTTCCTTCTTGTTGGGCATACTCATGACCATATTGATCAGATGTTCAGTCGTTTTTCAGTGACATTGAGGAGGAAGAAAGTTGGGAGCTTGCCATCACTAATTGAATGTCTTAAGAAATCATACATACTAGAGCCTACTTTTGATGTGTTGGAAGAAATTGTTAACATGTGAAGGTTTATTCTAGGATCATATGGTGAGGGTAAATGCATTGAAAAACTTAATGAAATTAGATTCCAACATCAATTTTGTATCAAAAAAATTGATGGGAAAACACTAATATGGGACAAAAGTGTTCAACTACTGCAGAATGGGCACCATCATCAGGTTTGAAATTTTTGAAGTTCATTCTAGATCATCCAATGTTTGCATCAAAAATATTGTTATTACAATAAGTTGGTGAAGTCCAGAATGCACATAGAGAAAATAGAGATATAATTATTCTGATTGCCTGGAAGAAATAAAAAAATGTATTAGATATACATATGAGTACTTTGACATTGCTGATTCAGTTTGGTGGGAGTCATTTTTCAATAATCAAAGTGATACCATTTCAACAACAAGAAATGAAGATATACCTTTGAAAAATCCATTTATTTTGCCACAAAATGTGTCAAATGAACATGAGGAAATAAACATTGTTGAACAACAACAATCTCAAGGTATTATTAATTCTTCATAGGTAGAGGAAAGAGAGATGTATATTGGTTCTAGAAGATCTCGTGTACAATGTGAATCCATGGAAGACCTTTACAGGGGTTCAGTACATGATATTAAGGAAGGTTTCATGATTACAGTGCTAGCAGATGGAGATCCCAATGGCTATCCATTCTAGGTTGCTAAACTTATAAAGGTCTTTACAGAAAATGAGGATGTTACAAGTGTTGAAGTACATTGGTATGCCACAAATACACACCCATTCAATGGTGTGTATAAGCCAGAGATGGTAGCTGACAAAAAAATGGTAGAAAGAGAAAAAGAAAGGGTACAAATATAAATCGCCGCTGCACAGGCATAATAAAATTGGAGGATGTTGACATACTTGTTTATAACTTCAATTTAACAAAGAGAGGACTCTTCGCTTCAAAATAATAGAGATTCTAAAAAGGTTGTTACCAAAAGGAATAGTGTTGAGATGGGAGTCTGATGAAACTAGTCGTAGATCTAGAAGAATTTTTGAAACCTAAAGTGTTGGGCATGCATGTGGACTCATATCGGGCACTAGTTGATGAAAGAGAAGAATATGGAACATCTTTGTCAGCATCCAACCACTCATCTAAGATGTGAATTTTGATGGCGTGCAAGAAAATATGAGTGATTTTGAATAATTGTTTAAGACAGTTTATATAACTAATGTATGCATCATATCTTGAAATAAAATTATTGATTTCCATATGGTGTTAAATGAGAAGTTATGAGGCATTTTTATATTGTTGGATTATATGTCTTAATTATGATAATTTTTATTGTTTAAAATATCTACAATGCAATATTAAATTATAGATATAATGTATGTTTTATTCAATATACATGTTGGGTTGTGTTATATTCTTTCCACGACTAACCTATGTAGTGAATCGGGGGGTTAGAGGGGGGTGGGTAGCCCCCCTCTATGGGGTCTGGGGCAGCGCCCCGGGAAAAATTCTTTTGGACCCTATATTAGGTTGGGCGAACCTACCTATCGTTTTCTGTCCATGGTTTTGGACGCGATGGTTTTTCGGTCCATGGTATTGGATGCTTCGGCATGTATAAATATTTATTGTAACATTGAAAGAAACATAATGAAAAATCAAGCTGGTAGTCCTGGTTTTGGGATCCAGGGGAAAATCTTTGTGCATATGTGTTTTATGTGTTATGCTCTCGCATTGTTTATTTTCTTTGTTTAAGAATTCGTATGCAGGTAATTTCAGTACAAGGTTAAAACCTACATTTGGTATCAAAGATGTTTTGGCTTCAAGGGGACGCCTTTGTTGCTGAGGGGTTTTTTGCTCGGGCCTATGGTAGACCCTGTTCAGTGGGAGATCTATGAGATCGATTCTCGTGGTGAAAGAAGATGACGAGCAGTGGAAAGATAGAGATTGAGAAGTTCAATGGTCAGAGTTTTGAGTTGTGGAAACTCAAGATGGAGGATCTGTTGGTGGATAAAAATCAGTGGATCGCGGTAGATCTGGGTACTAAACCAATGGGAGTGACTGATGAAGAATGGAAGAAGTTGGATCGGAAGGCAAAGAGCACAATACGATTGTGTGTCTCAGATTCAGTATTGCTGAATGTATCAGGGGAAGTTATGGCGAAGGCTTTGTGGGAAAAGTTAGGGACTTTGTACCAATCTAAGTCTCTGGTGAATAAACTGTTCCTGCGGAAAAAGCTGTATAACCTGAGGATGAAATATGAAGACTTGGTGACAGGGCATTTAAATGCGTTTAATACTGTGGTAAGTCAGTTATCATCTGTTGAGATTAAAATTTCAGATGAAGGTAAGTGCATCAGTTTGTTGTGTTCTCTACTAGATTTGTGGGATAGTCTGGTTATTGCAATAGGTAGCAATGCAACTGCTTTGCAGTTTGATGAAATAGTCTTAGCCTTGCTGACGGAGGAGATGAGACGGAAAAATATGGAGAGCCAGAATGGTAATGCCTTGTCTATACGAGGACATTCCCTGAACAGAAACAAAAATAAGTCATTGAGTGGGAGATCTAAATCTAGAGGGAGATCTAAATCTCCAGGAAAACCTACAAAGGTGGTGTGCTTGAAATGCGGAAAGGAAGGGCACTTCAGAAGGGACTGCAAATCTAAAGCTCCTAATAAAGGAAAGGGATCTGATGATGCTCCTTCTACAGAGGCGAAAACCACCTCAGATGAAGGTGGGGATGTGTACTTGGCTTCTTCAAGTACACATGTAGATCATGAGGCATGGTTGATTGACTCAGGTGCATCCTTTCACTTCACTCCCCATAGAGAGTGGTTCTGCGAGTATGAGAAATACGATGGTGGTGATGTCTTCTTAGGAGATGATAGGAAGGCTAGAATCATTGGTCATGGAAAAGCAAAGTTGAAGTTGCAAGGTGGAAGGGTTAGAACGCTTCCGGGTGTTCTAGATATTCTTGCATTGGCCAGAAATCGGATTTCTGTAAGAAAGTTGGATGATGCAGGTGTAAAGACAGTGTTAGAGAAAGATACCTGCAAGATGGTTCAAGGAGCACTGATATTGATGCAGGGAGTTCGGATTGGAAATCTGTACAAGCTGCAAGGTAGCACTATTGTTGATGGGTGCAATAGTTCTATGGTTCCTGAAAATGGAGTAGAAAATCTAGTGGTCTCTGGAGAGAAGACCATGTTGTGGCATCAAAGGCTTGGACATATTGGAGAGAAGGGCCTTCGAATACTTCATGGTGAAGGTATGGTAGAAGGTATGAATAATAGCTCTCTGGATTTTGATTTCTGTGAAAATTGTGTATATGGGAAGCATAATCGGGTGAGTTTCCCCTCTAGTGGTAAGAGGACGAAACAGATATTAGAGCTTGTGCACAGTGATGTGTTTGGACCTGTGAAGGTTCCATCACTGGGTAAGTCTGTGTACTATGTATCATTTATAGATGACTTCTCAAGGAATACATGGATATATTTCCTTAAGATGAAATCTGAAGTCTTTGACAGGTTTAAAGAATTTAAGGCTTTGGTGGAAAATCAGACAGAGAAGAAGATAAAGGTGTTGAGGACAGATAATGGTGGAGAGTTTTGTAACAAGGAATTTGAAGAATTCTGTAAGAAGTGTGGTATAGCACGACAGAAGACTACTCCATATACACCTCAGCAAAATGGAGTCACAGAAAGAATGAACAAGACGTTGATGGAAAGGGCAAGAAGCATGCTCAGTGGTGCCGGGTTAGGACAAGAATTCTTGGCAGAGGCGGTGGATACTGCATGTTACCTGGTCAATAGGTCACCTTCATCAGCATTGGAGGATAAGACTCCACAAGAAGTATGGACAGGTAAGAGACCCTCTCTTTCACATCTGAGGGTCTTTGGATGTGATGCATATGTACATGTTCCAAAGGAGAAACGAACCAAGTTGGATAGTAAATCTGAAAAGTGCATCTTTATTGGGTATAAAGATGGTTTAAAGGGTTATAAGCTTTGGAACCCAGTAACACGGAAGGTTGTGTACAGTGGAGATGTGGTGTTCAGAGAGGTGAAAGATGTTATTAAACATGAAGTCCAACCAAAGGAACCTTTGAAGATAGAGTTTGAACTAAAGGAGGAAGAATCAGACTCTGTAGCAGAGGAGGAATCAGAAGATGAAGAGCCACAAACTCCGGCTGTGAGAAGATCAGTTCGAGAAAGAAGGCAGCTAGAAAGGTATAGTCCATCTGCTTTCTATTCAAATTTTTCTTTGTCTATTATTGATGATGATCCCAGAACTGTGAAGGAAGCAATGGATTCAGAGGATGGAAAACTCTGGAAAGAGGCCATGGTTGATGAAATGGCATCTTTGCACAAAAATGAGGCTTGGGATCTGGTGGAGTTGCCGGCTGGAAGGAAACCCATTGGCAGCAAATGGGTGTTCAAGAAGAAGACAAATGCAGAAGGAAAGGTGGAGAAATACAAAGCTCGGTTGGTAGCAAAAGGTTATTCCCAGGTATTGGGAATTGATTTTGGTGATTTTTTTCTCCTGTTGCCAAGGTAACTTCTATGAGATTACTTTTATTTGTTGCTGCTGCTTTTGATTTTTAGGTAGAATAGATGGATGTGAAGGTAGCATTTCTTCACAGGGATTTGGAAGAGGAAATCTACATGAGGCAACCTGAAGGCTTTGTGGTGAAGGGTAAGAAAGAATTGGTATGCAAGTTAAAGAAGTCTCTGTATGGGTTAAAACAGTCACCAAGGATGTGGTATCAGAAATTTGATACATTTATACGGGGACTTGTCTTCACCAGAAGAAAAGAAGATCATTGTGTGTATTTTAAATTAATTGGTGACCGTGTTATTTATTTGGTCTTGTATGTGGATGATATGTTGCTGGTTGGAAATGACAAAGAAATTATCCAGGATTTGAAGACCCAATTTTCCTCCAAATTAGACATGAAAGATATTGGTGTTGCAAAGTATATTTTGGGCATGGAAATTTAAAGAGATCGGGCAAAGAGGAAGCTCTGGTTAAACTAGAGGAAGTATGTCGAGACAATAATGCAGAGGTTTAATATGCAGGATAGTAAACCGGTGAAGGTTCCTATTCCTGTAGGTGTGAGGTTATCTATTGAATAGTGTCCCAAGACACAAGAAGAAGAAGAGGACATGTCCCGTGTTCCATATGCAAGTGCGATTGATAGCCTGATGTATGCAATGGTCTATACTAGACCAGACATTGCACATGCAGTGGGAGTATTGAGCAGGTTTATTTCAAAACCTGGGAAGGAGCACTGGATAGTAGTAAAGCGGGTTTTTAGGTATTTGCGTGGCACTAGTGATTATGGTTTGTGCTACCAAGGAAGACCAGGATTGGACAGAGTGTTGGATATTCATGGCTTTGTTGATGCAAGCTGGGCCGGAGATCTGGATCAAAGAAGATCTACAAGTGGGTATGTGTTTAACCTATTTGGAGGTGCAGTCAATTGGATGAGTAAGAAACAATCTGTAGTGGCACTATCAACTACAGAGATAGAATACATGGCAACCACTCATGCAAGCAAGGAAGCAGTTTGGTTGCAGAGGTTGTGTTCAAGTATGGGGTTAGTACAGGGAGCTATAAGAATAGACTATGAGAGCCAAAGTGCAATTTTCTTGGCAAAGAACCCTGCTTATCATTCAAAGACAAATCACATTGATGTTCAGTATCACTTTGTGAGGGATATGATAGAAGACAAAGAGGTGTTTTTGGTAAAGGTGGACACTTTGAAGAATACTGCAGATGCATTGACAAAATCTGTGAGCTCTGGGAAGTTCTCTTAGTGTAGAGAAGCAATGGGCATCTCAGGGCTGGAAAAATGACTAAGCTCTCATGTGGAAAGAAAGCAACAAGTGGGAGATTGTTGGGTTGTGTTATATTCTTTCCACGACTAACTTATGTAGTGAATCAGGGGATTAGAGGGGGGCGGGTAGCCCCCCTCTACGGGGTCCAGGGCAGCGCCCCGGGAAAAATTCTTTTGGACCCTATATTAGATTGGGCGAACCTACCTATAGTTTTTGGTCCATGGTTTTGGATGCGATGGTTTTTCGGTCCACGGTATTGGATGCTTCGGCATGTATAAATATGTATTGTAACATTGAAAGGAACACTAATAGATCTATTACAATATATTGTTTTTAGCCATATTGGGTCTAATCCATGACTGAAAGCATGGATTATATGAAAACTCATTACATGATTATAGTTGTTCCTCCAAACGGCTGGTGAGAGAAGGCTTTTGAATCTAGGTGGTGGTGTTGGCAGATCTGAGAAGGTCAATAGGATAACAATCATATGTGACATATTCCCCACAAAATCCATGTTCCCATTGGAATTAGATATTCTTGGAACATGGTTAACCGCTGATGTTGCTGTAGGAAATCTACATGGTTACAAGAAATCTGCGACTGTAGGAAATCTAGAGTAATTGCAGGAAATAAGATCACACAGCTGTCTACAAGTGTTGAAAATAGAAACAAGAAATGCTAAAAATAGAATTGCTATAAGTAACATTTCAAGTACTAGTTTTGGATATAGAAACAAGGAATGATAAAATAGAAATGCTAAAAATAGCATTGCTATAAATAGAATTTCGGGATACATTCCAATTTTAGTTAGTCCCTCAACTAAAATTGAGAATTAAAATTCAAATTTGATCTTAGCAGTTGTTGGTAAAATAATTAATTAATTCATCTTGAGTTAATTGGTTGGATAAAATCAAACATGAAGTCTATGTGAAGACATGGAATAGTTTTCCCTTCGATTGAGGAAGTTATCCCTTAATTAAGGAGATCAGGATGAGCTGTACTTTGAGTTGTAATTAGTTAGCTCAATTAACTGAGTTAAAACCAGTTATATTAGTTCCAATAGTTTGTGGAACTGATTGTGAGTTCAATTAGTTAATGCATTCATGCATGTCACTAGTGTACTTCATATAATTGAATATTCTCTCATAAATAACTCATGCATGTCAGTTCAGTCAGAGACCCAGTTGAGATCAGAGGATGGGATAGTGTACTATCAGTTGGAGGAATTTTCCTATATAGGAAACTCATCCATGCAGAAGGAATCACCTCCTTCAGGATTGCGCAGTTATTTCCGAGTTTGGTGAGTTGTATGAGAGGTGAATTCACACAGGTGGCAGCCAGAGGAACCAGGAGAACCTGCGCAAGGAAATAGGAGGCTTGGAGGACTGAAGGAAGGCATATGTGTTGTCTATTCTGTCTATGAGTAGCATTGAGGGATTGTACTGAGAGCTGGATAGCTTGTGAGCTAAAGCTTTGTGTAATCGGGACATATTTCCACTTGTATGATAATATAGAGATTGGGGTTTTTAGATGAGGCTTTCCCCAGAGTATTCTTTTGTGTTCATGTGTGATTGATTTTTCATTCTCTATTATATGTGTTTTATTTGATCTTCCTCAAAATCGATTAAGCTTCCGCAAGTTTGTTTAGTATATTGCATTATCAAGTGATCTACAATAGGAAATTCTACATGGTATCAGAGCAAAGGTGATCAAAGAGAAGAACAATATACAAAGAAGGATGAAGTTTGAAGTTCCTGACTATAGAATTCGAATTCTTATCACATCTCAAATTTCACCAATGGTGTTCAACGGTTTGAGATTCGAGTATGCCCTTCATGGCAGCTCGAATTATACAGCTTGGAAGGATCGCATGGAAGTGGTATTAGAGGACAACAGTTTGAAGGACTTCATTGATCAGGAAGTCCCCAAGCCAACAGCTGCTAATGCCCAAGAATTGGTGGAATGGATGAAATGTGTGGCTAGAGCGAGGAGGATTCTTCTGGAGGGGGTTCGAGACCACATTGTCTCGAGTCTCCATGGGAAGGAGACACTGTTTTCAATGTGGAAAAAAATTAAAGGATCTATATTAGAACAATAGCGATCAGAGGAAGCTGGCGCTGAAAGACAAGCTTTGGAAAATCAAGTTTGAAAAGGACAACACAATCTCTACATATCTAAACAAGCTCGCCACCTAAAAGGATGATCTTGGAAGTGTGGAGATCATGACAGCCAATTATGACATGGTGAGTCTTTCTCTCCTCTATCTTCCTAAGAGCTGGCATAGCTACCAAGACTCGGTAAATGGAAGAGGGAAACTACCAAATTTGGAATGACTGTGGTCAGATCTAATGTAGGAGGAGATTAGGAGAAGCACTAGAGATGGTTCTTCATCCAAGGACGATGAAGAAAATTGTGCCTTAGTGAGTAAGGCAAAGAAAGGGAAGGAGAAGGATTCTCATCCCAAATCGAGTTCTTCCCATGGTGGGAGGAAGATTGACAAATCGAAAGTGCGATGCTTTCATTGTTATGAGGTGGGCCATTATGTAACAAATTGTCCATTGAAGAAATCCAAGATGGGATCCAAGGAAGGATATGAAGGTGAGGCATTGGCGTCTTAGTTTGAATTGGATTTTACCCTCATCGCATGCATGGTTTCATCGATGATGGGTTTTGGTTGGTTTCTTGATAGTGGAACCTCATTCCACATGACCGGCGATAAGAGTTTGTTCTGTACCTTAGAGGAGAAAGACCTTCAGATACTCATAGAGATGGGTAATGATGAAAAGTATAGTGTTTCAAGTGTGGGCATAGTTTCTTTTTAGAGGGAGCATGGAGCTCACATTGCTTTGACATATGTGAAGTATGTGCCAAGATTGAAGAAGAACTTGGTATCGATCGCGATGCTAGAAGACAAAGGATATGATGTAGTCTTTAGTAAGGAAAAGGTTTTCCTTAGACACATCACCACGAGACAAGTGAAGTAGATCAATTCACGAGTCAAGAACCTATATTCTCTTGAGGTTCAAGATGCATGAAAAGCCTTGAGGAGCAAGGCAGCTGTTGGAGACTTGGTGGTTGAGAGGGACAATACACTACCTCTCAACATGCAGTGCCAGAAGAAGTCTCAGACAATTGTGGAGGAGCCACAATTGGTGAAGCAACTTCAGGAGGTTGTGGAGTAGCCAAATGTGGAGAAGCTAAGAGGAGATCAAGTGGAGGCATCCACTCATGTAGAGACCTCTAGTAGGGGGAAATTTTGAGCCAAGTGGGTAGAGGGATCACATGAATCCATACCTCCAGGTAGGAGGTGGGGCAATGTAGAGTGACAATCCCAAGAAGGCTGAAATAGGGGTAGGATCTTTCAGGTACCCAACCTCTTTTATTACACCTTGCTATAGGAGCCCCGACGAGGAGTAGCAGGACTGGCTGAGTGGGTAGATATAGATGCAGATGGAGCGACGGAGGAAGCTTCAACATCAGAGGATGTTTCTAGCCCAACAGGGAGGTCAGTTGGGAGATCAGTTATTTACTTCTCAGTAACTGAGTTGCAGTACAGCAGTGGGAAACACGATGCAATATGATGAGAGGAGGTGCAATGTGGATGTAGTGCTAGGAGATAGGACCAGCAAAAGCATGGATGCAGCAGGAGGAATCAGTGTGATTGATGCAGTCAAAGATCAAAGTGACAGAGGCTAGAGCAGTCAGATGCTAAAGAGAACAGGGGTGAAGAGATTTTCAGTTGACATAGGTAATAGAAGTCAGAGACTTTGATGACAGATACATTATTCTAATTCAGGTTGGATATCTTTTTGTTTCTAGAGTTGATGGAGCAACAACACAAGGGATAAGTGTTGCATGCAAAACATTCCAAAGGTTCTAGATTGGGTTCGATTTGAATGCCTTTCTTGTTGAGAGGGAGTGTTGAAAATAGCAACAAGAAATGATAAAAATAGAAGTTCTATAAATAGAATTGCTATAAATAGCATTTTAGGTACCAGTGTTGGATATAGAAACAAGGAATGATAAAATAGAAATGCTATAAATAGAATTTCGGGATACATTTCAATTTTAGTTGGTCCCTGAACTAAAATTGAGAATTAAAATTCGAATTTGATCTGAGAAGCCATTTGTAAAATAATTAATTAATTCATCTTGAGTTAATTAGTTGGAGAAAATCAAACATGAAGCCTATGTGAAGACATGAAATAGTTTTCCCTTTGACTGAGGAAGTTATTGCTTAATTAAGGAGATCAAGATGAGTTGTACTTTGAGTTGTAATTAGTTAGCTCAGTTAACTGAGTTAAGTCCAGTTAGATTAGTTCCAACAGTTTGTGGAATTGATTGGGAGTTCAGTTAACTAATGCATGCATGCATGTAACTAGTGTACTTCAAATAACTGAATATTCTCTCGTAAATAACTCATGCATGTTAGTTCAGTCAGAGACCCAGTTGAGATCCGAGGATGGGACAATGCACTATCAGTTGGAGGAATTTTCCTATATAGGAAACTCATCCATGCAGAAGGAATCATATCCTTCAGTATTGCGTAGTCATTTTTGAGTTTGGTGAGTTGTGTGAGAGGTGAATTCACACAGCTGGTAGCCAGAGGACCCAGGAGAAACTACGCAAGGAAATAGGAGGCTTGGAGGACTAAAGGAAGGCATATGTGTTGTCTATTCTATCTATGAGCAGCATTTAGGGATTTTTACTGAGAGCTGGATAGCTTGTGAGCTAAAGCTTTATGTAATCTGGACATATTTCCACTTGTATGATAATACAGAGATTAGGGTTTTTAGCTGAGGCTTTCCCTAGAGTATTCTTTTGTGTTCATGTGTGATTGATTTCTCATTCTCTATTATATGTGTCCTATTTGATCTTGCTCAAAATTGATTAAGCTTCTGCAATTTTGTTTGTAGAAGTAGATCATGTATTTTTCTGTAGTATATTGCATTATCAGGTGATCTACAGTAGGAAATTCTACGGCAGGAATTATGGGCCTGTCTCTGTATCAAAACAAATTTGCAGAGGAACTCAATATTAGTTGGCATGGTAATAAAATAATGAGAAGTTAGCTAAGGAATACTCAAAGTTAGGGCAAAATACACTTTTTAGTATTAATTTGCATACCTTTAGCCTACAACACTCTTTCGGAAAAAACACAAGTATTATAGCCGAGATAAGCATAGTAAGGGTTAAAAATAGTCAAAATGGGAGAGGGAAAGTATAGAAAAATGTATCAAAATTGGGCAAAACCAAGCCCCAAAATCTCCCCCACACCTACATCTTTGCATGCCCCTTATGCAAGAAAAATTGTTGTGTCTCATTGAAAAGAAAAAGGAAGTCATTACTTATCTTGAGTTGCATCTACTGCAACCAACTGATCTGCTACCTCCGCTAACTGGTTCAACTAGTTACTGTTGGATTCTACAAGTTTTTGTCCCGTGTACAGTTCGTTCTTCTTTTTTAGATGATCAATCCTAGCCTTCTTATTTTTCATAATTCGGGTCGTTTTTTGGACCCACTCTTCATGCTCCTTCTGGATACGCAGGCTGTTCTCCTTCAAGGTCCCATTTTCCTTTCTCAAAGCTCTCTTCGAAATGGTGAGCTCAGTGATGATTTCTTCTAATTCCTGTAGATACCATCTCTTTTGAGGGGTTACATCCCCTCCCTGATGTCCTTGGAGAGATTTAGAGGACAGGAGGTGCTCCTTTGTTTGTTTTTCCTCTTCTATGTTATTTCTGCTTCCACGCAATGGGGAGTCCTGAACGGACATCGCTTCCTCACCAGTAAACTAATCTAGGTGAATATTAGTGGCTACCTACCAAGTCCACCTAGACCCCCATCATTGTTTCTCTCAGCATTTTCAGTTTCCTTAATTGTAGCACAAATTATTATTTTTAGCAGTTTTTTTAGGTCCTGAACTTCCAAAGCCATTTTGATGCCCTAAATGACATTTTCTGGGAAATATGGGGGCAACATGGGTCCATGAACCGATGTTTCCCTTCCCAAAGTGGTATTGCTTGGATAGATCTTTCTAACGAGCTATTGTACGCGTCAAACAGAGATCGTATGCCAAAGTTATGACCCCGGGAAGTTGATGTACCAATTTACCCAAATGGGGACCACAATTTGGCATATCATCTTCTAGGGTTAGGTTTTGGAATGTTAAGGGTTTTCCATTGTTTCTAAACAATAAATAGGCCTTTGAGCCTCATTGTAACACAGTTCAGAGGCATGTAGCCACCACATCTCTTCTCAGAGATAAGCTACCATCGCCCTAACTGGTTTATTTCCATTACTGTTTGTAAGCATATTTCAATGTTTTACATTAATGAAATGAAGTATTATTTCCACTGCATATCTATGTTTATGGTTATCTCTGTAATTTGTTGCATTCCTGTTTAAGTTTGGATCATAAACTTAGTTGACTCAATCTTCTCTTTACCTTTGGGTGGGTCGTGGTGTTTCTCCTTCTTCTTATCCGGTGTCTTGGGTAGTACTTCTACATCTGCAGTATCTTTTATTGCCAGCTGAACAACTTGGTTTCTAGTAAATCTTTTTGCCTAGGTGGCAGTACCATTTTTCGACTTGGGCTTTTGGCCCACAACCTCCCCTATCACTATGACCTCCTCATCTTTTTATGCTTCCTCCGTCTGTAGCTCAAGGTTTAGAGGCTTCTTCTTCTTCTCTAGTTTTTCTTTAGGTTTCTTCTCAGTGGGCTTCAAAGAGCCGAGGAAGTCCCTCTTTTCCTTCTTTACTAGTGGATTTTGAGTCTATGGCTTTTTCTTTTCTTTTTCCACTGGTTTTTCTACTATAGACTTTGAAGGGTCAGAGGTTTTCTCCTCTTCTTTCCCTTTTATTTATAGCCCACATGTCTGCGACTTTTTCATTGGTTTATCTGCGGAAAAATAAAGTTCTAGTACTTACTCTTTAGGAACTCCTGCGAGATTCCCTTAGACTAGTTGGGGTCTGAATGCTCTCTCCAGAGGAAGGGTGCACATAAAATCTTGTTGAAACATTAGTTTTTGAACCAACATTCTCCCAACTATGAAATCCCACATGATCGCACTACCAAACCTTCATTCAACCTGTTGAACATCCCCAACTTGAGCCTTATCATCATTCGGGTTCAGGGAAAAATATTTTGTCACCTCGAAGTTGTGGTCATTGAATCGCTGGAAAAATGGCAGCTACCCCACTCTTTCCAATCTTGCCTTGCTGTGAGGGTCAACATCCAACAACTCAGGCCCTTGCAGCTCAAAGTAGATAGGGACTTGTAGTTTTGACATGGTGAAAAACTGGAAGACAGGGCATATGCAATTCTTTGGAAATATCGACTTAAGCTTTGTAACAGACTCGTGTGACAAGGAAGGGCTTATTATAGAAAGTGATTGTAAAGCACAGGATTTTCGAGAGACGGGTCGTGATCATGATTGTTATCATGATCTGACCTGTGGGAAGATATGGGGAGTATGTATAATGGTCGTGTCAGACTCATGGCGATCAGTCGAGGAGCTAGAGTAATAATATACTGGATTACAACTACATTTTTCCGCAAGGGTGACCATAGCTAAAAAATCATACAAATAATTAAAAATAAAAGCATTAATTACCCTTTACCCGAGGTGTCTCATCACTGGTTGTACTTTACCTTATACCTTCCAATGGTCTAGTACTTCAAATGACACGTGCATGTCCTTGAGATGATAACCCACCTAATAATTAAATCAGATATATGATTTTATGATTCATGACCTCGACTAGTATTAAAAATCTATCAGTACTTTTAAATAATTTCAAATTAATGCTCTGTCTATGCTTTTTGTTTTGTTTTTCAGAAAACCAAGGTGTCGCTACAGGAAATGGAACCACATTGCTAAATTTTCTAGGAAATCAAATCGCGACTTTCGAAACTTCTACAGGAAATTGAACCATGACTTGCGGAGCTTCTTCAGGAAATTAAACCATCAACTAACACTTCTCCCTCGCTTGTATACAGGCCATTTCACATGAATAAAAGGTGCTAATGTCGAATGTGAAATGAGCTCATTGGATTACCAGCCATTGAGGTCCATTGTTAACCAATGCGAGGCCCTTCACCTTTAATGATAGCAAGGACCAAGGTACCCTAATGCATCCCATCGAGTGTGAATTAGTGTGTTGATGTCAAAACCCCCTTTAGGATCCAATAGTCAAGGAGACATAGTGATTCCCCATTGCTACTGGTGAGATAGCCTGTCATTGGTGCATACAAGCTTCAAGGCATCATAAGGCTCTAATCTTTCACCCATATAACCTATTTATGTCGATGGGCCAAGATTGTTGGAAGGAGGGCCTTAAGAAATCCCACATTAGTCCAACACTAGCAATCCAGATTTAACTAAATTTATTTTTTTATTGAGAGAACCTATTGACCTATCATTTTAATGAGCCTAGGGTAGTCCATGCTCCCTAGATTCATTTTTAGAGAGTGAAATACTTGGAAAAGAAGACTCTAGGGGCTTCCTTTTCCATAATTAGTCCATTGGGCCTGGAAAAAGGAATAAATCTATACCCAATAGACATTTCTCTCATTTTTTATTGAGCACGAGGAGGAACAAAGTGAGCTCATTGTGTCAGCAGGAAATCAAGAAGAGATAGTGGAAGGAATGATCCCTTCTCTCACCATCTCCAACTCTCTTTTCTTCACAATTTCTTCCACAAATTCCTCCTTAGATTGGGGTTTTTGATATAACTTGAGTTTGTGCCCATTCACCAAGAAGGTAACATTCCCATCATCAATGGTTTTAACCCGAACAGATCCATTATCAAATACTTTCTCAATTTCATAGGGGCCCAACCAATGTGTGTTAAATTTTCCTTTAAAGTTCTTAAATTTAGAATAATACAACAATTCTCAGTCTCCCTCTTTGAACTTCTTCCTTTTAATGTATTTGTTATGCCATTTAGCCCATTATTGTTGAATCAAGTCAGTAAGCTGAAAAGCATCCTGCCTAATTTCATCTAACTCATTGAGCTGCAGGATTCTTTGTTGTTGAGGTTCATCAAGGTTTATTCCCAAATCTGTTTCCATTTTAAAAGTTTTTATTTGAAATTCAATGGGTAATAAAACTTGCTTTCCATACACCAATTCATATGGAGAAAAGCTAGTGGTACTCCTCCATGTAATCCAGTAGGCAAACAATGCTTCAAGAAGTCGGTCAGACCAATCCTTCTTATGTAATTGCATTGTCTTGGTAAGGATTGTCTCCAATGCCTTATTTGTTGATTCCACTTGCCCATTTTCCTATGGATGATAAGGGGTGGACTTCCAATGAGTAATCTGATATTTCTGCACAATTCCTTGCATAAGCTTTGATACAAACTGAGTACCTTGATCAGTGACTATTTCTCTAGGTACCCCAAATCTTACAAAAATATCATGAAAAAAAAGAAAATCTACCACTGTTTTCTCTGTTGCTCTAGGTAATTCTCTTGCCTCCACCCACTTCGTAACATAATCAGTACAAACTAAAATATACTTCTTACCTTTGGACATAGGGTTGATGGGACCTACAAAATCAAGAGCCCACCTCTCAAAAGGTTCTATAAGAACCTGTGGCTGCAAAGGCATCTCATCTGATTGTACAGGTCACCCCATTCTCTAGCAGTTATCACACTTCCGGACATATTCCCTTGCATCTTTGAAAAGACTTGGCCAATAATAACATGAGCAAAGGATTTTATAAGTTGTTCGCTTGTCTGCAAAATGTCCTCCACATGGTTCATCGTGACAAGATCTCAAAATGTCATAGATCTCATCTTCCCGGACACACCTATGAATAATCAAATTAGGTCAAGTGGAAAATAGATCTCCCCTAATCCAAGAGTAATCATCACTTTTTCTAATAATTCTCTTTTTCTGATTTGATAAAAAATAAGGATGCAAATTTCCTATAGCAAGGTAATTGGCAATGTCTGCAAACCAAGGTGTTTTAATAGAAATAGCAAACAAATTTTCATCAGGAAAACTATCATTAACAGGAATATCCTCACCTGCATGGTTGAGTCTAGATAAGAAATTAGGTACTTGATTTTCCTTTCCAGGCCTATCCAATACTGTGATGTCAAATTCCTGGAGTAACAAAAGCCACCTAGTAATCCTATCATTAGTAACTAGTTTATTCATGAGATATCGAATGGTAGAGTGATGTGTGTGTACAAAAACTTCATAGGCCCTGATGTAATGTCTAAAATTATTAATAGCATAAATCACAACAAGGAATTCTTTTTCAGTTACCGTATAATTCAGTTCTGCAAGAGTTAAGTTTTTACTAACATAATAAATAGCATGGGTTACCAGATCTTCCTTCTGTCCAAATACTACTCCTATGGATTTCCAATCTGGGCCTCTCAATAACGGTGATGAAGAAATTTTTTCCTTGAGTGTATGAAATGCAGCTTGACACTCATCATCCCAATGAAATTCAACTTCTTTAGTCAACAATTTAAATAATGGAGAGGCTACTTTTGTAAAATTTTCAACAAACCTTCTGTAGTAGGCTACATGCCCAAGAAAACTTCGGACTCCCTTCAAATTGGTTGGTGGGGGTAGCTTTGCAATGACTTCAATCCTTCTCGGTTCAACTTTAATTCTTACAGCAGAAACATGATGACCCAAAATAATACCTTCATTCATAATCATAAAGAATTTTTAATTACTTAATGAGAGGTTAGTTTCTCTACATCTCTGCAAAACTATTTCAATATTATGTAAATCTTCTTCAAAAGTATCACCCATGATTGTAAAGTCATCCATATAAACTTCAACGCAATCATGCAAAATATTAGAAAAAATACCAAGGACCACCCGCTGGAATGTGGCTGGTGCATTGCATAGAAAAAATGGAAGTACCCTATATGCATAGGTGCCCCAAGGACATGTGAATGTAGCCCTTTCCTGGGCTTTCGGAGCTATCCTAATCTGATTGTACCTGCTGAACCCATCTAGGAAGGAAAAATATTTTTTTCCTGCCAAAGTGTCCAGCACTTAGTCTATAAAAGGAAAGGGAAAATGATCTTTCAATGTGTCCTTATTTAGTTCCCTGTAATCTACACACACTCACCATTTACCATTATTTTTGGGGACAATAACCAATGGAGATACCCACTAGCTATCCGAGATAGGATAGATGAACCCTACAGTTAACAATTTATGCAATTCATCTTTCACAATTTCCCTTAAAGCAGGGTTCATCCTCCTTTGTGGCTATCTCACGAGCCTGGATTTCTCTTATATATAAATATGATGAATGCATGTGTCTAAGTGAATGCCTCTCATATCTGTGTATTCACAAGAAAAAGTGTTTGAAATTTTTTTCAATGCTTGAATTAACTTTTTTTCCTATTCAAGGTTGAAGGCAAAATTAATATTCAAAGGTTTTTCAGGAAAAATTTCAACCACCTTACTCCCCCATTCAGTCATGAAATATGCAGGAAATGTAGTTAATAAGGCTGAATGTAATTCGGTTTCTATACTATATTTAGAAAATCCTCCAGATTAGTAATGAGATCTAAATTATTACTAGACTACCCTCCTTCTTAATACAGAAAATCATGATTAGAAATACAACAATTTATCAAATTTTCTTTCGACTTTTCTTTAAGTCTCATGGCTTTAGAAATTGTCAAAACTGGTCGGGCACATTCTAAATCATGCTCTTCTTCAACCCAATGTGTATTTTCTGATCTCAAGAGAGGTTGAGTGGGAGGATACAAATTAATGTGCTTTGTTGCAGTCTAGTGATGGTCATATTTCTGGACCTACACCCTATATAAGCATTTTTCGTGGCTAACCACGGTCTCCCCAAGATCAAAGGATGCCCTCCTAAGTTAGTTTTTGGTTGAAGAACATAAAAATTGGAAGGTACTTCCACGAATCTAATGAGATGACAATGTCTTCTAAAACACCCTCTGGCTTTACCTTAGACCTGTCTGCTAATTCTAACATGGTAGGAGTAAGAAATAAGTCAAAGGTTCCTATTCTAGATAAGGTCTCCATAGTCATCACATTAATGGTTGCACCTAAATCAATTAAAGTTTTCTTTTATAGGTTGTTCATTGATAAAGGTAGTAACCATGGGGATTCCAAGGTTTGCATATTTTTCAGTAACAAATCTGGACGACATTAAACTTTCAAGCTTTCCACCTACTTGAATTGTAGAGAGTTCTTTATTTTGTCTTCCTGGTCTCTTGGTACATAGCTCCCTTACTATTTTAGCATAAATTTCGATATCTTTTATTGCTTGTAGCAAAGGGATCTTAATACATACATTTTTCAATTCAAACACAAGATCAAATTCAAGTTGCCTTAGTCTCATTTCCAACCTCTCTGTAAAAGGAGGCTGGATTGTGTGGGATGAGGAAGGTTCTTGTAGCATTGAAGTAGGTCGTTCTGCTGGTTCAAGTGTGGTTTCAACTTCAAGCATTTCTAGAGAGTATTCCTCTACAATCTCTTCAATTATTTTGGGTTGATTCACCACTTTTCCTAACCTCAACTAGATTTCTTGTAGCGACACAGGAAATTCCTGTAAAACAGGAACAAAAATTTCCTGTAGCGACTGTGGTGCAATACAGTAGGTAGGAAAAGTGGGATAGGTGACCAAACCAATTTTGTGAACGGATTGGATGGTTTTATTATTGGGGTTAGACACTGGCTGGGCAGGAAGTTATGTAGGATGAGTTTGATTTGGTGGGGTAGGCAACTGAAGCTGTTGTTATTGAGGTTGAATCATTTGTTGTTGTGTATGCTGTGGAGGATAAAATTTTTGAGGAGGAAAATTCTGAGTGGTGAGGTAAGAAAAGTTCCCCTGCCATGACTGTTGTGGAGGCTAGGTGTGCCAGGGCATTGGAATATTCCACATTCAATTTTGATTATAAGGAACTTGAAAATGCAACTAAGCCATACCTGCAAAACGTAATTTCCATGGTCTTTGAGGTGCCATTGCATAAAGTTCTTTGACAGCTCCTTGATCAGGTAGATATGCTGCTTTGATTTTAGGAAGTGATGGGCATTGATCAATAGAGTGTCTTTCCTCAAATATTTGACATATCTCTATGCTATCTACACGACATTCCCTCAAGGCATGCTTCTTTCTACATTTCGAACAGAACACTGCTAGAGATTTTTCTATTTCCTCCAATTTTTCATATTTCTTCTTAACCTGCAAAACATCCAATTGAGAAGATAATGTACTAAGATTATCAGTCTTAAAATTTTTAGATAAATTACACATTTTAGCTCTACTTACTCCAGCTGTAGCAACTGAATTAACAAGCCTGGAAGAAATATCTCTTGTTCCTCCTCCAATTTTCGAATTTCCTCTTGAGTATCGACAACATATCTCACATACTTCATCATAACCCAACTTTGATATGTCACCTCCTCCCATCAGATTCAAAATCTCCAGAGGTTCTGGTCTGAGTGCTCTGAGAAAAATTGTTCTTTTAGTATCCTTGCTCAGCTGATTCATTTTAAACCTCTATAGATTTCACTAAAATATCTCCACCAAGTACTCAAGGCTCTCCCCCTCCTAAGCCATGCCAAATATTTCTTCTCTGAGGTCCCTAGTCTTGTAATAAATTTGATACTTTCTCAAGAATACCTTTTTCATTTCCTCCCAAGTTGTAATGGAGTTTGAAGCCAACCCCATGAACCACATAAGATGCGCATCCTTCAATGTTGCATGAAACAACTTCAGCTTTTGAGAATTGGAATAATAGTCATATATTCTACATAACACATTAAATTCCAATAGAAAGGCATCAAGATCTTCACTGGGAACCCCATGAAAATTAGGCAAGGCTGAACAAGGAATATTATTCAACTGAGTAGCTCCACCAGCCTCCCTGATAGGGAATTAAAATGTGACCAATTCTTCTTCCTTCTCATCGTATCCATCTGTGTGACTAGTCACATCTTCATGGGCCATTTTGGACCAAAAGGAGGTGGGGTCTTTGTAGACTGTAGATTCTACAGAATTGATGGTTTGGATTTCTGGTTCTCGAACAAGATTTCCAAGGAATTCATTTTCAGTTTGACCACTAAGCAGAGATGTTGTTTTCCTTGTGAAAGGAGATTCAAAATGGGCAGCAACAAAATATTTTCCTACAGAAGCTGCTTCAGTAGAAGCAAGAATATGTGTTGGGCTCTTTTTAGGACCACAGACCTCTTGACCGGACTCTTCTTCTCTTGCTGCCTTATTTCTTGTAGATTTATTTTTCCTTGCCAATGTATTAGTAAATGAAGTGGTGCTCACACCACCACAAAAGACATTTGTAGATGTTGGACCCAATCATCTACTATGAAACAAATAAAAAAAAAACTACTTACCAAACAATCAGGACACGACTTTGGTGAATTTTTGACCTCCTCCAGTGCGTGGGCTTTGCAATTTGTCTTACCACTTCGACTCCTCCAATCCTGGAAAATTCCAAACAATGTATCTAATAAAAAAACACTTCAGTATTATCCCATTAGTACCTCTCCGGCAATGGTGCCAAAATTTTGAGTCAAATTATAGAATTATAATTTGATTAAATATAAATCATCAACTCGGGAAGGTTTTTGTGAGATGCATGCAAAGTATATGAAGGCTTAATATTGTAAGTAATGATTAATATAATTAACCAATCATACAAATCCAATGACTCTTTCCTACATCAATCACTTAGTAGCAAAGGCTATAGAGTGGATAAAACTTCCCTCTACAACTCTTAAAATTTCTGATGATGATTAAGAAAAGATATAGAAATCAACTTACAACAAATTCAGAAAAATTCAATCAACATAGGAAATCAAATCTACATTAACTGAATTCCACACACGAACAAAAAACTAATTCAATTACTCCACAACTACTAATATATATTCGAAAGAGTACATTAGTTGTAAAAATGAATTATTTCTATATAACAGAAACAAAACACATAAATAATAAACTATGGGTGTTGTGAGCAAAGGGGGCCCTCCCTTACTCACAACCCCTTCAAATTAGAGGAGCTTGCTCACTGTAATATACAAAACATATATCTTTATATTAATCTGAAAATATAGTCGAGTACAATCTGATACAAAGTTAGTGCTGAAACCAACCCAACACTCTAACAGAACCCTATCATCGAAACTAGGACAAAATTTATACATTTACAAAGCCCATAGATGGCTCGAAATACAAGACAGTGCTAATCTAAGCCATAGGCTAATAGATCTATTACAATATATTGTTTTTAGCCATACTGGGTCTAATTCATGACTGAAAGCATGGATTAGACAAAAAATCATTACATGGTTGTACTTGTTCCCCCAAACGGTCAACGAGAGAAGGATTTTGAATCTAGGTGGTGTTGTTGGTAGATCTAAGAAGGTCAATAGGATAACAATCATATGTGATATATTCCCCATAAAACCCATGTTCCCATTGGACATAGATATTCATGGAACATGGCTAATCGTTGTGTTGGGTCCCTATAATACTAGTGATTACCCCATTACTATTGTAGTTATACCCCTTATTTATATTGTTGTGCCCATATTTCCCCCATATTGTTATTATTGTGCCCCATAGAATCCCTCTATTGTTATTTTTGTGGCTTTATATTATTATTGTTAGGTCGGCTGGATTATATTGTGACTCCTTAGACTCCTATATATAGAAAGGAGGTTTTGTCATTTGAGTCATCAAGTAATTGTTCGTTTATGTAATGTAAAGGAGGTTGCCCCCTCGAAGAGGCTGAATTCTAAGGCGTTGATCTATCTTTTCTATCTTTTCTTGAGCTGGTTTCATAACATTTGGTATCAAAGCTTTGCATTCTAGGGTTTCGCTGCTCCAAATAGGTCATCGTGGAATTTTCACTATAACTTTGTTTTTGTGATGTTTCAGAAGTTTCAAAAAACACCCATATGAGAAGAAATTGCGCTGAACCTCGGATCCAAATTTCAGAGCTTTTCGTGCTATATTTGCAGAGATATGATCTGAGGAAGTTTGTCTTTTTTCAGACTCCTGAATTACATTCCAAATAGGTGACCTGGGGAAAATCGTGATAACTTTCTCTCTAGGGATCGGATTGAAATTTTGTAAGAAGGTACAAAAATAGGACATACTGTAGTTTCTTGTACGCATTTTTCAGATCCATAGGTCGAAACCGTGACTTGTGGCAAGTCATACAAGTTTGCTCTACTGAACTAGTCTATAATCAAGTCATTGTGGGAGATTTCACATAACTCTTCCTTGGAGAAACCAATTTGGGTCAGACTTGTGGCATCAGAAAGAGGACACAGAAGGCTACTATAGTTCGCAATTTCAGAACTAGATGATCCGAAATTACAGAGATACATTAGATTCAATATCAGGGTTCTACAAAGTGAAAAAAGGTGTGTAGTTTTTTTTAAATTTTTGCGTAACCTTTGTATGAAGGAATTCAAATGGCATAGTAAAGCATTATTATCGGTAACTGATGCCCCGAGGGAAGAAAATGCAAACACCTAGTAAGGAACCTGAAAGCTCTAGCATGACTCATGAAGAAGAGGAAGAAATGCTACATGATATATCAAAATTACAAGAACAAGTGCAAAAAATGTCACGCTCACAAAAGCTAACAGAAGCTAAGATAAATGGCGTGGAATCTAAGATAAATGGCGTGGAATCTAAGATAAAGGGCATGGAAGCTAAGATGGATGATTCAAAGACATATTTTAAGAGAAACATGACAGATTTGAAGACAGATTTGAAGACAGATTTGAGGACAGACATGGCAGATTTGAAGACAGATTTGACAAATTTTCTACAAGAAATACTTACTAATGGTGAAAAGGTTGTAAAGGAAACTCATGACGTGAACAAAAGAAATGTTAATCATGATTCCATAGAGTCTAATGTTGGATCAAATACCCACCATATTCCAAAAATCGATATGAGGAAGTTTGATGGTAAGGATCCCGTCACATGGATATTACAAATGGAGCAGTTCTTTGATCTCAGTAATGTGAAAAACACACAAAAGGTACGTATGGCAACTTTATATTTGGAACCAAATCAATTTGTATGGTATCAATGGCTTTGCTCTCGTAAAAAATTTATCACTTGGGCAATTTTTACGGAAGAATTGATAGCACATTATGAGGATACAAAAAGCAACACTTTTTTTAGCCAATTGATAAGTCTCAAACAAAAGGGTTCAATAATGGAGCACATTGAGGAGTTCCAAAAATTGAACATAAGGGTAAAATATATTCCAGAGGAGCATAGGATTGATGTGGTAATAGGGTCTTTAAAGGATAATATCCAACATGATGTTCGCCTTCGGGAACCTAATTCATTAGAGAAGGCATTCAGGTTAGCAAGAAAAATGGAAAGGAAAATTATGGCAACCAGGAAGCATATCACTCACAACTATAAAGACGGAAGTGTTGTTGCACCTAGTCTTCCACAGCCTATAAGGTTGACACCGCAACAATTGGGAGAAAAAAGAGCAAAAGGGCTTTGTTACAGTTGTGATAGCAAATACACTAAAGGTCATAAGTGTGCTGAGAAGAAATTATTCTACATAGATTGTGAAGACGAAGAAGAAAAGGAGCAAGAAAGGTCAAAAGAAGAGGATATACACTAGGAACAAAGCCTAGATGAAGAACAAATAAATCCGACCATATCTTGTAATGCACTGGCAGGAATTACCACTCCTCAAACCATCAAGATAGAAGGACAAATCAAGAAGAAAAAGGTAATAGTGTTGATTGATTCAGGAAGCACCCACAATTTTATTCATTGTAGGGTAGAAAAAGAATTGAATTGCTTCCTATATCCAGCACCAGAGTGTCAAGTGATGATTGCAAATGGAGGAACAATAAATTGCTCTGGAAAGTGCCATAATATCAAGCTATCCATGAGAGAATATGTATTAACTAGCCCAATGCTTTCCATTCCAATGGGAGGTTCTCATGTTGTACTAGGAGTCCAATGGCTATAATCCTTGGGTACAATAACTTTTAATTTTCAAGAACTTTTCATCAAATTTTCTACGGAAGGAAAGGAAGTTGAATTAAGGGGTATTGCAAGGAAGCCAGGAAAGATAATCAACTCTAATGGTATGAAAAGCTTCTAAAAAGGAGCAAAGAGGTGTAATTGCACAATTATGTTTGCCAGATGTTTCCACATCGGAATCATCTATTTCTCCAGATCTCTAGAAAGTCCTGGACAATCATTCCAAGGTATTTGAGACTCCTAAAGGCCTCCCACCTATGCATGATCATGATCATGCTATTCATCTAATTCTCGGAAGTGTTCCTCCAAACATCAAGCCGTACAGATATCCCTTTGTCCAAAAAAGTGAAATTGAACGTATGGTTGCAGAAATGCTAGAGGCTGGTATAATTCAACAGAGTCAAAGTTCTTTCTCTGCTCCAGTAGTATTGGTGCACAAGAAGGATGGATCATGGCACATGTGTTTGGATTATAGGGAGCTCAACAAGCTCACTATTAAAGATAAGTTCCCCATTCCTATCATCGATGAATTACTGGATGAATTGCATGGATCAATTTACTTCACGAAGTTGTATCTTCGTACAAGATATCATCAAATCAGAATGAGTATTGAAGACATTCCGAAAATGGCACTTAGAACTCATGAGGCCCATTATGAATTTTTGGTCATGCGTTTTGGCCTTACCAATGCACCTTCAACATTTCAAGGTTTGATGAATTCAATTTTCAAACCATTCCTTAGAAAATTTGTGTTAGTATTTTTTGACGATATACTAATCTACAACAAGTCTTGGAAGGATCATGTTGAACATGTTGACAGGGTGCTACAACTATTGGAGGAGAAACAATTATATGCAAAAAGATCCAAATGTTTCTTTGGAGTCCAGGAGGTGGAATATTTGGGTCATATTGTATCTCATGAAGGAGTTAAGGTAGACCCTAGCAAAATTAACACCATTAAGGAATGGAAAATCCTCACATCCATAAAGAATCTGCGAGGATTTCTTGGGTTGACAGGGTATTATCGCAAGTTTGTTAAGAATTATGGGAGAATAGCAGCACCTCTAACAACATTATTGAAGAAAGATGCATTTTCATGGACTCCGTAAGCAACAAAGGCCTTTGAACATCTTAAAGAGGAAATGTGCCAAGCACCAGTCTTAGCTACACTGGACTTCACAAAAACCTTTATTGTGGAATGTGATGCTTCAGGAAATGGAATTGGTGCTGTTCTAATGCAAGATGAAAGACCCATTGCTTTTGAAAGTCGTCCAATCAAGGGAAAGTTTTTAAGCAAATCTATTTATGAGAAGGAAATGTTGGCAATACTCCATGCACTTAAGAAATGGCGACCCTACCTAATGGGAAGACACTTCAAGGTAAAAACAGATCATGATAGCCTTAAATACTTTTTAGAACAAAGATTATCCTCTGAAGAGCAATAAAAGTGGGTCACAAAGATGTTGGGTTATGACTTCGAAATCAACTACAAAAAAGGGAAGCAAAATGTGGTGGCAGATGCACTCTCAAGAAAGGATGAGAATGTGGAAGCATTTTTGTTCGCTATTTCTATTATCGAACCAGATTGGATAAGCGAAGCAAGGGAGGAATGGAAGAATGACGAAGAAGTGTGGGCACTTATTCGAAAGCTACAACAAGATTCCAGTACGTCTGATACATTTAGCTGGAAAAATGATTCGTTATGGTACAAAGATCGCTTATACCTCTGTAATAATTCCCAGCTAAAACAAAAGATTCTTATGGAATTGCACACTTCTTCCTTAGGAGGGCACTCAAGATTTTTAAAAACTTACCACAGGGTTAAGAAGGAATTTTTTTGGGATGGCCTTAAATCAGATATTCAAAAGTTTGTGGTGGAATGTTTGGTTTGCCAACAAAATAAAGTTGAAACAATTAAGACGCCTGGTCTATTACAACCTTTATCCATTCCAGGCCAACATTGGGAGGAGGTTTCAACGGATTTTATCAGAGGTTTACCCAAGTCTGAGGGAAAGAGTGTCATCATGGTGGTAGTTGACAGACTAACCAAGTATGCACACTTTTGTGCATTATCACATCCATTTAAAGCCAATATAGTTTCTACTGCATTTATGGAAACAATTCAAAAGCTACATGGAAACCCAAAGATTATTGTAAGTGACAGAGATCCCATTTTCATTGGAAATTTTTGGATAGAATTATTTTCTTGTCTTGGTACTCAGTTAGCTCATAGCTCATCTTATCATCCTCAATCTGATGGGAAAACTAAGATAATAAACAAATGTTTGGAAGGATATCTTCATTGCTTTGTGTCTGATAAACAGACACAATGGGTCAAATGGGTGCCGCTGGCTGAATGGTGGTATAACACTTCCTTCCATACAGCAACAAAAATGACCCCATTTATGGCACTTTATGGGTATCAGCCACCATCCATCACATCATATTTAAGAGAAAATTCTAAGGTTTAGGCAGTGGAACATCACATCAAACATCAACAACAAGTCCTCCAACTCTTAAAGGATAACCTCGTGTTGGCACAGAATAGAATGAAACAATAGGCAGATCAACATCGCAGTGAAAGAAGTTTTGATGTAGGTGATTGGGTATTCCTACGGCTACAACCATATAAGCAAATGTCCCTCAAGCAAGCTAAGAAGGATAATAAATTATCACCAAAGTATTATGGTCCGTACAAGGTGTTGCAAAAGATTGGTACTATGGCATACAAATTGAAGCTTCGTGCATCTTCCCGATTGCACCCAGTTTTCCATGTTTCATGTTTAAAGAAGGTTATAGGCGACAAGCTCCCAGTTCAAACAATATTGCCATAACTTGACGAGGAAGGAAAAATTATATTGGAACCGGAAGCAGTCATAGAAACAAGAACTCGACAACTACGAAATCGATCAAATTCAGAGTATCTTATCAAGTGGAAGAACTTATCCGCTGAAGATTCCACATGGGAGGATGCGAATTTTATGCAAAAGTATCCAGAATTACTCAAGCATTGAGGACAACACTTTTTTGAAGGCGAGGGGCATGTTGGGTCCCTATAATACTAGTGATTACCCCATTACTATTGTAGTTATACCCCTTATTTATATTGTTGTGCCCCTATTGCCCCCATATTGTTATTATTGTGCCCCATAGAATCCCTTTATTGTTATTTTTCTGGCTTTATATTATTATTGTTAGGTCGGCTGGATTATATTGTGACTCCTTAGACTCCTATATATAGAAAGGAGGTTTTTTCATTTGAATCATCGAAGAATTGTTCATTTATGTAATGTAAAGGAGGTTTCCCCCTCAAAGAGGTTGAATTCGAAGGTGTTGATCTATCTTTTCTATATTTTCTTGAGCTGGTTTCATAACGCACTGATGTTGTTGCCGCATGGTTATAGGAAATCTGTGACTGCCGGAAATCCAGAGTAATTGTAGGAAATGAGATCGCACAGTTGTTTGCACGAATTATGGGCCTGTCTTCGAATCAAAGCAAATATGCACAAGAACTCAAGATTAGTTGGCATGGTAATAAAATAATGATCAACTAGCTGAGGAATACTCAAATTTACGGTAAAAGATGCTTTTTAGTATTAATTTGCATACCTTCAATCTAAAACACCCTTTTGGAAAAAGCACAAGTATTATAGCCGAGATAGGCATAGTAGGGGTTAAAAATAGTCAAAATGGGAGATGGAAAGTATAGAAAAAGGTATAAAAATGGGCAAAACCGAGCCCCAATAGTCATATACCCGATGAAGTTTTCAATGCAATCATAGTCTTAGTAACAAGGATGATCACAATCTCAAGCTAGAGAAATATTCTCAACTTACATCAAGGTGTTGTCATAGTCATGAAAGGTTATAATCAAGACTTCAGTGTAGTAGTCACATAATGGAAACCTCATCTACATGATGATGATCTCAGTGAGCAATAATGAACTCTACGAAGATGGAGATATGGTGTGATAGTCATGCTCTCATGAATATCTCAATGAAGGAAGCATTAATGATGATGATGATCTCAACAACAATAAGAGGATTGATGTATTGGTTTTGGAGTGGCCTAGTAGGTCAAGGGTCATGGTCTTGGTATTTGTCAATTGGAATCTCTATAAGAATAATTTTGGTGCGGTTTTCCTCTCCAAGAGGGAGAGGTTTTGGCCATGGGAGAAGGCCAAGATCATGTGTTCTTGTCTCTTTATTTTGGTAGATATTTGATGAACTAAGAAGACACACACTAATAATAATAAAAAGTGAAGATTTTGCTAAGAATTGAAGTTAAAATACCTCACAAATAGTTATCATGAAAGAAGAATCTCATTAACTAAATTAGCCCTAGATTCCTCAATAGGACACTCCCTTATGGCTTTGATCTTATCAGGATCAACCGATACACCTTCCTTGGAGAAAATGTGCCCAAAGTAGTGTACCTGTGATTAGGGGAAGTCACACTTACAAAGATTTGCATGGGTATTATGTTATCTCAACAATTGTAACATGACTTCCAAGTGCTGTTCATGTTCTTCTTCCGTTTTTGAATAAACCAATATGTCATCAACGAATACAATGAAAAATGTGTAAATATGGTCATAACACTCCGTTCATCAGGCACATGAATGTGGTAGGGGCGTTAGTAAGACCAAAGGGCACCAATACAAATTCATAGTGCCCATATCTTGTTTTGAAAACAGTATTATGAATTTCCTCCTCCTTGATTCTTACTTGATGGTAGCTTGACCTCAAGTCAATTTTGGAGAAGATTTCTACTCCCCTTAACTGGTCAAAGAGGTAATCAGTTATTGGTAATGGATACTTGTTCTTGATGGTTACCTTGTTCAATTGTCTATAATCAATGCATAATCTCATCGTTCCATCTTTCTTATTTACAAACAATATTGGTTCTCCCCAAGGAGACACATTTGGCCTTATGTATCCTTTGTCAAGCATTTCCTTCAGCTTCAGTTTTAAATTTTGGGGTGCTCATTCTATATGGATCCTTAGAAGTTGGTGTTGCTTGAGATGCCAGTGCAATAGAAAAATCTCTCTCTCTATGAGGAGGAAATATGGGAACCTCCACTTGAAAGAAATCCACATATTGTTGCAAAATGAGACACCTTTGAAGCAATTCAACTTGCTCATCTTTTGTTGCTCTATTGGCTCCCTTGTTCTTGGAAACTTGTACTGCAAACAACGTGCATCCCTTCATGTTGTTGTGCTTTTCCTGCATAGCAGTGATCAACCTCACTAATATGGGATTTTTCTTCCTTTGCAACACCCTTTTCGTTCCTTTCTCATCCAAGCATTCTATTTCCTTTTCATAGAAATCTACCTTCGTCTAGTGTACGCACATCCAGTCCATGCTAAGTAATATTCCATACCCACCCAATCGTAGCACATTCAAGTGGGTTTCTATAGGAATTCCACTGAGTTCAAATACACATGACTTCACCCATAGTTTATTCTTCTCCTTGTCCCTATTATCAATAGCTAATGTTCTCTATGAAATTCCTTCTCCAATCCGCACTTTTCAATAAGCTCTAGGCTGACATAGATATAATTAGAACCTAGATCAATTAAAATAGAAACAAATTTTCCTTGTATGTTACCTTCCATCTCAGTGATAGATGTTGGGTGGTATTCTTGGTGGTTATCTAATGTTGTGTAAATGCTTGGCATACTCTAGGCTACTTCACCCACCGTGCAAGGTTCTCTATGAAATTCCTTCTCCAATCCGCACTTTTCAATAAGCTCTAGGCTGACATAGATATAATTAGAACCTAGATCAATTAAAATAGAAACAAATTTTCCTTGTATCTTACCTTCCATCACAGTGATAGATGTTGGGTGGTATTCTTGGTGATTATCTAATGTTGCGTAAATGCTTGGCATACTCTAGGCTACTTCACCCACCTTGCTTGCCTCCTAAGCACCGTAAATCTTGGGTTTTACATCTTGTTGATGTGGATAATCCCTTCTCCTATTGTTCCCACCATAGGTCTAACACTTGAGTGGTTCTCGAAATTCGATCTTGGGTTGTGTTGATGTTGGTTGTTTCACATCTCTCTTAATGGAAACATTGGCCTTTTGCTGAGACTATTTTTTCTGAGATGGGTGTTTCCCCTTCTTTCTTTCTGGTTTCTTCCTGGACCAATTCTTATTTTGTATAACAGTGCTTTTGTATAACTTCTTGATTGCATGCTTCAGGACCTAGGGTTTCAGCAATTCAATTTTATCTCTGAAAACCGTAGGCATCACACTGATGAACCTATGAATTTTAACTTTCTCATCCTTGAGATATGGTACAAAATCAGTGGTCCCAAAAACTTGGTGACGTATACGTCACTAGTCATCTGACCCATTTTGAGTTCATAGAACTCTTTTTCCTTATTGTCATAGTAACATTCACATAGGTATTTCTCTCTGAAGAGCTTCTCAAACTCCTACCATGTCAACGCCTTCTCGACAATGGCTATATTATTCTTCAGGTCCCCCCACTAGATGTCAAATTTTACTTTTAAGATGTAAGATTTGACTCTGACTTTCATATTCTCAGAATAATAATGTATCCCAAAGAACTTCTTCATCCCTAGCAGCCATGATTCAATGTCCTTTTCCTTCTTCACATCCCCATTTAACGTCGGAGGTTTTTCCTTTTTAAATTCTTTAGGAATATTCTCCTTTTCCTTGTTCTTTGAGCGATGGTGATGGAAAGAGTGGTGGTATCTATGGGTATCAAAACTAGAAATTTTTCTTGAGCAAGGAACCTATGTTCTAGCCCTTCCTCCTAGAGTACTCAAAGGTTCTCCCCCTGGTATAGTGTCCTCACTTCCCTGCTTGGGTGTCTTTCTCGTTCTACCACCATATGATATGTTGGTGTTTTCTTCTGACTCATGAATTATTTTTTGATATCTATGACTAGCCCTCATTTCAGATTTCCTTTGCCTCTACCAATCTGAGAGACTTTGCAGGATGGATGCGTTGATCTTAGTCTGCCTTTCTTGGGCTCTTACTAGCCTCTCATTATCATCCTTAAAGTTCCTTACCTCATCCTAAAGGCTTCCCATTGTGTCCATATAATCAGAGGAGTGATTCCTTCCCCCTTTCCCAACTAATCTCTCTTATTCATTGGTTATGACTTCATCACTTCCATGTTGGAATTAATCAAAATTGTATTCAACCATTTCGATCCTAATCACTGTATATTTTATTTTTTATGCTGCTTGTGATGTGTTTTCAATCACACACATTGTTAGACATTTTAAAACAATAATTAAACACAAAATTAGGATCATGAGATTGAATTCAAGGATTTCTCATGGGGGTTCCTATGGTAACAAAATAATGATGTTATCGTACAAGCCATTTACAAATCACATGCAACAGTCATTCAGTTTTTCAATTGGTACATAATTGATGATAACAATGTAATCAAATATATAATCCTTCTCCCATCAAGTTTTTAGCCATCTGCTAGCTTACCTTAGCACAATTTCATTGAAAAAAAACATGCATAGTTGAGATTGACTAAGTAGCCTATAATTACTTAATAAAAATTCCTCACTTTCCTTTGACAAAACCCATCCATTCAAAGTATTGAACCTGGATTCTTTGATACCACTCTATAATGTACTTGACCCCTTCATTTCACATTCGACGAATAGGATAATTTATTTTTTTTTAATTTTTTTTTTATGACTAATTCGATGCAGCTTTGGGGCCCTAACACATCTCGAAATTTCAATTTGGAGTCCCCTTCGAAATTTCTCCTTTCAGTTAACGTGTCATGATTCCGAGATCCTAACAGTGTCTCAGACTCTCAATTTCAGGCCCCCCTCCCCCCTATAATTTGACCTTCTTGTTGACATGTCTCGTCCCTACAATGATGGCTAACTCTCCTTCCAATGGACTATCAAATTGATGTGGGTTTGACCACCCATCCTCTATCCATCCTATTACCATAAGATATTCATTCATTTGCATTTATGAGGTTTCTGACCTTCTCGGTGTAACCTTTGCCCGAGTGATGTCATGCTGCCATCATCCACACCACGTGTCAACCTGTGAGAGGTCCACATGTGACCCGTATGTGGCTTCTTTGGGTACCACAACTCCCAAACTACTTGCCATGTGTCCTTCAAGATGTCATGTTGATGTCATCTCCACTTGAAAATAAGTTTACATCTATATGATTTATGGAGAGCAACAGATCCTTTGTCGACTGGGTTCACACTTGGTTTTAATTAGTAAACATGAACCCTCGAACCTGAAGCCCTTTCAAAAATGATTCTCACAACACTTTCGGGTTTCAAACTTCCAGGCTTCTGGGGTGCCACCTCTAACAACTTCCCCACCTGACTGATCTGGGTGACAGAATAATTTTCCATCATTGTCTGTCGATAGAACATTGATTCCCTTTATCATTGAGTCCATAACACTAAATTAAATTATCTTCTGAGATTGAGGATCTACGTCTTTTCTTCCCGTCATTCCAAACAATCATGTGAGGGGGAATCTAGTTCCACCTATTGGAAGCCTCCCTTGACTACGGTTTTGAAAGTCCAAAGGATAAGGTTATCCAAAACTTTCCTATAAGTTCACGGCCACACTTCTCTGTGCCACAACAAGGCCTTCCTCTTCATTCTCTTCATGACTCAGTCAAGGGACCTCGACTCTGCATCGTGAAGTATCTTAGATGGAGAGCTTTGCAACGTTCCCATCCACAAGATTTGTCGCCACACAGGCTTGTTAGAGCCAGTCTTTTTGACTATGGCTTCATCTTAGGAATTTGATAGAGTCCCAAACATGCTCCATGGTTTCATTACAACACCATTGGTTGCTTGGGGAAACCTACAACATTATCCCTCTTAAGCCTAGGTGATATATTCTCCATTAGATTCCTAGCCCGTGAGTCTTCCTGTCCCACTGGGAGGGAATGCTACCCAAGGTGATGTTGGCGCTCCTACATCATTTACCTACCATGGGCTTGGTGTGTACACCTGAGAGGTTCCTACCTCTTCTGCCACACGTCGATGATATCAAACCCTATACCGAACCTGCAAGAAACTCGATGATACTACCTAGAGCCTTCAAGTACTTCGAAAACCACCTGAAGATGCCAACAATAGGTATCCAACCTATTGAGAATTCCAGCCCAAAGGTTATTTAGCCAAAGCTTGTGGCTCGACTGGTCCCAGGGGAAAGCTCCCCTTGACATTAATGCATTATTTTCCATGCAACACAACAACCTATAATTTGGTTAAAAAATTTCATGTAAGTGAATAAAGACCCTACTATGCAAAGGGTCTTCCATGTAATCTTTATGAACCAACTATCTTTCAAGTTCTAATTCGAGCTCTCATGGATCAACCGTGATATGTAACGAGTTATGTCTCTTCCTTAATAAGTTATTTATGTGTTTCTTCTCAAACTATTAAACATCTATGTAGATATAGGCATAACACAACATTATGGCTTAATCTATGTTATCATGTGGTTTCTTATGCCTCTTAACCATAAGATATTCTAGTCTACCATTAGAAATCATTACACACATTTTTTATTTCATATTTTTCACACATGCATCTATATATTCAACATATATCTATATATATATATATATATATATCCCAACGGAGATGTACAACACATGAAATCATAATCAACATGATTCATTTGAAGGTATATGGTGTACATAGATACTTATCTTTGAACTTACAATCCAACTGATTCTAGGACAAAGACTCTCCACCCAACTGTAGACATCTATAGCCACACTTGCTTGCAATTGTCACCCCTGAGCCAAATTATCGAGTCTGGGGGGGGGTTGCTTACTTCTAGGACTAGCACACAAACTATCACTGAATCAGGGACTCTAGTGCACTTTCTTCCTCAATCCCAGCAACTGAAAACTACTTTCTTGTTTGACATCAAGAGTCTAGAGGCACCAAACCTTAGCCCCAAGTGCACACACAATGGTTCAACCCCTTATAAGGATTCCATAATCCACTGTAGTAGCAGGGCGGTAACCACAAGTCTTCATTCCTATCTTCCTCAATTTCTTCTCTAGAATGGTCTATTCCCAAGCTGTTATAGGCTCCATAGTATGCTATCTCAACCCATAATCTCCAAGGGACCTAAGTTTTTATAGGGCTCCGAAGACTTCATCCCTACACATAGCCTTGAGGGACCCAAGATGTTATAGGGATCTAGATATCTCTTCCTTAACCCACAGCCTCCAGAGACCCAAGCTGTTACAAGGCTCTAGGGATCCTATCTCAACCTACACCCTCAAGGGACCCTAATATTTTATAGGGCTCCATAGACTAGCAACTCAACCCACATCCTCCAAGAATCAAGAGTCATTCCCCTTCTCTTCTCTTCTTTAGTCTTTCCCACTAGAAGCTCTTGCTAAATCTTCCACTCAATACCACTCTTCCTATGTCTCTATATCTCCTCCCCTTATCTGAATGTGTATGCCCTCCCTATATCTCCTCTTGCCTCTAGATTTTCTTGGTCTCCTCCTTTGCCACAATCACTATTGCATCCTTACTAGCCTACAATGCATAGTCCCACCACAAAATTCTTGTTCTTTTTCTTGTGGTTTCTTCTCAAACAACATTGGCATGCATACTTCCTCTTGTAGCTCATTTAATTTCAAGAGCTCCTTCATCAATTCGT
Source organism: Pinus tabuliformis (assembly GCA_031772625.1). Classification (NCBI taxonomy): domain Eukaryota; kingdom Viridiplantae; phylum Streptophyta; class Pinopsida; order Pinales; family Pinaceae; genus Pinus; species Pinus tabuliformis. Next base: position 1,009,280,981 of record CM062809.1, read on the forward strand.
GCACTAAGCAGCCTTTAATGGTTGTCCTGCATTTCGGGTTTCTTCTCTACATAAGTAACCATAATGTCCCAAGCTTTCAACCTCCTCCCCAGCTCTAGAATCAGTGTCCCTTGACTCAATCCCCTTTTCTTGTTTTTAAATGTTGGAAAATATTTACAATACATTTATAATGCAACTTATACGAGGACTTAGGGTGAGGCTCTGACATTGACAAACTCATGAATGAAGTGATACTGAGTGTTAATGCACTTTTTTTTCTTGTGAAACACATGGCTCTTTGACAATGCAATTGCTAAATTATTGTCACACAAGGTAATAGTTGGATCATTGATCCGGATTTAAACAGGAACGCAATAGATTACAGAGATAACCATAAATACAGAGATGCGATAACCATAAATACAGAGGTGCAACGGAAATAATACTTCATTTCATTACTGTAAAATACTGAAATATGCTTACAACCAGAAATGGAAATAAACCAGCTAGGGCGATGGTAGCTTATCTCTGAGAAGAGATGTGCGGCTACATGCCTCTGAACTGTTCCGAACTGTGTTACAATGAGGCTCGAAGGCCTATTTATTGTTGAGAAACAGTGGAAAACCCTTCACATCCCAAAACCTAACCCTAGAAGATGAAATGCCAAATTGTGGGCCCCGTTCGGGTAAATTGGTACATCAATTTCTCGAGGTCGTAACTTTGGCATACGATCTCCGTTTGACGTGTACGATAGCTCGTTAGAAAGATCTATCCGAGTACTACCACTTTGGGAGGCAGCATCGGTCCATGGACCCATGCTGCCCCAGATTCCAAAAAAAACGTCGTTTAGGGCCTCAAAATGGCTCTGGAAGTTCAGGACCCGAAAAACTGCTAAAAATAGTAAACTGTGCTACAATTTAGGAAACTGAAAACACTGAAAGAGACAGTTGTGGGGGTCCAAATGGGTTGGTGGGTGGCCACCAACATCCACCTAGATCATTCCTCCCCCCTTAGGAAGCAATGGTCCCCATTGCGTTGAGTTCCTCCATCTGCTGAACTTGTCCTGCAATCTCTGATGTGTCCAGTGATGGTGGGAAGCATGGTCGACGATGGTCCACATTGAAAATTTGGTGCAGGCGAAGGAATGGAGGAATGATGTGCTCCAAAGCATTGTTCCCCATCACCTTGGTACTGCTGTAAGGACCATGTCGGAGTGGTCTGAGCTTCTGATGGGTTTTGGTAAGGCGTTCTTTCTGTCAATGCAACCAGACTTTGTTGCCCACCTGAAACTTGTGTGGTACCCCCGTGGGTGAGGAGAAGTTGTTCCTGTGTCTTGTCATGACTGTATCCCTTTGCTGCTGCTGCTGCGTGGAGGAACGCTTTGCAGGGGTCATGGATGTAGCAACAATCTTCCCCTTACTTTGGGAGTGGACCAGACAGATGAATTTCCTGGTCTGTGATATGAGCTTGCTGCCTTTCTTGGTAGTGATCAAAGATGTGGCGGTAGGTGGGGCTACCTCCGGTATCCTGTATAATGAATCATTCAAAGAAATAATGACAGCACGAGGCCTTGACTCATACACAGCATGTCGCCTCCACAAGTATGGCTCGCCTAATAATACATCGCCAACATCCAGAGGTGTAACATCACACAATACCTCGTCCGTGAAGGGTTTGATGCCGTAGGGAAGGCGACACTGCTGGCGAAATTTCAGATCTCCTCCTTCGTGAAGCCACCCGATACTGTACGGCTGCGGGTGCAGTGTAGTCGGTAGGCCCAACCGCTTCACGACCTCTGTTGAAACAAGGTTCTTTTGGCTGCCACTATCGACAATGAATTGTAGCGGCGAACCCTTCACCCACATCTGTGAGTGGAAAAGACGCTCCCCTTCCTCTGGATTTTTGGGCTCATCTTTCTGGATCTTGGCGGTGGCAACAGTGGCGCTCGGATCCACATCAATGATCTGCTTCCCTTTGCCATTCCCCTTGTCGGGTTCTGGCTCAGGGTCGGAACATGCATCTAATTCGGAAGCCTTCAACTCAGCCACCAGCGACTGCTTGGTCCGACACTCACTTGTGTTATGAGTGGGACTCTTGTGGAATTCACACCACTTCCCTGTGTCCTTCTTCGGCTTCATGGTGTTGTTCTTTTCTTGCGGCTTCGGCGAGTTGTCTTGGGTCACCCCGCCTTGGCTTTGTCCTTTGGGCTTCGGATTTGCAGATCCAAAGTCTCGCTTCTTCTGTTTGAAATTTTGCTCGATTTTGACAGCGTATCGGTATGTTGTACCGAGTGAGGGGATGTTCAAGAACCCCATCTCTTCCTGGATGTATTTGTGTAGGCAGCCGCGGTATTTGAGTACCAGATGCAGCTCAGAATCTTTGATACCCAACTGTGTGCGAAGGGTATGAAAAATGTTTGTGAACTCCGGCACATCTTGGTCTCGTCCCTGCCGCAGTGTGGTCCATTTGATGTATTTGTCCTCATAGCTTCCGACAGGGTAGTACTGCTCCTTGATGGCATCCCGGAAGTCATTCCAAGTGGGTGCAGCTGAAAATAGTGAGCCTGTACTTTCATCCTTCTGCTCGCAGTAGGTTTCCCACCAATCCTTGACATGGGGGGCTGCTTTGAGAAGAGCGAAAACAATCTTTTCCCGACTTGAAAATTCGTGAACAAAAAAATACCCATCTAGCAGATTTAACCATTTATCTACGGCATCTGCGTCTATTTGACCCTCGAAGATGGGGATTTCAAAATTAACTTGTACCTTAAACGGTGTGGCATTTCCAGAGTCGCTGTTGGAAGTCGATGCGTCGCCTCTGGGTAGCCGCTGAAGGATCTGCGCAAAGCTATCCATCATCGCATTCCTTTGCCGCTCGAGCGCTTCTTCGAGCAAGATTTTGATAGGATCTCCTTCCCCCTCGTATTTCTTCTCATCTGCCATGAGTGGCCGTCGGGATTTGCGAGGCTGGTCTTGCAAAGGTTCGACCAGTTCAAGCCCTAACTCCTTATATCCCGACCTCGTTGGGGACATGCAAAGAAAAACAGAGAACAAGCAGACCGCTCTGATACCACTGATCCGGATTTAAACAGGAATGCAATAGATTACAGAGATAACAATAAATACAGAGATGCGATAACCATAAATACAGAGGTGCAGCGGAAATAATACTTCATTTCATTACTGTAAAATACTGAAATATGCTTACAACCAGAAATGGAAATAAACCAGCTAGGGCGATGGTAGCTTATCTCTGAGAAGAGATGTACGGCTACATGCCTCTGAACTGTTCCGAACTATGTTACAATGAGGCTCGAAGGCCTATTTATTGTTGAGAAACAATGGAAAACCCTTCACATCCCAAAACCTAACCCTAGAAGATGAAACGCCAAATTGTGGGCCCCGTTCGGGTAAATTGGTACATCAATTTCCCGGGGTCGTAACTTTGGCATACGATCTCCGTTTGACGCGTACGATAGCTCGTTAGAAAGATCTATCCGAGTACTACCACTTTGGAAGGCAACATGGGTCCATGGACCCATGTTGCCCCAGATTCCCAAAAAAACGTCGTTTAGGGCCTCAAAACGGCTCCGGAAGTTCAGGACCCGAAAAACTGCTAAAAATAGTAAACTGTGCTACAATTTAGGAAACTGAAAAGACTGAAAGAGACAGTTGTGGGGGTCCAAATGGGTTGGTGGGTGGCCACCAACATCCACCTGGATCATGAGGCTCTGACATTGACAAACTCATGAATGAAGTGATACTGAGTGTTAATGCACTTTCTTTTCTTGTGAAACACATGGCTCTTTGACAATGCAATTGCTAAATTATTGTCACACAAGGTAATAGTTGGATCAGTCTCAACATGTGCAAGATATTTCCAAAGTCTTCTTAGCCATATTGCATGACATAGATGCCACTTATTCTTCCTTTGTGGAATATGTGTTTAAGTTATATATCTTAATGCTTTTTATGGATCTAATATTCATGAATTATTAGTATATTAAGTATAGTTAGGTTGAACCATTTTATTTTATTTACATACCAAAGTAAATTTACTTGAACAAGCATATTGTCTTGTGCATTTGATAAATTGTTAAAGGAGGTTACTACCTCAAAGAGGTTATTTATTGATTGATTTTATGTCTTTATCAAATAGTTGTTTTGCTTATTTTTTATATTTTTATGCTATATGTGTTATTTGGTACATAATAATTGGTATGAGAGTGGACAATATTTTATGTTTTCTCTTTAAACAAGGCATCTTACAATTTTTACTATAACTCCTTCCTCACTTCCTCCCTCTATTCCTCCTTCACAATAACCCCCATTGGCTTTGCCTCTCTCCCCCTCCGTCCCTCTTTCAAATTATAAACATAAGATGATCATTGACACTTCAAAAATGTGTGCACATTATTGAAAGCTTGACATACATTTTGAAAGTGTGTATGCTTTTGAAAATGCACATGCATTCCTAAGAATTCCAAGCTGCAAAGCACACATTATAGTTTGGGAAGCAAAAAGGCCATAGAATTAGGAAAGTGTGCATGTTTTGTAAAATGTGCACTCATTCATGTGTCACTGCATTTGTAGTGACGTCATTGCCACATTTGAGGTCATCATTATCTTGTGACTACCCATTAATTAAAAAACTTAAGTTATTAATATGACTATTTATATAAATTAAAAGATATTATTTTCTTTAATAATATGATTATTTTTATTAATTAAAAGATATTATTTTGTGATATTATTCCCTTAAGAATCTTAATCGTGGGTAGATTTATCTCAATTTTGGTAGAGGGCCTTATCGAGATTAATCCAACAAACTACCAACTCACCATAATTAAAAAAAATATATATTCAAAACCAAGGTAATTATAGAAATATCTAGATTATTCATGGATTTGAAGTTGAACCTTTTTCTTTTCAATCATGCTTTCCACTTCTTTCTCTAGATTTACTATAAGAAAAATGGCTACATTGGTTTCATAATGGTGCAAAGTAAAGATAAATCTGATTTACAACTCAACTTTGTAATTGTTAATAAGAATGTAAAATGAGTAAGGTTTCTCTGTCACACAAACAATTTATTCATTTTTATAGATAACAATAACCATCATATATACATCATAATTCTCAATATATTAAGTACTTAAAGGAATCAAATCTCTCAAAATGTGAATTTCCTTTTGGGTGCAAAATTTGAGGAAGTGTTTGCAACCATTGGTTTTAATTTTATTAAAAATTTGATAATACATATAATTACATACATATGTTCTTGACATTTTTCTTTCACATACTTTGTAATTATGCTGTAAGGTGTTTCCATCTGAAATGAACTCCCCTAAATGTCTTTCTATCCTAATCTTAACCGTTAGATCTATTGTTAGACGATTCAACAATTATTTGTTGTCCAAAGAAAATGTTAAAATACAGTTATTCGTTAAAAAATTAATTAAACCTAGTCAGCGCGTTCGCCTACCTAGCTAGTCCGTCGTGTGTTGCGCAATATTTTTCTGTAGGAGGAGGGCCAGGAGGATGAGGAGGGCCACGTAGGGCAGATTTTCCTGCAGGAGGAGGAGCACCAAGCCAGGTTTCTTGCTTTTGCTTTTGTTCTATTTTTAGGGTCTTTTTTTTTACTGGTTTTCTTGTTAAAAATTTATTTAATTTTGATTAGTCGTGAGTTGTGTGTTGTAATAGTAATCTCGTTTGCTGGAGAGAAGTGTAGGGGAATACCTTCTTGGTTAGGGTAACCATCCATCCCACTGCAGCCCAAAACCCTTAGGGTTCGTGGTGCTTCCAGATTGAAGGGTTCCCTTGCTCAGCTTGGTGACCTCAAGGATTTTGCGGTAGTGTAGGCCAGAAAGTGTTCGTGGGAGCAAGGTGACCTGAAGGATTTTGTGGCAGCCCAGGCCAAAAAGTGTTCATGGTGCTTCCAGATGGAAGGGTTCCCTTGCTCATCTCGGTGACCAGAAGGATTTTGCGGCAGCCCAGGCCAGAAAGGATACATTACTCGCACTGCTTGCCTCCTTGTTGGTGGTTGATCACTAATGCTTACTACCTCCTCCATCTCTACACTAACTTCTATTAAATGTGGTCTCTGATTGTTGGTTTTGAGTTTTCTGAAATGGGTGTTTTTGGTATCAGGTTTATGGTGGACATGGGGGCTTCTGCTGTAAGTGGAGAAGCGTCAGGAAGGCAGAAGATGTACGAGGCAGAGTTGGATTCAATGAAAAATAGGGAGTCCACCACTTTATATGTCGATTTCATTCATGTCATGCAGTTTGACGATACGCTGCAGCAGGCCATATTGGACGAGTATTTAAGGTCTGTAAAAGAGGGAAAATGTTATTTTTCTCATTTTTCACTTATTTTAGCTTTTCTTTTACCAGGGTTTTGGCTTTGAATTTGGATTTGTGTTATTTTCAATTTTTGTACCATTTTTATATTCAGATGTAAAATGGTTTTTGGTTTTTTACTCCTGCAACGTGTTGTAGGTTTGAGCCATACCTGAAAAATGCATGCAAGAGGTTCGTAATGCAACATAAGCCTACATATATAGCAGATGACGATCCCAACAAGGATGTCAATATTGCATTCTACAATATTCCTACTTTGAGGAGGTAGATAAAACTCACTGTTGTTTCCCCATTGTGAATGATATTATGTACTGGGTTCTTGTCAAAATACAGAGTATCTTGCCTTAAAAAAATCGAATTACAAATCAATATCCTGTGAGTGGAAATTATATGATTGTACAAAAATTTGCATGTGCATGTCAACATCTTGTGAATGGGATTGCATCATTGTACAATGACTATGCATTCATTTATCTACATTGAGGGTTGAAATGTCCATTATAAGTTTGTGTGAATATCCTTGAATAGAAATGCTCCTTCTAGCACATGCCCATTAAAATATTCACTTTATTGAAGAGAAATCCTCCTTTCAGCAAAGGCCCAGCCCATTCAAATCATCACTTCATGTCACATCTCATGTAGGTGGTTCTCTCTAAACATATTTGTAACCTTACATTACAAAATTCTCAATGCTATTGGACATTTTGGAGGTGGTTCTCCTTTCACGCCCATTAAAATCTTCACTTTATTGAAGAGAAAGCCTCCTTCCAGCAAACACCCATTGACATCATAACTTTATGCTACCACCTCTGATGTAGATGGTTCTCTCTTTACATATTTGTAACCTTACATAAGAAAATTTCCAGTGTTTTTTGACATTTTTTTAGATGGTTCTCCTTTTATGTATTTGTAGCTTGAGATAACTTTTTTTAAAATTCTGTGTTTTGGGGGGGCATTTTCTTAATTCGAGAGAACTGTACATGAATTAGTTGTATATAATGTCGTGAGCATGAACCTTAATCATTATATAATTATCACTGTTTTGTGGGGGCATTTTGTTAATTCTAGAGTTCAATACATGAATTAGTTGTATGTATTTTCATGAGTATGAACTTTGTATAATCTTTATATAGGCATGGTTAATCCAAAACCCTAGAAGCAAATAAGTGGAACCAATAGAACCAAATAATCTTTTTATAGGCATGCATTCTCCCTTATCGTTTCAGGCCATGATGGCGTTTCAACCTATGCATTAATAACCAAGAACTACCAAAGAAAAATAGTTATTGTTTTTCTTTCAATCATACGTATTTTCATAAAAAAATATAAGCTCTAAGATGCAAATTAGTTCCCTTAAAAAGCCCAGTGAGAAAAATAATAATCCACCACAATTCTACATTTCCATTGAAAAAAAGCTTGGAACTTGAACCTTAAGTTTCTATTTGTGTTAAAATATGGAGGCGAACATGATTTGGACCAGCCTTCGGTGGTATTACAAATCCGAACACATAAACTCACTGTTGTTTCCCCATTGTGAATGATATTATGTACTGGATTCTTGTCAAAATATAGAGCATATTGCCTTAAAAAAACGAACTGTCGAGTCACATTTAGCCCCAAATTTTATGTATTGTGTTCTTGTAAAAATATAAAATATCTTGTCTTGAAAAGAAGATTGATTTAATATTTACCCCAACTTGACACTTATGTGATTGAAAAGGATGTAGTTTCCATCCCTTCATAGACTGCATGCTAAGCTTGGAGCCATTTCAATGGATGCAGTTGCCATCCCTTCATAGAGCACATGCTAAGCTTGGAGCCATTCGAAGGATGCAATTGCCATCCCTTCATAGACCACTTGCTAAGTTTGGAGTCATTTCAAAGGATGCAGTTACCATCCCTTCATAGACTACATGCTAGGCTTGGACCCATTTCAAAGGATGCAGTTGCCACCCCTTCATAGACTACATGCTAAGCTTGGAGCCATTTCAGTGAATGCCATTATTATAGCTAAAAGATAATGAAGTAGCTCCCTTGTTAAAAAAAAATTAGTTTCCATTTAAGAATCATTTGGTCTTACAAATACAGTGTGCATGTTTGCATGCTTCCCTGCAGCTATATTCCGTGGACTATCATCCAAAAATATCTGCAGGAAAACATAACAAGATCCATAGTCGATTTATAATGGCCACTCCTAAAATGAAATACATAATGTAAAGAAGAATGGACTCAGCTATGTTCTCTGATACATGACAGTAATATTCAAGCAAGGGATGTGGATTTGGGACTATATAATTGTTAGAGTATAATATTATCTTCTATCTCCTCTTTGTAGGAGAGGAGTCGTGATTTTGGAACAAGTGGACAATTAGGCAGTATGTAGAAGATGATCAGATTAACAAGCATCACTTTCTTGTTGAAACACTGTTGTCACATAATTTTATCTTTTGGAACTCGAATACCACCAGCGTATAGTATCTTGTTGGGGCTGCTTTGGTGAAAATGAACTAGGGAAGAGTGGATGGTTATGAAGAATGTGGGATGCCATCGGCCTAACATGCATCTCTTTCATGTGGAAACCATGCCATAACATTAGTTTTCAAAAGTCAAGTAATTTATTCAACCTTGGAGAAGCGTTTACACTAAGATGAACATTTGCAAGGTGAAGAGCTTGTTCTATGGCTTCTTTTGAGGGTTTGCAAATTATGGTTCTCCTTTTACCTATTTGTAGCTTGAGATAATTTTTTTTTAATTCTGAGTGTTTTTGGGGGGGAATTTTGTTAGTTCGAGAGAACTGTACATGAATTAGTTGAATATAATGTTGTGAGCATGATCCTCAATCTTTATATAATTATCAATGTTTTGGGGGGAATTTTTTTAATTCTAGAGTTCAATACATGAATTAGTTGTATGTATTTTCGTGAGTATGAACTTTGTATAATATTTATGTAGGCATGTTTAATCTAAAACCTGGAAGAAAATAAGTTGAACCAATAGAACCAAATAATCTTTTTATAGGCATGCATTCTCCCTTATCGTTTCAGGCCATGATGGAGTTTCAACCTATGCATTAGTAACCAAGAACAGCCAAAGAAAAATAGTTACTGTTTTTTTTAATCATATGTATTTTCATAAAAAAATACAAGCTCTATGATGCAAATTAGTTCCCTTGAAAAGACCAGTGAGAAAAATAATAATCCACCACAATTCTACATTTGCATTGAAAAAAAAGCTTGGAACTTGAACCTTAAGTTTTTATTTGTGTAAAAATATGGAGGCAAACATGGTTTGGACCAGCCTTCAGGGGTATCATGAATCCGAATATATAAAATTCATTGTTGTTCCCCCATTGTGAATGATATTATGTACTGGGTTCTTGTCAAAATACATAGTATCTTGCCTTTAAAAAAATCAAACTGTCAAGTCACATTTACCGCCAAATTTTATGTATTGTGTTCTTGTAAAAATATAAAATATCTTGTCCTGAAAAGAAGTTTGATTTAATATTTACCCCAACCTGACACTTATGTTATTGAAAAGGATGCAATTGCCATCCCTTCATAGACTACATGCTAAGCTTGGAGCCATTTCACTGAATGCCATTATTACAATTAAAAAATAATGAAGTAGCTCCCATGTTACATAAAAATCAGTTCCCATTTAAGAATCATTTGGTCTTACCAATACAGTGTGCATGTTTACATGCTTCCCTGCAGCTATATTTTGTGGACTATCATCCAAAAATATCTGCATGAAACATAACACATCCATAGTCTATTTATAATGGCCACTGCTAAAATGACATACATAATGTAAAGAGGAATGGAAGTTGTGTTCTCTGATACATGACTGTAATATTCAAGCAAGCGATGTGGATTTGGGACAATATAACTGTTAGAGTATAATATTCTCTTCTACCTCCTCTTTGTAGGAGACGAATCGTGATTTTGGAAAAAGTGTACCATTAGGCAGTATGTGGAAGATGATTAGATTAAAAAGCATCACTTTCTAGTTGAAACACTGTTGTCACATAATTTTATGTTTTGGAACTCGAATACTGCCAGCGTATATTATCTTGTTGTGGTTGCTGTGGTGAAAAGGAACCGGGGAAGACTGGATGGTTGTGCGGAATGTGGGATGTGATCAGCCTAACATGCATCTCTTTTCGGGGGGAATTTTGTTAGTTGGAGAGAACTGTACATGAATTAGTTGTATATAATGTCGTGAGCATGAACCTTAATCTTTATATAATTATCAGTGTTTCAGGGAGTGGAACCAATTGGACCAATTAATCTTTGTATAGGCATGCATTCTCCCTTATCGTTTTAGGCCATGATGGAGTTTCAACCTATTCATTAATAACCAAGAATAGCCAAAGAAAAATAGTTACTTTTTTTCTTTCAATCATTTGTATTTTCATTAAAAAAAGATAAGCTTTAAGATGCAAATTAGTTCCCTAAAAAAGCCCAGTGAGAAAAATAATAATCCACTTAAAAAAAAACTTGGAACTTGAACCTTTAGTTTCTATTTGTGTTAAAATATGGAGGCGAACATGGTTTGGACTAGCCTTCAGGGGTATTATGAATCCGAGCAGATAAAACTCACTATTGTTTCCCCATTGTGAATGATATTATGTACCGGGTTGTTGTCAAAATACAGAGTATCTTACCTTAAAAAAATCGAACTGTCGAATCACATTTAGCCCCAAATTTTATGTATTGTGTTCTTGTAAAAATATAAAATATCTTGTCTTGAAAAGAAGTCTGATTTAATATTTACCCCAACTTGACACTTATGTTATTGAAAAGGATGTAGTTGCCATCACTTCATAGACTACATGCTAAGCTTGGAGCCATTTCAAAGGATGCAGTTGCCATCCCTTCATAGAGAACATGCTAAGCTTGGAGCCATTTCAATGAATGCCATTATTACAATTAAAAAATAATGAAGTAGTTCCCCTGTTAAAAAAAAATCAGTTCCCATTTAAGAATCATTTTGTCTTACCAATACAGTGTGCATATTTGCACGCTTCCCTGTAGCTATATTTTGCAGACTGTCATCCAAAAATATCTGCAGGAAAACATAACAGATCCACAGTCGATTTATAATGGCCACTACTAAAATGACATACATAATGTAGAGAAGAATCGAAGATGTGTTCTCTGATGCATGACAAATATTCAAGCAAGACATGTGGATTTGGTACTATACAACTATTAGAGTATCATATTCTCTTCTAGCTCCTCTTTGTAGCAGAGGAATCGTGATTTTGGAACAAGTGGATGATTAGGCAGTACGTAGAAGATTATCAGATTAACAAGCATCACTTTCTTGTTGAAACACTGTTGTAACATAATTTTATGTTTTGGAACTCGAATACCACTAGCGTATATTATCTTGTTGTGGCTGCTATGGTGAAAATGAACCAAGGAAGAGTGGATGGTTGTGCACAATGTGAGACGTGATCAGCCTAACATGCATCTCTTTCATGTGGAAACCATGCCATACTATTAGTTTTCAAAATTCAAGTAATTTATTCAACCTTGGAGAAGCTTTTACACTAAGATCAACGTTTGCAAGGTGAAGAACCTGTTCTATGGCTTCTTTTGAGGGTTTTCAAATTACGGTTCCCCTTTTACGTATTTGTAGCTTGAGATAACATTTTTTAAAATTATGAGTGTTTTGGGGGGGGGCGCATTTTGTTAGCTCGAGAGAACTGTACATGAATTAGTTGTATATAATGTTGTGAGCATGAACCTTAATCTTTATATAATTATCAATGTTTCGGGGGGGTGGAATTTTGTTAATTCTAGAGTTCAAGACATGAATTAGTTTTATGTATTCTCGTGAGTATGAACTTTGTATAATCTTTATATAGGCATGGTTAATCCAAACCCTGGAAGCAAATAAGTGGAACCAAATAATCTTTTTATAGGCATGCATTCTCCCTTATCATTTCAGGCCATGATGGAGTTTCAACCTATGCATTAATAACCAAGAATAGCCAAAGAAAAATAGTTACTATTTTTCTTTCACTCATATGTATTTTCATTAAAAAAGATAAGCTCTACAATGAAAATTAGTTCCCTTAAAAAGCCCAGTGAGAAAAATAATAATCCACCACAATTCTACATTTCCATTGAAAAAGAGATTGGAGCTTGAAACTTAAGTTCCTATTTGTGTTAAAATATGGAGGCAAACATGGTTTGGACAAGCCTTCAGGGGTATTACGAATCCGAACAAATAAAACTCACTGTTGTTTCCCCATTGTGAATGATATTATGTACTAGGTTCTTGTCAAAATACAGAGTATCTTGCCTTAAAAAGATCGAACTGTCAAGTCACATTTCCCCCAAATTTTATGTATTACGTTCTTGTAAAAATACAAATATCTTGTCTTGAAAAGAAGTTTGATTTAATATTTACCCCAACCTGACACTTACGTTATTGAAAAGGATGCAGTTGCCATCCCTTCATAGACTACATGCTAAGCTTGGAGCCATTTCAGTGAATGCCATTATTACTGTTAAAAAATAATGAAGTAGCTCCCTTGTTACAAAAAAATCAATTCCCATTTAATAATCATTTGTTCTTACCAATACAATGTGCATGTTTGCACACTTCCTTGCAGCTATATTCTGCGGACCATCATCCAAAAAAATCTGCATGAAAGCATAACAGATCCATAGTCGATTTATAATAGCCACTCCTAAAATGGCATACATAATGTAAAGTAGAATGGAAGCTGTGTTCTTTGATACATGATAGAAATATTCAAGAAAGCGATGTGGATCTGGGACTATATAACAGTTAGAGCATAATATTCTCTTCTAGCTCCTCTTTGTAGGAGAGGAATTGTGTTTTTGGAACAAGTGGACGATTAGGCAGTACGTAGAAGATGATCAAATTAACAAGCATCACTTTCTCGTTGAGGCACTGTTGTCACATAATTTTATGTTTTGGAACTCGAATACCGCTATCGTATATTATCTTGTTGTGGCTGCTGTGGTGAAAGGGAGCTAAGGAACAATGGATGGTTGTGCAGAATGTGGGATGTGATCAGCCTAACGTGCATCTCTTTCATGTGGAAACCATGCCATAACATTAGTTTTCAAAAGTCAAGTAATTGATTCAACCTTGGAAAAGATTTTACATTAAGATCAAGATTTGCAAGGTGAAGAGCTTGTTCTATGGCTTCTTTTGAGGGTTTACAAATTATGGGTGTCCTCTGGATTGTAGAGTTATCAGTGGGCACATTCAATTTGTTATTTCCTTCAGTAGTTTGTGGAGGACGATTAAGTGTCTCGAAGCATATTATGCCTTCAAAGCAATCCTCCAACCCCAGCCTGTTAAGGACCTTTCGAGCATGAACTTTGTCAACATTTGTAAATATCTATTTCAAATTAAGAAGAGCAGTTAAGGCACATGTGGGGTTGTGACTCGAACTAGTGGGATTCATCCAAAGTTGTTGCAGGGTTCATCCATTCTAAGTTTGTGTGGATATCCTTGAATTTGGATGTCTATCTCAATATTGTGTGAGTGGAAATTACATGATTGTACAAATCAATATCTTGCTAGTGGAAATTGCATCTTTGTACACATCAATATCCCATGAGTGGAAATTATATGATTGTACAAAAATTTGCATGTCCATGTCAAGATCTTGTGATTGGGATTGCATCATTGTACAAAGATTATTGATTCATTTATCTACTTTGAGGGTTGAAATGTCCATGCTAAGTTTGTGTGAATATCCATGAATAGAAATTCTCCTTCCAGCACATGCCCATTAAAATATTCACTTTATTGAAGAGAAAGCCTCCTTTCAGCAAAGGCCTAACCCATTGACATCGTAACTCATGCCACCTCTCATGTAGGTGGTTCTCTCTAGTTCTCTCTTCACATATTTGTAACCTTACATTACAAAATTATCAATGCTTTTGGACATTTTGGAGATGGTTCTCCTTTCACGTACCAGCAGATACCTATTAAATTCTTCACTTTTTTGGAGAGAAAGCCTCCTTCTAGCAAACGCCCATTGACGTCATCACTTTATGCTACCACCTGTGATGTAGATGGTTCTCTCTTTACATATTTGTAACCTTACATAAGAAAATTTCCAATGCTTTTGGACATTTTTTGTAGCTTGAGATAACATTTTTCAAAATTCTCAATGCTTTAGGCGCGGGGGGGTGGCATTTTGTTAGTTTGAGAGAACTGTACATGAATTAGTTATATATAATGTAATGAGCATGAACCCTAATCTTTATATAATTATTGGTGTTTTGGGGGACATTTTGTTAATTCTAGAGTTCAATACATGAATTAGTTGTATGTATTGTCGTGAGTATGAACTTTGTATAAAATTTATATAGGCATGGTTAATCCAAACCCTGGAAGCAAATAAGTGGAACCAATAAAAACAAATAATATTTGTATAGGCATGCATTCTCCCTTATCGTTTCAGGCCATGATGGAGTTTCAACCTATGCATTAATAACCAAGAATAGCCAAAGAAAAATAGTTACTATTTTTCTTTCAATCATATGTATTTTCATAAAAAAAAAGATAAGCTCTAAGATGCAAATTAGTTCCCTTGAAAAGCCCAGTGAGAAAAATAATAATCCACCACAATTCTACATTGCCATTGAAAAAAAATATTGGAACTTGAGCCTTATTAAAATAGGGAGGTGAACATGGTTTGGACTAGCCTTCAGGGGTATTACGAATCCAAACTCCCCCTCTTTTAATAAAACCCATTTCCCTTTTCTTCCTCGCATCAACCATTTTAGACTTGTTTTCCTTCAACTCCTTGTATTGGATTCTGGCCAACTTTCTTCTTGTTCTACTAAGCAGGAATAAAATTGTTGTCAACTTATATGCAAAGCCCAAGTACACACTCTTTCTTACAAAATTTAAGGAAACCTCTTTCGAACTACACCAAAAACCTTTGGGATTCATACATCAGAAGGAAACTGAGATAACGAAACAGATTCTTATACCTACAAGGCCTCTCAGCCAGGTGAATGCATAACGTTGATCTGAATTGAATTCCTAGGACTGAAATTTATGCAAGACTGTTTCATCTTCTCATTGCCGACAACACTTTCCTCTCTAGCCATTCAAATGCATTGTTGATCTTAGAATCCCTTTCTCAGTCCTAAAATTAGCGAGACAACTTCATCTCACCACTTTCGTTAATAGCCATTTTCATGCGATGCTAACTCATCTCAAAATCTTGAAAATAAGGCTGTCTTTCAATTTATATATCATAAACGTCTGGAATCCATACATTAATTTAAAAAAAGGAATCGGAGGCAACGAGACAGATCCTAATACCCAAAAGACCTCTCAGCAAGGTGAATGCATAGTGATGATCTGAATACAATTCAAGGCTTAAAATTATGCAAGACAAATTCATGTTCTCGTTGAAGACACCACTTTGCTTTATAGTCATTCCATGCATTGTTAAAAATCTGTTAAATTAAGCAATTGCATCGGATGTTGCAAAGAAAATGATATAAGTGGATAAGTTACATGGATTTTAATTACGCCGTAAGGCGTTTCCCTCTGGAGTCCATCACCCTTTTTTCCTAGCTGTCATCCTTGGACACCGTTCGATTAGATGTTAGACGATTACAAAAATCTGAACCGTCGATCAAAACAGTTACAAATATTTTTGTAGGTGAAGCTCTGGTCCTTGTGATGCTCTGTTTCCCTCGCTGCGAAGGAAAGAATCGTTCAGGTAAGGGTGCGTGCAGTGAAGCTCTAGTCCTTGTGATGCTCTGTTTCCCTTGCTGCGAAGGAAAGAATTGTTCAAGTAAGGGTGCGTGCGGGGTTAACATCGTTTCTTGAATTCATGGACGATACTCTACAGTCGAAAATGGTCCATTTCATGGATAAAGAGCAAGTCATCCATGATACTCTACAGTCGAAAATGGTCCATTTAAGGTTAGACGAGCAAGCCCAGGATGGCTACTCAAGATGTCGAGATGAAGGACTCAACAGTCGCGGTCTCCAATTCTTCTGTGCCATCGCCTCCTCCGGTTCTCATGCGTAAGTTCTATGAGATTTGGCCATTGCAAGTAGTGCCCGTTTTGCCCGCATTTGTGTTGAAATTGAGGCATATTTGTGGATGTTGCAGATCTGAAGATTACTGGGCTTCTAGTGCCCCTGGCACACGAGAGTTAGCATTGCTAAACTACTCTCGAAAAGTTCCTAAATGTTACTCAAATTAAAGGAAAGGAAATTTTAGGGGAATGCCCTTTTCTCTTAGTTATTTTCTCATCTGTTGTAGGTGAAGTCCCAAGAATCCTCGTTGAATCCTCATGGAGTCTATTTGTCTACCTCGTTGGATGTTACCAGGAAGGTAGGCTTCATATGGGCCATTTTTCCACTGGAGCTCATCATCAGTGGGATTCGAACCCTTACCCATCTGGCCCCTTTTAGTATTTTTGCAGATATCGTTGACATTCCTGCAATGCTAACTGTTGTGGTGCAAGATGTGTTGTCCATATTGAGTACTGTGGGTCTAGATGTTCAGGATCTCACTAGTTTCTCTGCTATTCCTTATGGAGTGGGTGTAGCAATCTATGCATTTGAAGGGGTAAGCATGATTTTGCCCCTGGAATTAGCTATGGAGAAAAAACATAGATTTGGTGGAGTTTTGGCCGTTGCATTTCTCTTCATTGCTCTCATTTATAGGGGTTTCGGAGCATTCAAGTATATTGCTTTTGGAAGTGCAACCAGAGATATGGTGACTCTGAACTTGGGGAAAAGCTGGATCACAGATTTTGTTGAGATTGCCCTATGTCTGAACCTTTTCTTCACATTTCCACTGATGATGAATCCTGTTTATGAAGTCCTAGAAGGGAGGTTTAGCAGAGGGGATTTTTCCTTCATGATCAGATCTCTTGCAATTTTCTCGATAACAATAGTGTCAATTCTGGTCCCTTCATTTGCAAATTTTTTTATCTCTGATTGGGAGCAGTGTTGGTTGTATTTTGGGTTTCTATTTCCTGCTCTGTTTCATTTGCATGCTTGTTGGCATGAATTATCTCTGATATGGATCCTTGCTGATGCCTTGCTCATCGTATTCGGCATTGTCTTTGGCATTGGTGGGTCAGTGTCGTCTATTACTCAAATCTGTAGCAAATAAACATTCTTGTAAGTGGCCACGGCGGAGGTTCCAACCCATGTCAAGAACATGAAAACCCAATAAGCATGGAGTTATATTTGGGCCTTGAGCTTCACAGGTTCCAGCCATTTTCGTAATTGAAAAAATACAGAAATTTTGCTCATATCTTATAACTCAAAAGGGAGTTATCAAAGACTGTAGCGACATTGGTGGTGGGATATCTTTTCTTTCAAAAGAAGAACCATAAGCAATCTGAGATGGGAAGGGAATCTTGGTGAGAAAATCTTGGAGGAGGCACCTTCATGGCATTCTTCTCCCTCAATCATGTAAATATTCCTTCTGCAAGAGAGTTCAGTTCTATCTGTGGCTTAGTGGATTTTGTTTGTTGTTAGGTGCCTTATTGCCTACAACCTCGATTGACATTTTTTGGCAAATTGTCTCAATAATCATTTCCACTTGAGAACTGAACTAGTGACAGAATGCCTATTTTTAATGCTGTTATAGATGCATGATAATAGTTTTTGAGTTTTGATGTTTCTCATGAGCATTTGGATTTTTTAATTTTAAGTCTGGCAGGCATTTTATGGGAGACAATAAATTGAGAACTGTTTCATACCTTTGCTTGTGCATTACAATGCCTTGCGACTAATATTTTTTAAAAGGTTATCATATTCGTCAAACCATGTAATTCTCCATTCTGCACTTATGCTCATTTCTGTTATTGAGTCCTTCCCAAAGGAAATATAAATTTACGCTGCTTTGTTTGATTTGGTGACTCATATCAGTTTTGTTGTAGATTGATCACCTTCCAATTGCATTTCCCTCTAGTCAACCATGGATAATAGGTATCATTCCCTGTTGCCTTTAGTTCTCGGGTCTGTCTGAGTCCACATGTGTTATATGATCATTACAATGGACAAAACCCCCAGTGGAATGCCAACGTTAGAAGAAATTTACCTTTGCTTCATACTGGAGTTATGAATATTATGTGGTCCCTGCTTACAGTCGATGCTCTGTGGTGTTCAAACCACTTGACACCAAGAGGATATCCGAACATATTGTGAGCTTCAGCTTCTTCTGGTCTAAGAAAAAGTGAACACCACACATACAGATGTGATTGGGGTTGCTCATATTTGTAGGAAGAAGAAAGGAATGTCATTGATACATTTGTGATTATTTCTTTCAACAGGGCTCTCTTGAGTGTTATCGATCCCAGCTTTGGCATTTAAAAATGTGACTCAGCTCTTAAAAATGAGGTAACATTCTCTGCATTTTTAGAAAAGAAAGAAAAATTGAACACTTGCCTCTGCAATGGCAGAATATGGATATGTTTTCTGCATGATATCAAGGGAATGACTTATTCGGCTGATGTATTTCTTACCTGCCTATGCTATCTGTAATCGTGCTGTTAAGATACTTAACAGTTTTCTTATGCACAACACTCATGTGTGCAATGTTCTAATAGTGATTTATGGTCAAGTTTCCTAGCAGATCTATTTGTATCCTGAATGGTGGCCACTGTTTTTTCATAGAAATTTATACTTGAAAAGTCTTGATCTTACATTCATAATAAGGCCTCATGCTAATTGGAAATTAGTCTTGAATCTCTACAAATTACACAATTTAATTTATGTCATAATGGAACCATTTTTACACCTAGTTTGATGATTGAATGCGGTTGTGGGAAGTCATGAAGTCGTTGTCGATGATGGTCAGTGTAATAATTATGTTGTATTTGGCAACACTGTTGAAGATCCAGTAGCTGCACTTAATGTACAAGGCTGGAACAACTCTTCATTTCGTTCTTGGGAGGTATCATCTTTTCTTCTTCCCATAAAGATATAAGCTATGGAGGATGAGTGGATGGACTCTAAAAGTTTCTAGGATGAAAAATGCATAACAACTTCTAAAATGAAACATGCATATTTAGAGGGACTAAGTCTTTATTTATGTTTCATTTAAGGTGTAGTTCTTTATGCACTAAAGATAAACTTATGTATAATTTGTTATATCAAACCTAAATCATTTATTTTTCAATACAAACATAAAATCATAAATTGATGGCACTAAATATCTCTAAAAATTCTATAAAAATAATGCAATTTACTCATTTAAATGATTTCCTAACAATCATTGATAGCTCAGCTTGCCTATTTTTTCAACTATGAAACTGTCTGACACTACTCAGAAAACGGGCCTCTCTCAGAATACTCATATGGAAGGAAATAACCAAACTTGTCACGCCATCAGGGACTTGATCATAGAAATATTCCTAAAATCCTTTAAAGTAAATATCTCTGCTATTCCGAAGATAGCGAATTGTGGAGTTAAACAAATAACCACAGAGGCGTTCTAACTCTAGAACTATCAAGTAGGCTT
Source organism: Pinus tabuliformis (assembly GCA_031772625.1). NCBI lineage: Eukaryota > Viridiplantae > Streptophyta > Pinopsida > Pinales > Pinaceae > Pinus > Pinus tabuliformis. Next base: position 1,009,300,837 of record CM062809.1, read on the forward strand.
TGTGTCTTGCTACATGTATCCCAACCCTTTGGAGAACAGTTGATCCTTTCCTGTTATTCTTTTGGCTAGAGGTACAAGGCAACAATCATATATAATTATGAGAACAAACCCACAAAGCCTGGAAAGGGCCACAAGAAAAGCCTGGGCCTAGAATTGTGATCCGACATTTCTATCCATGGCGCTACCTTGCTTTATCAACAAAGATGTACTCTGTTTTACTGCAACCATTTCACAGATTAAGCAAGAGAACCAGATGGAAACCATTCTTAATATAAGCGTTTATTCTACTTGAGTTTATAAGTGTTTATTCCACTTGAGTTATTGCGTAGACCTTTTATGGATTTGAAATCGTATTTCCCTGTGTATTAGTATACTTTTCTGAGGAGCCTTGCACCATAGCTGCTGCTTTGTCCAAAAAACAACGCATTGCCAACCAAAAGTAGATATCAAGATACAATTGTGTATACACATATGGGTTTGGGTTGATAGTTATTTAAGACTGAGAATCTATTAATACTGCTTTATCTTTGATATTTTTGGACTAATAGTCCTAACTCATAAAATGATTTAAAAATCTGGAACTTGTCGAAAATTATTTGTGTGATAGCGTAGTTTCGCCTGATTTAACGGATTCTATATAGTGGTTCTTGTAAAACAACTTCGTATTGGAAGGCATGCTGATAGCATGCTGATATTTCTCTTTCTTGTAATACAGATTACAATGCAAGCAATATGAGTGATGGGGCTGCCTGCAAGAAGCTTGTGCCTGTAAAATGGTATCCCACCGAAAAAGACAACAGTGGCTATACCCACTGCCACGGTGAGAATCCCAACATATTTTAGATTCACATTAATCAGGTGGCTTCAGAATGGCTTCAGAGTTGAGAGATACACCAACAGAGTCAGCAAAGCAAAACTAATCCCTGAAACAATAATTTATACAACATTGGTTGAGAGATAGAGTCAGCAAAGAAAAACTAATCCCTGAAACAATAATTTATACAACATTGGTTGAGAGATAGAGTCAGCAAAGCAAAACTAATCCCTGAAACAATAATTTATACAACATTGGTTGAGAGATACACCAACCGAGTCAGCAAAGCAAAACTAATCCCTAACAATAATTTATACAACATTGTAAATCATCATCATCAAAGAGGTTACATAATGAGGAAAAATAGATATAAGCTCATGTTCAGAAGAATGAGGAAAAATTCACCCACAATTAATAGACAATCGATATCAAAATATTGTATATTCAGTGGCCCTAAACAAAAGGAAACGGACTGCAATTTCGACAACCTTTATAGCTTCCTCTGGCTCTAGCGGAAACCTGGATGGCTTCTTCTATCTCTAGCGGAAACCGGGTGTGAGCTTGGGTATTTTGGTGTGCGAACTGGGCGAGCTATGGGGAACGGGGTGATTAGGAAGAAAGGCCACAAACACGATTTTCATAATTCAGAATAGCTTCCTCTGGCCCCAGAATAGCTTACTCTGGCTCTCACGGCAACTCTGTTAGAGCTGGGTATTTCTGTGTGCGAAATAGGCGAGCTGTGGGAGAAAGGGGCAATAGGGGAGAAGGGCGAGGAGTGGAAGGACAGGGAGAAGATAATGGGGCAATTGGGGATAAGGGTGAGCTGTAGGAGGGAATTTTAAATTGAGTCTCAAGCCCCTCTCGATACAGGCTGTCGAGAGTACAGTGCAGAGACAGGCCAGGGTTTCTCGAGCACAGATTCCGCGGGAGGTTTTCGACTTGGGCATCACGTCTCTGTCTAACAGAGACAGAGGAGGGCCCCGCTATCCACATTGACAGGGCCAACGAATATGCAACCGAGTTAAGCTCGGCGGATGTTCAAGTTCTTCCTCTTGCAAGCCATTGTGTTCGCTTGAATCATGAAAGTTCAGGGCTAGCTTAAGGAGACCCCTCTCACTCTGGATCAATTTGCACAGTTACTCAAGCTTTTCGTTGGAGTGCTAGCATTCATTAGCCTCCTCGGAGTGGATACATTGAAAGCAAGAAAAAAAAGGGTCCATTGGGTTCCTGGTCATGCGCTTGTCCTCACTGCTCTCACCATCCAGGTTATGAACTTGCTGAACGCAGAGAGCACTTTACTAAAAGAGATCTTGAACAATCCACAACCATTGAACGGTGAGGTACTTAAAAATAACGTGTATATGATACATAGCAGCAGGGTAATGTTATGTGTGATAGTGGCCTACTTGTTTCCAGGAATGGCACGTCCCGGCTATGAAGATTCATGGGGCAAATTAACTACTCTAGGTCTCACTATGTTCGTCCACATTTTCTCCAAGTTCTTCGCCGTACATCTTCGTTTGCATGAATCTGGTTTATCTGTCATCACCTATTACTTCTACTTCTAGCCACACGCCAAGGAGGTTACAGAATATTCGTTTATAGTATCGAGTGTGATAGTATCAATATCCTTAGCATGGCTTCTTCTCCTCCTCAGCTCTGCAACAATAGCCAATAAAAGCATCCGGGATATCATCGCTCAAAAACTTCCCATTATTTTGGCAAATCAAGGTAACGCTACAGAGAACTCCTCGCAGGCAGTAGAAGATCTGGTACTCAAATCTTGGATTGTCTCCCGTGCATGTTATCCTGAAACCATAATTGCAAGATCAGTGTTAGACGCGTCAGCCGCAGTAGCAGTCACAATTTGCATTTTAAGTTCAATCGCCGGATGGCTTGTTCAGGGCCCAATTATAGACGTGTTTCCTGGTGTCAAATCTCGGTTAAAATTCATCACAACAAACATGGAAGTCGTATTCATCCTGGTAGGGTGGGCAATCATCGGCTGGAGATGTCTTATCTCTGTAGCGTACTATGGAAGATGGCAAAGCTGGAATCCAAATGAAAGATGGTATACCTATTTCCAGGTAGAGGACTTTTGGACCAGGTACATCGTTGAGTTGTAGGAAGCAGCATCCAAGAAGCAGAAAAGTATTGTTGATGAAAAGGTAAATAAAATGATTGGCTCGGAAGGAATAGAAATACGTTTCTTATGGGCCTTTTTATGGGGTTTGTTGCGATGTGTGTATTGGCTGCAATTTTTTATGGTTTATACTAGTAAACTCTGTTGGTTTATCGTAGAGTTTGTGTTGGATAATAGGTGTATGCAGAAAATATCCTCAAAGTTTTTATCAAAGCTAGGTGAAACAGAGGACAGGGATTTTTCAGAATACAGGCCAATTTTGGAGAACGTGGACCTTCTGTGGGGGGCTCCTTGGACCGTGTTTGTAACAAACCGAAATTCCATCAAGAAAGCAAAGGAACTTGTGAAAGACGACAACATGGATGGTAGAGAATGCATACCCTAATCTGGTTTCTGAGAAACTATAGAAAATCGACAGGATGTGTGGGTATACGGAGTTTGGATCCTGCAAAATTACAAAATAAAGCGGGTTTGAAGTTCTTGTGGAAAAGAGATCCTAGCCTTGTATTAGATGTGGAAGAGCATTACATATACGCGAGCAAACCGTCATTGAAGCTAACAGCGGTTTCATTGGTCAATATAATCGTTCGGTTGTCACCTGATTGTGGGAGAAATGCTTTAAAAGCATACTCTGAGGCATGTGAATTGATGGATTTGGTGGAGGACTCAGATCTTGCAACCGATAGCTTGCTGAGTAAAGCGGCAGATAGTGTATTCAAAACATTACAGGAACAAACTGTAGAGAATGCTCTGGATACTACAAGTGTTGTATACATGGAAGATGTAGCTGCTACAATCGATAATCTTGCAGAAGAAAGTAAAAGGAAAGTTACGATGATTGAACATGGAGGAGACTCTCTGGATTGGAAGAAGGCAGGGGCAGGGAACGCCTTATACAGATTATGCAAGAACATTGATTGCAGTTCAACAGGGAATTTTATGGAAGTGGTCGATGAATTACAGAGTGCTTTAGCAGACATTGTCGGTGGTTGCATAGAGAGTGTGGGGAACGCGTTAGTGGATAACTGCACTAAATGGGCACAAGATTTCCAGGAAGGTAAGTTGCTAAAAGAAGTTTACATAGCCGGGAAAAATACGGCACTGTTGGAACGGTTGAGATCATGTCCGAACCTGCACATTAGCCCAACAACAACACAGTCGTCGATGGTAAGACTTGCAGTAATTGTGCACTGAATGTTTAATCAATACATTGTCCATCTTCCCCACATGCTCTCAAATAGCCTAACTCTACCTATGCGGTTATAGGATCCTAACACTTGCGGGTATTAGTCACGATAGCATCTAATAGCATCCACCCATTGTACTTTAATTCTTTGAATGCGTTTTTTGTGGAAACGATTTCAATTATGTTTTAAATCTTTGATAATGTTTTTTGCGGGCAAGATTTCAATTATTGTGGTTATCGGTGGGAGAAACATATCACCAGTGATATTTGATCAAACCAAGAATGAAAATATGGCTAAGTTGTGAGCAGAGGCAGATGCGTGGACAACCAGGGTATAGTAAGACGAAATTAGTGAAGGTTGAGAAAAAATGTAATATGCGAAGTCAGGGAGGTAATATCACAAATTTATAATTGCAGACATGGTTGACAGAGCCAAGAGATTCGTTTTTGTTGGAGTATAAAAAGAATACAAATTCACTAGGATTGGATCCATGATTTCGCTGAGAATTTACCAACCAAGTCTCAACAAAAGGGAGTGCATTTTTAGGTGGTAAGGCACCCATCAAATCATTGTATTGAAGGGCCAAGAAATGCCATTGACAGAGGCACGATTTCGCTGGGGAAGCAGCGACCAAAACATAGTAAATTTTAGCACGAATTAGCTGTAGAAATTGGTATGATTTCGCTTGGTAAAAGGTTCATTGAATCTACTGTTTGAGGGGCCATTAAATGGCAATTGTTTGTGCAATGATTTGTAGAGAAAACTGGAAGAGACACAAGTAAAAACTAAGTTCGAAAATAGCCAAGAAAATGGCTAATATAAGAGGATCAGAAATGTGCCAGAAATATGAAATTTTGTTCAAGTCAATTTGGCGTATGGTTTATTTGGGTTTCAAGTCTACTAGGTGTATATTGTGCATTGGTGAAGCTCACTGCCAGGGAACCACCCCCAAGAAATTCCACTTTTGGTTTTTGTCATTCCACTTTTCGAATCTCAGCCAGCAGACCGAGAGAGCCAACAAGCAAATATCTAGGTGTTGAAAAATCCAAGCATGTCACCAAGAATCAAACATTAAGTGCGTGCCAAGAAAGAAGAAGTGCGCCCACGAAGAGAACTCATGAATATCAAATGCACAACGCATCCAGTAAAGAAATGAACACATTTCCATATATGCATTTTAAGAAACATTTTAGTGTTGGAACTTGGCAGTTTCATGCTTCTTCGTGAGACCAATATAAATGTATTGTTTCAACGTCATTGGTGGCAGATTTATGCAACATATTTGATCATTTAAGTTTAACAGATTTGATTTTTCTTCCTACAAAGAATTTTCTCTTTATATTTGCTGGAGTTATTTGGATATTCTTTAGGAACTAGCAGGCTTGCAAATTTATATTTTTAAATCCCTAATTCTCCTCATCATTTGCAAATTGTTCATCTGCATCTATGCTCAGAGAAGACAACTTAGCTTCAGAATGTTTGTAAGACAGAAAATGAAAATTTTAGCAAATATGGAGGTAATAATAAACGCCCTATGGTGTCAGAACAATGTTTTCTTGGGTTTCTTTTGAGCCATAGCATTAGAGAGCCGTATATTGGTGAGGGACCTTTAACCCAATGCATCAGTGGCTTCATACAGGTGTGATTGGGGGTGCTCATCTTTGTAGGCAGAAGAAAGGAATGTCATTGATACATTTGTGATTATTGCTTTCAACAGAGCTCTCTAGAGTGTTATCAATCCCAGGTCTGGCATTTACAAAATGTGACTCAGCTCTTAAAAATGAGGTAACATTCTCTACATTTTTAGAAAAGAAAGAAAAATTGAACACTTGTTTCTGCAATCGCAGAGTATGGATATGTTGTTTGCATGATATCAAGGGAAATATCTTATTCAGCTGATGTATTCCTTACCTTCCCGTGCTATTTGTAATCGTGTTGTTAAGATACTTAATAGTTTTCTTATGCACAACACTCATGTGTGAAATTTTCTAATAGTGATTTCTGGTCAAGTTTCCCAGCAGATCTATTTGTACCCTGAATGGCAGTCACTATTTTATCATAGAAATTTATACTTGAAAAGTGCTAATCTTACATTCATAATAAGGCCTCATGCTAATTGGAAATTAGTCTTGAATCCCTACAAATTACAGAATTTAATTAATGTCATAATGGAACCATTTTTACAGCCAGTTTGATGATTTAATGCACTTGTTCGAGATATTCAACTTTGTTTCTTTAGATTGAATGTGGTTGTGGGAAGTCATGAAGTCATTGTCGATGATGGTAAGTGTAATAATTCTGTTGTATTTGGCAACAATGTTGAAGATCCAGTAGATGCTCTTAATGTAGAACGTTGGAACAACTCTTGATTTTGTTTTTGGGATGTATCATCTTTTCTTCTCCCCATAAAGATATAAGCTATGGAGGATGAGTGGATGGCTATAACGACTTTGAATGTGTAGTAATCCTCTGGATGGTATTTATTGTGAGAATGTCATGAGCTTGAAAAGGTTTACAAATCAAAAGAAAACGCAGCTTGGACATACCCCTTCTTAATGAGAAGGCCATAATGAAGGGTTCGTCTTCCTCATTATCTGTACTAAAGATCCTCTACATACATGCCAATGAAGAATTTGTTGCTATTTTGTTGAACACATATCTAGCCTGTGCTTAGGTAGAAATTCTACATGCACCATTGAAAGAAGCTTCTGGATGTAGGGAATTGGTGATGCAACATATATTCATTATGTGAGTAATAAGGAGCGGAACATAGATTTTCCCAAAGAAATTGAGGAAGATGAAGCCCTAGAAGAAATTCTTATCAAGGCATTCATGGATTGGAGAAGCAGGTCAAAGATGGAAGCTTCTAGCTACTTAGGGTGTTTAAACTCCCATGACTGATTTATTGGATTGGGGATGTTGTAACATTTTCTTGGCAAAATGATACAGTTAAAATTTTTGAGCTTTTCAAGAAATCCACCATCTTTGTAGGAAGAAGAAAGGAGTGTCATTGATACATTTGTGATTATTTCTTTCAACAGGGCTCTCTTGAGTGTTATTGATCCTAGTTTTGGCATTTAAAAATGTGATTCTGCTCTTAAAAATGAGGTAACATTCTCTGCATTTTTAGAAACGAAAGAAAATTGAACACTTGCTTCTGCAATGGCAGAATATGGATACGTTGTCTGCATGATATCAAGGGAATAACTTATTCAACTGATGTATTCCTTACTTGCCTATGCTATATGTAATCGTGTTGTTAAGATACTTAACAGTTTTCTTATGCACAACACTCGTGTGCAATGTTCTAATAGTGATTTATGGTCAAGTTTCCCAGCAGATCTATTTGTATCCTGAATGGTAGCCACTGTTTTCTCATAGAAATTTATACTTGAAAAGTGTTGATCATACATTCATAATAAGGCCTCATGCTAATTGGAAATTCGTCTTGAATCTCTACAAATTACACAATTTAATTTATGTCATAATGGAACCATTTTTACACCCAGTTTGATGATTGAATGCGGTTGTGGGAAGTCATGAAGTCATTGTCGATGATGGTCAATGTAATAATTATGTTGTATTTGGCAACATTGTTGAAGATCCAGTAGCTACACTTAATGTACAAGGCTGGAACAACTCTTCATTTCGTTCTTGGGAGGTATCATCTTTTCTTCTTCCCATAAAGATATAAGCTCTGGAGGAGGAGTGGATGGCTATGACGACTTTGAATGTGTAGTAATCCTCTAGATGGTATTTATTGTGAGAATGTCATGTGCTTGAAAAGGTTTCCAAATCAAAAGACAACGCAACTTGGACGTACACATTCTTAAGGAGAAGGCCATAATGAAGGGTTCGTCTTCCTCATTATCTGTACTAAAGATCCTTTGCATACATGCTAATGAATAATTTGTTGCTATTTTTTTGAACACATATCTAGCCTGTCCTTTGGCAGCAATTCTACATGCACCATTGAAATAAGCTTCTGGATGTAGGGAATTGGTGATGTAACGTATATTCATTATGTGAGTAATAAGGAGCGGGACATAGAGTTTGCCCAAAGAAGTTGAGGAAGATGAAGCCCTAGAAGAAATGCTTATCAAGGCATTCATGGGTTGGAGAAGTAGGTCAAAGATGGAAGCTTTAGCTACTTAGGGTGTTTAAAGTCCCATGAATGATTTATTGGATTAGGGATGTTGTAACATTTTCTGGGAAAAATAATACAGTTAAACTTTTTGAGCTTTTCCAGAAATCCACCAGCTTTATTGGGTGTTCATATTCTCATAACAATTGGTATATGGCCCAAATATTTTTTCACTCTATTCTTTGCATCATAGTCGAGCTGTAGTCAAGATATTATAGGGTTGCATTACTCAATGATTATCAATGGCATACCTTAGTGTGAGTACTATGACATGGGCATTATCACCTTTTGCTGCATCTATCACACAATGTTTTTAATTGCACCAACAAAAGTGATTGAATTGTAGTCATAACAATGCCAGGGCTTTGTAATGAATGTGAGGCATATATGTTCATAGCAATGAGATGGAATAGTGAATGGATGGGCAAGAAATGTTCTATTTGCACTTCGTTTTATGATTGTGATATTGTCGGTGGCAACTAGATTAAACTTCCTCATTGGTCATATCAAAGATCTCTTAGGAATGGTTTATTTGGGTTTCAAGTCTACTAGGTGTATATTGTGCATTGGTGAAGCTCACTCCCAGGGAACCATCCCCACGCAATTCCACTTTTGGTTTTTGCCATTCCACTTTTCGAATCTCAGCGAGCAGACCGAGAGAGCCAACAAGCAAATATCCAGGGGTTGAAAAATCCAAGCATGTCACCAAGAATCAAGCATTAAGTGTGTGCCAAGAAAGAAGAAATGCACCCATGAAGAGAACTCATGAATATCAAATGCACAACGCATCCAATAAAGAGATGAACACATTTCCATATATACATTTTAAGAAATATTTTTGCATTGGAACTTGGCAGGTTCATGCTTCTTCGTGAGACCAATATAAATGTACTGTTTCAACATCATTGGTGGCAGATTTATGCAACATATTTGATCGTTTAAGTTTAACAGATTTGCCTTTTCTTTTACTACAAAGAAATTGCTCTTTATATGTGCTGTAGTTATGGGGATATTCTTTAGGAACTAGCAGACATGGAAATTTATATTTTTAAATCCCTAATTCTCCTCATCATTTGCAAATTGTTCATCTTCATCTATGCAAGAAGACGATTTAGCTTCAGAATGTTTGTAAGACAGAAAATGCAAATTTTAGCAAATATGGAGCTAATAATAAATGCCCTGTGGTGTCAGAACATTGTTTTCTTGGTTTCCTTTGAGCAATATCATTAGAGAGCCATATATTCTTCAAATTGGTGAGGGACCTTCAGCCCAATGCATCAGTGGCTTCATGGGATTAGATGTTCCTCTTCCAATAGTGGCAGATTTATTCAACATATTTGATCATTGAAGTTTAACAGATTTGCCTTGCCATCACATTCATCTCCTCCAAATTCAACTGAATTTCTTAATGCTGTCTCATTTTCTTCCTGCAATCCTTCGTGAAAGCTTCCTATTTCCACCACAATCTAAGTGAAGATGGAACGGTAGCATTAAGAATTTTTGAAGTGAGTTTGCCCTTATTTTCTTATCGCTTTGGGAAATAAATTGGGTTTTATTAACATATTCCTAATTATTCACTGCATATCTCTGTACAAAAAGCAAGTTCGTTTGGAAGGGCATCAGTCTGAATACAAAGAGCAGTTTACCCTTATTTATTAACCGTTCAGTTAGGTCAGATAAAGAACCATCTAGAAGATGGAAGCAGAATATTGAAGAAACTAGTTTTGTTTGTAGATTTTGGGAAATCCTCTAAAGACCCAGGATTCAGCATCGACTAGAGAGACAATTTATTTGATATGGTTTATAAACAAATATATGCTTCTGCTAGCATGGGAAGAGCAGGTGGAGGAGCCATGTTTTGGCAGCTGATGGCAAAAGGAATGAGCTCATATAGAGATGGTATGATATTGTCTTGTCTCAGAGTCCTTCCACAACATCTAACACCAATATGATGCATGTTCACTCAGGAGGATGCACAAAGACTTTATTTGTACAAATTAGTCCTCATGAAAATGACATGGGAGAAAATCTATGCTTACTAAACTTTTCCAATAGAGTTCAAGGATTAGAGCTTGGTCCTACTCGGAGGTAGCAAGATGTAAGTTTTCACTGTAGCATGGTCCTTGCCTTTTCTTGATATTTTTCTGACTTTCAAAAATTGTCAAAAAAACATTAATTAATGTTATATGCTATTGCCTTACGGCATTTCCATTGCAACATCTGGTGCAATTAAATTAATTAAATTGTAAAATGATGTATAATGATGATTGAATAATGTTACAAATTTAAGTTACAACTCAAATTTCCAAGGCCAAAACCCTCAAGAAGTGCCAAGTTGTGTTCATGAATGCACAGGATGAAAGACTCAGAATAAAATCTGAAATTCTTAATAGTAGGAAAATAATCAAACTACAAGCATGGGAAGAAAAATTTAAAGAGCTGATAGAAAATCTCCGAGCTGTGGAGTTCAAATGGTTGTCTTCAGCACAATTTAATAGAACATATGGTACCATACTCTACTGGATGTCACCCATCATTACTGCATCTATAGTTTTTGCCGGGTGTCCTATCATAGGGGATCCACCGTTAACTGCCACAACCATATTTACAGTGCTTGCAACATTCCGTGTGATACAAGATCTAGTGAGAATGCTACCTGAAGTTTTGGCTATATTAATTCAGGTTAAAGTCTCCTTAGATCGTTTTGGACAAGTTCTTACAATATGATGAACTGAGACCAGATTCTGTTGTGAGGAAAGCACTTGCCAGATCCTAGTATACCATCGAAATTCATCAAGCCATACTCAGTTGGGATCCAGAATCTTCATTGACAAAGCCAACATTTGAAGGGAATAAATCTGCAGATTAAAACTGGAGAAAAGGTAGCAATTTGTGGCTCAGTGGGATCAGGGAAATCTGCTCTGCTATACACAATTCTTGGAGAAATCCCAAAAATTTCAGATGTAAGTTGAGCATTAACTACTCTTCTTGAGCAAAAGTAACCATTTCATAGTTCAACAAGATTGTAGATGCAACTTTTTTGCTTTCTATATACATAAATTCTTCCATAAACTTTTTGATTGGACTACGTGCAGGTTGAAGTATATGGCAATGTTGCCTACGTGGCACAAACAACTTGGATTCAGAGTGGTACTGTCAGAGATAACATACTCTATGGGAAACCAATAGACAAAATTCAATACAAGAAGGCAATAAAATCTTGTGCATTAGACAAGGATATAGAGAGTTTTGCTCATGGAGATATAACTGAGATTGGGGAGAGAGATTGAATATGGGTGGAGGACAAAAACAGAGGATTCAGTTGGCTAGAGCAGTATATAACGATGTTGACATTTATCTATTGGATGATCCCTTCAGTACAGTCGATGCTCATACAACGTCAACTCTATCAAATAAGGAGGAGACATTACATAAGAGAGACTCCAAGACTTGCTAATATTGCTTATCGTAGTATGAAAAATCTGGTTTACCTCTGTATCAGATCTGTAAAGATCTTTGAATGAGATCCAGACATATTAATGTGAAAATTTCTGTGCATATTAAATATAAAAGATTTGAGTTTTGGGTTATCAAAGCTATAGATTGAGAACTACATGGATCGCTTGATAGGATGGCTGGTTTGATTTGTATATCAGGATTGCTAGCTTCTTTGTGGTGGTAGTGTGAGATCAATTGGGAATTGCTACTCGTTTCATAATTCAAGAGGGAAATGAATTTCCCAATGATGGTGGCGATGAAGGAACCCAACAAAAGCATAGAGAATAGCATAGTTGATTGGATAAAAAGATCAATTGTGTAAATACAAATAACACACCCTACAAAATGATGTCTTCTTGAATATTGATCAATATGAATGATTTTCCTTTCACAGTTCTTGTGTTTTGATTCTTTATGAATAGGAATTGATTCATTCAACTAAAATTGGTATTGTTGATTTTGATGGTACTTCTGTTCTCTAGCTTGATGATTGGGTGTTGTGCCGAATTTACAAGAAAAATGCTCATTCTCAGAGAGTACAAGGGGTAGAACGAGATGAATCACCAAGTGCAGATGAAGTGATGGCTTCTTTGCCTGATATTTATCAGCAAAACAAACTGCAACTGCCCAACATTGCCTCTTTCAGTGGGTTGTTGGAGAGTGACGATCCTTTCATAGATGCTTTTTTAAACGATGAAGCCATGGATGGCAATGGAAACAGTAGCAGACTACCTCAAGTCCAGTTCTCCAACCTCTCTCACAACAATTTCAGCAATGACAATGACAACAATAGCGATTGCCGTCATGAAGTTGTTCCAAAACAATAAGAATTAGCAGTGGAGAATGACAACAAATTCAATTCTCTCAAGAGGACCCTCTCCTTAGCATATGGGCACGATGAAACCAAACTTGCAAAAAGATTCAACAACATGCATAACAAATATAGCTACAACGTCAACATTAATGTTTCAACCTTGCTTAATTCAATGCAGCCCAATCAAACTTTCCAACAACAAAACTTCCTAAGTGCATTGCATCATAAGGAATATATCCTGACAGGGATTTAGTTCATCACAATGTGACATGGTTTAAGGTCTTCATATTTCTAGGCAAATACATTAGAATGTTGTTTGAAAAGATTAACATGCCTCTCCTTAAAATTTTGTATATCGATATGGATACCCAGTTGTTGTTCGCGTGAATTCATTTGTTTAACTTCACCTTCAACTAGGCAATCTTTAAGGTATCTAATACCGGAGTATGTATCCATTTACGTGGAAGAGTCGGTTTATACAAAAATAGGTCATATTTTGACTGATTTATTGATTGAAGTGTCTGGGGTTGTTATTACAACACCTAGTAAACGATAGTTTACACATACTCCTAATTGATCAAGGTTACTTCTTGCCAGCCGTAAAGCTGGAAAGGGATTAGCATAATCCTCGTATTGCTTCATTCAATGAGATAATGACTTATGCAGTGATAACTGTTTCAATTGTTGCAACCGCTCCTCTTGAACGCACAACACTTTTGGAGCTCTCTGCATCTTCTTCATCCCATATCTCAGGGAGTGCTTCTCTAATGTTGTGAATGCTTTCAAGGGCAAAGTCTGGTCCCTCTGTTCAGACTGAAGTGCCCACCTGTTCGCAGTGAATGCCATTATTACAGTTAAAAAATAATGAAGTAGCTCCCCTGTTACAAAAAAATCAGTTCCCATTTAAGAATCATTTGGTCTTACCAATATAGTGTGCATGTTTTCACGCTCCCCTACAGCTATATTCCATGGTGTGTCATCAAAAAATAACTGTGGGAAAACATAACAGATCCATAGTCGATTTATAATGGCCACTGCTAAAATGACATACATAATGTAAAGAAGAGTGGAAGCTGTGTTCTCTGATACATGACAACAATACTCAAGCGAGCGATGTGGATTTGGGACTATATAACAGTTAGAGTATAACATTCTCTTCTAGCTCCTCTTTGTAGGAGAGGAATTGTGATTTTGGAACAAGTGGATGATTAGGCGGCACATAGAATATGATTAGATTAACAAGCATCACTTTCTTGTTGAAACACTACTGTCACATAATTTTATGTTTTGGAACTGCCAGCGTATATTATCTTGTTGTGGCTGCTGTGGTGAAAAGGAACCAGTGAAGAGTGGATGGTTGTGCAGTATGTGGGATGTGATCGGCCTAACATGCATCTCTTTCATGTGGAAACCATGCCATAACATTAGTTTTAAAAATTCAAGTAATTTATTCAACCTTGGAGAAGCTTTTACACTAAGATTTAGTCTCATACTGTTCTTTGAGGATCAACATTTGCAAGGTGAAGAGCCTCTGTTCTATGGCTTCTTTTGAGGGTTTGCAAATTATGGGTGTCCTCCGGATTGTAGAGTTATCAGTGGGCACATTTAATTCATTATTTCCTTTAGTAGTTTGTGGGGGGAGGATTAAGTGTCTAGAAGCATATTATGCCTTCAAAGCAAATCTTCCAACCCAATCCTGTTAAGGACCTTTCCAGCATGAACTTTGTCAACATTTGTAAATATCTGTTTCACATTAAGAAGAGCAGTCAAGGCACATGTGGGGTTGTGACTTGAACTAGTGGGATTCATCCAGAGCTTTTATAGGGAACTTTCAAGTGCTTGGATTGTGGAGTGATAAAAAATTGCGAAGCAACAATTTAAATACACACAGGTAGTGAAAGTAATTGTTGTCTATAAAAATGAATTATTTCTTGTATATTACTATGGTTGTCTCTTTTTATTAAGAACTAGGGCTTGTTCTTGGGTTTCTATTAACTTAGCTAGACCCAAGGATTAACCCAACTTACTCTGACATGGTTCCAGTCTTATTTATTATTCACACATGCTTACTAATACTACTATTATTGCCTTGGATTTCTTTACACGATATTTTACCATTTTGTTTCGCTACTTGTACTATTCTTTCTTCCATGCTATTGTTTCTTATGCCATTGTCTTACCGCGTTTAGTTTGCAACATATGATGCAAATGCTAGTTTTTGTAATTTGATATACGTAAGATTGATTCCAATAAAAAGAAATATATTAAAAAAAATAAAAAAATATTGTAAATACCAAGTTCTTATATATTTGTTAAGTACATTTAAATATAAAATTGTGAAATATTGTAATTACAAAAATTAATTATAATTGATTTAATCAAATGATAAAATGAAGCTTTATTAAAATTTTGATTATGAATATGAGTTATCACGGTTTAAATTTATTTTAATATTATGTATATTATAAAAAATTTATATATAATTTTTATTATTTTATTATTAAAAATAATTTATTTATTTATTGTTATTATCATCATTATTATTATATTTATATATTGTAACTTATAGAAAAATAACATTTTTTACTAGAATTCACCAAAATAAGAAACTTATTATTTCCTAATAAATCATATAATGCCTCTCAAAATAATTATAAATAATATTTATTAAAATTAAAATTGATTAATAAAAAATATAAAAATTTTGATAATAAAATTATAATTTCTTAATTATAAATAATTATATAATCATATAATCTTTACATTAATATATTATCATGGTAATTAATGACTTAATAATGTTTAAAAATATAAATAATATAAAAAAAAAAAATCGCAGTGACATTTTTTTTAATGTTTAATTTTATATAAAAAAATATAATATAAGAAATTAATAACAGATGACTAACTGTATTTTACGTGAAACATTTTTCATTAAATATGAACTTTCTCTTTTCCATTAAAAAAATATCGAACTTTCTCTTTTCTATTAAAGAAATATCAAACTTTCTCACATTAATCTATCATAGCAGCTTTAAAAAAGAATATCCTATTAACGATTAATTTATTTATAAGAAATAAAAAAATTAATCTATCATAGCAGCTTTAAAAAGAATATCCTATTAACGATTAATTTATTTATAAGAAATAAAAATAACAACACTAAAATTTATGTATTTAAATTTTTATTTTTATTTTTTTAAATTATTTTATATTAATAAATAATTAGCATAAATCTATTTTAAAAATGAATCTAATATGAGCCGAGAGGGATTCAATTTTTTCGTGTGTAATTTTTTTATGAGGCGAAATTATTTAAATATTTTGGATGGTTATTTAATTTTTTTTTTTATTTTTTATTTTTATTTTTTAAATTTATATTTGGGCTGACATGAGTAAAATTTCAACTTTGATGACGGACGTACAGAGTTACACATCACATTGGGTTGTAGAATGAGCCTCTCAACCCAATAATTTCACTGGGATCACATGAGTGGGAAGGGTATTATTGTTCCCTAACGAACAATTTGAAATCAAATATTCATGGGCATAAGGTTTGCAACAAATAACAAAACATAATTGCTAGCAATGTGGAGAGGGTTGGATCTAACTCTATCTCTATGGATAAAGAGAATCAAAGTAGTAGGCAACTCCTTAATAGAAATAAGGATGTTATCTCCCATGATTGCATAACAAAAAGATAAAAAAAAATATGCCCTTGTGTTGAGAATTGAACATCAATTAGAAAACTTCGAAGAATATGAATTGTTTCGTATCTTCCATCTCCTTAATTTCGTCGCCAACAACCTGGAAAATCATGGGGTTCTCTTGGGTGAGGGAGAGTGCAACACAGATGGGAGGCCATTTGGCCACATTCCAATTCCATAGCGTATAATGAACAAACTAGTTAATGCCTCCGTTGTTCAGGTTGAGGGTGGGAAAATGTGTGAATTCGTGGAAGGACAACAAGACAAAGGTATAAGGTAGGAATGTTATTAATGCATGGTGTTTCTGAGGATTTCGAGGACATTCTCTATGTTTGTTGGCATCAAAATTCATTTAATTTCATAAAGAGAGTAATAATCTTGTCACTTCAGCATGGAATTGAGCTTGTAGATTGTAGAGTTGGTTTAATGGTGAAACGATGGCAAGCATCTCGATCACCGGTGAATTAGTTGCAGGGGTGGTTCGGAAGATCCATCGAATTGCAAGAATATTTAATGGGTCTTCAAATCGAGGATTTACATGAGATAATGGCATGAGAAGATGCCATATAGGGTGAGGTAAGCACAATTTATAAATTGATGCAGTCCCCTTTGGATTCAATTGTCATAGAAAAAGGAGAGTGTTAGTGTGAAAACAATGTAAGGAAGGAAGGTACAATGATGGAGCCTCAAAAATTGCAGGATGAGAATGTTTGGTGGAGAACCTTACTCAGTGGAAAAGTGTTGTTGAGTTTTTGTTCAAGTTGCGTATGGGAAGGATGGATCTCCTCACCCATCGTGTCGAGCTCTTCGAGAAGGATAGGGCAACAAATATTGAGCGACTAAACACTAAGTTTTAAGACGTCAAAACCATGTTGGAAGACAGGTTGTGAAGTTGGTGACAAACCCTCTGAACTCCAATTCGCATTTGATAAATGAAAGTATCTTCAAAGAGGGGCAGGGGATTATTGTAGGTTTACCAAACGAGGTCATCGTCATCGCCTAATTGCAGGGATAGAAAGGAGAAGAAGACACAGGCATCAGGTTGAGTGAGTAGAAAAATGAAGAATGTGAGGAACCCAGGAAGTCCAATTATCTTACTATTTGTTACATGTAATCTCGTTTCATGTTTATTTTAGGTATTTTTTAAAAACTATGGGAATTTTCAATGTTTGTAATAGTGGCGATGACTTGTAGAAGGAAGAAACTAAAAATCTAGATGTATTGGGATGTAAATATAGATGCACAAACTTCTGCTAATATTTTACTAAAATTTTGTAAAAACAGTTTTGGCTACATAACTTTAAATTTTGAATATAAAAATTTAACTATTCTCTTTAATAACAATAATAATAATTTTAAAAAAATTTATAAAACATGGACCCTTTCATTATTAGTTTCACATAACAAATTTTGAGAATACTTAAAATTTAATAAAATATATTTTTAAATAAAAATATACTTAAATACAACATTTTAAAATATAAATATCCAATATTAGATTCCATTCTTATTGAAATATGTATAAACTCCAAGAGATATTGAGAGAATTTCATACAAAAACCCATTTTACCTCTTCACGAGGGGACACGCTTCGATTAAAAACACACATAAATATTATTAAAATAAACTATCCCGGGAAGGCTTTGATATTTGTATTTAAATGATTAAATTTTCAAATAATGTATAAACAATAAATCATCCATTACAATAAAACAATTCGTTTACTTTAAAGTACAGTACTTTATCTAAATAAATATGAAGTGCAAATTAAATCATTGATATAATACACATTCCATACAATGAAGAAAACAAAAAGAAAAGGATCAAACTTTCTGACTTTTCTCATCTGTTGATGATTCTGACTTTTCTCTCTCTGTATATCATTTAGAAATAAACTTACATCTGAAATCGATCTCTAAAATAAAGCTATATCATAGATAGCGTCTATGCTAGCCAAAAAAGTATATCTAAAACTGTTTATTTTAATTTTAATGATGCTTGTGTACTTTTTTATCATGATGGTCTCTATAGGTGTAGCAACTATTAATTACTGAACCTGAAAACCATATTCCCATACTCATCAGGAAGATGGTTTATACAATGTTCCTCAATCTCTGTATCACAGTACGGCCAACGGATTAACTTTGGTTCAACGTCATTTTGATTCCAATTTTCTTTTGAATGAACGGTTGCTGAAAATGCCAAAAATGGATGTGTGTAAACTGGCCTGATATATTCAATGCTACTTGACAATCGCTTCCTACCGAGATAAAAATGTTGGAATATTAATTCCAACTGCAGGCGGACGTGGAGAGCAACTCGGCCAGCACGCTGCACCCAAAACCGCCAAAACGAAACCATAAACCGCTTGAGGCATATTGGACCGCCTTCCAGCAGCAGGTAGTTTCCGTACACAAGAGCCCGATACAATATAATGCAGCCACGTGGTTCGCTGCATACGTAAGCAGAAGTCATTTCTCGGGCGCTAATGTTCAGCAGCAAAAGGCCTCCCGATATTCTTGTCAGCCGTCCGATGCAGCTCATCGATCTCCGTCGTCGATTGCCTCAAACCTGCATACGAGCCAACAATTAAATGCATTGCGTGGAGTAAATCAAACATTTGAGTTTGACTGCCGGTCCTGTCTGCAAAGGGAATTAAATGGAAATTAAACCTGGTTCGTAAGTTTTGGCAGAACATTAAATTTCAATTACACGGAGGTATGGGCAAGTCAACATATATTTAAAAATGATTTTGTATATGTTTTGTAAAAATGTTTTTATATATATAATGAGCCAAAATGAAAAGTGCTTGTGAGTTGTAATGTTTTATGGACATGTGTTGACCATTGTAAAATGAGAGCGCGCCGGAGCTGAAGAGACTTGAAGTGTTGCACAGCAGTGCATAAAAAACCAGTTCCTCATTGTAATGAAAAGCATGTAGTGTGAGAGAGAAATCGCACAACAGTGCATGAAAAAAAGAACAGAGGGAAGCCATATGTTTTTGTAGAAAGTTTTATTTGTGTGTTGATTTTTGGTAAAGTGACTTGAGGTTGCACAACAGTGCAACATAAATGAAAAACGTGGAGCGCATATGTTCTGGTGTAATTTTTATGCAGTTGAATATATTGTAAAAACGAAGCAGGAGCCAAAGCCAAGGAAATGCACAGCAGTGCATGAAGAAAAGAAAAGAGGGGAGCGTATATCATTCAGTAACTTTTGTTGACTAGTGGTGAAGCTCGTGGCAGCGAAAGAACAAGGGAGATGCACACAGTGCATAGATCAGTGTTGATTTTTTTTATGTATTGGATTTGCATTGAAATGCAAAAGAAAAGAGCGCACAGGTATTTTTGAAATTGTGAATGTAATGTAAAAGTTTACTGCATATGTAAAAGTTTGTTTTACAGCAGTATGTGTAAAATATTTTTACAGCAGTATGTGTAAAAATAGTTTTACACCAGTAAAGTAAAAAGGGGTTTTACAGCAGTAAACCCAGCACAGTGAATTCTCAGGTGGAGACATAGTTTTGTTTTTGATGGGTGAAAGTAATTTTGGTGAATCCCTCTCAGCAAAGAGGATGAATATGTATCAGAGTTGGCTGAATGTATTTTTGGTAAATCCCTCTGAGTGAAAGAGGATGAATGTTGTTTCAGGCATTTTATATTTTAATGAATACAAGGATTTTTATGGCTGTGTAATACTCTGTTCTGAGAATTTTTATTAAAAGCTTCCCTGTGCAAAAAGATCCTGTGGCAGAAGGAAACAGAGCATTGCCTCTGTGGAGTTTATTTTGTTTGTTTTTGGGATTTTCTCAGAAAAATCCCCAACAGTGGTATCAGAGCTAGTCCAGGCTCTTTGATGGTGACAGAGCTGGTTCAGGCTCTTTAAAAGTGTCAAAGAAGCTGAAGGAAAGAATCTTGTTGCAGCAACAAGTCTTCTCCAGCAGAGTGAAGTCTCAGGCAAAAGAACCCAGGTATTCCTCAAAGTTTTTTTTCTGTGTTGTTATTGAAGAAACAATGAGTCATTTTAAAAACACAGTCAGGGATTTTAAAAATAGTTAAGAATGGCAAGGTCAAAGAAGAAAGCCTCCAATCCTCCTAAGGTTGTGTCTCCCGCTTCTATTAAAATAGAAAACAATCTATTTGAAAGCATTCTATTTGAGGCTTCAAAGTTTAATGGAAATTTTGATATGTGGGAAATAAAAATGAGGACTGTCTTACAGTCTCAAGGTATTGAAATCTGGGAATCAGTGATTGATGATAGCAAGATGGATAGAGAATCCAAGGAGTACAATGCAAAGGCAGCAAAGACTATCTTGGATGGACTGCCTGATTCTGTGAAGAAGAATCTAGGGAAATATTCATCAGCAAAGGATATTTGGGACAGACTGCATGACCTTCATGCAAAGGGAGCACTAACCATGACCATCAGTGAAGAAGAAAATTCTAAACCCATCATAGAAGCTGAATGTGAGAAGGTTGACCTCATCAAGCTTCAAGTACAAGAAAGGGATGAAGAGCTCGCTAAGCTTAAGAAGGAGCTTGATCAATGCAAGAGGAAACATCATGAAGAAGTCATATCCATGACAAATTAGCTGAATGAAGCAAAGAAGCAGGAAGACGCCTTGTCAAGTCAACTTGAACAAAGGCACAAGAGAGTGAACAAGCTTGTAGAACAGATTGCACAGTACAAGGTAGAGGTCTCCTCCCTTAAGTCTGAACTACAAGAAGCCAGGAAGCAGGCACAAGGAGCTGAAAAGAAAATGGAGAACAGTCAAGCAGAAATCTCCAAAATGAAGTCAGATATTATCTCCCTTAAAATAGTAGCAGCTGAAGCTATTCGTAGCAAGGAAGAAACTGAGGAACAGCTTACAAAGAAGAATAATGAGTGTGAAAGATTGGAAAAAGAGATTGTTCTCCTCAAGAAAAAGGTTGAAGGGATGAACAAAATCATGAAGAGCTCTCAAGCCTTGGATGACATGCTCAACTATCACAGATCTCCATCTAATAAATTAGGACTTGGGTATGTAGGTGAACCCTCAAACAAGGATGAAAATGCTTTAAGCAAAGGAGATGTGAAGAAGCCAGAAAGAAATGATGATGCTCCTAGTTCCAGCAAAGGCAAGGAGAAAAATGAAGACTGCAATAGAAGAAATCCTACTCCAAGTAGAAAACCAGCTCCAAGAAGAAATGTAGCTGATGTCAAAGAGGTAAGAGGCAATGGTTATCAACAAAGAATCTCAAGGCAGCAAGGCTTCAGAAGTACATCAAGGAAACCTCCATCTCCCAGGTACCAAAGTTCATTTTATGGTTATTGTTATGCTTACTCAAACTTTGGTCATATGGCAAAAGACTGTAAAGCATTTCATAGAGATAGATGTTATAGTCTCCGACAACCTCCAAGAAACAATTTTACAAGAAGAAATCATGAATTCTTATTCATGAACAATGTAGAATGTTTCAAGTGTCATAACATTGGGCATATGGCACGTGACTGTAACTTAAGATGGGCTCCTATGCAAGCTAGACCCACACAAAAGAAGAAAGTTACACAAGTATGGAGAAAGAAAGAAATACAGTCTGAAAGTCCCTTGAGCTCTCCACCTGATCTAAGTTTGTTTTGAGAAAACTTTGCTGAAAGAAGACAATGCATACAGTTAGGGGGAGCCTGTAATTATTAATCATTATTGCTGAACTGTTTTAACAGTCATTCTTTGATGAAGATCTTCTTATAGGGGAGAGATATGGAATTAAATCTGCCATAAAAGCAGAGAAAAAAAATCTGCAGGGCATGGAGACTGCGTGGAGGATGTATTGCAGCGCAGCAGAGCGCAAATGAATTTTTTTTGTTGTTAATCCCTCTGAAATGTAATATGCAGTGGTGTTGAAAAATGTAATTTTTTTATCACATATGCAATGCAATATGCACAGAAGTGCGGAGAAGAAAAAGGGGCAGCGTTGAAATGTGAAGTGCAGCAGCGCGATAAGAAAAATGAGAAGCAGTAGAACGCACAACAGTGTGTGAGTGAAGATGAAGATGAAGATGAACTAGATGTGAATTATATGCATTGTATATGCATTGTAATGCAAAGCAAGGAGACCCGCACAGCAGTGCGAAGGCAGAACATAGAACAGGGGCAACATGGAAATTTTTTTTGTGGAGCACATGCATTGAAATGCATAGCAATGGAATGTAGTTTTCCTTTTATGTAATATGAGAGAATATACTCACAGCAGAGTGAGTGTAATACACAGCAGATGGAAATGTTTTGTATTAGCAATGAAAACGCAAAGCAGTGAGAAGAAAATGAAGGAGGAGCATGTAATGTAGAAAATGGAAGCACGCATCAGTGCAACCATGAAATTTTTCACACAGCAGTGTGAATATGAAAAATGCAGCAGCATGAAGTTTAAAAAAAAAAAAAAAACAAAATGTAATGGACAGCAGTGCAGATTGCAGTAGCAACGCAGCAGCGAATAAAAATCCAGGG
Organism: Pinus tabuliformis; assembly: GCA_031772625.1. Taxonomy (NCBI): domain Eukaryota; kingdom Viridiplantae; phylum Streptophyta; class Pinopsida; order Pinales; family Pinaceae; genus Pinus; species Pinus tabuliformis. The sequence continues at coordinate 1,009,323,631 of CM062809.1, forward strand.
GAGATAGACTCTATGGTTATGGGTATGGACAGCAGTGCATAAGAAAAAGGCAGCAGCGTGATGGCAAGAAGGAGAAGCACAGCAGTGCGAAGAAAATGAAACCAGAGAAGTGAGAATGAAGAAATGTGTTTTTACACATCAGTGAAAAGGTGAATGAAGCAAGAGGATTTTTATTTACAGCAGTAAATGTAAGTAAATATTTTTATTACAGCAGTATAAGCAAAACTCTGTTTTACAGCAGTTAATGTAAATGAGATTTTTACACACCAGCAATGTAAAATCTCATGAGGAAAACAGAGTAATATTTTCGGTTGTTTTGGAACTGCATCTAAAGCAGTGTCTGGTTGTAATCCCTCTGTGAGAGGAAGTGAAGTTCTTGTTGAATCCCTCTGTTAAAGAGGAAGGTGCTTTTCAGCACAGTGTCATGGTGAATCCCTCAGTCAAGAGGAAGATGCTTTTCAGCATAGTGTGGTGAATCCCTCTGTCAAGAGGAAGGTGCTCTTCAGCACAGTCTCAGGTGAATCCCTCTGTTAAGAGGAAGACTATTATTGTAACAGCAGTTGGTGAATCCCTCTATGTGAGGAAGTGTTTGGGTATGTTTGAACGCCCAGCAGTTGAAATTAAAGGGGAGTGTTGGAATATTAATTCCAACTGCAGGCGGACGTGGAGAGCAATTCAGCTAGCACGCTGCACCCAAAACCGCCAGAACGAAACCATAAACCGCTTGAGGCATATCGGACCGCCTTCCAGCACAAGGTAGTTTCCGTACACAAGAGCCTGATACAATATAATGCAGCCACGTGGTTCGCTGCATACGTAAGCATAAGTCATTTCTCGGGCGCTAATGTTCAGCAGCAAAAGGCTTCTCGATATTCTTGTCAGCCGTCCGATGTAGCTCATCAATCTCCGTCGTCGATTGCCTCAAACCTGCATACGAGCCAACAATTAAATGCATTGCGTGGAGTAAATCAAACGTTTGAGTTTGACTGCCGGTCCTGTCTGCAAAGGGAATTAAATGGAAATTAAACCTGGTTCGTAAGTTTTGGCAGAACATTAAATTTCAATTACACGGAGGTATGGGCAAGTCAACATATATTTAAAAATGATTTTGTATATGTTTTGTAAAAATGTTTTTTTATATATAATGAGCCAAAATGAAAAGCGCTTGTGAGTTGTAATGTTTTATGGACATGTGTTGACCACTGTAAAATGAGAGCGCGCCGGAGCTGAAGAGACTTGAAGTGTTGCACAGCAGTGCATAAAAAACCAGTTCCTCATTGTAATGAAAAGCGTGTAGTGTGAGAGAGAAATCGCACAGCAGTGCATGAAGAAAAAGAACAGAGGGAAGCCATATGTTTTTGTAGAAAGTTTTATTTGTGTGTTGATTTTTGGTAAAGTGACTTGAGGTTGCACAGCAGTGCAACATAAATGAAAAACGTAGAGCGAATATGTTCTGGTGTAATTTCTATGCAGTTGAATATATTGTCAAAACGAAGTAGGAGCCAAAGCCAAGGAAATGCACAGCAGTGCATGAAGAAAAGAAAAGAGGGGAGCGTATATCGTTCAGTAACTTTTGTTGACTAGTGGTGAAGCTCGTGGCAGCGAAAGAACAAGGGAAATGCACAACAGTGCATAGATCAGTGTTGATTTTTTTTTATGTATTGGATTTGCATTGAAATGCAAAAGAAAAGAGCGCACAGGTATTTTTGAAATTGTGAATGTAATGTAAAAGTTTACTGCATATGTAAAAGTTTGTTTTACAGCAGTATGTGTAAAATATTTTTACAGCAGTATGTGTAAAAATAGTTTTACACCAGTAAAGTAAAAAGAGATTTTACAGCAGTAAACCCAGCACAGTGAATTCTCAGGTGGAGACAGTTTTGTTTTTGATGGGTGAAAGTAATTTTGGTGAATCCCTCTCAGCAAAGAGGATGAATATGTATCAGAGTTGGCTGAATGTATTTTTGGTAAATCCCTCTGAGTGAAAGAGGATGAATGTTGTTTCAGGCATTTTATATTTTAATGAATACAAGGATTTTTATGGCTGTGTAATACTCTGTTCTGAAAATTTTTATTAAAAGCTTCCGTGTGCAAAAAGATCCTGTGGCAAAAGGAAACAGAGCATTGCCTCTGTGAAGTTTATTTTGTTTGTTTTTGGGATTTTCTCAGAAAAATCCCCAACAAAAAAGAACTTTGTAAAACAACAGTTTCCCAAATATAGAAAACGTTGTTCTCAAGTCTTAGGTGGAATTCTTCCTGCGAGATTAAGAAAGATTCAAAATGCTTCAAAGTAAGAGGTTGCAAAGAGACGGAACGACTGTATTTTCCAAACCTGCGAGATTAAGAAAGATTCAAAATGCTTCAAAGTAAGAGGTTGCAAAGAGACGGAACGACTGTATTTTCCAAACCTGCTCCATGAAGATATGTAACAAGTCCTATTCTGCCGTGTTGTCAGCAGGTAAGACTGTACCACGCGCATATATGTTCTCGGAAGTATGGTCGGTACAGTTGGACAGTGATCCATATGGGTCGGATGTGATTGTATCTCTAAATAAGAGAAGAACCTCAGCGTCCCTTTTATTTTGGCCGTCCATGGATTACAAAATTCACATTCCGTTCATTGAAAACGAAATCAGGGTCGGAATGAGGTTGAAACGAAGTTAATCCATCAGCCATGTTGTCATACAGAAATTGATATTGATGATAATCGCATAAACCATCTTTCTCATGAAGATAGGAATATGGCTACCAGGTTCGGTAATTATTAGTTGCAGCTACAGAGGCCACAACATCAAAAAGCACACAAGCATCATTTAAAAAACCTTTATGATCTATTTCTTCTCCCTATCTCTAAGCTCCCTTTAAACCTGTGAATCCTCTCTTGTCTATGTACCCATATATACACATAGACACAACAGTTCTCACATAAAGTCCAGGAAAATTGGAAGACTGAGAAAAGGGAAATCGCTGTATTAAATGCCGCGTGGAGAAGAATTCAGGAAATGCCGCACCCAGAAAAACGTGTATAGGGTTATTGCCCTGCTTGAGAGGGAGAACAAAAGGAATATTTAACAATATACAAAACACCAAACTATCGTCAGAGGCGAGAAAGGTGTGAGTCTCTGGTGATAGGCTACCGAACAAGTGATGGAATTCCATTTTTTAAGATTATAGGGTCTCCCGTGGATTAAACTTGATAGTTACCGATTCACCATGTGGTTAAAAAAAAAAGATTATACCACAGACGCGAAGAATCAAAAGGAATATTTATATACCAAGTGGTTGAATTTCATGGCAATACATCGCAGACTGATGGACTTTCCTCTATTAAATATTCCCGCACTTTCTCCGTGTCTGCGGAATATTGTTAAATATTCTCACGGTTTCTTCGAGTCTTCGTGATATTGTTAAAAATTCCCACGGTTTCTTCGGGTATGCGGTATATTGCCATAGGCTTTCCATGCTGTGACCCATATCACCATTGCAGTGGGACAGCCTAGCACTTAAGTATAGATCATGTCTTTGGAAGGGTAGTAATGGGTGCGAAGATTGCAAGCATATGAGAACTATAAACTAGTAAATAAGCACAGTCAAGATGGAAACAAATCATTAAACCAACAATTTTAGAAGGCTGAACTACAGTTCCACCACTTAACATAAAGTGGCCAAGAGGACCTATAACAACATAGATACGGCATTTCGTGGACTCTACTTTGTAAAACCACGCTTACTAGATGACGGCCAACTTACAAAAGTGAAAAAAATATATAAAGTTATATTAGAGAGATGGTTGTCAGCTCGAGGTGACTAATCCAAAACATAGATACGGCATTTCGTGGATTCTACATCGTAACACCACGAGTGCGAGATGGCAACCAACATACAAAAGTGAAAAAATGTATAACGTAATAGTGGAGATATGATTGTCGTTTCGAGGTGACTAATCCAAACTATCAACTATGTTGTTATGAATTTCCATTCCATAAGAGTTGTGCGTTATGCCACAGTTAGCTTAAATAGTGGGTCAGTGTTAGGACATAGGATATCAAGGGTGCAATGATAGATGTAGATGCAGTGGCATTATAGTTAAGATAGTTACAAGTGGCATGCCATATTAGTGACTGAGTTTGGAGAGGATATTTCCAAATTCACAAAAAATTATCATGGTGGGCGGGATTACTGAAGGTGTGCTAATATGAATGGGATATTAAGTAGAAGATCTTACTTCTTACTGGTTTTCTATGATATTCTAACGAGGAAAAAGGGTTGGTACTCCAGAGTGTTTGTGAGGAAGGAGAACATTCTACTTCTTATTGGTTTTATATGATATTTTGAGGAAAAGGGGTTTGTCAAATTGCATTTTGTCGTAAAGGAGGAGGAGTTCTTTAAAGGGAAGTGGGATTATGATGGCCAATTTTTGTTTGAATTAAATCATGTGAGAGGATAAATTGGATAAATTATAGAAATAATGGATTTATTTATATAGATTTTTTGATTTTTTTAGTTAGACATGCTATAATTGAGTTTATTTTTATTTAAAGTTTTAATTTAAAATTTTGAGAGGGATAGTTAAGGGAAACCATTTTTCATGTTAATTATCAGTATTGAAAGCTTCATATTTTGATTTATAACTTGGTTATTAAACTTGATTTTTTATGTTTGCAACTATTTCATGTTTTCTCTTGCAATTATTTGTATAAGCGAAAGATTCGTGAAGCTCTAGAAATTATAAAATATACTTGCAATCTTAATAGAGATGGGAGTATGGAAGTGAGTAGGAGTTGGATCCCCTTACTTGGTCAAGAATCCAAGTCTTACAACCTTGTCTAAAACCTCCCACCTGTGCCCTTCTACCCTTAGCCCCCCATTGGACCTTCCCTCCATCCCTCTCCATCATATTCATTTCCCTCTCAATCTTCTCACTATATCTCCCTTCTCCTTATTCCTTCCATTCTATCCTTATTGATCCTAAACTTACTTAATATATATGTCATCTACAGAATCTCTAATAATTAACCATAATGATAATATTATTATCCCCTATAATAACTATTAACTATACTAATAATAATTATTATTATACAAATAATAACAATGATTATTAACTTTATTAATAATAATATTTATTAATAAATTTATTAATAATGATATATATTTTTTTTGCTAAGTAATTTTAATCTATTAAAAGAAAATAAAAAGATATTTACAGAGGGGTTCTAGCTGTGAAGGAATACAGCCTATCTCAGCTTGCCGAAGAACTAGATCTAGGACTGCCCCAACAAAGGGGACACCAGTCTGATAGTGCAGGAGTTATGAAAAAGAAGGCATCATTGAACATTTGCCACAGTTTTATGAAAAGTGCTAATATACCCACATAAACCAGCAATTCATCCTCCTTGGAACTCCAACGTGGACAAAAAAGAGGAAGAAAAACCAAAAGTTAGATGAAGTGCCACCTGGCATTGGTGATTTTGGTGATGAAATCCTCCGTGGCAGGTTCCTCCACTATCGAGCAACTCCAATCATCTTGGTTGTCTGGCTTAGTTTGGCCCCTGTCCTGTTGCTCGCCTTCTCTGCTACCATTGTCCCGCTACATGTCTGCCTCGTCCATCTTGCACCTCTCCATGGCTAGCATAGCAATCTGTGGCGCTAAATTCTCTTGTAGGTCCCCAGAAACCTCCTTCCCTTTCCATTTGGGCTGCCCACCGTGCCCTTCAGGCTCGTCTTCCCTGTCTCTATTTCTATTTTGTTTAGATCTGTTTTGACTTGGTCCCGCTCTGTGCTTATCGTCCCCGGAGAAGGTCATCGGGGTTCTCTATTCCACTTCCTCAGAAAAGGAGATGGAAATGATGGCGGTGATGATCGGTTGATTAAGAGTGCTTCGGAAGTGGTATAACGTGGTATGGGGGAGTGATGCTGGGGCAGAGGGAAGGGAGCAGAGCAAACACTTGCTCTACCGCGACCGCTTCTGGTGTTGGGATAGCGTGGGTTTTCCGCCAAGGAAGAAGGAGAGCCCGAGGTGCTCCGCCTCCTGACCTACTGCCGAGAGCTTCCACCCCGCGAGCCACCCCTTATGCTGATCAAATGTTGTCGAACCATGATAGGATGCGGAACAAAGAGAGCACCAGGGTACTCTGAAAGAAGAAATAAGAGAAAATTGGGAGAAGGTAGAGGGCGTGACACAGAATTTGCCAAGCATACCCAAGCAGCCTCCCATAACACAACTTTGCCAGACCAGCTATGCACTGGGAGCTTCGAAACGAGTCCATTGTTGTGCTTGAATTTAACATCATCTACCTCTCCTTGGATTGCCCTCGCCATTACTCTTGCATTGAATGGAGTTGAAGCCCAACTCGTGCTGAAGCATGCAGAAGTGATGGAAAGATCCGTGTACAGGTTGTGCATATCAGCGCCCCAATACGTGAAACCAAATGAACTCCCCTGCCTCTGATGAAGTCTCGTTCGGTCATTAACCAGGTGGTGTTGGGCGGGTAGGTGTCATCCATCCTTGCCGCACCCCTGTCCCATTGCCTTAATTATCAGGAGAAGCACCCGCATCCGGGGATAATGATAATTATTAACCTAGTGGGTTAGTTATAATTACTATTAACTTATAAAGTTAATAATATTTATTATTATCCCTATCATTATTATTAATTAACCTTATTATTAGTATTAATTAAATATTTAATACTAATAATAATTATTATTATTATTAATTATTATTAATAATTAAACAATATAATAATTAACCTATTAACAATTATTAACCTAGTATTAATTATTAAACTTTATTATTAATAATATCAAGAACTACATAAGATAAATTCTCCAATTTTATAAAAAAATAAAATTTAATTCTCCTTAATAATTTTTTTTTTAGGTTTGGTTGTCGACTCTTTATCATTTCATTTCCATCCATTACATATTTGTTGTCTATCATTCTCGCTCTTCTCTGTAGGTATTTGTCTTATGATGAGTCTTGTTATAAACTCGAAATGTAAACATAAAAAGGGTGATTGTGGAACTAATTTTGAACATATTTGTTGCCCATCATCTCTTCTTTGTAGGTATTTGTTTGATGATGAGTCTTGTTATAGACTCAATGTAAATGTAAAAAGGGCTACTGTGGACCTAATTTTGAACACTAAAGATAATCATAATAAAATTTCACTTAGCAATGTGATTATTTATATAAATTTTAAGAATACATATTTTCTTTAATAATATTACCGCTTATATTAATTAAAAGATTTTTTTATAGTATTCTTTTCCCATCTTAATTTTGGGTAATCACATCCCGATTCACTATCCTTAGGATAGAGTCTACTTAGGTAAGGTCAAAACATCTTATCTATTTCCAAGTTATCAGTTATTAGTATATCTCACTTGCAAGTTGTTGGACATACTCTTAGTGCTATAGCGATACCTCAAAATTTGATCTTGACCTCGTCCAACTTACTTCACCAAGTTACAAAATCACGATGATTAAAAAAAATTGTTAAGTATGCCTTATTGAAAACTAATCTAATTACATAAATATCCTAAAAACTTAGGAAATTTGTACTTTGCATATGTTATCTACTTTCAACTCCACTTTCATAGATTGCAAAGTAGATATAATGTAGAACATGCAACTTATAATTCTTAATAAGAACATCAGATTGTGAAAAATCCAAATTTATAAAGAGAAAATTATCTTTGTGATATACATTAATCTTTTTATAAATCGTATTAATTCTTATTGAAATTTGTTTATTGAAAATATATTATATTTTGCTTATGAATATAGAAAAAAATGTTTTCTTAATTTCTTGAAAATAAGAAAACTATTTATTTAAATGAGTTTTTTATTAATTAATAACAAACCAAAAAAATGTATTGGATGGTGGTACTATATTATTTAATTTGGTACTTTATTATCCAATATGATAAATGCTTTCATATAATATTTTTGTAATAAATAATAATAATAATAATTGTATGTTTAAGGGTGGCAAGAAAGGGAGGGATGATCATTTGCTTCGATAAAAACGATACAATATACTTGGGGACTAGGAGTGGCATCCAGCAATCAAGCAAAGTTCTTTGCTCTTTGAAAAGGTTTAGGACTAGCTATCGAAAATAAGATCCAAAAATCATGATATTTGGTGATTCATTGATAGTAATCTCATGAGTTTGAGAGGGTAAATGCTAGCACAATTACAACCTCTTTTCCATTATGCTTCAGATGCTCCTACAGCTTCAGCAGTTTTAAAAAATTGAACTTTATCATGTCCTTAGGAATTTGTATTCAACAACGGATGCTTTAGCTAATAAATGAACCATATTGGACCAAGGGATAATTGAATTGAATAATAGATGTATATTAAATTACCATTTCTATATCTTTTCTTCATAGAAAAAAGGGAAGAATTATTTGGATTAATGAGTAATTTAAAATGTTGATATATGAGGAGTTGGTTCGAGTATAAAGGCTATAGAGGCAATGACCCATATGGTTTGGCAGTTGTCATTTATTGCCTAGCCTTAGAAACCACCCCTCTAGTGCTCTTGTTGTTCTCACATCCACCAATGTTGTGTGAAGTCAACTTTCAAATGTCCTATGTATTTATTTCCCTATGTTAGAATTCAAATTTTTAATTGATCAAGGAGTTTTCAATGTTCAAATCGCCTCATCTTGGTGTTATTTTTTTAACTCATATCAATTTGTATCTCCAACAAGAATTTCAAAGCCAAAGAGACATGGATGAGCCACTCCTACATTCAATTGTTACAAGGAAGGGGGTCAAAGGTCATGATGGATACAATAGTCTTGGCAACAAGACCCTCAAGGATTATATTCAATGGAGAATTTTTTATTTCACCCTTAGGGCTCTGAACAAAGCAGGGATTTGTTCTAGAGAAGTTGTGGCAATTAGAGTCAATATCTATAAGCAAGTCTTGACGTTGTGCAATTTCGCCATGGAGAATGTTTGTCCCTCTTCTTGTGACATTGAAAACATCAATGTCAATCAAATAATGGACAAGGTTATGGAGGAAATGGAAGGCACATTAAGCACCTTCAACCAACGAAATGAGGCTAAAGGAAAAGCTCAGAAATCCATCCAGCCGTTAACCAATTCCAAGCTTGAATTGATGCTGGTCGCAATTGACCACCTGCAAAGTGAACTCAAGGCTAAAATGTTAGCCATTCACTGCAAATTAGAAGAGATGGAAGACATGTTTGTCATAGGATTTTGGATAGCACGAGAAACAGTGAAACCTAGTGAAGACACTACAAGGAATAAAGGGTAGAGGGTTCAAGATATAGAGTAGCAAGATTCATCAATGATTTCCAATTTTGAAAGAAGTCCCTAGCTTGGAAGGATATATTTTTTTATAATTTCTTCTCCATTTTAGTTTCTGATGTTATATAATTTCTGTCTATTTCAAGGAGTTTGCTACAAAGTATATAATAGGTGTCTATTGAGAATTTTAGAAAAAAATGTCATAAGCATAGGCTTCTTATGTTTTGGACATCTGAAAGTAGAACTATAATGGATCTGGATGAAATATGTAAGGGTTCCGACCCAAAATTGAGATTCTTTTTTGGTTGAGTTCAACAAGAAAGTCTCAATTTGATTTTTCCTTGGTCAAATTGAGAAAAATTGAATTTCCATATCATAAAACAACTTGGATGTAGTTAACTTGTGTGGCATGGCTTATGTACTCATTTTACTCAGTAAATTTGAGTTAGAGGGATTGGAGTTCAGTAAAGCATGCGTGATTGCTAATTCGTAGAAAGTAAGGTCAATAAATTCAATTTGTTTTCAGTTAAACTGGTTCTATCTATTGATAAAACTAGTGGAAGGATATCTGTGTAGTGGAGCAATACTTTAAGTCAATGATTATCCAGTTAACTCATTAATCAACCCAAAATAAGTAGTGCATGAAGAGGACTCAAGTTCCCTAGATGTGGTGGATATTCCAAGGAAGTGTAACATTAGTTGTAGACTATTTTGGAGTGTACAAGTTGATTCAGATCTTGGGGGGCAGGCCCCCAAGATCTGAAAAATTGAAATTGCGAGAAGAAAAAGAGTAGGATGCCCAATAAACAAAACCAAAAAGAATTTTTTTATTAAAACATATAATAACTATAAGGACTACATTGTGGTGGACAATCTATCCTTTTACAAAATGTGACTTGTTACATATAGTATTTTTCAATTACAATACCACGGGTCAATTCCATGGGTGAATGAATACCATGGGTGGATGTCACAATAACACGAGTCAATTACATGGGTGAATGAATACCATGGGTGGATGTCACAATACTATGGGTCAATTCCATGGGTGAATGAATACCATGGGTGGATGCCACAATACCATGGGAAAATACCATGGGTGAATGAATACCATGGGTGGATGTCACTTACAATACCATGGGTGGATAAATACCATGGGTGGATAAATACCATGAGTGGATGCCACTTACAATACCATGGGTAAATTCCATGGGTGGATGAATACCATGGGTTGATGCCATTTTCCATTCGGATCATTCCTCCCTCCTTAAGAAGCAATGGTCCCCACTGCGTGAAGTTCCCTCCTACGAAGCCTTCGTTGAATATGAATAGCCACTAAAGAGAAGGGTTTTATCTGGTTAACCCATAACAATGATGAACGAAGATTTGAGGATAGAGATACCCTGTAATGCTTGTGACCAACTGTGATACTGACAATGTGCGGCCTAACAAATGGACTTCGATGAAGTGTGGGTTTGTGGATGACCCATAACCATGATGAACGAATATCCGAGGATAGAGATACCCTATAATGCTTGCGACCAACTCTGATAATGACAGTGTGCGACCTAGAAAATGGACTTCGATGAAGTGTGGGTTTGTGGATGACCCATAACCATGACAAACGAAGATCTGAGGATAGAGATACCCTGTACTTCTTGTGACCAACTGTAATACTAATAGTGTGCTCCCTAGAAAATGGACTTCTATGATAAGGATTTTATGTGGTTGACCCATAACCATGATGTTGGTTGTTGATGAAGTAGCAAGTGCCTACATAGCCTGGGGTGGGAGGGCACGTCTCTAAATAACCGAAGCCAAACGCTACTATGCTGAAACTGATGAATGTGAAGAAGGTGCCTACTAAAGTGGTGTGGGAGGGCACATCTCCAATGGGAACCCACTCTGAATGCTACTCCATAATTAAAATAGACATAACTCGGTCAATACAACTCAGAATATTTTTTATAACCTTTTTTTGGAAGTATAAGGACCATTTTTCATCTTCCCATGTGTTGGAAATCCTTATCTGGACACTCTAGAATCTGAGATTCGCACTGTAGTTTTTCCATCGTCACAAAAGTTCTGAAAAAATAGTTGATTTTAAATCAACGGTATCTCCCACATCAGAACTCCGATTTGACCCTTTTTTTTTAAATTTGGTGATTTTTCAAGAGGAGCTTAGATCTACAATCCTTTTTCTTAAATTCTACACAAAAACTTAAAAAATTATAGGAGAGTCGCCATCCACCAATTGTCGTTAGAAAAAAAAATTCTACAACATAGTTGATTTTATATCAGCGATATCTCCCTCATCCACACTTTGATTCGGCCGATTTTTTTTTTTGAATTTTGGTATTTTTCGCAAGGAATCCATATCTATTATTTGTTTTTGTAAATATTGTATGAAATGTTTAAGATCTGATCTGCAAAATTGCAGCCCAAAAAAAAAAAATTCCTACAAAAAAATGGAAAAAGAAAAATTCTTCCTGCTTGGCCTAAGAAAGTGCTTTATGGAGGTCGCAGTGCGTGCCTAAATTTTTATGAATATTTCTGCAAAAATTTGAAACTGAAATATGCATGAAACCCTCATTCCCATGGAATCGTAACCTTATCTGATACCACTAATCCAGATCTTGGGGGAGAGGCCCCCAAGATCTGAAAAATTGAAATTGCAAGAAGAAAAAGAGTAGGATTCCCAATAAACAAAACCACAAAGAATATTTTTATTAAAACATATAATAACTATAAGGACTACATTGTGGTGGACAATCTGTCCTTTTACAAAATGTGACTTGTTACTTATAGTATTTTTCAGTTATAATACCATGGGTCAATTCCATGGGTGAATGAAGACCATGGGTGGATGTCACAATACCACGAGTCAATTCCATGGGTGAATGAATACCATGGGTGGACGTCACAATACTATGGTTCAATTCCATGTGTGAATGAATACCATGGGTGGATGTCACAATACTATGGGTCAATTCCATGGGTAAATGAATACCATGGGTGGATGTCACAATACTATGGGCCAATTCCATGGGTGAATGAATACCATGGGTGGATGTCACAATACCATGGGCAAATGCCATGGGTGAATGAATACCATGGGTGGATGTCACTTAGAATACCATTGGTGGATAAGTACTGTGAGTGGATGCCACTTACAATAACATGGGTAAATTCCATGGGTTGATGAATAACATGGGTGGATGAATACCATGGGTTGATGCCATTTTCCATTCAGATCACAAGTGTTGCATGCAACCAGATGATCAACCTTTGTAATTTCACAATCAATTAGAGAAAAATTCTTAAATAATAGTGGCCTAATTCCTCAGGAATTGCATAAGGAAATAATGGCTCAAGTTGAGGCATAATTTGACTAAATATGGGTCAAAGCTTTTCATTGAGCAAAGAGATAGATTATTCACTTACAAGTTAAGCTCAAATTGAGCTAGAAATTTTAATACATATATGTTCATTTGATTAATGCAAGCAGGCATAAGCGGTTTTTAGAAATTGCTTTCCCCTTAAATAATATTGTGCGTGTGTGTTATTTCTTATTGCATGTGTGTAATTGTTGTTCTAAATTGTGAATTGAATTTCGTAGATCAGTAGAGTAGGATTGTGTCTCTTGATTTAGATTAAAATTTCTTAAGAAATTGCAATTCTACATCATAAATATACATGGTATCAGTGTTGGATTCACATTAGAAGAAGAATTTTTGAAGTTTTCCTCAGGAGGTTTGAATTTGTAGCTTCAATGTAGTAGGATATCTTTAGAGTTAGGAAGATAACCTTCAACGGGCTAAGATTAAAGTATGCATTGGAGGGAAACTTAAATTTCATTACATGGAAGGATCACATAAAGGAGGTGCTTGATGACAATGGATTGTTGGAATATGTCAAGAAAAACATCACAAAGCCACATGCATCTAATGCACAAAACCTAGCCTAATGGAAGAAATATGTAGCCAAGGCAAGGAGAATAATACTAGAGGGAGTGCAAGACCACATTGTCTCAGATATCCATGGGAAAGAAACTCATTTGGTAATGTGGAAGGAACTAATAGAGCTATTCGAGAATATAAATGATCATAGAAAATTGACCCTCAGAGAAATATTTCAAAAAATTAAAATGGAGAAGAATGATATTATCTTGCAGTATCTCACCAAATTTACACAAGTTTGGGATGAGCTTGGAGCGGTTGGTGTGACTGTCACAAAAGAGGACATAGTGAGCCTAGCTCTTCTAGCCTTCCGAAAAGTTGGCATAGCTACGAAGACTTGGTGAATGGAAGGGAAAATTTACCGAAGTGGGAAAGGTTGTGATCTAACTTGGGAGAAGAATAGTTCAAGAGAAATAACTGGGATGGAACTTCATCCAAAGCAGAGGATGAAGAAAATTTTGCATTGTTTAGAAAGAAAAAGAAGGAAAAAGGGAAGAAATCTCAAACCAAACCAAAATCCAACTAAGAAGGGAAAAAGAAAGAATTTTCCAAACTGAAATGCTTTAATTATCATGAACTCAGGCACTATTGTTAAAATTGGCAACCTGGGCCAAACTCCATGTGGGTCATCTTATTAATAGAAGCTAATATTTTTCTTGGATCCCTCTCATCGAGAGGTGTAGGATTGATCTAAATATCACCCGATTCCAATAAATATTCATGGAGATATGAATTTATTTGTGTTATGGGGCAATTCGTCAAGGTCAGACAACAACCAAATAACCCCCTCTTGTGCTCTATGTTTTAGTATAAATAGAAGAGGAATTTAAGTCATTTGAGACACTCACTCTTGTGATCTCTCTTTATCCTATTTTTGGGTTTGATGAAGATGAGATCTAGAGGGATTGCCCTCTGATATACGCTTGCCTAATGATGACTTAATCAGCTATAAAAGGAAGAAGCCTCATGATGCCCTAATTCTCTAAGGAAGATCAAATCACAGCCATGGAAGGAGACACTCTAGAATGTTGTCAAGAAGGTGAAGGGTGATCCCATTACGCTTCAAGGAGAGACATATATGCTAAGCAACCTAACGCTGTCCTGAAGGGGTCATATATACAAAGAAAGGAGACTCTTAGGCCGCAGTCAATGAGGGTTTCATTGGCACCAAAAGGAGGCATGTATTCGCTATAAAAAGAAAGGCTTGACAAGCTCTAGCCGCAATTCAATCAAGTGTCACAATCTGGTGCCCTAAACACAATCAAGGGAGAGATGCACACACAGTCAAGGAAGAGAGTTATATGTTGTCCAAGGAAGGGAGTTAATCTGCAGTTTTTACACAGTCAAGAGGCACTATTACGTAGCCCAATCTAGGAGCACTAATCTGCAATTTGATGAGGCTCCTATCTACCCTAACAGTAGTCCAAGAAGGAGGTTCAAGCCACTGCTAACAAGGTTCCTAGCAGGTGCCAAATTGTTCATTAAATCGTTTTCCAAACAGAAGTTTAAGATGCGTTCCTGTATGCCCTCATCTGATGTCAAAGGAGGGCTAGTGTTACTCTTTGTCGCAGTCCTAATGGAGGACATCCTAGCTGTAGCAAATATAGGAGGAAAACCTTAATTGAAGGAGCCCTTATCTATGTATGAAAGGACCCTTAGACATAGCAAGGAAAGTGGATCTAAAACTACACCAAAAGTTATTGTATTACATCAAGATGTTTGAACATGATTTCTTCCTAGGACTGTTTACTTGGTTGGTGAATCAAAGTGCTGACAACAAAGTCAAGTATAGCAAATAGCGTTGTAACAAGATTATGTCTGGGTATGTATAAAGGGTTCATGAGATCTGTTGGAAGAATCTCTTGCTACAACTAGCTGCTTTACTAGGCTGCAAGCCATAGCAAGCAGCTAAGGTTGTTCCATGATAGAGCTATAATATTGCCATATGCAGCATGTAGGTGACAACAAGACAGTGGTGCAACTGATGATGAAGTGCAGCATAGCAGTCATTGAGTACAGATCAGTGATGGTGCAACATTGAGTGCAGATCAGCGATGAGTACAACATTAGGTGTAGATCCGTGATAAGAGCAGCTCAATGATTGGAGCAGCACAGTGACAGGAGCAGCAACATGAAATGCATAGTATGGTCATTAGGTCCAGCACTGTGATGATAAGTGCAGCATGGTGCAACATAGTGAGGTGCAGCAAGTGGACGAGATGCAACACTATGATAGGTGAAGAAGTCACCTTAGAGAGTCAGTTGAAGTAGCATGTCTTCAACTGATCTCATGTAGATATAGAAAGTCAAGGTGCTGACTTCTATTGTAAATGTACTATCGCTCTCTCTCTCTCTCCTGAACTATTGAAGAACATAGAAGAATAATTAATCAAGGCTTTCCCCTCATTGGGGTTTGTCCCTGGCTAGTGCCACATCTTGTGTCCTCTTGTCTTGGCTTGTCTTCTATGATTTATGTTTATGTTCTATCTGCAGTTTACATTAATGTTGATGTGATTTCTAATTTGGAAAAGATATTGAGCTAACTATGAAAACTGAAATAAATTGCTCTAAGCATAGAACATACCTAAAATTAACATGGTATCAGAGCTGAGGTGAAGGCAATGTCCAAGAAAGGGTGAAAACGAAATCACCAAAGACAGTTGGGAAAGAACAAAAGGATCAGTGGATTCCTCATCCCTCTTCAAATTCACGGAGGGCGAAGTCGAAGCAGATAATATTATCAAAATGGTGCAGTGGAATTTTTTGATGGCCTATATAAATATCACTTCATTGAGAAGTCCAGATCTAAGGGTGGAAGGAAAGGCAGATGCCTTGGTTGCAATTAGTTCGGCCATTATGCGAAGGAGTGTCTGAATGGTAGAGACACATCTCTTGATGAAGATAACAATCATTCCAGGGACATCTTCAATGATCAAAGGAATGACAGGTAATGCAAGTCATCAAGGAAATGGATGACTCTGCAAAGAAAGGAAGGAACCCCAGGTATGAAGAATCAAACATTGTTTTTATGATAAAGAAGTGTTATCTTGTATTGGTCCTCTCCTTTAGATTCTTTGGGAATATGGCTTATTGATTATAGTGCTTCAAGGAACTTCATCGGATAGAAGGGTGTTGTCTCTCTAATTTGGTAAAGATGGAAAGATTCGTGGGATAATACTTGGAGCCGATGCCACCTATTCCGGAAAGGGTGTTACCCATCAATTGAATGAGGGTAACTCAATTCATCTACATAATCTCTTTTATGTACCTAATCACAAGAAGAACCTGGTGTCCATTTTGGCAATGAATGTCAAAGGTTTCAAGGTGGCATTCATCGATGGAAAGGGACGTGTTTGAAAATAGAATTTTCAAAGATGCTTTTACTCATGGGTTTAGGATTGGAAATTTGTACAAAGTTGCAGGATGGTCCATTGGGGACCATGTCAGTTGACACATCTCATCTATAGCAGCGAAGGTCTATTATGGGGCCCTACTCGATGTGAGTCAGATGGTAACAAGGATGCTTGAATTCTATAAGAGCATGAAGCTACATGTATGAGATGTACTGTAGGAAAATCTTACAAGGGGACCATTCCCCTCATGAAGTAGGTCCACAAGTTTGGAACAACCCGAGGGGTTTGAGATTCATGATCAAGAATCTCATGTACAGGTGGAAGAAACCCCTATATGGCTTGAAGCAAAACACCCCGGGCATAGTATGAGAGGATTGATAGCTATCTGATGAAGCTGAGACTCACTAGGAGTGAAACGGATCCACACCATTACCCGAAGGTTGTGGATGATAGATCTCTCATACCAACACCTTATGAGGAAAACCTATTTCTGATAGGTTTAAACCCTCTCATTTGTAGAAGTAATAGGGAGTTGGATTTCGGATGTGGAATGATAAATTGCAAGCCTATGACTATCTCGAGGATCTTAACTTTCAGAAGTTATATGGTAGTGATGTCAGACCAAATTTGGGGAATGCCTTTGAGTTTCATAAACTCATTCGCGTTGATGTTCTTGGTGAACTTCCATCCAGACAAATGTTTTGCAGTTAGCATGGTGAGCTCATATTTGGTTGAGCCTCACTGGATTGGTGCCAAGAATATTTTGAGATATCTTCAGGACATAATCTCTCATGGATTGAGATACACTGCCGGAAATATGAAACTGCATGATTATTCGAATGTTGACTGGGTAGGCAGTGTGGAGGAACACTAGAGCACTTCTCAGTGCTGGTTCTCTTTGGATTCCGCTTCAATATCATGGATGAGCAGGAAGCAGAAGTCGGTGGTTATAAGCACTGCTGAGATCAAATACATAGCTATGAGTATGATCTCATATGAAGTTGCCTGGATGAGGAAGCTCTTTAATGAGCTTTTTGTACATATGATGAATACCACTGTGATTATTTGTGATAACCAAGGGGGATTCAATTATTGAGAAATCCTGTATTCAATGATTGCTTCAATAGATAGATATTAGATACTACCTTATTTGGGATATGGTAAGTCGATGAGCGAGGAAGCTCCATCACATTGAGATTGATGTACAGGTCGCATACACTTTGTCAAAGCCTAGGGGAAAGATCAAATCTGTGATTTTCTCGAATGACTTGGAGTCATTGAGAGACCCTTGTAAAAGGGTCCTGCATGTTGCATACATTGAGCTCTGGGAGGTTTGGGGGATTTGGGGTACTTACTGGAGCGACATGTGACCACAAGGTGACTCAACCTCTCATCTGATCAATGAGCAGGGAAATGAGGATAGGGACCATAGTAATACTATCGATGGATGCATCGTTGTATCTACCATACTCCCATGCTAGGATGACCTCCATTGATTTGGGATCAATGAAACTGATCTAGGATTAGTATGAGTGGTTTGAGACACTCTCTTGTGATATTAATTTGGGATCAATAAAATTGACTTCGGGTCAGTAAGAGTGTTGTGACACACTCTCTTCAGATAAAACTAACTTGGGTCAGTAGAGAATGGCATGAGACATTCTCGATAAAACAAATTTCTTCATGGTTCAACAGGGTAGAGAAAACTCAAGCAGAGCTTAGCAGAGCAGAGCTGAGTAGCGCAGGGCACTGATGGCATAAATAGAATAGTCGGGCATATGGATCATCAGATGGAGTTCTTCCTAGTTGAGGGTGTGTTAAAATAGGTAACTAGGGCCAAACTTCATGTGGGTCATATTATTAATGGAATATCATAATTTTCTTGGATCCCTCTCATCGAGAGGTGTAGGATTGATCTAAACATCATCCAATTCCGATAAGTATTCATGGAGATATGAATTTATTTGTGTTATGAGATAATTCTTCAAGGTCGGCCAACAACCAAATAACCCCCTCTTGTGCTCTACGTTTTAGTATAAATAGAAGAGGACTTTAAGTCATTTGAGACACTCACTCTTGTGATCTCTCTTTATCCTATGCTTGGATTTGATGAAGATGAGATCTAGAGGGAGTGTCCTAGGATATACGTTGGCCTAATAATGCCCTAATCAACTATAAAAGGAAGAAGCTTCATGATCACTTAATGTCCTAAGGAAGATCAAATTATAGCATGGAAGGAGACACTCTAGAATCTTGTCAAGAAGGTGAAGGATGATTCCATTACACTTCAAGGAGAGACATATATGCTAATGATATATGTCTCCAGGAACCCAACTCTAGAACCCGCATCCCTTGACTCAATCCCCTTTTCTTGTTTTTAAATGTTGGAAAATATTTACAATACATTTATAATGCAACTTATATGAGGACTTCGGGTGAGGCTCTGACATTGACAAACTCATGAACGAAGTGATACTGAGTGTTAATGCGCTTTCTTTTCTTGTGAAACACATGGCTCTTTGACAATGCAATTGTTAAATTATTGTCACACAAGGTAATAGTTGGATCATTCTCAACATGTGTAGGATATTTCCAAAGTCTTCTTAGCCATATTGCATGACATAGCTGCCACTTATTCTTCCTTTGTGGAATATGTGTTTAGATTATATATCTTAATGTTTTTTATGGATCTAATCTTCATGAATTATTAGTATATTAAGTATAATTAGGTTGAACCATTTTATTTTATCTTCATACCAAAGTAAATTTACTTGAACAAGCATCTTGTCTTGTGCATTTGATAAATTGTGAAAGGAGGTTACTACCTCAAAGAGGTTATTTATTGATTGATTTTATGTCTTTATCAAATAGTTGTTTTGCTTATTTTTTATATTTTTATGCTATATGTGTTATTTGGTACATAATAATTGGTATGAGAGTGGACAATATTTGATTTTTTCTCTTTAAACAAGGCATCTTACCATTTTTACTATAACTCCTTCCTCAATTCCTCCCTCAATTCCTCCTTCACAATAACCCCCATTGGCTTTGCCTCTCTCCCCATCCATCCCTCCTTCAAATTATAAACATAAGATTGTTGACACTTCAAAAATGTGTGCACATTATTGAAAGCTTTACATGCATTTTGAAAGTGTGTATGCTTTTGAAAATGCACATGCATTCCTAAGAATTCCAAGTTGGAAAGCACACATTGTAGTTTGGGAAGCAAAAAGGCCATAGAATTAGGAAAGTGTGCATGTTTTGTAAAATGTGCACTCATTCATGTGTCAATGCATTTGTAGTGACGTCATTGCCACTTTTGAGGTCATCATTATCTTGTGACTTCCCATTAATTAAAAAAATTCAGTTATTAATATGACTATTTATATAAATTAAAAAATATTATTTTCTTTAATAATATGATTATTTTTATTAATTAAAAGATATTATTTTGTGATATTATTCCCTTAATAATCTTAATCTTGGGTAGATTTATCTCAATTTTGGTAGAGGGCCTTATCGAGATTAATCCAACAAACTACCAATTCACCATAATTAAAAGAAAATATTCAAAACCAAGGTAATTATAGAAATATCTAGATTATTCATGGATTTGAAGTTGAACCTTTTTCTTTTCAATTATGCTTTCCACTTCTTTCTCTAGATTTACTATAAGAAAAATGGCTACTTTGGTTTCATAATGGTGCAAAGTAAATATAAATGTGATTTACAACTCACAACTTTGTAATTGTTAATAAGAATGTAAAATGAGTAAGGTTTCTCTGTCACACAAAGAATTTATTCATTTTTATAGATAACAATAACCATCATAGATACATCATAATTCTCAATATATTAAGTACTTAAAGGAATCAAATATCTCAAAATATGAATTTCCTTTTGAGTGCAAAATTTGAGGAAGTGTTTGCAGCCATTGGTTTTAATTTTATTAAAAATTTGATAATACATATAATTACATTCTTGACATTTTTCTTTCACATACTTTATAATTTTTATAATTTGATATACGTAAGATTGATTCCAATGAGAAGAAATATATTTAAAAAAAAATATTGTAAGTACCAAGTTCTTATATATTTGTTAAGTACAGTTCAATATAAAATTGTGAAATATTATAATTACAAATATGAATCATAATTAATTTAATCAAATGATAAAATGAAGCTTTGTGTGTTTGTTTATTAATTAAATTTTAATATAAGATTTTGATTATTAATATGAGTTATCACTATTTAAATTTCTTTTAATATTATGTATCTTATAAAAAATTTATATATAATTTTTATTATTTTATTAATAAAAACAATTAAATTTATTTATTCATTTTATTATTATATCTATCTATTTATATATATAGAATAACTTGTAGAAAAAATAACATTTTTCACTAGAATTCACCAAAATAAAAAACTTATTATTCCTTAATAAATCATTTAATGCCTCTCAAAATAATTATAAATAATATTTATTGAAATTAAAATTAATTAATAAAAAATATGCAAATTTTAATAATAAAATTCTAATTTCTTAATCATATAATCTTTACATTAATATATTATCATGATAATTAATGACTTAGTAATGTTAAAAAATATAAATAGTATAAAAAAATATTTGAATGTTTAATTTTATATAAAAAATATAATATAAAAAATTAATAACATATGACTAAGCTCTATTTTACGTGAAACATTTTTCATTAAATATGAACTTTCTATTTTCCATTAAAAAATTATCAAACTTTCTCACATTAATCTATCATAGCAGCTTTAAACAAGAAAATCCTATTAACACTTAATCTATTTATAAGAAATAAAAATAACAACACTAAAATTTATATATTTAAATGTTTTTTTTTTTTAATTATTTTATATGATAAATAATTAGCATAAATCTATTTTAAATATGAATTTAATATGAGCCAAGAGGGATTCAATTCGTGTGTAATTTTTTTATGAGGCGACATTATTTAAATATTTTGGATGGTTATTTAATTTTATTTTTTTTAATTTTTTATTTAAAATTTATATTTGGGCTGACATGAGCAAAATTTCAACTTTGATGATGGATGTACAGAGTTACACATCACATTGGGTTGTAGAATGAGCCTCTCAGCCCAATAATTTCACTTGGTCACAGGAGTGGGAGGGGTATTATTTTTCCCTAACGAACAATTTGAAATCAAATATTCATGGGCATAAGGTTTGCAACAAATAACAAAACATAATTGCTAGCAATGTGGAAAGGGTTAGATCTAACTCTATCTCTATGGATAAAGAGAATCAAAGTAATAGGCAACTCCTTAATAGAAATAAGGATGTTATCTCCCATGATTGCATAACAAAAAGATAAAAAAAATATGCCCTTGTGTTGAGAATTGAACATCAATTAGAAAACTTCAAAGAATATGAACTGTTTCATATCTTCTATCTCCTTAATTCGGTCGCCAACAACCTAGAAAATCATGGGGTTCTCTTGGGTGAGGGAGAGTGCAAGACGGATGGGAAGCCATTTGGCCACATTCCAATTCCATAGCATATAATGAACAAACTAGTTAATGCCTCCATCATTCAGGTTGAGGGTTGGAAAATGTGTGAATTCGTGGAAGGACAACAAGACAAAGGTATAAGGTAGGAATGTTATTAATGCATGGTGTTTCTGAGGATTTCGAGGACATTCTCTATGTTTGTTCACATCAGAATTCGTTTAATTTAATAAAGAGAACAATAATCCTGTCACTTCAGCGAGGAATTGAGCCTGTAGGTTGTAGAGTTTCTTTAATGGTGAAACGATGGCAAGCATCTCGATCACCGGTGAATTGGTTGCAGGGGTGGTTTGGAAGATCCATCGAATTGCAGGAGTATTTAATGGGTCTTCAAATCAAGGATTTACATGAGATAATGGCATGAGTAGATGCCAGATAGGGTGAGGTAAGCACAATTTATAAATTGATGCAGTCCCCTTTGGATTCAATTGTCATAGAAAAAGGAGAGTGTTAGTGTGAAAACAATGTAAGGAAGGAAGGTATAGTGATGGAGCCTCAAAAATTGCAGGATGAGAAACCTTTGGTTGAGAACCTTGCTCAGTGGAAAAGTGTTGTTGAGCTTTTGTTCAAGTTGTGTATGGGAAGGATGGATCTCCTCACCCATCGTGTCGAGCTCTTCGAGAAGGATAGGGCAACAAATATCGATCACCTAAACACTAAGTTTTAAGTCATTGAAACCACGCTCAGGTTGTGAAGTTGGTGACAAACCTTCTGAACTCCAATTCACATTTGATAAATGAAAGTATCTTCAAAGAGGGGCAGGGGATTATTGCAGGTTTACCAGATGAGGTTGTCGTCATGGCCCAGTTGCAGGGATAGAGAGGAGAAGAAGACGTAGGCGTCAGGTTGAGTGAGCAGAAAAATGAACAATGTAGGAACCCAGGAAGTCTAATTAGCTTCCTCTTTGTTACATGTTATCTCGTTTCATTTTTATTTTAGGTATTTTTCAAAAACTATGGGAATTTTCAGTGATTGCAATAGTGGTGATGGCTTGTAGAAGGAAGAAATTAAAAATCTAGATGTATTGGCATGTAGATATAGATGCACAGACTGTTGCTATGTTTTACTAAAATTTTGTAAAAACAGTTTTGGCTACATAACTTTAAATTTTGAATATAAAAATTTACCCATTCTCTTTAATAATAATAATAATAATTTTACAAATTTTCATAAAACATGAACCCATTCATTATTAGTTTCAAATAAAATTTTTTGAGAATACTTAAATTTTTAATAAAATATATTTTTAAATAAAAATATATTTAAATACAACATTTCCCATATTAGATTTCATTCTTATTGAAACATGTATAAACTCCAAGAGATAATGAGAGAATTTCATACAAAAACCCATTTTACCTCTTCACGAGGGGACACGCTTCGATTAAAAACATACATAAATATTATTAAAATAAACTATCCCGGGAAGGCTTTGATATTTGTATTTAAATGATTAAATTGTCAAATAATGTATAAACAATAAATCATCCATTACAATTAAACAATCCGTTTACTTTAAATTACAGTACTTTATCTAAATAAATATGAAGTGCAAATTAAATCGTTGATATAATAAACATTCCATACAATAAAGAAAAAAAAAAGGAAAGGATCAAACTTTCTGACTTTTCTCATCTGTTGATGATTCTGACTTTTCTCTCTCTCCGTATATCATTTAGAAATAAACTTACATCTGAAATCGATCTCTAAAATAAAACTATATCCTAGATAGCGTCTATGCTAGCCAAAAAAGTATATCTAAAACTGTTTATTTTAATTTTAATGATGCTTGTGTGTCTTTTGATCATGATGGTCTCTGTAGGTGCAGCAACTATTAATTACTGAACCTGAAAACCATAATCATGAGGAAGATGGTTTACACAATGTTCCTCAATCTCTGTATCACAATATGATCAACGGATTAACTTCGGTTCAACGTCATTCTGATTCCGATTTTGTTTTGAATGAACGGTTGCTGAAAGTGCCAAAAATGGATGTGTGTAAACTGGCCTGATATATTCAATACTGCGTGACTATCGCTTCCTACGAGATAGAAAGAACTTTGTAAAACAGCAGTTTCCCAAATATAGAAAACGTCGTTCTCAAGTCTTCGGTGGAATTCTTCGGGTGAGATTAAGAAAGATTCAAAATGCTTCAAAGTAAGAGGTTGTAAAGAGACGGAACGACTGTATTTTCCAAACCTGCTCAGTGAAGGTATGTAACAAGTCCTATGTAACAAGTCCTATTCTTGTTGGTGTACATGCACTTAGACTAGCTGTGTTGGTGTACATGCACCTAGATTAGCTCCAGTTAACTTATTGCTTGCATGTGGCACATGTACACATTAACATAAGATAAAACACACTTAGCTTTAGTTAGCTTTAGTTATTGCATGTACAACTAAGCTTAACTTAGTTGCTTTTATGTATTTATTCTAAAACTAATATTGTAGAATCAATTTTTTATTCTTTTCTCAATTCTTGCTCGCTTCCTTCCTTCTCTTGCAAGCTTGTTTATTGTTTTGCAGATCTAGATCTGTGTATCTCAAAAATCTTACATGGTATCAGAGCACAGAGATTTGTAATCAGTGCACAAACAATTTTATTTGCAGGTTCAAAAGATTGAAGCAACAACAAATAATGGAGTCTAAATTGGAGTTTCCACAATCGGCAATTCTCACTCCATATAATTATTTCGAATGGAAGCCAAAGATTCAACTTCATCTCAGAAGTAGAGGCTTATTTCGAATAACCATGGAAACGGAAGTTGAACCAACATCGGCAATGGAGAAAACAAGATATTTCAATCGCATGGACGAGGCCTTCGGCATCCTATGTTTATCTATTTCTCCGGAACTGCTATTTCATGTTGAATCATGTTCAACTCCAAATGAAGTATGGAAAAAATTGGAAGGATTGATTGGAAAACAGGATGAAATGCAAGGTCACATTCTCGAAAATGAGTTAAACTCATTAGATCCGAGAAACTTTGAGAACATTCAAGAATTTTTCACAAGGTATAAAGCCTTGTTGGTTCAGCTGAAAGGATGCAGGATCGACAAATCCAAGCAAGAAAATCAGTTGATTCTTTCCATTTTATCAAAACTTGGTCCAGAGTATGCACTATTCGTCTCTACATTCCACACAGTCAGATCTGCAACTGGTGCAGATTGGAAGATGCCCTCACTGGATTCTTTTATTCAGTCTTTGATGCATGAGCAAGATAAGCTCATCAAAATGGGCACACATAAAAATTCCAAAGTGCATGAACTTACTGTGCATGCAAAAGGAAAGACAAATTCCAAAGACCATCAGAAAGGAAAAGGGAAGAAGGATCCTGATCCAAGAAAGGGAGGACATCCCAAACTCCCTGATGGATAATCTGGCTCAAAGGAAAGGAAAGGAACGAAAGGGCAATCAATGTGCAATTATTGCCACCGTGGTTTCCATCCTGAATCTGCATGCATGAAGAAGACTATAGATCTTATGGCGCAGACACTCCAGCAACACAATCTTGGAGACCACATTCCTGAGAATGCTAAGAAGAAGTCTGCAGAAAAAACACCAGATCCAAGAGGTAACGGGCATGCTTTGGTTGCTCTTCATTCTGCACCACAAGAATGGATCATCGATTCAGGAGCTTCACATCATATGGCTTCTTCAAAAGAATCCTTTTCTTCTCTACATGCATACTTAGGTCCTCCCATTCTCATGGGGGATAATTCCGCAGTTGCAGCAACTAGACAAGGAAGAGTGCAATTCGAAGATGGAAGTTTTGAAAATGTCTTGCATATTCCAAGGCTTTCTGTGAATCTTCTCTCAGTGTATCAGATGACACACACATGCAGCGGAAGGAAAGTGGAATTTACCCCAGATTCCATGAGCATTTATGACATGCAAACCAATTTGAAGATTGCATCTGGCAAGGTAAATGATCAATCTCGTCCGTATACATTTTCTGATTTTGTTCCTCAATCAAATTCTATTTTGCTACTTACGCATGCAAATGAAGAAAGTAGGATTTGGCACGAGAGATTTGGGCACTTGAATTTCAGATATATGCAACAGCTTAGTAAGCAAGGGATGGTCAAAGGATTGCCAACCATTGAATTTTCAGATGGTGTTTGTAATGGATGTGCTCTTGGAAAGCATCCATAAGAAAAATTCGAGAAGGGGCATGCATGGAGAGCCTCTTCACCTTTGGAACTTGTACACAGTAATCTCATGGGTCCATTTCCGGTGCTTTCAATGAGCAAAGAAAGATATGTGTTGTCATTTATAGATGATTACACGAGATTCACTTGGGTTTACTTCTTGAAACTCAAGTCTGAAGTTTTTCAACATCTAAAGATTTTCAAAGCGCATGCGGAAAATCAGTCTGGAAAACGCATCAAAATACTCCACATAGATAATGGAACGAAATATGTCAACAAAGATATCAAGAATCTTTGTGATGAAGCAGGCATACAGTTGCAGCATATAGTTCCTTACACTCCACAGCAAAATGGCGTGGCTGAAAGGAAAAATCGATCTTTGAAAGAGATGGCTAATTGCATGTTGCATGCAAGATCTCTTCCATCGAAATTGTGGGCCGAAGCTATTAATTGTGCCTCATACATCCAGAACAGATCTCCTCATAAATCTGTTACTGAAAAAACACCTTTTGAGGCTTGGACTGGCATGCAACCTGAAGTTAGTCATTTCTGCATTTTTGGATCTCGAGCATGGACCCGCATTCCTCCAGAGAAGAGAAAGGCTTTGGAGCCTCAAAGCAAAGCATGTATGTTTGTTGGATATTCTGATGAAGTCAAAGGGTACAGATTGCTTGATATCCACACTGAAGAGCTCTTTATTGAAAGGAGTGTAAAGTTTGACGAAGATATTTCACATGCACCAGTAGATGAACTTGTTACGAAATTTTCATCACCACTCATTGATGAGTATGCATATGAAACTTCAGACCAGCATTCTGATGAAGATGCGTCTTTTCCTGTGACCCCTGTTAGACCACCAGTTGTTGAACATCGAGATCATACTTCTGCATGTAGTTCGGAAGATTCTCGACCACCTTCAACATAAAAATGGCGCAGCATTAGTGATATCCTTGATGATCCTGCCTCTATCCCTCTGTTTGAGGAAGATCCGCAAGCACTTTTAGATATGGAGCCATCCATGCCCATGCATGCTTATATGATGCATGGATCTGATCCACAAACTTATGCAGAAGAAAATGGGCATCTTGAATGGGAAGCCGCCATGGATGAGGAATATAACTCTCTCATTGAGAACCAGACTTGGGATTTGGTTCTGCTACCTTCAAATCGCAAACTTGTGAGATGCAAGTGGGTTTACCGGACCAAGAAAGCATCAAATGGCCAAGTTAGTCGATATAAGGCACGATTGGTAGCAAAAGGTTTTCAGCAAGTACATGGTGTTGACTATGATGAGACTTTTGCTCCAGTGGCAAAAATGGATTCCATTCGGCTAGCTCTCTCCATTGCAGCAGCAAGAGGATGGGAGGTGCATCATATGGATGTGAAGAATGATTTTCTTCATGGTGATCTCGAGGAGGAAATCTACATGGAGCAGCCACCGGGATACATGCAGAATTCATCTCTGGTATGCAAACTAAAGAAGTCTCTCTATGGCCTCAAGCAGGCACCTAGAGCATGGTATGCAAAGATGGATTCTTATTTGTTATCTCAAAATTTTGTACGCTGCAAATCTGATTCCAATGTTTATTTTATGAAGAAAATTGACTCCTTGTTGATCATAGTACTCTACGTAGATGATCTTTTGATAACGGGTAGTTCAGCTTCTGTCATTACTAACATCAAAACTACATTGCATAAGCGGTTTTCTATGACAGACATGGGCTTGCTAAATTTCTTCCTTGGACTAGAGATCCATCAGCGTGATTCTGGCATTACCATTTCTCAACCAAAATATGCCAGAGATCTTTTGGCATGATTTCGCATGAGTGACTGCAAGCCAGTAGCCACACCTTTCTTATCAGGGATAAAGCTTGAGAATGGCAAAGACACACCATTGGTTGATTGCACATTGTATCGCCAGCTTGTGGGAAGTCTTCTTTATCTCACTCACTCCCGTCCTGATCTCTCCTATGCTGTCGGAGCAGTTTCCAGATACATGCAGGAGCCACATGAGTTACACTGAAATGCTGCAAAGCGCATCCTTCGATATGTCCAGGGGACAATCACCTATGAGATTCATTATGCAGCCAATTGTTCTTTGAATCTCATTGGGTTCACAGATTCAGACTGGGCTGGCGACACCATTGATCGCAAGTCTACTTCCGGTTATGTACTTAGTTTGGGATCCGGCCCAATTTGTTGGTCAAGTAAGAAGCAGGCTGCCATTGCTTTATCATCAGCAAAGGCCGAGTATAGAGGAGCAGTCAATGCCACTATTCAGGCAATTTGGCTACAACATTTCCTATATGAGCTTGGGATTAGTGTCCATCATCCAACTGTCATCTGGTGCGATAATCAAAGTACGCTAAAGTTTTGCAGAGATCCAGTGCAGCGGCAGCGTACCAAACACATCGAGATCCACATGCACTTCATTAGAGAACTCATTCATGAAGGGATCATCGATCTTCAGTACTGTTCTAGTTCCGAGCAGATTGCTGACATCTTCACCAAGACTTTCACTGAGCAGAAGTTTCGATTCCTGCGAGATCGTCTCGGAGTGAAGGACACGACGGCCTAACAGTTGTCTTTTCTCTACTTTTGCATTATATTTTGAGGGGGGGTTTTCTTCCCACTGGGTTTTCCCTCTTTCCTCCTTTTTATGCATTGTATATGGGTACCTAAAATGGCCGTGTTGCCGGGACTCATTCATTTTGCATCACACTCACCTAAGTTATGCTTAAGGGGGGGTGTTGGTGTACATGCACTTAGACTAGCTATGTTGGTGTACATGCACCTAGATTAGCTCCAGTTAACTTATTGCTTGCATGTGGCACATGTACACATTAACATAAGATAAAGCACACTTAGCTTTAGTTAGCTTTAGTTATTGCATGTACAACTAAGCTTAACTTAGTTGCTTTTATGTATTTATTCTAAAACTAATATTGTAGAATCAATTTATTATTATTTTCTCAATTCTTGCTCGCTTCCTTCCTTCTCTTGCAAGCTTGTTTATTGTTTTGCAGATCTAGATCTGTGTATCTCAAAAATCTTACAATTCTACCGTGTTGTCAGCAGGTAATACTGTACCACGCGTATATATGTTTTCGGAAGTATGGTCGGTACAGTTGGACAGTGATCCATATGGGTCGGACGTGATTGTCTCTCTGAATAAGAGAAGAACCTCAGCGTCCCTTTTATTGTGGCCATCCATGGATGACAAAATTCACCTTCCGTTCATTGAAAACGAAATGAGTCAGAATGAGGTTGAAACGAAGTTAATCCATAAGCCATGTTGTCATACGGAAATTGATGATAATCACATAAACCATCTTTCTGATGAATATGGGAATATGGCTACGAGGCTCGGTAATTATTAGTTGCAGCTACAGAGGCCACAACATCAAAAAGCACACAATCATCATTTAAAAAAGCCTTTATGATCTATTTGTTCTCCCTAACTCTAAGGTCCCTGAATACTCTCTTGTCTATGTACCCATATATATAGACATAGACACAGCAGTGCTCACATAAAGTCCAGGAAAATTGGAAGACTGAGAAAAGGGAAATCGCTGTATTAAATGCGGCTGGAGAAGAATTGACGAAATGCCGCACCAGAAAAAGGTGAATAGGGTTATTGACCTACTTCACAGGGAGAACAAAAAGGAATATTTAACAATATACAAAACACCAAACGATCCTCAAGGCGAAAAAGGCGTGAATCTTTCGCGATAGACGGCAGAACAAGCGATGGAATTCCATTTTTTAAGATTATATCGCAGACGCGAAGAATGAAAGGGAATATTTATATACCAAATGGTTGAATTTCATGGCAATACACCGCACACCGATGGACTTCCCTCTATTAAATATTCCCGCACTTTCTCCGTGTCTGCGGATATTGTTAAATATTCGCACGGTTTCTTCCAGTGTGCGGAATATTGTTAAATATTCTCACGGTTTCTTCGAGTCTTCGGGATATTGTTAAAAATTCCCACGGTTTCTTCGGGTATGCGGGATATCGCTAAATAATCCCACGCCTTTTTGGCCTCTAAGGATTCCATTCGATCCCTTCTTCTGCCCTGCGTTACAGTGGAATTTGAACGGTATACTGGTAAATATGTGAACGCTTTATTCACTTGACGTAAGAGGTACAATGTTGAATATTCCCAAGTTTGACCGGATTCTATTTCATTTTTTTATGTGTCGTATAGGGTAAATATGAAGTAAAGGCACCCTAAGTAAGTTAACTAGTGTTTTTAAGGCATATTTACGAGTCTCTTGACATAAATAAGCCATAATACGCAGCATAGTATATGTCTACACAGATAATGTATTGGTGAGATATATATTTTTCCCGCATTATTTTTTTTAACTATATTTTTTTTGGTTAATTTTAATTAAAAGTTAACAGAAATTTTTAAAAATTTGAGTTTAAATTGTTTAATCTACCTAATTTGATGTTTTAGATTTTTCTGATGTTAAATCTATTTACGAATTCAAAAAAATATTATAAATAACAAAAAATCTTAAAATTATACTTTTGTGTATTATGATCAAAAAATTATTCATCTTTAAATTAAACTACACTTATTTCTAATTTTTTTTAAATACTCAAAAATTTGATTCGTGTCTATTATAACATCTTACTACTTATTTCAGCTAATTGAACCCTACCGGAACTTCCAAAGTGGCTCGTCTGAATGCATCCTTCTTTAATTTACTAACCCATAGATGCCATAGGCTTTCCATAGATGCCATAGGCTTTCCATGCTGTGACCCATATCACCATTGCAGTGGGACAGCCTAGCACTTAAGTATACATCATGTCTTTGGCAGGGTAGTAATGGGTGAGAAGATTGCAAGCATATGAGAACTATAAATTAGTAAATAAGCACAATCAAGATGGAAACAAATCATTAAAACCAACAATTTTAGAAGGTTGAACTACAGTTCCACTACTTAACATAAAGTGGCCAAGAGGACCTATAACAAAATAGACACGGCATTTCGTGGAATCTACTTTGTAAAACCACGCTTACTAGATGACAGCCAACTTACAAAGTGAAAAATATATATAAAGTTATATTAGAGAGATGCTTGTCAGCTTGAGGTGACTAATCCAAAACATAGATACGGCATTTCGTGGATTCTACATCGTAACACCACAAGTGCAAGATGGCAACCAACATACAAGAGTGAAAAAATGTATAACGTAATAGTGGAGATATGATTGTCATTTCGAGGTGACTAATCCAAACTATCAACTATGTTGTAGTTATGAATTTCCATTCCATAAGGGTTGTGCGTTATGCCACAGTTAGCTAAGATAGTGGGTCACTGTTAGGACACAGGATATCAAGGGTGCAATGGATAGATGCAGATGCAGTGGCATTATAGTTAGGATAGTTACAGGTGGCATGCCATATTAGTGACTAAGTTTGGAGAGGATATTTCCAAATTCACAAAAAAAAAAAATCATGATGGGCGGGATTACTGAAGGTGTGGTAAAATGAATGGGATATTAAGTAGAAGATCCTACTTCTTACTGGTTTTCTATGATATTTTAACGAGGAAAAAGGGTTGGTACTGCAGAGTGTTGTGAGGAAGGGGAAGATTCTACTTCTTATTGATTTTATATGATATTTTTAGGAAAAAATTGGTTTTATATGATATTTTGAGGAAAAAGGGGTTTGTCAAATTGCATTTTGCTGTGAAGGATGAGGAGTTTTTTAAAGGGATGTGGGATTATGATGGCCCATCTTTGTTTGAATTCAATTATATGAGAGGATAAACGAGAAATAATGGATTTATTTATATATATTTTTTTATTTTTTTAGTTAGACATGCCATAGTTGAGTTTTTTTTTATTTAAAGTTTTAATTTAAAATTTTGAAAGAGATAGTTAAGGGAAACCATTTTCCATGTTAATTATCAGTATTGAAAACTTCATATTTTGATTTATAACTTGGTTATTAAATTTTATTTTTTATGTTTGCAACTATTTCATGTTATCGCTTGCAATTATTTGTATAAGCGAAAGATTCGTGAAGCTGTAGAAATTATAAAATATACTTGCAATCTTAATAGAGATGGGAGTATGGAAGTGACTAAGAGTTGGATCCCCTTACTTGGTCAAGAACCCAAGTCTTACAACCTTGTCTAAAACCTCCCACCTGTGCCCTTCTACCCTTAGCCCCCCATTGGACCTTCCCTCCATCCCTCTCCGTCATATTCATTTCCCTCTCAATCTTCTCAGTACATCTCCCTTCTCCTTATTCCTTCCATTCTAACCTTATTGATCCTAAACTTACTTAATATATATGTCAAGTACGCAATCTCTAATAATTAACCATAATGATAATATTATTATCCCCTATAATAACTATTAACTATACT
The DNA here is from genome assembly GCA_031772625.1 of Pinus tabuliformis. Classification (NCBI taxonomy): domain Eukaryota; kingdom Viridiplantae; phylum Streptophyta; class Pinopsida; order Pinales; family Pinaceae; genus Pinus; species Pinus tabuliformis. The sequence goes on from CM062809.1 coordinate 1,009,356,351, forward strand.
AATAATAATTATTATTATACAAATAATAACAATTATTATTAATAAATTATTATTATACAAATAATAACCATGATTATTAACTTTATTAATAATAATATTTATTAATAAATTTATTAATAATGATAATTATTAACTTATTGGGTTAGTTATAATTAGTATTAACTTATAAAATTAATAATATCATTTACTATCCCTATTATTGTTATTAATTAACCTTATTATTAGTACTAATTAAATATTTAATAATAATAATAATAATAATAATAATAATAATAATAATAATTATTATTATTATTATTATTATTATTAATTAATAATAATAATTAAACAATTATAATAATTAACCTATTAACAATTATTAACCTAATATTAATTATTAAACTTTATTATTAATAATCAAGAACTACATATTACATAAGATAAATTCTCCAATTTAATAAAAAATTAAAATTTAATTCTCTTTAATAATTTTTTTTTTTGGTTTGGTTGTCGACTCTTTATCATTTCATTTCCATCCATTACATATTTGTTGCCTATCATTCTCGCTCTTCTCTGTAGGTGTTTGTCTGATGATGAGTCTTGTTATAGACTGGAAATGTAAACATAAAAAGGGTTATTGTGGAACTAATTTTGAACATATTTGTTGCCCATCATCTCTTCTCTGTAGGTATTTGTTTGATGATGAGTCTTGTTATAGACTCAATGTAAACGTAAAAAGGGCTACTGTGGACCTAATTTTGAACACAGGTAACATAATAAAATTTCACTTAGCAATGTGATTATTTATATTAATTTTAAGAATACATATTTTCTTTAATAATATTACTGCTTATATTAATTAAAATATTTTTGTATAGTATTCTTTTTCCATCTTACTTTTGGGTAATCACATCCCGATTCTCTACTTAGGTAAGGTCAAAACATCTTAGCTCTTTCCAAGTTATCAGTGATTAGTATATCTCACTTGCAAGTTGCTAGATATACTCTTAGTGCTATAGAGATATCTCAAAATTTGATCTTGACCTCGTCCAACTTACTTCAAAAGGTTACAAATTCACCATGATTAAAAAAAATTGATAAATATGCCTTATTGAGGACTAACCTAATTACATAAATATCCTAAAAACTTAGGAAATTTGTACTTTACATATGTTATCTACTTTAACTCCACTCTCATAAATTTCAAAGTAGATATAATGTAGAACATGCAACTTATAATTCTTAATAAGAAAATCAGACTGTGAAAAATCCAAATTTATAAAGAGAAAATTATCTTTGTGATATAGATTAATCTTTTTATAAATCGTAATAATTCTGATTGAAATTTGTTTATTGAAAATATATTATATTTTGCTTATAAATATAGAAAAAAGTGTTTTCTTAATTTCTTGATAATAAGAAAACTAATTAATATTTATTTAAATGATTTTTTTATTAATTAATAACAAACAAAAAAAAAGTATTGGAGTGTGGTACTATATTATTTAATGTGGTACTTTATTATTTAATATGGTAAATTTTGTCAAACAATATTTTGTAATAATAATAATAATAATAATAATAATTGTATGTTTAAGGGTGGCAAGAAAGGGAGGGGTGATCATTTGCCTCGATAAAAAAAGATACAATATATTTAGGGACTAGGAGTGGCATCCAACAATCAAGCAAAGTTCTTTGCTCTTTGAAAAGGTTTACGACTAGCTATTAAAAATAAGATCCAAAAATCATGATATTTGGTGATTCATTGATAGTAATCTCACGACTTTGAGAGGGTAAATGCTAGCACAATTGCAACTTCTTTGCCATTATGCTTCAAATTCTCCTACAACTTTAGCAGTTTTAAAAAATTGAACTTTATCATGTCCTTAGGAATTTGTATTCAACAACGGATGCTTTAGCTAATAAACGAACCATATTGGACCAATAGATAATTGAATTGAATAATAGATGTATATTAAATTACCGTTTCCATAACTTTTCTTAATAGAAAAAAGGGAAGAATTATTTGGATTAATGAGTAATTTAAAATTTTGATATATGAGGAGTTGGTTCGAGTATAAAGGCTATAGAGGCAATGACCCATATGGTTTGACAGCTGTCATTTATTGCATGGCCTCGTAAACCACCCCTCTAGTGCTCTTGTTGTTCTCGCATCCACTGATGTCGTGTGAAGTAAACTTTCAAATGTCTTGTGTATTCATTTCCCTACATTGGAATTCGAATTTTTAATTGGTCGCGGAGTTTTCAATGTTCAAATCACCTCATCTTGGTGTTATTTTTTTAACTCATATCGATTTGTATCTCCAACAAGAATTTCAAAGACAAAGAGACATGGATGAGCCACTCCTACATTCAATTGTTACAAGGAAGGGGGTCAGAGGTCATGATGGATACGATAGTCTTGGCAACAGGACCCTCAAGGATTATATTCAATGGAGAATTTTTTATTTCATCCTTAGGGCTCTAAACCAAGTAGCGATTTGTTCTAGAGAAGTTGTGGCAATTAGAGTCAATATCTATAAGCAAGTCTTGACATTGTACAATTTCGCCATGGAGAATGTTTGTCCCTCTTCTCGTGACATTGAAAATATCAATGTCAATCAAATAATGGACAAGGTTATGGAGGAAATGGAAGGCACATTGAGCACCTTCAACCAATGAAATGAGGCTAAAGGAAAAGCTCAGAAATCCATCTAGCCATTAACCAATTCCAAGCTTGAATTGATGCAGGTCGAAATTGACCACCTACAAAGTGAACTCAAGGCTAAAATGTTAGCCATTCATTGCAAATTAGAAGAGATGGAAGATATGTTTGTCATAGGATTTTGGATAGCACAAGAAACAGTCAAACCTAGTGATCTAGGTGGATCTTGGTGGCCACATGCCAAGTCCACCTGGACCCCCACCATTGTTTCTCTCATCATTTTCACTTTCCTTAATTGTACCACAACTTACTATTTTTAGCAGTTTTTCGGGTCCTGAACTTCCGGAGCCGTTTTGAGGCCCTAAACGACGTTTTTTTGGAAATCTGAGGGAAACATGGGTCCATGGACTGATTTTGCCCTTCCCAAGTGGTAGTTCTTGGATAGATCTTTCTAACGAGCTATTGTACGCGTCAAACAGAGATTGTATGCCAAAGTTACGACCCTAGGAAGTTGATGTACCAATTTACCCAAACGGGGCCCATAGTTTGGCGTTTCATCTTCTAGGGTTAGGTTTTGGAATGTGAAGGGTTTTCCATTGTTTCTCAACAATAAATAGGTCTTCGAGCCTCATTGTAACACAGTTCAGAGGCAGGTAGCCACCACATCTCTTCTCAGAGACAAGCTACCATCGTCCTAGCTGGTTTATTTCCATTACTGTTTGTAAGCATATTTCAGTATTTTACATTAATGAAATGAAGTATTATTTCCATTGCATATCTGAGTTTATGGTTATCTCTATAATTTTTTGTGTTCCTGTTTAAGTCTGGATCAGTGGTATCAGAGCGGTCTGCTTTTTCTCTGTTTTTCTTTGCATGTCCCCAACGAGGTCGGTATATAAGGAGTTAGGGATTGAACTGGTCGAACTTTTGCAAGACCAGCCTTGCAAATCCCGATAGCCTCCCATGGCGGATGAGAAGAAAGATGAGGGGGCAGGAGATCCTATCAAACTCTTGCTCGAAGAAGCCCTCGAGCGACAACAGAATGCGATGATGGACAACTTTGCTAAAATCCTTTAGTGGCTACCCAGAAGTGACACATTGGCTTCTAGTAGCTACTCTGGAAATGCCACGCTCTTTAAGGTACAAGTTAATTTTGAAATCCCCATATTTGAGGGTCAGATAGACACAAATGCCATAGATAAATGGTTAAATCTGCTAGAGGGTTATTTTTCTTTTCATGAATTTTCGAGTCGGGAAAATATTATTTTCACTCTTCTCAAAGCAGCCCCCCACGTCAAGGACTAGTGGGAAACCTATTGCGAGTAGAAGGATGAAAGTACCGACTCACTATTTTCAGTTGCACCCACCTGGAATTCATTCCTAGATGCCATCAAGGAGTAGTACTACCCTGTCGGAAGCTACGAGGATGAATAAATAATGTGGACCACGATGCGGTAGGGAAGGGACCAGGACGTACTGGAGTTCACCAATCTTTTCCATACCCTTCGCACGAAGTTGGGTATCAAGGATTCAGAGAAAAATTTGATACTGAAATACCGCGGCTGCCTGCACAAGTACATCCAGGAAGAAATACAATTCCTGAACATCTCCTCGCTCGACACAACATACCGATATGCCGTCAAGGTCGAGCAGAAGTTTAAACAAAAGAAGCGAGACTTTGGATCTGCTTATCCAAAGCAAGGGAAAGGTGCCCCTAAACCACATAACAAAGGACAAAGCCAAGGTGGGGCAGCTCAAGACAACTCACTGAAGCTGCAAGCAAAGAACAGTGCTGCGAAGCCGCAAAAGGACACGGGAAAATGGTGTGAGTTCCATAAGAGCTCCACTCACAACACAAGTGAGTGTCGAGCCAAGCAGTCACTGGTGGCTAAGCTAAAGGTTTCAGAATGAGATGCATGTCCGACTCTGAGTCAGAACCTGACAAGGGGAATGACAAAGGGAAGCAGATCATTGATGCAGATCCCAACGCCACTGTTGCTACTGCCAAGATCCAGAAAAATGAACCCAAAGATCCAAAGGAGGAGGAGCGTCTCTTCCACTCCCAGATGTGGGTAAAGGGCTCCCCGCTACAGTTCATTGTCGATAGCGGGAGCCAAAAGAACCTCATTTCAGCAGAGGTCGTGAAGTAGTTGGGCTTACCGACCACAGCTTATCCACAACTGTACACCATCGGGTGGCTTCACCAAGGACGGGATCTTCGCGTGAGCCAGTAGTGTCGCCTTCCATACAACATCAAGCCCTTCACAGATGAGGTATTGTGTGACGTTGCTCCCCTTGAAGTTTGTGATGTATTATTAGGACAACCATACTTGTGGAAGTGACATGCTATGTATGAATCAAGGCCCTGTGTTGTTATTATTACATTGGGAAATAAGTTGTACAGGATACCAGAGGTAGCACCGCCTATCGCCATCTCTTTGATTACTGCAAAGAAATGCAATAAACCCATTTCCAAAACTGGGAAATTTGTTTTCTTGATGATACACGCTCAAGGAAAGAAGAAGACGGTGGCCACGGCCTACAGATAGGGCCCCTCTGCACAACAACTACAGATGGACAAGTGTTGGCATTTTGGCACAGGTGTGGCGCTATGGTACAAGTGTTGTCCTTGATGGCAACTCACTTCAGTGACAGATCTCAGTTTAGGTGCTCAGAATGAAGGAAATCTTGTATACGCAGGTACACCTTGCCGGAGATGCGTATACACGCGGGTTAGTCGTTTAGAAGTGGCGTATGCGTATACACGCACTTTTATGCACATAAAAGCCTGTACATGGTGGAAAACTTATTTTTGGTCTGTGGTGGTTAGCCCTTGGAACTTGAACCTATGGTTGTGGACCATGGTATCTCGTCAGAAGAGTTGACCCCAGGTTTTGGGCCCTTGGTATTGTTTATTATGGTTTTGGACCGTGGTATTGTGGAAGGCCTAAAACTATATAAGAGGAAGGAGATCATGTGACAAGGCATCATCTGAATTATTATTGAAAATCTGATAATGTACGAGATCTGAAATATTGGTGATTAGCATTATGGAGCAGATCTGGATCTGAATGAAGGAGGAACCTTAGTGAAAAGAAGGATAAGTTCTATTGATTGGTCATAATCTCTTGGCTTGAATGATAATATCTTTGCATGATTTTCATCTGTTATATCTGGCACATGCGTGATCTATAAATCTGATAATCTGGGTTAATCAGTGCCTGAATACTTGAAAGAGTGAATTATGTTTGTAGATCTGTACGCAGGTTCAGTCCAGCTAAGGCGCGTATATACGCAGGTTCAGTGAAGGAAAATAGCGTATACGCAGGTTGTTCCATACGCAGAATCGTATGCACGCAGGTTTCAGGCCCTTAAAGTGGCGTATACATTTTGAGTTGTGTTTTTGCTGCTTCTGTTTATTGCTGTAGTGTTCTGGGTTCAGTTTTGGTGTGTGGTACTGTTACTGTGATCTTGGTACAGTCGTCAGAGAGGTGTTTATGTTGATTTAGTTTTTGGTGAAAAGGTGATTGGTTGATGCAGAAATACTTGATGGTTGATTGATGTTATTTGTGGATCCAGTCTAAAAATTTATGAAACGTGGTCCTTGAAAGAAAGAGAAGGTTGTAGCCTTCTGTAGGCCAACACCTACGTACTAGTATCTTGGCTAGTGCAATAGCTAAGGGGGTTGTAGCTCCCTTCTAGGAGAGGCTGGAGAACGAGAGAGAGTTGTAGCTCTCTGCAGGTTGTAGCATGTGTACTGGTAAAGGCTGCACCAGTACAAAACATTGTAAAGAGAAGTTTCTAATTAAAAAGAAGATAGAGACGAATTGCAGCAGGGTGTTTTCACCCACATTGGGTTTCCTCCTTATATCTTGTGTTCTTGTGTGTGACTGTCTTCTACTCTATTTCTGGTACTGTTTATTTGCTTCTGATACACATATTAATAACTGACATCTGAAAGATAAATCAAATTATAAGTCATATTTGTATACGCGGGTTTCTTTATCTATAGTTGCGTATATACGCGGTTTTTTATTAAGAGAAGTAGCGTATATCATCTGGAATTGGAAAAGGAAATATTTGACTTGATAATACTGATTCACCCCCCCTCTCAGTATTATTTCTAACAATTGGTATCAGAGCAGGTCCTTTTGAAGAAGCTTGATCGCTTGAAGGAAGATCCTTCATCATGAGCAACTAAGAGAGGGAAGCATCAATCAGGCCACCGGTTTTTAATGGGACAAACTTAGTATATTGCAAGGTAAGAGTTACTGCCTATCTTCAATCGTTGGGTACAAAAGTTTGGGATATCATAGATACAGGATATACTTTTCCAGCAGCAACTCCTACAGATCCGGCTGAGAAGAAGAAATATGAAACAAATGCAAAGGCGGTCAATACTCTATTGGGATGTCTATCTCAAACAAAATTTGTGAAAGTTATGCAGTTAAAATCAGCAAAAGAAATATGGGACAAGATTGTCCTAAGCTATGAAGGAGATGATCAGGTAAAACGAGCAAAACTTCAAACCCTCAGGATTCAGTATGAAAATCTCAAGATGTATAAGGATGAAAGTGTGGCTAACTATTTTCTTCATGTATATGAGATTGTTAATTGTATGAAAAATTTGGGTGAAGAAATAAAAGAGGCTGTTGTGGTTGAAAAAGCTCTAAGATCTTTGTCTCCTAGGTTTGAATCTAAAGTTTCTGCAATAGAAGAAAAGGAGAATCTACAAAGCCTTAAAATGTCACAGTTGCACGTTATTATAACTGCTTATGAAATGAGGAAAGGAGGATCATCAAACAGGAGAGAAGCTACCTTCAAGGCTTCAGGCAAAGGCGAGTACTATGAGTCAGGACGCGTGTCAGAAGAAGAAGAAGAATCAAATTTTGTCAGAAATCTTCAATGGGGTACTGGACGGTTCTGAGGTAAGTTACCTTTCAAATGCTTTGCTTGTGGAAGAGTAGGTCACTATGCTGCCAAATGTCCTCACAAGGATAAGATTGATAAAGGGAAGGAACCTGTTAGATGGAACAAGAAACAAAATGCAAATAAGAAAAGCTATTACACTCGTGAAGATAGTGATGGACTTTCAAATAGTGACAAAGATGAACGAGGTAATAAATATAAACTTCTAATGGACTTTGAAGATGATGACTACATGGATGCTATAGATGTAGAAGGTTTTTCTGAAGAGATTACTAATCTCAAAATCTGCTTAGAAGAGAAAAGTGAAATTATTGATTCTCTACAATATCAACTGGCTGAAAGGGAAAAACATCTTGAAAAATTGGAATGTGAAATTGTTTGTCTTAGAAAGGAGATTGAGAAAACAAAAGCTATTAATCTTAAATTTATTAAAGGATCTGAAACTCTGGATGAGATTATCAATGTGCATCATTCTCCACTAATCAAGATAGGTCTGGGATATAATGGAGAAACATCTCAAGCTTCTACCTCCAAAAGTTATCTTGATGCAGCAAAGAAGAACGAGCAAAGGCCTAATAGAAATCATCAGGTAAATAAGGGACAATTTACCTCAAGAACGAATAAAGACTTTCAAAAAAATCGGGGACAAGCTACCTTAAGGACAAACAGAAGCTACAATCAGCCACAAGTAAAATCTTCCCAATTTGCCTCAAGAATGGATGTCAGTAGAAACTACAATCGATTGGATGATAGATTTGATAATCGCAGGAGTTTCTTCAATGGCCAATGTTTCTCTTGCCATAATTTTGGTCAGAAAGCAGCGCAATGTGTTGCCTATAAGACAATCATGACTAGAGAAGCTCAAAAACAAAGGAATATGAATGGAATCATGAAAAGGACTTATAACAACTTTTCGGCCCTTGAAAATGAAGTTGAATGTTCTATTTGTAATAAATTTGGTCATGAAGATTCTGAATGCAGGAGCAGGTTTTGGAAGACAACTCAGAAGGAACATACCTCAAGTGCCAGAACATGGAGAATGAAGGAACCACAACCAGAAAGATGTGGGATAGCCTTCTATGCAGAAGGACAGGAAAATATATGGTATATCGACAACGGATGTTCAAAGCATATGACAGGGGATACTTGAATCATATACTGCAGTAGAAAAGGGAAAGAAGGTGTCTTTTGGAAATGATACCCCTGCAGCTATAAAAGGAAAAGGCACTGCTCAGTTGAAAGAACAGGTCAAAGCTGGAAATGTTTTGTATGTTGATGACATGAAGCATAATCTACTTGTTGGAATTCAGAGGCACAACAAATCAATTAAACACACAACAGAACAATCAAGCACATAAGAGACAATATTTAACGTGGTTCACCCAACCAATCTGGGCTACGTCCACCAAACATAGGCATCAGGAATTTATTAATAAAATCAGGAGATTACATCATGAAAGCCTCACAAAACTCTCACACTCTTAGCAAACCATCCGAATGATTGCCTGTTATATAGCATAGAGAATCTAACAGCCTCATAACTCCCTCACATCAAATATAGGAGGCATTAACTCCCTCCCAACAACCTGGAGCTAATCTAGGAACTGAATCCCTATTGTTGTCATCAGCTGAGATTTTTCCTATTTTGCTCAAACAGAAAATCTCAACAATCTCCACCTTGACAACAATTCGCCTGATGCCCTGTTATTATTATTTTATCTTTTCTGCAAGCCAAGAGAAGCCAAACACCAGTGTAGCTTCTCCAACAAAACTGGTTTCGTGAACATGTTTGCACAGTTCTCCTTTGTATGCACCTTTTCAAGAGAGACTCCCCTTTCAGTGATAACCTGTCTTACAAAATGGTACTTAATTGGAATATGCTTTGATTTGCTATGATAGGCCGGATTCTTAGCCAAATGTATTGCACTTTGACTATCACAAAGTAACCTGATGTTGTCCTGTAACCTACCAAATTCACCAAGAAAACCTTTCAACCAAACCGCCTCTTTGCAAGCATGAGAAGCAGCAATGTATTCTGCTTCAGTAGTGGACAAAGCAACAATATTCTGTAGCTTTGACATCCAGCTGATAGCTCCACCTGCAAGAGTAAAGACGTACCCTGAAGTTGACCTTCTCTTATCCAAATCACCTGCAAAATCGGAATCAACATACCCGCAAACAAATTCACTACTCTTATTGTAAGAAATACAATAACTACTTGTGCCTCTCAAATACCGAAGCACCCATTTCACTGCTGACCAGTGTTCTTTACCCGGATTTGCCATATACCTGCTGACAACCCCAACTGCATGTGAAATATCTGGTCGCATACACACCATCGCATACATCAAACATCCTACTACATTGGCATATGGAATTCGAGACATATAATCCTTTTCTTCAACGGTATTAGGACATAAACTCGAAGAAAGCTTAAAATGGGAAGCTAAAGGGACTGAAACAGGCTTCACATTATTCATACCAAACCTCAAAAGTATTTTCTCAATATACTTTTGTTGTGATAGCCACAGCTTACCATTACTCCTGTCTCTGAAAATCTCCATGCCCAAAATCTGTCTTGCAGCTCCTAGATCTTTCATATCAAACGTCCTTGCCATCTGAGTCTTCAACCTGTTGATTTCTTCAATGCTTTTGCTTGCTAAAAGCATATCATCAACATACAATACCAAGATAATGAATATGCCATTATTCAACTGTTTAAAATAAACACAATGATCATATTCACTTCTAACATATTTCTGACTCAACATGAAAGAATCAAACTTCTTATACCACTGGCGAGGCGACTGCTTCAGGCCATATAATGACTTCTTGAGCCTACAGACAAATTTCTCATTGCGATGCTGAACAAACCCTTCCTGTTGTTCCATATATATTTCCTCATCTAAATCACCATGCAGAAATGCAGTCTTAACATCTAACTGCTGCAACTCCAAATCAAACAAAGCCACTAATGCTAACACAATTCTAATTGAAACAATTTTAACCACTGGTGAAAATATCTCATGAAAGTCTATGCCAGCTTTCTGAGAAAACCCTTTTGCAACCAGTCTCGCTTTGTACCTGTCTTCCGTATCATTCACACCCCGTTTCAGCTTGAAAACCCACTTGCATCCCACAATTTTCCTACCTTTGGGAAGTTCAACCAGACCCACGTACCATTCTTACCTAAGGCCATCATTTCTTCCTTCATGGCTGCTTTCCATTTGTCACTATTTGAACCTTCTACAGCTTCCTGATAACACAAAGGTTCATCATCATTAGCGATCAAAGCAACTGAAGTAACATGATCATCATACCTTCTCGAAGGGCGTTTGATCCTTGTAGACCTCCTTAAGAAAGTTTCTGGTGCTTCCACAACTGGCTGTCTATCAACTGTAGGAATTTCTTCATGATCGCCATCTGAGACCTGTTCATGTCCTCCATCTGAATCCTGTTCATAATCTGATTCTGAAACCTGTTCATGACTAGAATCTGAACTATGGTCGTTATGACTATCATTAGAAATGCTGTCAAACTGAATATGCTGGAAATCAGATACATCATCCTGTTTCAATCTTCTATCTACATCTAACTGTACAAGAGAGGATTCATTAAACTTTACATCTCTGTTGATGATGATTTTGCAGGTAGTAGGATCCCACAATCTATATCCCTTTTTTCCATCACCATACCCAACAAAGACATACCTTTTCGATTTCGCATCTAATTTAGTTCGCTGATGTTTAGGAACTAGAGCATATGCATCATAACCAAACACTCTGAGTTTAGAATAGTCAGAAGGGTGTCCTTTCCATACCTCTTGCGGAACCTTGCAGCCTATCGCCGTTGATGGAGATCGGTTTATCACATAACAAGCTGTTGCCACCGCTTCCATCCACAACTCCTTTGGCAACCCAGCGTTACTCAGCATACACCTTGCTCTCTCTAGAAGAGTCCTGTTCATGCGTTCAACAACTCCATTCTGCTGAGGAGTATAAACCGTGGTCTTATGTCTCTCGATCCCTGCATCCTTGCAATAGCTGTCAAACTCCTTGGAGGAAAACTCACCACCATTGTCAGTTCTTAAACATTTTATAGTTCTACCAGTGATGTTTTCTACCAATGCTCTAAACTGCTTGAAAACTGTAAAAACATCAGACTTCTTTTTCAACATGTAGACCCATACTTTCCGAGAAAAGTCATCAATAAATGACACAAAATATGACGAGCCACCATACGACGCTGTAGGGGCTGGACCCCAAACATCTGAATGAATATAATCAAGTATCCCTTTACTAGTATGTTTGCCTGTTTTAAACTTTTGTTTACTTTGTTTACCAAACAGACAATGTTTACAGAAATCCAATTTTCCAGATCTTAGATTAGGAAGTAACTTTCGGTCAGCCAAAATTTTCAATCCTCTTTCACTCATATGCCCCAATCTTTGATGCCATAAGTGAATGGAACTACTGTCATGTTCAGACACAGACACATGATCTGACCTAGTTCTACCTTCTAACTGGAATAGATTTCCTACTTTCTTAGCTTTCATAACTAGTAAGATGCCTTTGTAAATTTTCATTACTCCACCTTGAATTACAGTTTTATATCCATTTGAATCAAGTGCTCCTAATGAAATCAAATTTTTCCTTAAATCTGGTACATGCCTCACATCAGTTAATATTTTTGTTGTCCCATCAAACATTTGCAGTTGTATGCTCCCAATTCCCACAATATTACATGTTACATCATTACCCATGTACACAACACCATCATCAATTGATTTATATGTTTTAAACCAATCTTTATGTATACACATGTGGTTAGATGCCCCGGAATCTAACAACCAATGTTGATCATGTTTTGAAACATTAACAGACAATACCTCATCACTCATACCTGAACCTGATACTGAACCTGTATCTGTGGTGTTGGCTTCCTTCTTTTCTGTCGAAGAGCCTTCTTTAGCAGCCTGCTTTCGCTTCCAGCAATCCTTTTTCAGATGTCCAGCCTTGCCACAATGCCAGCACTTCACCTTTGGCTTCTTTCCTTTGGACTTTGAGCGAGAGTCGCTATGCTTTCCCCCGTAGTGTCTCTCTCGTGAGCGACCTCTGGCCATCATTACCTCTGATGTAGAGGTGTCTGCATTCGACCTCTTCCTCGTCTCCTCAGCCAACAAGGCTCCAACAACATCGTCAAACTCAAGGATGTCTGATGTACTAAAGCTTATGGAAGTAACAAATTGATCCCAGGATTCAGGCAATGAACACAATAGAGTGATTGCCTTATCCTCTGAATCAAATTTCACATCTAGACTGTCTAATTGCACCAATAAGGTATTAAAAACATTCAGGTGATCAGAAATTGAGGTACCTTCTTTCATCCACAAACCGTAAAGCTGCCGTTTCAGGAGAATTCGATTTGTCAAAGATTTCGTCATATAGAGCTTCTCAAGCTTCGACCACAAGCCTGCGGCGGTTTTCTCTGACACAATGTTGAAAAGAACATCGTCCGCCAAACATAACCGAATTGCGCTCAGAGCTCTATCGTCCATCTCATCCCATTCATCCTCCGTCATGGAAGGAGGTCTTTTGTTTTTCCCCAACAGTGCTTTCGCCACACCTTGTTGAACCAGCAGATCGTGCATCTTTACCTTCCAGATCTCAAAATTATTCTTGCCATTAAATTTCTCAATTTCAAACCGGGCACTTTGAGTTTTCGCCATTTGTATCAACAAAAAACACAATAATCTCCAATATCCAACCAACAATTTAAAAAAAAAAATTGCCTATGCCTTTGTTTTTACATAACAAAGAAAAAAAAACTGCCTATGCTTGTACCTTTGCCTTTGTTTTTTTAAAAAAAGTATTTTGCTGTGAACTACAATACAAAAGACCACTGCTAATATAAACGATTCCTTGCTTCTTGGCTCAACAAATCTGCAATATGCGCAATTATTTGTAAACATGTACAAATAAAAACATACATATAAACCTGCGCACCATATGGCTTCCCAAGGCACTACTTACATGAAAACTTTACGACCCTTTATTCCATTAACATGAAAACTTTACGATTCATGTGGAATATCAAACCAAACTGCATACGATTCATGCTGGAATGCCTACGACTCTGTATATGCTTTCAAAAATTTAGATGTAAATTATCTAAACTTTTTTTTTGGAATGCCTACGCACTTCACAAATTCCGTTGTCTCTTTCCAACGCTCCAGCACCAGTCAAAACAACTCAAAATACGCACCAGCGATTTACCAAAAAAAAAAACATGCACCAGCTATATGTAAAAAACAGCGATCCACGCATGTACAGAACCGCACCACTCAAATTCAAATGCGTTTTATAGCAGAGAAGGGACTCGGGAATACAGTAAAAACGTTAACTTGTTTCCACAGCAATTATAAACAGCCGCACCAGCGATTTAGATTTAGTTTCCTCGCAGTTTAAATATGCAGCGCACCAGCAGTAAAACAAACATACCGTTCTCAAAACATCGCTTCATGAAACCGCTCCGGCAACAGCGTGCTCAATGGAGATCCACGCAGGTTTTGATCAGCTCCAGCAACCAACTCCGCGCTCCACCTCCAAACCACCTCCGTGCTCCAGCAGTGCCGCTCCTCCAACGAGCTCTGATACCAATTGTTGGAATTCAGAGGCACAGCAAATCAATTAAACACACAGCAGAACAATCAAGCACATAAGAGACAATATTTAACGTGGTTCACCCAACCAATCTGGGCTACGTCCACCAAACATAGGCATCAGGAATTTATTAATAAAATCAGGAGATTACATCATGAAAGCCTCACAAAACTCTCACACTCTTAGCAAACCATCCGAATGCTTGCTTGTTATATAGCATAGAGAATCTAACAGCCTCATAACTCCCTCACATCAAATATAGTAGGCATTAACTCCCTCCCAACAACCTGGAGCTAATCTAGGAATTGAATCACTATTATTTTCATCAGCTGAGATTTTTCCTATTTTTATCAAACAGAAAATCTCAACACTACTAAGTGTTAGTCAGATGTGCGATCAAGGAACCGAGGTAATATTTCGATCAAATGGATGTAGTGTTCGTGATCTTGATACAGGAGAAACAGTGATCAAAGGCAGAAGAACTCCAAATAATCTATACATATTTGAAGAAGGACAAAACCAATGCTATTTAAGCAAGGATGATGAACACTCATTATGGCACCGGAGGTTGGGGCATCTAAGCTTTTCACAAATAAGGAAAGCATGCAAATACCAGGCAGTTCGTGGTCTTCCAGATATCAAAATTCCAAACAACACCATATGCAAATCATGTCAGTTTGGTAAGCAAACCAGAACTAACTTCCGTGAGAAGGAAGGATCAGCTAGCAGGCCTCTTGAGCTAGTCCATACAGATGTATGTGGTCCATTTAGGACAAGGTCACCTCGAGGAGAAGAATACCTTATACTATTCATTGGCGACTTCTCCAGGTTTGTTTGGTTAGGACTTCACAAAGATGAAGCATTCGAAAAATTCAAATCCTTCAAAGCCTTGGCTGAAAATGAATCAGATTACAAAATTAAGTGCCTCAGGTCTGACAGAGGTGGGGAATTTACCTCAAATGAATTTTTTGATTTCTGTGAAGAACATGGAATAAGAAGGGAATTCTCTACAGCTAGGACTCCTCAGCAAAATGGAGTGGCGGAAAGGATGAACAGAATAGTCCAACAAATGGCTCGTGCTATTTTTGATGAGTCTGGAACTCTCGCAACCTTCTGGGGTGAAGCTGCATATCCAGCGGTTGTTATTATCAACAAAACAAATGTCCGAGTGAACAACACTCAAACTCCTCATGAGCTCTGGTATGGTGAAACTCCTTCGGTAAAGCATTTCAAAAATTTTGGGAGCAAATGCTATATTAAGAATACTGATGAGCAGCTTGGAAAACTTGAACCTAGAGCAGATAAAGGCATTCTCCTTGGTTATTATCCCTACAACAAAGCATATAAGTGTTACAATAAAAGGCTTGGAAGAATTGTTGATAGCATTGATGTAGTGGTTGATGAAAAAGGATACATCCCTAGGGAAGTGAATCATGAAAATATCAATGAGGATGAAGACCAATCAGATAGATGATGAAGAAGAACCCTAAGAGGCACCAGAGGAATAGATAAGGATAGAAGAAAAGACTCCATCCAGGTACGTTCAGAAGAA
Organism: Pinus tabuliformis; assembly: GCA_031772625.1. Taxonomy (NCBI): domain Eukaryota; kingdom Viridiplantae; phylum Streptophyta; class Pinopsida; order Pinales; family Pinaceae; genus Pinus; species Pinus tabuliformis. The sequence goes on from CM062809.1 coordinate 1,009,372,138, forward strand.
TCATCCAGAATCTCAAATTTTGGGGCAGAAAGAAGCAGGTATACAAAAAAGAAGAACAATAGCAGAAGCTTCAAGCTATTTGGCATTTCTCTCTTCCACTGAACTGCAAAATGTAAAAGAAGCATGCAAAGATGAGTGTTGGGTTAAGGCAATGGATGAAGAGCTTGAGCAGATCGAAAAGAATAACACTTGGGAGTTGGTTCCTAGACCAAAAGACAAAAATGTCATAGGAACAAAATGGATCTTCAAAAATAAGTTGAATGAAAATGGGGAAGTGATTAGAAACAAGGCCAGACTTGTTTGTAAAGGGTATGCTCAACAGGAAGGAATAGACTTCGAAGAAAGTTTTGCTCTCGTTGCTAGACTTGAGGCCATCAGAATGTTCCTTGCTCTCTCTAGCTTCCAGAAGTTCAAAGTATTTCGAATGGACGTAAAATCAGCCTTTCTGAATGGAGACTTAGAAGAAGAAGTGTACATAGAGAAATCAGATGGCTTTATCCTTGGGAATGATCCAAATCTTGTATGCAGACTTAAAAAGGCTCTCTACGAGCTTAAACAATCTCTAAGGGCTTGGTACTATCATTTGTATAAATATCTTCATCAACAAGGTTTTTCAAAGGATCAGAAGATATCAATCTCTATATAAAAATTGAAAATAACAAATTGCTAATACTTGTTGTGTATGTAGATGATATTATATTTGGAAGCAACGAAGAAGCTATGAGTCAACGCTTTGCCTTGGTGATGTGGAAAGAATTCGAAATGTCCTTGCTTGGAGAACTGACATACTTTCTTGGATTGCAAATCCAACAAAATGAAGGCAGTATCTTCTTGTCTCAAACCAAGTACCTCAAGCAGATTTTGAAGAAGTATGGCATGGAAGATTCAAAACCAGTATGTACCCCCATGGTTATAGGATGCAGCCTCAGTGCAAATGATGAATCGACAACAGTGCATCAACCAACCTATAGATCTATGATTGGAAGTCTTCTTTATTTGACAGGTACCCGACCAGACATCATGCATGCAGTGGGAATAGTTGGAAGATTTCAGGCAAATCCAAAGGAAACTCATCTTCAGGCAGTCAAGAGAATCTTCAAGTACCTTCAAGGAACTCAAAACTATGGCTCATGGTACCCTAGAGATACAGATCTCATACTTCATGCTTACACAGATGCAGATTGGGCCGGAAGCGTGGATGATAGGAAGGGTACAAGTGGTCGTGCATTATTTATGGGTTCCAGATTAGTATCTTGGTTCAGCAAGAAACAAAGTTCGATTGCTTTATCTACAGCTGAAGCGGAATATGTGGCTGATGCATCTTGTTGCACTCAACTTCTTTGGATGATGCAAACCTTGCAGGATTTTCAAATCACATGTATTCCGCCTGTCTCTATCTTATGTGATAATACAAGTGCAATAAGCATTTCAAAGAATCCTGTCATGAATTCAAAGACCAAGCACATACCTATCAAATATCACTTTCTTCAGGAATAAGTTCTTGAGAAAAAAGTCAAGTTGGAGTATGTTCCTTCTAAGGAACAAATTGCTGATATCCTCACCAAACCACTGCCCAGGGAAACTTTTGAATATCTCAGACAGAAGCTGGGAGTAGTTGATGCTTCATCCTGCTGTTGAAGCTTGTCTGTATCATAGAAAAGTTGGTGTACACGAGTTGGATGAGGGGAATCCGCGTACATACGTTGATTTATGCAGTGCAGTCGCGTATATGGAGTTCTAAAGAAAATCAGTAAGGACAGACTCTGGTTGAAGAGAGTCTGATATGGGTCTGTCAGAGACCATCAAGCACGGGTTCAGGGGGAGCAGATAATCTTCTAATAATGCATTGTTGGAATTACCTTAGAAGCTCTTGTTTCTAGTACTCAAGCTGTTTTTGGTTCAGGTGGATCAGCTGCAGAAAGGAGAACAGAAGGGGGACATGGTTGCTAATATATACAGTGATTGTCAGAAGCTGCTGATAGTATTTTTTGGTCATTTGCATAAGTCTTGATATTTCGTCTCTATGTCATGTATATTATTTTATCAAGGTCATGTAACGACCTATTTTGGTTTCCCCACTATGCCTGGGATAATTGATGTGATTAGTTTTCATATGTAAATTTCTGATGTATCCCCACTTGGTTGGGTGGATGATCCCCACTTGGTTGGGTGATGGTTGTATGTATTGAGTCTTTTGGTGATAGGAAGGTCTTTTATGATGTATATGGTTCTTCTTGAAGAACATCTTTTTGTAGGTCTTCCCTACAGTCAGGGGGAGCATGTTCAGCACAGCAGAGCAGAGATATCAGCATGTACTCAGGGGGAGCAGAGCCCTTTTCCCTTGATGACAAAGCGGGAGAATGACATTGAGGATCGTGGGGTTGCCATCAAGTCCAAATGGGGAGATTGTTGGCATTTTGGCACAGGTGTGGCGCTATGGTACAGGTGTTGTCCTTGATGGCAACTCACTTCAGTGACAGATCTCAGTTCAGGTGCTCAAAATGAAGGAAATATTGTATATGTAGGTACACCTTGCCGAAGACGCGTATACAAGCAGGTTAGTCGTTCAGAAGTCGCGTATGCGTATACACGCACTTTTATGCACATAAAAGCGCATACATGGTGGAAAACTTATTTTTGGTCCATGGTGGTTAGTCCTTGGAACATGAACCTATGGTTGTGGACCATGGTATCTCGTCAGAAGAGTTGACCCCAGGTTTTGGGCCCTTGGTATTGTTTATTATGGTTTTGGACCGTGGTATTGTGGAAGGCATAAAACTATATAAGAGGAAGGAGATCATGTGACAAGGCATCATCTGAATTATTATTGAATATCTGATAATGTACGAGATCTGAAATATTGGTGATTAGCATTGTGGAGCAGATCTGGATCTAAATGAAGGAGGAACCTTAGCGAAAAGAAGGATAAGTTCTATTGATGAGTCATAATCTCTTGGCTTGAATGATAATATATTTGCATGATTTTGATCTGTTATATCTGGCACATGCGTGATCTATAAATCTGATAATCTGGGTTAATCAGTGCCTGAATACTTGAAAGAGTGAATTATGTTTGTAGATCTGTACGCAGGTTCAGTTCAGCTAAGGTGCGTATACGCAGGTTGTTCCATACGCATAAGCGTATGCACGCAGGTTTCAGGCCATTAAAGTAGCGTATAAATTTTGAGTTGTGTTTTTGTTGCTTCTGTTTATTGCTGCAGTGTTCTGGGTTCAGTTTTGGTGTGTGGTACTGTTACTGTGATATGGGTACAGTCGTCAGAGAGGTTTTTATGTTGATTTAGTTTTTGGTGAAAAGGTGATTGGTTGATGCAGAAACACTTGATGGTTGATTGATGTTATTTGTGGATCCAGTCTAAAAATTTATGAAATGTGGTCCTTGAAAGAAAGAGAAGGTTGTAGCCTTCTATAGGCCAGCACCTACGTACTAGTATCTTGGCTAGTGCAAGAGCTAAGGGGGTTGTATCTCCCTTCTAGGAGAGGCTGGAGAACGAGAGAGAGTTGTAGCTTTCTGCAGGTTGTAGCCTGCGTACTGGTAAAGACTGCACCAATACAAAACATTGTAAAGAGAAGTTTCTAATTAAAAAGAAGATAGAGACGAATTGCAGCAGGGGGTTTTCATCCACATGGGTTTCCTCCTTATATTTTGTGTTCTTGTGTGTGACTATCTTCTGCTCTGTTTCTGGTACTATTTATTTGCTTCTGATACACAGATTAATAACTGACATCTGAAAGATAAATCAAATTATAAGTCTGCTTTGTATACGAAGGTTTCTTTATCTATAGTTGCGTATATACGCGGTTTTTTATTAAGAGAAGTAGCGTATATCATCTGGAATTGGAAAAGGAAATATTTGACTTGATAATACTGATTCACCCCCCTCTCAGTATTATTTCCAACAATTGGTATCAGAGCAGGTCCTTCTGAAGAAGCTTGATCGCTTGAAGGAAGATCCTTCGTCATGAGCAACTGCGAGAGGGAAGCATCAATCAGGCCACTGGTTTTTGATGGGACAAACTTCGTATATTGGAAGGTAAGAGTTACTGCCTATCTTCAATCGTTGGGTACAGAAGTCTGGGATATCATAGATACAGGATATACTTTTCCAGCAGCAACTCCTACAAATCCGGTTGAGAAGAAGAAATATGAAACAAATGCAAAGGCGATCAATACTCTATTGGGATGTCTATCTCAATCAGAATTCGTGAAAGTTATGCAGTTAAAATTAGCAAAAGAAATATGGGACAAGATTGTCCTAAGCTATGAAGGAGATGATCAGGTAAAACGAGCAAAACCTCAAACCCTCAGGATTCAGTATGAAAATCTCAAGATGTATAATGATGAAAGTGTGGCTAACTATTTTCTTCGTGTAGATGAGATTGTTAATTGTATGAAAATTTTGGGTGAAGAAATAAAAGAGGCTGTTGTGGTTGAAAAAGTTCTAAGATCATTGTCCCCTAGGTTTTAATCTAAAGTTTCTGCAATAGAAGAAAAGGAGAATCTACAAAGCCTTAAAATGTCACAACTGCACGGTATTCTAACTGCTTATGAAATGAGGAAAGGAGGACCATCAGACAGGAGAGAAGCTGCCTTCAAGGCTTAAGGAAAAGGCGAGTACTATGAGTCAAGACACGTGTCAGAAGAAGAAGAAGAATCAAATTTTGTCAGAAATCTTGAACGGGGTACTGGACGGTTCCGAGGTAAGTTACCTTTCAAATGCTTTGCTTATGGAAGAGTCGGTCACTATGCTGCCAAATGTCCTCACAAGGATAATATTGATAAAGGGAAGGAACCTGTTAGATGGAACAAGAAACAGAATGCAAATAAGAAAAGCTATTACACTCGTGAAGATAGTGATGGACTTTCAAATAGTGACGAAGATGAATGAGGTAATAAATATAAACTTCTAATGGTTTTTGAAGATGATGACTACATGGATGCTATAGATGTAGAAGGTTTTTCTGAAGAGATGACTAATCTCAAAATCTGATTAGAAGAGAAAAGTGCAATTATGTATTCTCTACAATATCAACTGGCTGAAAGGGAAAAACATCTTGAAAAATTAGAATGTGAAATTGTTTGTCTTAGAAAGGAGATTGAGAAAACAAAAGCTATTAATCTTTAATTTAAAGAAGGATCTGAAACTCTGGATGAGATTATCAATGTGCAGCATTCTCCACTAATCAAGATAGGTCTGAGATATAATGGAGAAACATCTCCAGCTTCTACCTCCAAAAGTTATCTTGATGCAGCAAATAAGAACGAGCAAAGGCCTAATAGAAATCATCAGGTAAATCAGGGACAATTTACCTCAAGAATGAATAAAGACTATCAAGAAAATCAGGGACAAGCTACCTTAAGGAAAAACATAAGCTACAATCAGCCACAGGTAAAATCTTCCCAATTTGCCTCAAGAATGGATGTCAGTAGAAACTACAATCGATTGGATGATAGATTTGATAATCGCAGGAGTTTCTTCAATGGCCAATGTTTCTCTTGCCATAATTTTGGTCACAAAGTAGCTCAATGTGTTGCCTATAAGACAATCATGACTAGAGAAGCTCAACAACAAAGGAATATGAATGGAATCACGAAAAGGACTTATAACAACTTTTTAGCCCTTGAAAATGAAGTTGAATGTTCTATTTGTAATAACTTTGGTCATGAAGATTCTGAATGCAGGAGTAGGTTTTGGAAGACAACTCAGAAGGAACATACCTCAAGTGCCAGAACATGGAGAATGAAGGAACCACAACCAAAAAGATGTGGGATAGCCTTCTATGCAGAAGGACAGGAAAATATATGGTATATCGACAGCGGATGTTCAAAGCATATGACAGGGGATAAAGAAAAACTTGAATCATATACTGCAGTAGAAAAGGGAAAGAAGGTGTCTTTTGGAAATGATACCCCTGCAGCCATAAAAGGAAAAGGCACTGCTCAGTTGAAAGAACAGGTCAAAGCTGGAAATGTTTTGTATGTTGATGGCATGAAGCATAATCTACTAAGTGTTAGTCAGATGTGCGATCAAGGAACCGAGGTAATATTTCGATGAAATGGATGTAGTATTCGTGATCTTGATACAGGAGAAACAATGATCAAAGGCAGAAGAACTCCAAATAATCTATACATATTTGAAGAAGGACAACAACAATGCTATTTAAGCAAGGATGATGAACACTCGTTATGGCACCGGAGGTTGGGGCATCTAAGCTTTTCACAAATAAGGAAAGCATGCAAATACCAGGCAGTTCGTGGTCTTCCAGATATCAAAATTCCAGACAACACCATATGCAAATCATGTCAGTTTGGTAAGAAAACCATAACTAACTTCCGTGAGAAGGAAGGATCAGCTAGCAGGCCTCTTGAGCTAGTCCATACAGATGTATGTGGTCCATTTAGGACAAGGTCACCTCGAGGAGAAGAATACCTTATACTATTCATTGACGACTTCTCCAGGTTTGTTTGGTTAGGACTTATGAGGCACAAAGATGAAGCATTCGAAAAATTCAAATCCTTCAAAGCCTTGGCTGAAAATGAATCAGATTACAAAATTAAGTGCCTCAGGTCCGACAGAGGTGGGGAATTTACCTCAAATGAATTTTTTGATTCCTGTGAAGAACATGGAATAAGAAGGGAATTCTCTACAGCTAGGACTCCTCAGCAAAATGGAGTGGCGGAAAGGATGAACATAACAGTCCAACAAATGGCTCGTGCTATACTTGATGAGTGTGGAACTCCCGCAACCTTCTGGGGTGAAGCTGCATACGCAACGGTTGTTATTCTCAACAAAACAAATGTCCGAGTGAACAACACTCAAACTCCTCATGAGCTCTGGTATGGTGAAATTCCTTCGGTAGAGCATTTCAAAATTTTTGGGAGAAAATGCTATATTAAGAATACTAATGAGCGGCTTGGCAAACTTGAACCTAGAGCGGGGGCTTGGGGGCAGTGCCCCCGAAGTTAAAAACAAATGTAAAATTGCCTTGTAAAAGTATAGTAATTTCTAGTCAATTTGGGCTGTTCATTAGGCGGATGATCTGACGGTAGAACTTATGTTTAGTTTAGAGTTTTTTGCCCTAGAAGGCAACCCCTCTCTTTGTATGAGGGCATTTTATTGGAGGCTGAGATATAGATGTGTATTCTGTGAGCGAGAAACAGAGAGGTGAGATTGTGAGAGAAAACAAAGGATATTACAACGGATTTGTTGTAGGTTGTGTCTCTTCATGTTGCTGGATAATAGAAAGGAAGGACAGGCTGTTCGGGGTGGACGTAGCCCAAGCTGGGTGAACCACGTATATCTGTGTCTCTCTTATTTTGTGCATTTTCTGTGTTCATATTTCTGCAATATTTTATGTGTTCCATTGCTCCGTAATATATAATTTTCTAACATGTGCACATCCTGCACATGTACAACTCAAAGCATCCACGCACATGGGACAAGAGCCTCCCCTATGTTTAGCACAACTACAACCGAGCTCTTCACAGCTCGACTGGCCACAACCCTTTTCATGTGGGCTTAGGATTCCAGCCACTATGCCCCATTGATGTGGCCATGCCACTTGCAACTACTCACATAGATTCAGCTCATGTCCAGTCCGAAATAGATAAGGCAACCAGCTTCATTGAGCACATCCAACATATTCGCTAGCAGGTCCATGACATTCTGGAGAAATCAAATGCCAAGTACAGGCAGCGACATGATCAACATCGGGTGCCACAGAAGTTTTAGGTGGGTGACAAAGTCTGGTTGCATTTGCAAAAGGAACGCCTTACTAGAGCCTATCGGAAACTGAGACCACTCCAATATGGTCCTTACACCATTACTAAGCTGTGGGAGACAATGCCTTTGAGCTCAACATTCCCCCATTCCTTGGCCTGCACCCAGTGTTCAATGTGGACTACCTTCAGCCATACTTTCCACCATTGCTAAACACATCTGACATTGTAGAACAGCTCACACCCACAGAATTAAATCTAGATTGCATGGAACAAGCTGCAACTGATCGGATCATGGAAACACAGATCATGAACACTCGCCAACAAAATATCCAACTGTATCAAGTTGTCAAAGCAAGCCAAATCCTTCACCAGGGCAAGTGGCTCACCAGGGACCAAGTTCAGAAAAAGTTTCGTCATCTCATGGAGAAACTCAATGTAATGGGGACCATTGCTTCCTAAGGGGGGAGAAAATGATCCAGGTGGATCTTGGTAGCCACCTGCCAAGTCTACCTAGACCCCCACCATTGTTTCTCTCAGCATTTTCAGTTTCCTTAATTGTAGCACAACTTACTATTTTTAGTAGTTTTTCGAGTCCTGAACTTCCGGAGCCGTTTTGAGGCCCTAAACGACATTTTTTGGGAAATATGGGGGCAACATGGGTCCATGGACTAATGTTGCCCTTCCCAAAGTGGTAGTGCTTGGATAGATCTTTCTATCGAGCTATTGTACGCGTCAAACAAAGATCGTATGCCAAAGTTACGACCCTGGGAAGTTGATGTACCAATTTACCCAAACGGGGCCCATAGTTTGGCGTTTCATATTCTAGGGTTAGGTTTTGGAATGTGAAGGGTTTTCCATTGTTTCTCAACAATAAATAGGTCTTCGAGCCTCATTGTAACACAGTTCAGAGACAAGTAGCCACCACATCTCTTCTCAGAGATAAGCTACCATCGCCCTAGTTGGTTTATTTCCATTACTGTTTGTAAACATATTTCAGTATTTTACATTAAAGAAATGAAGTATTATTTCCACTGCATATCTGTGTTTATGGTTATCTCTATGATTTGTTGCGTTCCTGTTTAAGTCTAGATCACCTATTGAAGAAACTACAAGGAATAAAGGGTAGAGGGTTCAAGATATAGAGTAGCAATATTCATCAATGAGTTCCGATTTTGAAAGAAGTCCCTAGATTTGAAGGATAGCTTTTTTTATAATTTCTTCTCCATTTTAGTTTCTGATGTTATATCATTTCTGTCTGTTTCAAGGAGTTTGCTACAGAGTATATAATAGGCATCTATTGAGAATTTTAGAAAAAAATGTCATAAGCATAGGCTTCTTATGTTTTGGACATCTGAAAGTAGAATTATAATGGTGCTAGATGAAGTATGTAAGGGATCCAACCTGAAATTGAGATTTTTTTTTTGGTTGAGGAGTTCAACAAGAAAGTCTCAATCTGATTTTTCCTTGGTCAAATTGAGAAAAATTGAATTTCCATATCATAAAACAAGTTGGATGTAGTTAACTTGTGTGGCATGGCTTGTGTACTCATTTTGGTCAGTAAATTTGAGTTATAGGGCTTGGAGTGCAGTTAAGCATGCGTGATTGCTAATTCATAGAAAGCACTGTCAATTATTTCAATTTGTTTTCAGTTAAACTAGTTCTATCTATTGATAAAACTAGTGGAAGGATATCTGTACAATGGGACAATAGTTTAAATCAATGATTATCCAATTAACTCATCAATCAACCCAAAATAACTAGTGCATGCAGAGGATTCAAGTTCCCCAGATGTGGTGGATATTCCAAGGAAGTGTAACATCAGTTGTAGACTATTTTGGAGTGTACAAGTTGATTCGGATCTTGGGAGGGAGGCCCCCAAGATTTGAAAAATTGAAATTAAGAGAAGAAAAAGAGTAGGATGCCCAATAAACAAAACCAAAAAGAATTTTTTTATTAAAACATATAATAACTGTAAGGACTGCATTGTGGTGGACAATCTATCCTTTTACAAAATGTGACTTGTTACATGTAGTATTTTTCAGTTACAATACCACGAGTCAATTCCATGGGTGAATGAATAACATGGGTGGATGTCACAATACCACGAGTCAATTCCATGGGTGAATTAATACCATGGGTGGATGTCACCATACTACGGGTCAATTCCATGGGTGAATGAATACCATGGGTGGATGTCACTTACAATACCATGGGTGGATAAATACCATGAGTGGATGCCACTTACAATACCATGGGTAAATTCGATGGATGGATGAATAACATGGGTGGATGAATACCATGGGTTGATGCCGTTTTCCATTCGGATCATTCCTCCCCCCTTAAGAAGCAATGGTCCCCACTGTGTGAAGTTCCCTTCTACGAAGCCTTTGTTGAATATGAAGAGCCACGAAAGAGAAGGGTTTTATGTGGTTAACCCATAACAATGATGAACGAAGATCTGAGGATAGAGATACCTTGTAACGCTTGTGGCCAATTGTGATACTGACAATGTGCGGCCTAACAAATGGACTTCGATGAAGTGTGGGTTTGTGGATGACCCATATCCATGATGAACGAAGATCTGAGGATAGAGATACCCCGTAATGCTTGTGACCAACTATGATAATGACAGTGTGCAGCCTAGAAAATGGACTTCGATGAAGTGTGGGTTTGTGGATGACCCATAACCATGACAAACGAAGATCCGAGGATAGAGATACCCTGTAAATCTTGTGACCAACTATGATACTAACAGTGTGCTTCCTAGAAAATGGACTTCGATGACAAGGATTTTGTGCGGTTGACCCATAACCATGATGTTGGTTGTTGATGAAGTAGCAAGTGCCTACATAACAACTCTCTTTTCCTCAAAATTTCTTCCACAAATTCCTCCTTAGATTGGGGTTTCTGATATAACTTGATTTTTTGCCCATTCACCAAGAAGGTAACATTCCCATCATCAATGGTTTTAACCCGAATAGATCCATTATCAAATACTTTCTCAATTTCATAGGGGCCCAGCCAATGTATGTTAAATTTTCCTTTAAAGTTCTTAAATTTAGAATAATACAACAATGCTCAGTCTCCTTCTTTGAATTGCTTCTTTTTAATGTATATGTTATGCCATTTAGCTCATTGTTGTTGAATCAAGTCAGTAAGCTAAAAAGAATCCTGCCTAATTTCATCCAACTCATTGAGCTGCAGGATTCTTTGTTGTTGAGCTTCATCAAGGTTTATTCCCAAATCTGTTACCATTTTAAAAGTTTTGATCTGAAATTCAATGGGCAATAAAAATTTCTTTCCATACACCAATTCATATGGAGAAAAGCCAATGGTATTCCTCCATGTAATCCAGTAGGCCAACAATGCTTTAGGAAGTCGATCAGACCAGTCCTTCTTATGTAATTGCATTATCTTGGTAAGGATTGTCTCCAATGCCTTATTTGTTGATTCCACTTGCCCATTGGCCTGTGGATGATAAGGGGTGGACTTCCAGTGAGTAATTTGATATTTCTGCACAATTCCCTGCATAAGCTTTGATACAAACTGAGTACCTTGATCAGTGACTATTTCTCTAGGTACCCAAAATCTTACAAAAATATCAGAAAAAAAGAAAAGAAAATCTACCACTGTTTTCTCTGTTTCTCTAGGTAATTCTCTTGCCTCCACCCACTTCGTAACATAATCAGTACAAACTAAAATATACTTCTTACCTTTGGACATAGGGTTGATGGGACCTACAAAATCAAGAGCCCACCTCTCAAAAGGTTCTATAAGAACCTATGGCTGCAAAGGAATCTCATCTAATTGTATAGGCCACCCCATTCTCTAGCAGCTGTCACACTTCCGGACATATTCCCTTGCATATTTGAAAAGACTTGGCCAATAATAACATGAGCGAAGGATTTTATAATTTGTTCGCTTGTTTGAAAAATGTCCTCCACATGGTTCATCATGACAGGATCTCAAAATGTCATAGATCTCATCTTCCCGGACACACCTATGAATAATAAAATTAGGTCTAGTGAAAAATTAATCTCCCCTAATCCAAGAGTAATCATCACTTTTTCTAATAATTCTCTTTTTCTGATTAGATGAAAAATAAGGATGCAAATTTCTTATAGCAAGGTAATTGGCAATGTCTGCAAACCAAGGTGTTCTAATAGAAATAGCAAACAAATTTTCATCAAGAAAGCTATCGTTAACAGTAATTTCATCACCTTCATGGTTGAGTCTAGATAAGAAATTAGGTACCTGATTTTCCTTTCTAGGCCTATCCAATACCGTGATGTCAAATTCATGCAGTAAGAAAAGCCACCAAATAATCCTATCATTAGTAACTGGTTTACTCATGAGATATCGAATGGCAGAGTGATCTGTGTGTACAAAAATTTCATAGCCCCTCATGTGATGTCTAAACTTATTAATATCATAAATCACAACAGGGAAATCTTTTTCAATTACCGTATAATTCAGTTCTGCAGGAGTTAAGTTTTTACTAACATAATAAATAGCATGGGTTACCAGATCTTCCTTTTGTCCTAATACTGCTCCTATGGCTGAATCAGAGGCATCAGTGGAAATATGAAAAGGTAATTTCCAATCTAGGCCTCTCAATACTGGTGCTGAAGAAAGTTTTTCCTTGAGTGTATGAAATGCAGCTTGAAACTCATCATCCCAATGAAATTCAACTTCTTTAGTCAACAATTTAAATAATGGAGAGGCTACTTTTGTAAAATTTTCAACAAACCTTCTATTGTAGGCTACATGCCCAAGAAAACTCTAGACTCCCTTCTGATTGGTTGGTGGGGGTAGCTTTGCAATGACTTCAATCTTTCTTGTATCAACTTTAATTCCTTCAGCAGAGACATGATGACCCAAAATAATACCTTCATTGATAATCATAAAACATTTTTCATTACTTAATGAGAGGTTAGTTTCTCTACATCTCTACAAAACTATTTCAATATTATGTAAATCTTCTTCAAAATTCATCCATATAAACTTCTACGCAATCATGCAAAATATCAGAAAAAATACCAAGGACCACCCGCTAGAATGTGGCTGGTGCATTGTATAGAAAAAATGGAAGTACCCTATTTGCATAGGTGCCCCAAGGACATGTGAATGTAGTCTTTTCCTAGTCTTCTGGAGCTATCCTAATCTGATTGTACCCGCTGAACCCATCTAGGAAGGAAAAATATCTCTTCATGCCAAAGTGTCCAGCACTTAGTCTATAAAAGGCAACGGAAAGTGATATTTCAATGTGTCCTTATTTAGTTCCCTGTAATCTACACACACTCGCCATTTACCATTATTTTTGGGGACAATAAACAATGGAGATACCCACTGGCTATCTGAGATAGGATAGATGAACCCTACATTTAACAATTTATGCAATTCATCTTTCACAATTTCCCTTAAAGCAGGGTTCATCCTCCTTTGTGGCTATCTCACGGGCCTAGATTTCTCTTATATATAAATATGATGAATGCATGTGTCCAGGTGAATGCCTATCATATCTTTGTATTCACAAGAAAAAGTGTCTGAAAATTTTTTCAATGCTTGAATTAACTTTTTTTCCTGTTCAGGGGTGAAGGCAGAATTAATATTCAAAGGTTTTTTAGGAAAAATTTCAACCACCTTACTCCCCCATTCAGTAATGAAATATGTAGGAAATGTAGATAATAAGGCTGAATGTAATTCGGTTGTTGTACTATATTTATGAAAATCCTCCAGATTAGTAATGAGATCTAAATTATGACTAGACTGCCCTCCTTCTTGCTACAGAAAATTAGGATTAGAAATACAACAATTTATCAAATTTTCTTCTAAATTTTCTTTAAGTCTCATGGCTTGGGAAATTGTCAAAACTGGTCGGGCACATTCTGAATCATGCTCTTCTTCTTCAACCCAATGTGTATTTTCTAATCTCAAGAGAGGTTGAGTGGGGGGATACAAATTAATGTGCTTTTTTGCAATCTAGTGATGGTCATATTTCTGGACCTACACCTTATATAAGCATTTTCCATAGCTAACCACGGTCTCCCCAAGATTAAAGGATGCCATCCTAAGTTAGTTTTGGGTTGAAGAACATAAAAATTGCAGGGTACTTCCACAAATCTAATGAGATGACAATGTCTTCTAAAGCCCCCTCTGGCTTTACCTTAGACCTGTCTACTAATTCTAGCATGGTAGGAGTAAGAAATAAGTCAAAGGTTCCTATTTTATATAAGGTCTTTGTAGTCATCACATTAATGGCTGCACCTAAATCAATTAAAGTATTTTTTATAGGTTGTCCATTGATAAAGGTAGTAACCATGGGGATTCCATGGTCTGCATATTTTTCAGTAACAAATTTGGTCGACATTAAACTTGCAAGCTTTCCACCTACTTGAATTGTAGAGATTTCTTTATTTTGTCTTCCTGGTCTCTTGGTACATAGCTCCATTACTATTTTGGCATAAATTAGGATATCTTTTATTGCTTGCAGCGAAGGGATCTTAATACATACATTTCTCAATTTAGACACAAGATCAAACTCGGGCTGCCTTAGTCTCATTTCCAACCTCTCTGGAAAAAGGAGGCTTGATTGTGTGGGATGAGGAAGGTTCTTGCAGCCTTGAAGTAGGTTGTTCTGCTAGTTCAGGTGTGGTTTCAACTTCAAGCATTTCTAGAGAGTCTTCCTCTACAATCTCTTCAATTCTTTCGGGCTGATTCACCACTTTTCCTAACCTCAGCTGGATTTCCTGCAGTGACTGTGGTGCAATACAGTAGGTAGGAAAAGTGGAATAGGTGACCAATCCAATTTTGTGAGCGGATTGTATGGTTTTATTATTGGGGTTAGACACTGGATGGGCAGGAAGTTATGTAGGATGAGGCTGATTTGGTGGGGTAGGACACTGAAGCTACTGTTATTGAGGTTGAATCATTTGTTGTTGTGTATGAGGTGAAGGATACAAGTTTTGAGGGGGAAAATTCTGAGTGGTAGGGTAAGAAAAGTTCCCCTGCCAAGGCTGTTGTGGAGGCTAGGTTTGCCAGGGCATTGGAATATTCCACATTCAATTTTGATTATAAGGAACTTGATAATGCGACTGAGCCATACTTACAAAACATAGTTTCCATGGTCTTTGAGGTGCCATTGCATAAAGTTCTTTGACAGCTCCTTGATCAGGTAGATATGCTGCTTTGATTTTAGGAAGTGATTGGCATTGCTCAATAGAGTGTTTTTCCTCACAGATTTGGCATATCTCTATGCTATCTGCAGGACATTCCCTCAAGGCATGCTTCTTGCTGCATTTCGAGTGGAACACGGCCAAAGCTTTTTCTAGTTCCTCCTATTTTTCCTATTTATTCTTAACTTGCAAAACATCCAATTGAGAAGATAATGTGCTAAGATTATTAGTCTTAAAATTTTCAGATAAATTACCCATTTTAGCTTTGCTTACTCCAGCTCTAGCAACTGACTTAGCAAGCCTGGAAGAAGTATCTGTTGTTCCTCCTCCAATTTTCGAATTTCCTCTTGAGTATCGATAACATATATCACATACTTCATCATAACCCAACTTTAATATGTCACCTCCTCCCATTAGTTTCAAAATCTCTAGAGATTCTAGTCTAATTGCTCTGAGAAAAATTGTTCTTTTAGTATCCTTGCTGAGTTGATTCATTTTAAACCTTAGCAGATTGTACTAAAATATCTCCACCAATTACCCAAGTCTCTCCCACTCCTTCTAAGCCATTCCAAATATTTCTTCTCTGAGGTCCCTAGTCTTGCAATAAATTTGATACTTTCTCAAGAATACCTTTTTCATTTTGGAGTTTGAAGCCAACCCCATGAACCACATAAGAGCCGAATCCTTCAATGTTGTAGGAAACAACTTCAGCTTCTGAGCTTTGGAAGAATAGTCATAGATTCTACATAACACATCAAATTATAATAGAAAGGCATCAAGATCTTCACTGGGAACACCATGAAAATTAGGCAAGGCTGAACGAGGAATACTCTTCAACTGAGTAGCTCCACCAGCCTCCCTGATAGGGAATTAAAATGTGACCAATTCTTCTTCCTTCTCATCGTATCCATCTATGTGACCAGTCACATCTTCATGGGCCATTCTGGACCAAAAGGAGGTGGGGTCTTTGTAGACCGCAGATTCTGCAGAATCGATGGTTTGGATTTCTGGTTCTCGAACAGGATTTCCAAGGAATTCCTTTTCAGGTTGACCACTGAGCAGAGATGTTGTTTTCCTTGTGAAAGGAGATTCAAAATGGGTAGCAACAGAAGATTTTCCTACAGAAGCTACTTCAGTAGAAGTAGGAATATGTGCTGGGCTCTTTTCATGACCATAGACCTCTTGACTGGACTCTTCTTCTCTTGCTACCTTATTTCTTGTAGACTTATTTTTCCTTGCCAATGTATTAGTAAATGAAGTGGTGCTCACACCAACACAAAAGACATTTGTAGATGTTGGACCCAATCATCTACTATGAAACAAATTAAAAAAAAAACTACTTACCAAACAATCAGGATTCAACTTTGGCGAATTTCTGACCTCCTCCAGTGTGTGGGCTTTGCGCTTTGTCTTACCACTTCGACTCCCCCAATCCTGGAAAATTCCAAACAATGCATCTAATAAAAAAACACTTCAGTATTATCCCTTTAGCACCTCCCCGGCAATGGTGCCAAAATGTTGAGTCAAATTATAGAATTATAATTTGATTAAACATAAATCATCAACTCGGGAAGGTAAGCTTGTGAGATGCATGCAAAGTATATGCAGGCCTAATATTGTAAGTGGTGATTAATATAATTAACCAATCATACAAAGCCAATGACTCTTTCCTACATCAATCACTTAGTAGCAAAGGCTATAGAGTGGATAAAACTTCCCTCTACAGCTCTTAAAATTTCTGATGATGATCAAGAAAATATATAAAAATCAACTTACAACAAATTCAGAAATTCAATCAACATAGGAAATCAAATCTACATTAACTGAATTCCAGACATGAACAGAAACCTAATTCAATTACTCCAGAGCTACTGATATATATTCGAAAGAGTACATTAGTTGTAAAAATGAATTATTTCTACATAACAGAAATCAAACACATAAATAATAAACTATGGGAGTTGTGAGCAAATGGGCCCCTCCCTTACTCACAACCCCTTCAAATTAGAGGAGCTTGCTCACTACAATATAAAGAACATATATCTTTATATTAATTTGAAAATATAGTCGAGTACAATCTGATACAAAGTTAGTGCTGAAACCAACCCAACACTTTAACAGAACCGTATCATCGAAACTAGGACAAAATTTATACATTTACAAAGGCCATAGATGTCTTGAAATACAAGAAAATGCTAATCTAAGCCATAGGCTAACAGATCTATTACAAAATATTGTTTTTAGCCATACTCTGTCTAATTCATGATTGAAAGCATGGATTAGACGAAAAATCGTTACATGGCTGTACTTGTTCCCCCAAACGGCTAGTGAGAGAAGGCTTTTGAATCTGGGTGGTGTTGTTGGTAGATCTAAGAAGGCCAATAGGATAACATTCATATGTGATATATTCCCCGTAAAACCCATGTTCCCGCTGGACTTAGATATTCATGGAACACGGCTAATCGCTGATGTTGCTGTCGCATAGTTATAGGAAATTTGTGACTGCAGGAAATCCAGAGTAATTGCAGGAAATAAGATCGCACAGTTGTTTGCAGGAATTATGGGTCTGTTTCTAAATCAAATAAAATATGCACAAGAACTCGAGATTAGTTGGCATGGTAATAAAATAATGAACAACTAGCTGAGGAATACTCAAATTTAGGGTAAAAGACGCTTTTTAGTATTAATTTGCATACCTTCAGCCTACAACACCCTTTTGGAAAAAACACAAGTATTATAGCCGAGATAGGCATAGTAGGGGTTAAAAATAGTCAAAATGGGAGATGGAAAGTATAGAAAAAGGTATAAAAATGGGCAAAACCAAGCCCCAATAGTCATATACCCGATGAAGTTTTCAATGCAGCCATAGTCCTAGTAACAAGGATGATCACAGTCTCAATCTAGAGAAAGGATCTCAATGTACATCAAGGTGTCGTCATAGCCATGAAAGGTTATAATCAAGACTTCACTGTAATAGTCACATTATGGAAACCTCATCTACATGATGATGATTTCAGTGAGCAGTAATGAACTCTGCAAAGATGGTGATATGGTGTGATAGTCATGCTCTCATGAATGTCTCAATGAAGGAAGCATGAATGATGATCTCGATGAAGCATTAATGATGATGATGATCTCAACAACAATAAGAGGATTGATGTATTGTTTTTGGAGTGGCCTAGTAGGTCAAGGGTCATGGTCTTGGTATTTGTCAATTGGAATCTCTATAAGAAGAATTTTGGTGCGGTTTTCCTCTCTAAGAGGGAGAGGTTTTGGCTGTGGGAGAAGGCCAACATCATGTGTTCTTGTCTCTTTATTTTGGTAGATATTTAATGAACTAAGAAGACACACTCTAATAATAATAAAAAGTGAATATTTTTCTAAGAATTAAAGTTAAAATACCTCACAAATAGTTATCATGAAAGAAGAATCTCATTAACTACATTAGCCCTAGATTCCTCAATAGGACACTCCCTTATGGCTTTGATCTTATCAAGATCGACCGATACACCTTCCTTGGAGACAATGTGCCCAAAGTAGTGTACCTATGACTGGAAGAAGTCACACTTACAAAGATTTGCATAGGTATTATGTTCTCTCAACAATTGTAACACGACTTCCATGTGTTGTTCATGTTTTTCTTCCATTTTTTAATAAACCAATATGTCATCAACGAATACAATGAAAAATGTGTAAGTATGGTCATAACACTCCGTTCATCACACACATGAATGTGGTAGGGGTGTTAGTAAGACCAAAGGGTACCAATGCAAATTCATAGTGCCCATATCTTGTTCTAAAAACAGTCTTATGAATTTCCTCCTCCTTGATTCTTACTTGATGATGGCTTGACCTCAAGTCAATTTTGGAGAAGATTTTTGCTCCCCTTAACTGGTCAAAGAGATAATCAATTATTGGTAATGGATACTTGTTCTTGATGGTTACCTTGTTCAATTGTCTATAACCAATGCATAATCTCATGGTTCCATCTTTCATATTTACAAACAATATTGGTTCTCCCCAAGGAGACACATTTGGCCTTATGTATCCTTTGTCAAGCATTTCCTCTAGCTTCAATTTTAAATTTTGGCGTGCTAATTCTATATGGAGCCCTAGAAGTTGGTGTTGCTTGAGATTCCAACGCAATAGAAAAATCTCTCTCTCTATGAGGAGGCAATATGGGAACCTCCACTTGAAAGAAATCCACATATTGTTGCAAAATGGGATACCTTTGAAGCAATTAAACTTCCTCACCTTTTGTTGCTCTATTGGCTCCCTTGTTCTTGGAAACCTATACTACAAACAACGTGCATCCCTTCATGTTGTTGTGCTTTTCCTACATAGCAGTGATCAACCTCACTGATATGGGATTTTTCTTTCTTTGCAACACCCTTTTTGTTCCTTGCTCATCCAAGCATTCTATTTCCTTTTCATAGAAATCCACCTTTGTCTGGTGTACGTACATCTAGTCCATGCTCAGTAATATTCCATACCCACCCAATGGTAGCACATTCAAGTGGGTTTTTGTAGGAATTCCAATGAGCTCAAATACACATGATTTCACCCATAGTTTATTCTTCTCCTTGTCCCTATTGTCAATTGAATTAGCTAATGTTATCTATGAAATTCCTTCTCCAATCCACACTTTTCAATAAGCTCTAGGCCGACATAGATATAATTAGAACCTAGATCAATTAAAATAGAAACAAATTGTCCTTGTATCTTACCTTCCATCTCAGTGATAGATGTTGGGTGGTATTCTTGGTGGTTATCTAATGTTGCGTAAATGCTTGGCATACTCTAGGCTACTTCGCCCACCGTGCTTGCCTCCTGAGCACCGTAAATCTTGGTTTTGACGTCCTGTTGATGTGGATAATCCCTTCTCCTATTGTTCCCACCATAGGTCTGACACTTGAGTGGTTCTCGACCTTCGATCTTGGGTTTTGTTGATGTTGGTTGTTTCACATCTCTCTTAATGGAAACATTGGCCTTCTGCTGAGACTATCTTTTCTGAGATGGGTGTTTCCCCTCCTTTCTTTCTGGTTTCTTCCTGGACCAATTCTTATTTTGTATAGCAGTGCTTTTGTTTGGCTAGTTACTTTTAATCTTAGGCCTACAACTTGATTTCTCATAGAATTGTTCTAACTTCTTGATCTCATCCTTCAGGACTTGGGGTTCCAACAATTCAATTTTATCTCTAAATACCATAGGCATCACACTGATGAACCTATGAATTTTAACTTTCTCATCCTTGAGATATGGTACAAACCTCAATAGTCCCAAAAACTTGGTGACGTATTCGTCACTGGTCATCTGACCCATTTTGAGTTCATAGAAATCTTTTTCCTTATTGTCATAGTAACATTCACATAGGTATTTCTCTCTAAAGAGCTTCTCAAACTCCTACCATGTCAACGCCTTCATGAAAGTGCCTATATTATTCTTTAGGTCCTCCCACTAGATGTCAAATTTTACTTTTAAGATGTAAGAGGTGACTCTAACTTTCATATTCTCAGAATAATCATGTATTCTAAAGAAATTCTTCATCCCTAGCAGCCATGATTCAACGTCCTTTTCCTTCTTCACATCGCTATTTAATGTGGGAGGTTTTTCCTTTTTAAATTCTTTACAAATATTCTCCTTTTCCTTGTTCTTTGAGCGATGGCGATGGAAAGAGTGGTGGTATCTATGGCTATCAAAACTAGACATTTTTCTTGAGCAAGGCACTTATGTTCTAGCCCTTCCTCCTGGAGGACTCAAAGGTTCTCCCCCTAGCATAGTGTCGTCACTTCCCTGCTTGGGTCTCTTTCACGGTCTACCACCATATGATATGTTGGTGTTTTCTTCTGACTCATGAATTAGTTTTCTATATCTATGACTAGCCCTCATTTCAGATTTCCTTTGCCTCTGCCAATCTCAGAGACTTTTCAGGATGGATGCATTGATCTCAATTTGCTTTTCTTGGGCTCTTACTAGCCTGTCATTATCGTCCTTAAAGTTCCTTACCTCATCCTAAAGGCTTCCAAATGTGTCCATCTGATCATAGGACTGATTCCTTCCCCCTTTCCCAACTAATCTCTCTTATTCATTGGTTATGGCTTCATCACTTCCATGTTGGAACTGATCGAAATTGTATTCAAACATTTCGATCCTAATCACTGTATATTTTATTTTTTATGTTGCTTGTGATATGTTTTCAATCACACACATTGTTAGACGTTTTAAAACAATAATTAAACACAAAATTAGGATCATGAGATTGAATTCAAGTATTTGTCATGGGGGTTCCTATGGTAACAAAACAATGATGTTATCATACAATCCATTTACAAATCACATGCAATAGTCACTCAGTTGTTAAATTCGTACATAATTGATGATAACAATGTATTCAGATATATAATCCTTCTCCCATCAAGTTTTTATCCATCTGCTAGCTTACCTTAGCAGAATTTCATTAACAAACAACATGCACATTTGAGACTGACTCAGTACCCTATAATTACTTAATAAAAATTCCTCACTTTCCTTTGACGAAACCCATCCATTCAAAGTATTGAACCTGGATTCTTTGATACCACTCTATAACGTACTTGACCCCTTCATTTCACATTCGACGAATAGGATAAATTTTTTTTGGATGACTAATTCAGTGCGGCTTTGGGACCCCAACACATCTCGAAATTGCAATTCGGAGTCCCCTCCAGAATTTGACCTTTTGGTTAACGTGTCATGACTCCGAGACCCTAAGAGTGTCTCAGACTCTAAATTTCAGCCCCCCCCTCCCCCTATAATTTGACCTTCTAGTTGACATTTCTTGTCCCTACAATGATAGCTAACTCTCCTGCCAATGGACTATCGCATTGGTGTGGGTTCGACCACCCATCCTCTATCCATCCTGTTACCCTGAGATATTCAGTCATCTGCATTTATGAGGATTCTGACCTCCTAGGTGTAACCTTCGCCCGAGTGATGTCATGTTGCCATCATCCACACCACGTGTCAACTTGTGAGAGGTCCACATGTCACCCGTATGTGGCTCCTTTGGGTACCACAACTCCCAAACTACTTGCCATGTGTCCTTTAAGACGTCATGCTGATGTCATCTCCACTTGAAAATAAGTTGACATCTGTATGATTTAAGGAGAGAGACAGATCCTTTGTCGACTGGGTTGACACTTGGTTTTAATTAGTAAACATGAACCCTCAAACCTGAAGCCCTTTCAGAAATGATTCTCACAACACTTTCGATTTTCGAACTTCCAAGCTTCTGGGGTGGCCACCTCTAACAACTTCCCCACCTGACTAATTTGGGTGACAGAAGAATTTTCCATCATTGTGTCCTGACAAAACATTGATTCCATTTATCATTGAGTCCATAAAACTAAATTAAATTATCTTCCGGGCTTCAGGATCTACATCTTTTCTTCCCGTCATTCCAAACAATCATGTGAGGAGGAATCTAGTTCTACCTATTGGAAGCCTCCCTTGACTATGGTTTTGAACGTCAAAAGGATAAGGTTATCAAAAACTTTCCTATAAGTTCATGGCCACACTTCTCTGTGCCACAACAAGGCCTTCCTCTTCATTCTCTTCATGACTAAGTCAAGGGACCTCGACTCTGCATCGTGCAGTGTCTTAGACGGAGAGCTTTTCAACCTCCCCATCCACAAGATTTTTCATCGCACAGGCTTCTTGGAGCCAGTATTTTCGACTATGGCTTCACCTCAGGAATTTGATAGAGTCCCAAACATGCTCCACGGTTTCATTACGACACCCTTGGTTGCTTAGGGAAACCTACGACATTATCCCTCTTAAGCTTAGGTGATAGATTCTCCATTAGATTCCTAGCCCGTGAGTATTCATATCCCACTGGGAGGGAATGCTACCCAAGGTGACGTAGGCACTCCTACATCATTTATCTACCATGGGCTTAGTGTGTACACATGAGAGGTTCCTACCTCTCTTGCCACACGCCGACGATATCAGACCCTATATCAAACCTGCGAGAAACTCCATGATACTACCTAGAGCCTTCAAGTGCTTCGAAAACCACCCTAAGACGACAAAAATAGATATCCGACCTGTTGAGAATTCCAGGCCAAAGGTTATTTAGCCAAAGCTTGTGGCTCAACTGGTCCCAGGGGAAAGCTCCCTTTGACATTAATGCATTATTTTCCATGCAACACAACAACCTATAATTTGGTTAAAAAATTTCATGCAAGCGAATAAAGACCCTACTATGCAGAGGGTCTTCCATGTAATCTTCATATTAATAAAAGGGTTTATGAACCCCCTATCTTTCAAGTTCTAATTCGAGCTCTCATGGCTCAACCATGATATGTAACGAGTTATGTCTCTTCCTTAATAAGTTATTTATGTGTTTCTTCTTAAACTATTAAACATGTATGTAGATATAGGAATAACACAACATTATGGCTTAATCTATTTTATCATGTGGTTTTTTATGCCTCTTAAGCATCAGATATTCTAGGTCTACCATTAGAAATCATTACACACATTTTTTCTTTCATATTTCACACACATGCATCTATATTTTCAACATATATATATATATATATATATCCCAACAGAGATGTACAACATATGCAAGAATAATCGACATGATTCATTTGAAGGTAAATGGCGTACATAGATACTTATCTTTGAACTTACAGTCCAACTGATTCTAGGACCAGGACTCTCCACCCAACTGTAGACATCTATAGCCACACTTGCTTGCAATTGTCACCCCCGAGCCAAATTATAGAGTCTGGGGGGGGGTTGCTTACTTCGAGGACTAGCACACAAACTACCACTGAATCAGGGACTCTAGAGCACTTTCTTCCTCAATCCCAACAATCGACAACTACTTTCTTGGTCGACATCGGGAGTCTAGAGGCACCCAACCTCAACCCCAAGTGCACACACAATGGTTCAACCCCTTATAAGGATTCCATAATCCATTGTACTATCAGGGCGGTAACCACAAGTCTTCATTCCTATCTTCCTCTGTTTCTTCTCTAGAATGATCTGTTCCCAAGCTATTATAGGCTCCATAGTATGCTATCTCAACCCATAACCTCCAAGGGACCTAAGTTGTTATAGGGCTCCAGAGACTTCATCCTTACACACAGCCTCGAGGGACCCAAGATGTTACAGGGATCCATAGATCTCTTCCTTAACCCACAACCTCTAGGGACCCAAGTTGTTGCAAGGCTCTAGGGACCCTATCTCAACCCACAACCTCAACGGACCCTAATATTTTATAGGGCTCCATAGACTAGCAACTCAACCCACATCCTCCAAGAATTGAGAGTCATTCCCCTTCTCTTCTCTTCTTTAGTGTTTCCTACTAGAAGCTCTCGATAAATCTTCCCATCGATACCACTCTTCCTATGTCTCTATATCTCCTCCCCTTATCTGAATGTGTCTGCCCTCCCTATATCTCATCTTGCCTCTAGATTTTCTTGGTCTCCTCCTCGGCCACAATCACTATTGCATCCTTACTAGCCTACAGTGGTTAGTCCCACCACAAAATTCCTGTTCTTTTTCTTGTGGTTTATTCTCAAGCAACATCGGCCTGCATACTTCCTCCTGTAGCTCATTTAATTTCAAGAGCTCCTTCATCAATTCGTGCACCAACCAGCCTTTTATGGCCGTCCTGCATTTCGGGTTTCTTCTCTACACAAGTAACCATAATGTCCCAAGCATTCAACCTCCTCCCCAACTCTAGAGTCCATGTCCCTTGACTCAATCCCCTTTTCTTGTTTTTAAACGCTAGAAAATATTTACAATACATTTATAATGCAACTTATACGAGGACTTCGAGTTAGGCCCTGACATTGACAAACTCATAAATGAAGTGATACTAAGTGTTAATGCGCTTTCTTTTCTTGTGAAACACATGGCTCTTTGCCAATGCAATTGCTAAATTATTGTCACACAAGGTAATAGTTGGATCATTCTCAACATGTGCAAGATATTTCCAAAGTCTTCTTAGCCATATTGCATGACATAGTTGCCACTTATTCTTCCTTTATGGAATATGTGTTTAGGTTATATATCTTAATGTTTTTTATGGATCTAATCTTCATGAATTATTAGTATACTAAGTATAATTAGGTTGAACCATTTTATTGTATTTTCATACTAGAGTAAATTTACTTGAACAAGCATCTTGTCTTGTGCATTTGATAAATTGTGAAAGGAAGTTACTACCTCAAAGAGGTTATTTATTGATTGATTTTATGTCTTTATCAAATAGTTGTTTTGCTTATTTTTTTATATTTTTATGCTATATGTGTTATTTGGTACATAATAATTGGTATGACAGTGGACAATCTTTGATTTTTTATCTTTAAACAAGGCATCTTACCATTTTTACTATAACTTCTTCCTCACTTCCTTCCTCACTTCCTCTGTCAATTCCTCCTTCACAATAACCCCCATTGGCTTTGCCTCTCTCCCCATCCATCCCTTTTTCAAATTATAAACATAAGATCGTTGACACTTCAAAAATGTGTGCACGTTATTGAAAGCTTGACATGCATTTTGAAAGTGTGTATGCTTTTGAAAATGCACATGCATTCCTAAGAATTCCAAGCTAGAAATCACACATTGTAGTTTGGGAAGTAAAAGGGCCATAGAATTATGAAAGTGTGCATGTTTTGTAAAATGTGCACTCATTCATATGTCACTACATTTGTAGTGACGTCATTTCCACTTTTGAAATCATCATTATCTTGTCACTGCCCATTAATTAAAAAACTTCAGTTATTAATATGACTATTTATATAAATTAAAAAATATTATTTTCTTTAATAATATGATTATTTTTATTAGTTAAAAGATATTATTTTGTGATATTATTCCCTTAAGAATCTTAATCTTGGGTAGATTTATCTCAATTTTGGTAGAGGGCCTTATCGAGATTAATCCAACAAACTACCAATTCACCATAATTCAAAAAAATAAATTCAAAACCAAGGTAATTATAGAAATATCTAGATTATTTATGGATTTGAAGTTGAACCTTTTTCTTTTCAATTATGCTTTCCACTTCTTTCTCTAGATTTACTATAAGAAAAATGGCTACTTTGGTTTCACAATGGTGCAAAGTAAATATAAATCTGATTTACAACTCACAACTTTGTAATTGTTAATAAGAATGTAAAATGAGTAAGGTTTCTCTGTCACACAAACAATTTATTAATTTTTATAAATAACAATAACCATCATAGATACATCATAATTCTCAATATATTAAGTACTTAAAGGAATCAAATTTCTCAAAATGTGAATTTCCTTTTGAGTGCAAAATTTGAGAAAGTGTTTGCAACAATTGGTTTTAATTTTATTAAAAATTTGATAATACATATAATTACGTACAAATGTTTTTGACATTTTTCTTTCACATACTTTATAACTTTATTAATTTGATACACGTAAGATTGATTCCAATGAGAAGAAATATATTTAAAAAAAAAAAAAATTATTGTAAGTACCAAGTACATATAAATAAATATAAAATTATAAAATATTATAAAATAAAAAATTATTGTTAAGTACATATAAATATAAAATTGTGAAATATTATAATTACAAATATGAATCATAATTAATTTAATCAAATGATAAAATGAAGCTTTGTGTGTTTGCTTATTAATTAAATTTTAATATAAAATTTTGATTATGAATATGAGTTATCACTATTTAAATTTCTAGTTAACAATTAAATTAATTAATTAATTAATTGTTTATATATATATATAAACTTATAGAAAAAATAACATTCTTCACTAGAATTCACCAAAATAAGAAACTTATTATTCCCTAATAAATCATATAATGCCTCTCAAAATAGTTATAAATAATATTTATTGAAATTAAAATTGATTAATAAAAAATATACAAATTTTGATAATAAAATTCTAGTTTCTTAATTATAAATAATTATATAATCATATAATCTTTATATTAGTATATTATCATGATAATTAATGACTTAATAATGTTAAAAAATATAAATAATAGAAATAAAATATTCGGATGACTAAGCTGTATTTTACGTGAAACATTTTTCATTAAATATGAACATTTCTATTTTCCATTAAAAAATTATCAAACTTTCTCACATTAATCTATCATAGCATCTTTAAAAAAGAAAATCCTATTAACAATTAATCTATTTATAAGAAATAAAAATAACAACACTAAAATTTATATATTTAAATTTAAATTTTTATTTTTTAAATTATTTTATATGAATAAATAATTAACATAAATCTATTTTAAATACGAATATAATATGAGGCGAGAGGGATTTAATTTCTTCGTGTGTAATTTTTTTATGAGGCGATATTATTTAAATATTTTGGATGGTTATGTAATTTTTTTTTTTTTTTTTTTTTTTCAAATTTATATTTGGGCCGGCATGAGTAAAATTTCAACTTTGATGATGGACGTCCAGAGTTACACATCACATTGGGTTGTAGAATGAGCCTCTTAGCCCAATAATTTCACTGGGGTCGCATGAGTGGGAGGGGTATTATTTTTCCCTAACGAACAATTTGAAATCAAATATTCATGGGCATAAGGTTTGCAACAAATAACAAAACATAATTGCTAGCAATGTGGAAAGGGTTAGATCTAACTCTATCTCTATGGATAAAGAGAATCAAAGTAATAGGCAACTCCTTAATAGAAATAAGGATGTTATCTCCCATGATTGTATAACAAAAAGATAAAAAAATGTGCCTTTGTGTTGAGAATTGAACATCAATTAGAAAACTTCGAAGAATATGAATTGTTTCATATCTTCCATCTCCTTAATTTTGTCACCAACAACCTGGAAAATCATGGGGTTCTCTTGGGTGAGGGAGAGTGCAAGACAGATGGGAGGCCATTTGGCCACATTCCAATTCCATAGCGTATAATGAGCAAACTACTTAATGCCTTCGTCGTTCAGGTTGAGGGTTGGAAAATGTGTGAATTTGTGGTAGGACAACAATACAAAGGTATAAGGCAGGAATGTTATTAATGCATGGTGTTTCTGAGGATTTCGAGGACATTCTCTATGTTTGTTCGCATCAAAATTCATGTAATTTCATAAAGAGAACAATAATCCCGTCACTTCAGCAAGAAATTGAGCTTGTAGATTGTAGAGTTGCTTTAATGGTGAAACGATGGCAAGCATCTCGATCATCGGTGAATTGGTTGCAGGGGTGGTTCGGAAGATCCATCGAATTGCAAGAATATTTAATGGGCTTCAAATCGAGGACTTACATGAGATAATGGCATGAGCAGATGCCAGATAGGGTGAGGCAAGCACAATTTATAAATTGATGTAGACCCCTTTGGATTCAATTGTCATAGAAAAAGGAGAGTGTTAGTGTAAAAATAATGTAAGGAAGGAAGGTACAGTGATGGAGCCTCAAAAATTGTAGGATGAGAAACCTTTGGTGGAGAACCTTGCTCAGTGGAAAAGTGTTGTTGAGTTTTTGTTCAAGCTGCGTATGGGAAGGATGGATCTCCTCACCCATCGTGTCGAGCTCTTCGAGAAGGATAGGGCAACAAATATTGTGTGCCTAAACACTAAGTTTTAAGTCGTCGAAACCACGCTGGAAGACAGGTTGTGAAGTTGGTGACAAACCTTCTAAACTCGAATTTTCATTTGATAAATGAAAGTATCTTCAAAGAGGGGTAGGGGATTATTGCATGTTTACTAGATGAGGCCGTCGTCATCGTCCAGTTGCAGGGATAGACAGGGGAAGAAGACGTAGGCGTTGGGTTGAGTGAGCAGAAAAATGAAGAATGTGAGGAACCCAAGAAGTACAATTAGCTTATTATTTGTTACAGGTTATCTTGTTTCATGTTTATTTTAGGTATTTTTTAAAAACTATGGGAATTTTCAGTGTTTGTAATAGCGGCGATGGCTTGTAGAAGGAAGAAACTAAAAATCTAGATGTATTGGGATGTAGATATAAATGCACAAATTGCTGCTAATGTTTTACTAAAATTTTATAAAAACAGTTTTGGCTACATAACTTTAAATTTTGAATATAAAAAGTTACCCATTCTCTTCGATAATAATAATATTTTACAAATTTTCATAAAACATGGACCCATTCATTATTAGTTTCAAATAACAAATTTTGAGAATACTTAAAATTTAATAAAATATATTTTTAAATAAAAATATATTTAAACACAACATTTTAAAATGTAAATATCCAATATTAGATTTCATTCTTATTGAAACATGTATAAACTCCCAGAGATAATGAGAGAATTTCATACAAAAACCCATTTTACCTCTTCACGAGGGCACACGCTTCGATTAAAAACACACATAAATATTATTAAAATAAACTATCCCGGGAAGGCTTTGATATTTGTATTTAAATGATTAAATTTTCAAATAATGTATAAACAATAAATCATCCATTACAATAAAACAATCCGTTTACTTTAAAGTACAGTACTTTATCTAAATAAATATGAAGTGCAAATTAAATCATTGATGTAATAGACATTCCAAACAAGGAAGAAAACAAAAAGAAAACGATCAAACTTTCTGACTTTTCTCATCTGTGGATGATTCTAATTTCCCATGCTCTGGATTCTCTCTCTGTATATCATTTAGAAATAAGCTTTCTCATATGTGGATGATTCTAATTTCCCATGCTCTGGATTCTCTCTCTGTATATCATTTAGAAATAAGCTTACATCTGAAATCGATCTCTAAAATAAAACTATATCATAGATAGCGTCTATGCTAGCCAAAAAAAATAGATCTAAAACTGTTTATTTTAATTTTAATGGTGCTTGTGTGCTTTTTGATCATGATGGTCTCTGTAGTTGCAGCGACCATTAATTACTGAACCTGAAAACCATATTCCCATACTCATCATCAGGAAGATGGTTTATACAATATTCCTCTATCTCTGTATCACAATATGGTCAACGGATTAACTTCCCTTCAACGTCATTCTGATTCCGATTTTGTTTTGAATGAACGGTTGATGAAAGTGCCAAAAATGGATGTGTGTAAACTGGCCTGATATATTCAATACTGCCTGACTATCGCTTCCTACCGAGATATAAAGAACTTTGGAAAACAGCAGTTTGCCAAATATAGAAAACGTTCTCAAGTCTTCGGTGGAATTCTTCGGGCGAGATCAATAAAGATTCAAAATGCTTCAAAGTAAGAGGTTGCAAAGAGACGGAGCGACTGTATTTTCCAAACCTGATCCATGAAGGTATGTAACAAGTCCTATTCTGCCGTGTTGTCAGCAGGTAATACTGTACCACGCGCATATATGATTTCGGAAGTATGGTCCGTGACAGTGATCCATATGGGTCGGATGTGATTGTCTCTCTGAATAGGAGAAGAACCTCCGCGTCCCTTCTATTGTGGCCGTCCATGGATGACAAAATTCACCTTCCGTTCATTGAAAACGAAATCAGAGTCCGAATGAGGTTGAAACGAAGTTAATCCATCAGCCATGTTGTCATACGGAAATTGATGATAATTGCATAAACCATCTTTCTGATAAATATGGGAACATGGCTACCAGGTTCGGTAATTATTAGTTGCAGCTACAGAGGCCACAACATCAAAAAGCACACAAGCATCATTTAAAAAAACCTTTATGATATATTTCTTCTCCCTAACTCTAAGCTTCCTTTAAGCCTGTGAATCCTCCCACATATATAGACATAGACACAGCAGTTCTCACATAAAGTCCAAGAAAATTGGAAGACTGAGAAAAGGGAAATCGCTGTATTAAATGCGGCGTGGAGAAGAATTCACGAAATGCCGCACCCAGAAAAAGGTGAATAGGGTTATTGACCTGCTTCAGAGGAGAACAAAAGGAATATTTAACAATATACAAAACACCATACGATCCTCAAGGCGAAAAAGGCGCGAGTCTTAAAGGAATATTTAACAATATACAAAACACCATACGAACCTCAAGGCGGAAAAGGCGCGAGTGACGACAGAACAAGCGATGGAATTCCCGAAGAATGAAAGGGAATATTTATATACCAAGTGGTTGAATTTCATGGCAATACACCGCAGACCGATGGACTTTCCTCTATTAAATATTCCCGCACTTTCTCCGTGTCTGCGGAATATTGTTAAATATTCTCACGGTTTCTTCGTGATATTGTTAAAAATTCCCACGGTTTCTTCGGGTATGCGGGATATCGCTAAATAATCCCACGCCTTTTTGGCCACTAAGGATTCCATTCGATCCCTTCGTCTGCCCTGCCTTACAGTGGAATTTTGATGACTTGATGTGCTACAATGTTGAATATTACCAAGTTTGACCGGATTCTATTTCATTTTTTCATGTTTCGTATGTAGTAAATATGAAGTAAAGGCACCCTAAGTAAGTTAACGATTGTTTCTAAGGCATATTTACGAGTCTCTTGAGCCATAAGTATAGGTCTATACAGATAATGTATTGATGGATATATATTTTTCTGGTATTGATTTATTTAACGATATTTTTTCACAAAAATTTAAGTTTAAATTGTTTAATCTACATAATTTGACGCCTCAAATTTTTCAAATCTTAAATTTATTTAAAAATTCAAAAAAATATTTTAAACAACAAAAAATCTTGAAATTATACTTTTATGTATTATAATAATAAAAAAATCTGTCTTTAAATTAAACTAAACTTATTTCTATACTTTTTAAAATACTCAATAATTTGATTTGTGTCTATTATAACATTTTTACTACTTATGTCAGCTAATTGAACCCTAGTTGGAACTTCAAAAGTGGCTCGTCTGAATGCATCCTTTCTTTACTTTACTAACCCATAGATGCCACAGGCTTTCCATGCTGTGACCCATATCACCATTGCAGTGGGACAGCCTAGCACTTCAGTATAGATCATGTCTTTGGCAGGGTAGTAATGGGTGAGAAGATTGCAAGCATATGAAAACTATAAAGTAGTAAATAAGCACAATCAAGATGGAAACAAATCATTAAAACCAACAATTTTAGAAGGTTGAACTACAGTTCCAGTACTTAACATAAAGTGGCCAAGAGGACCTATAACAACATAGATACGGCATTTCGTGGAATCTACTTTGTAAAACCACGCTTACTAGATGACAGCCAACTTACACAAGTGAAAAAAATATATATAAAGTTATATTAGAGAGATGCCTGTCAGCTTGAGGTGACTAATCCAAAACATAGATACGGCATTTCGTGGATTCTATATCGTAACACCACAAGTGCGAGATGGTAACCAACATACAAAAGTGAAAAAATGTATAACGTAATAGTGGAGATATGATTGTCATTTCGAGGTGACTAATCCAAACTATCAACTATGTTGTAGTTATGAATTTCCATTCCATAAGGGTTGTGCGTTATGCCACAGTTAGCTTGTAGTTATGAATTTCCATTCCATAAGGGTTGTGCGTTATGCCACAGTTAGCTTAGATAGTGGGTCACCGTTAGGACACAGGATATCAAGGGTGCAAAGGATAGATGTAGATGCAGTGGCATTATAGTTAGGATAGTTACAGGTGGCATGCCATATTAGTGACTGAGTTTGGAGAGGATATTTCCAAATTCACAAAAGAAATATCATGGTGGGCGGGATTACTGAAGGGGTGGTAAAATGAATGGGATATTAAGTAGAAGATCCTACTTCTTACTGGTTTTCTATGATATTCTAATGAGGAAAAGGGGTTGGTACTGCAGAGTGTTGTGAGTAAGGAGAAGATTTTATTTCTTAGTTATATGATATTTTGAGGAAAAGGGGTTTGTCAAATTGCATTTCACATTTTGTTGTGAAGGATGAGGACTTTTTTTTTTTAAGGGAAGTGGGATTATGATGGCTCATCTTTGTTTGAATCCAATCATGTGAGAGGATAAATTAGAAATTATGGATTTATTTATATAGATTTTTCAATTTTTTTAGTTAGACGTGCCATAGTTGAGTTTATTTTTATTTAAAGTTTTAATTTAAAATTTTGAAAAGGATAGTTAAGGGAAACCATTTTTCATGCTAATTATTAGTATTGAGAGCTTCATATTTTGATTTATAACTTGGTTATTAAACTTGATTTTTTATGTTTGCAACTATTTCATGTTTTCTCTTGCAATTATTTGTATAAGCGAAAGATATGTGAAGCTCTAGAAATTATAAAACATACTTGCAATCTTAATAGATATGGAAGTATGGAAGTGAGTAGGAGTTGGATCCCCTTACTTGCTCAAGAACCCAAGTCTTACAACCTTATCTAAAACCTCCCCCTGTTCCCATCTACCCTTAGCTCCCCATTGGACCTTCCCTCCGTCCCTCTCATTCTTCTCACTACATCTCCCTTCTCCTTATTCCTTCCATTCTATCCTTATTGATCCTAAACTTACTTAATATCTATGTCATCTAAGCAATCTCTAATAATTAACCATAATGATAATATTATTATTCCCTATAATAACTATTAACTATAATAATAATAATAATAATAATTATACAAATAATAACAATGATTATTAACTTTATTAATAATAATAATTATTAACTTTATTAATAATGATAATTATTAACTTATTGGGTTAGTTATAATTAGTATTAACTTATACAGTTAATAATATTGATTATTATCCCTATCATTGTTATTAATTAACATTATTATTAGTATTAATTAAATATTTAACACTAATAATAATAATAACTAAAATTATTAAGTTCATTATTAATTAATAATAATAATAATTATTATTATTATTAATTATTAATAATAATTAAACAATTATAATAATTAACTTATTAACAATTATTAACCTATTATTAATTATTAAACTTTATTATTAATAATATCAAGAACTACATGAAGATAGAATAGAAGCAATCAGAGTAGGAATGGGCTCTGGTTAGGGTTTACGCAGGTGGGCAGGATTGACAGAGGAATCCGCAGCCAGGGGACGGTTCCTCAGTCGGGGGACGGAATCCTCAGCCGGGGTCTGCGGTTATTTCGGCTGAACCGAATTTTGCAGCTTCGTGGTTTTTAATAAGAGAACTAGGGTTAAAACCTAGCCGACAGTACTGAACGGGATGGACGAGCCAGGGGGGGGGTGCAAACCCCTCCTTCAAGAATATAGTGATGGGAGAAACCAGTTCAGAAGGAATTCCAAAAGGAAACAAGGAAAACCTAGCCCTGGTAATGGGCAACTTATGGCAGAAGCGAATGAAAGGAAAATGCCTTCCTCGAGCTCAGAAAAAACCCAGGGATGTCATTCCCTTCAACAAACTGGAGGAATACAATAGCTATATGAAGGATCATGCATTAATCTGCAAATTTATCGGCTATTGGCCTTCAGAAAAGGAGTTAAATAGATGGATAGAACAACGATGGAAACCTCGGGGTCATATAGATCTTAAACTGGGAGCGCAGGGTTTCTTCACTGCTATCTTTACGAATCTGGAAGACAAGAACAGAATTTTTGAGGAAGGGCCGTACTTCTTGAACAATGCAGGTCTATTTATGAAGCACTGGGAAGAGCGGTATAACCCTGACAAAGAAAAACTAATGGATGCCTCGGTGTGGGTTAGGTTGTTTGGGTTACCTGATGAGTTTTGGGATCCGGAAATCTTGGAAGGAATAGGAAACTCAATAGGTAGCTTTGTCAAGACAGCAGAGGCCACCAGAAGAGGAAAGTATAATGCCTTTGCCAGAATTTGTGTTTTCATGAACTTGGCTGAACCACTCCCGGAAAATATCGAATTGGAATATCATGATGAAGTCTGGACGCAGCCGATCGATTATGAACACATCCCCTTTCGATGCCGAAAATGTCATGAATACGGCCACCTATATAGGCAATGCCCGCTGAATAAGGAGGAAGGGGGGAAGACAGATAAAGGTAGGGCAGCAGACAAAGAGGAAGGCCTCCAGCAAGTCTATAGAAAGAAAAGGCAAAATAAAGAAACCCTGAAACCCAAATTGCAAGAAACATCCAATACAATAAAAAGTCAAAATAAGTTTCAGGGGCTGCAAGATGACACGGAAGGGTATGAAATAAATCTGGATGATGATGAAGATCCAGAGAACTCGCCCATGGAGATTTCCCGAGAAGAGAAAGAGAAAGAAAAAAGCCCAAACAAACCGAACAAGGAACAAACAGAGGAAAAGGAGGCAGAAGAAACAGTGGAATCGCATATGGAAATTGAAAACCAAATGGAAAATGAGGCCGAAGAGGAAAAGTTAATGAAGAGACTACTCCAGGAGTGGAAATATCTGGATAATAGATTTATACCAGAAAAACAAAAACAGTTGTTCAAGGAAGCTTTCCAGAAATACAAGGAGCGGAAAGTGGAAAACTTGGAAAAACAAATAACGGAGGTTGGGGAGCAGGAGAAAGAAATGCTGGAAATGGGCAATGCTGGCAAAAGTAGCAGAAAAAGAGGTCGGAAAACGTTAAATGAAACCATCCAATCGGTGGGCGAAACATTGATCAACTCTGGTAAAGTGATACCTCTGTCAGAGGTATTTTTTCCTTCCTTCCAAAAGTTTTAAATGATTGTTGTCAGCTGGAATATTAGGGGCTTGAATAGTAAGGGAAAGCAAAGATATTTGCGAGATAAACTCAAAAAAGAAAAACCTAGCATTTTGATATTGCAGGAGACTAAAATTGGAGTACACCAGTTAGAGGAAATCATTGAAAAAAGTAGATTGAATTACAAAGTTATGGGACAGGATGCTATAGGTGCTGCAGGGGGAATAGCAATACTGTGGAATCCGAATGAAATCCTTCTAGATAATTGGATTAGTATGCATGGAATCTTGACCGGGCTGGGCAGGATAGTGGGGACCAAGGAACAGGTGGTCATTACAGGTGTTTATGGACCCACAAACCCTGGAGGAAAAGAAAACTTCATCAGGAGTTTAAGAACTATCCGACAACTTTTTTCTGTGCAACCTTGGATCATTGGAGGAGACTTCAACTTAATCAGATCCCTGGAAGAGAAAAAAGGAGGGGTTAGAAGGTTGGATCAGTTCATGGATAAATTTAATGAGATGATAGAGGACCTAAGAGTAGTAGATATTAAAACTATCAATGGAGTCTATACATGGAATAATCGAAGAGGAGGCAAGAACCAAATTGCCTCAAAACTGGACAGATTCTTAATATCTGAAGACATCTTGAACAAGGATATCTTTGTCGAGGCCAAGATTATCCCCTCCCTGGGCTCGGACCATTGGCCAATCCGATTGGAAATCGACATTAAAAAAAATCCAGGGTAAGAAGCCATTTCGTTTTGAAGCCTTCTGGTTACGGGATCCGGATTTCATAAAAAAGGTAGAAGAATGGTGGAATCAAAGTAGAGTGCAGGGTAGAGGAAAGATGCACACGTTTCATTTAAAACTGAAAGAATTGAAGATGAAGATTAAGAAGTGGAACAAGGAAGAATTTGGCAACATCTTGGAAGATAAGCAAAAACTAGAAAAGGAAATGGAGGATCTCCAACAGAAAATAATTTTGGAAGGCAGGACTGAGGAAAGCATCACCAAAGAAGGGATTCTGCTGGGAAGAATGGAAGAAAGACGAAAGCAAGAGGAATTTCTATGGCGACAAAAATCTAGAATTAAATGGCTTCGGGAAGGGGAAAGAAATACAAAATTTTTTCATCAGGCAATGGTTAAGCATAGACAGGGAAACAAAATTCTTTCCATTAAAGGGAATAATGGTATAAGGTTGGTGGAGCAAAAGGAAATTGAGCAAACACTAGTGGATCATCATAGAGGAATCCTTTCTGAACCCCAAGTGGATCGAGCGAGAGCTATTCAGGAGATCTGCACTGCTATACCTAGACTAGTTACGGAGGACCAGAACAAAGCCTTAATGAGGGCGGTTACTTTGGAAGAGCTGGAAGATACAGTGAAAGCAATGAGGAAGGGCACAGCACCGGGCCCGGACGGCTTTACAGTAGATTTCTACCAGGCTGGCTGGCATTTTCTTGGAAAAGACATATTGGATTTGGTAGAAGAGTCAAGGGTGCAACAGAAGGTATGGCCGGCTCTTAATTCAACCTTCTTTACTCTAATTCCTAAAGGAGAAAATATGGAGGATGCTAATGGCTTTAGGCCTATAGCTCTCTGTAATGTAGTGTATAAGATCATAACCTCTCTAATTGCCAAAAGATTAAAACCCCTTCTGGAAGGTTTAATCTCGGCGGAGCAAACTGGTTTTGTGGAGGGGAGACAGATTTTGGATGGCTTAGTTGTCTCTCAAGAAGTTATTCACTCCCTCAAAGATAAAAAACGAAAAGGAATGATGATCAAGTTAGATTTATCCAAGGCATACGATAGGCTTAACTGGAGATACCTTGAAAGAGTTCTGGAATGTTTTGGTTTTCACAAGAGATGGATTACATGGATCCATAATCTCATTTCTTCCCCTAACTTTTCAATCTTAGTCAATGGAAACCCTTCGAACACGTTTAATGCCTCCAGAGGTATTCGTCAGGGTGACCCGTTGTCCCCTTTCTTGTTTATTTTAGCAGCAGAGGGTCTAGGAAGGTATATTACTCAGGAAAGAGTAGCTCACAGATTAAAAGGACTTCGCTTATGGGGAGACAGACTTCCTCTAACGCATCAACAATTTGTTGATGATATAATGCTCTTTGGAGAACCAACTGTTAAGGAAGTCAAACATCTAAAGAAAATTCTAGACTTGTTTGCTGAGGCATCGGGACTTGAAATTAACCGGGATAAATCTTGTGTTTTTATCTTCAACACGGTGGATCAAGTGAAGACTCACCTTATTAGAATTCTGGGCTTCAAAATGGGTGAACTACCTACAAAGTATCTGGGTAACATGCTGGACTTCACTTCAAAAAGATTAAAGAACTGGCAGGGAATCTTAGATAGAATGAGGAAAAAAGTCTCGAGTTGGGCCTTTAGGGTCCTGAATGTTGCTGGCAGAATTGTTTTAGCTAAATCGGTTCTTCAGGCTATACCCATCTATCCCCTTTCAATTATGGCGGCCCCGAGAGGAGTTTATGGGAAGATTAGAGAAATTATCAGAAATTTCATTTGGAGAGGGTCGGAGGAAAAGAAGAAATGGGCCTTAGTGGCCTGGAATCAGCTTACAGAGAGGAAAGAGAGAGGTGGGTTAGGATTAAGAGACCCAGAATTGCTCAATCAAACACTGGGAGCTAAACTTTGGTGGAGGTGGTTGCAAGGGGGAAATGACCTCTGGAAATCAATATGGAGAACAAAATATCGAATGCCAGACTCACAGGTAGACATTCTAAGACAAGAAGAAACTCCTCGCGGATCCGCTGTTTGGGAATTGGCCAGTCAAAATAGAAACATTGTTGAGCAGCATGCGTTCTGGGAAATCAGAGGAGGGAATGAGGCTCACTTCTGGGACGACAGATGGCAGCAAAGAGAAAGACTGAACAATATGCAGAATCTTCATCAAATCAGAGGAAGAATTGAGGGGAACAGAATATGTGTCAAGGATTATTGGAAACCTGATAGCATGGATGACTGTTGGAGATCCTGGAAGGACCCGTTAGAGTGGGATCAGAATCTTAGTCCTGACCTGCAAACGGCATTCAAAAAGGAAATGAACTCAAGGAAAATCAGCGTAAGAGACGGAAAAGATATTCTACGCTGGGGTAATACCATGAGAGGTCTTTTCTCAGCTAAGGAAGCCTATTATTTGGTAAATTCTCACAATAACAATGATGGCCAGCAGGATTGGAGGAAAATTTGGGATCTAAATTGGTGGCCCAAAGTGACCACTTTCGCTTGGTTAGCTTCGAAAAACAAAATCTTAACATGGGACCGCATCCAGAAACGGGGTTTCTCGGGACCTTCGAGCTGCTATCTGTGTAAAAAACACGAAGAAAACAGAGATCATATTATGATCCACTGCCCGTTTATTAATCAACTTTGGTCTAATACCAAGCGCACCTTTAATAAACCCGGGGTGGTGGTTAGAGATTTTCTTGAAATGGTTTTCCGTTGGAGGGAAGAAACTTTCCACTGCAAAGTCATACAGAGAGCCTGGAATCTTGTATCAGGTTTTGTAATATGGCTGGTATGGAAGGAACGCAATGCTAGAATTTTCAAAAGTGTCAATAAGGAACCTGAGGTAATCTGGGAGCGGGTGGTAGAGGCGATGAGAGAAACCATTCTGGTGGAGAGATGGCAGGACGAAGATTGGAAAGCAGATCCAGGGGAGCAAGAAATTTTGAACAGACTCAACATTAAATCTGAGATGGTGCATTATCAATTAAGGAGAGAGCAGGACATGAGGATTAAAAGCCCAGACAAGTTTACCTATCCTAGGGGACAATTTATAAAACTAAATTTCGATGGGGCCTCTAAGGGCAACCCTGGGGATGCAGGGTTCGGGGGTATATTCCGTGACAGCAACAGACAAGTAAGATGGATATATGCCGACTGGGGAGGGAAGATGACCAACAATGAGGCCGAGTTTTGGGCTCTCCATACCGGATTAAGAATTGCTATCAGGAATGGGTACTCCAACTTGGATATTACGGGCGACTCCCAAATTGCCATTGAAATGGTAAAGAAACTCAGGAATGGCAAGGGGTGGGAAAAGGTGACAAAGAGCTGGCGCACAGCAGGTATCGTACAGGAGATAGCAGATATGATTAGAAGAATAGACTACTGTATCATTAATCATGTTAGAAGAAATGGCAATAAACCTGCGGACTGGCTTGCCAACTGGGGCAGCAGAGGCCAGGAAAGCAGGATAGATAGCCAGTGGAGGAATGCGGAGGCAAATAGAGAGTGGAAAGATCTGATCGCGCTCATTAAGGTAGATCATGATGGTGTTATCGGGGATCACACTTCGATCAATGAAAGGGATTATTAATTGGCGGAGGCACGATCGAACCATGGCCAAGGTTCGATTGAATAAGGTGCCAAGTGGCATGCAAATCCACACAATGATGAATCAGGAATTAAAAGGAGGTATTATGGCGGCAGAGGGGATGAGTACCAAAGATTACACATTTGATGCGATAATTAATACTCATCAGCTGAGTGGGGAGATTAACGAGGCGTCAGGGTACATTGCAGTGGACGTGATTACGGATGGAACGGCCGACGGTAGTGGGGTACCGGATCCGGATGGGAAACAGCCGGGAATTAAAATTCGGGCCTCGTTCTATGTTCACCATATTATAAATCTCCAAAGTCAAGAGAAACAGAGATCGACAAATAACCACCCTTGCGGGATAGTTCAGAAGCATTTCCATATTCTCCAGCAGAGGCATTCAAAGGGGAGAAATAATCAGAGAAGGAAGAGCGACAGGACTGCAGGTGGTATGGAAACTCGACAGAGAGGCCGTGGTGTAGGGGAGCGGAGTGCAGTTGATGAAGTTCGTGAGCAAGGGAAGGGCAAAAGTCCCATAGAACGAGACTCCCCATTCATAATTTGGGATATAGATGATGATGCAGAAGAGGAAGACGATGGAGTCTCTGGGAAAAGATTTAAGGAAATGCAAAAGAGGAGCTCGAAAGGTAGCACGCCCCAGCCGGTGACAAATTCGCCTATGCAGAATGCCTCTGAAGATAGGCGTTCGGGGCTTTGCAAGAGGGGTCGTCCACTGGGCAGTGGCCAAAGCAAAACGCAGAAGGGGGATAGGAACCAGAGCACGACAGAGCACGAGGAAGGGGAAAATTCTGGAAAGTGACAGCAGCAATCCGCGAAGCCTAAAAGAACAGTGATGCACCAAATTCGAGTGGCGGAAAAGGCCTTTCAAAACAATGCTGATCCTGATATTCGCAGGATAATGCAATATCTCGAAGAGGAGGCCATTCAGGAGCAATCGTCAGACGAGATGGAAGAATGGGCAACAATCCTCCACGACCTGGGCCACACTCGTGGTCGCAGGACTCTTTCCAAGCAGTCCCTACACTTGTATTGGGTAATGAAAGGCTTGATGGCGAAGGCCTTGGAACAGGTTGCCAAAGAAATGGCTGATTTACTTCAGAAGAAACCTGATATGAGCAAGGAGCTGAGCTATATTCGTATAGCCTTGTCAAGACAGGAGGATAAGATGGATGAAATTCTTCACCTTCTGAAGAGTGAACGTCCAGATCCTGTACAAGGAGACAGCCAGCCGAATCCTGCGCAAGGAGTCAGCCAGCCTGTGGAAAAGGAAAATGCTTGAAGAAAGATATGTTGAATACTGTTTCTCTGTTTTGTTCTGATTTTGTTCGTGTCTTTATAGATGAATAGTAGGAACAAAAATATAGTCATGAATAGGGTTTGCTGTAAGTTTCAAAACTGCTATGCTGTTTTAGCTACTTTGGTTAGACTGAGAGCCTATTACTTCTGGGCTGGACTGAAAAATTATAGATGGTTATTGACCCGGTTTCCCCTTGAGGGCGGGCCTCTATGGTTTGGACGATGTATCTTTTTGAAAAAATTTCAGTAATAGAATGAGTAATACCTGAGCTTACAAAAAAAAAAATATCAAGAACTACATATTACATAAGATAAATTGTCCAAATTAATAAAACTAAAATTTAATTCCCCTTAATAATTATTTTTTTAGGTTTGGTTTTCGACTCTTTCTCATTTCATTTCCATCCATTACATATTTGTTGCCTATCACTCTCGCTCTTCTCTGTAGGTATTTGTCTGATGATGAGTCTTGTTATAAACTCGAAATGTAAACATAAAAAGGGATATTGTGGAACTAATTTTGAACATATTTGTTGCCCATCATCTCTTCTCTCTAGGTATTTGTTTGATGATGAGTCTTGTTATAGACTCAATGTAAACGTAAAAAGGGCTACTATGGACCTAATTTTGAACACTAAAGATAATCATAATAAAATTTCACTTAGCAATGTGATTATTTATATTAATTTTAAAATATATATTTTCTTTAATAATGTGACCGCTTATATTAATTAAAAGATTTTTTTTAATAGTATTCTTTTCCCATCTTACTTTTGGGTAATCACATCTCGATTCACTATCCTTAGGATAGAGTCTACTTAGGTAAGGTCAAAATATCTTAGCTCTTTCCACTATCCCTATGATAGAGTCTACTTAGGTAAGGTCAAAACATCTTAGCTCTTTCCAAGTTATCAGTTGTTAGTATATCTCACTTGCAATTTGTTGGATATACTCTTAGTGCCATAGCGATACCTCAAAATTTGATCTTGATCTCGTCCAACTTACTTCAACAAGTCACAAATTAACCATGATTAAAAAAAATTGATAAGTATGCCTTATTGAGAACTAACCTAACTACATAAATATCATAAAAGCTTAGGAAATTTGTACTTTACATATGTTATCTGCTTTCAACTCCACTCTCATAACTTGCAAAGTAGATATAATGTAGAACATGCAACTTATAATTCTAAATAAGAACATGAGATTGTGAAAAATCCAAATTTATAAAGAGAAAATTATCTTTGTGATATAGATTAACCTTTTTATAAATTGTAATAATTCTCATTGAAATTTGTTTATTGAAAATATATTATATTTTGCTTATAAATATAGGAAAAAATGTTTTCTTAATTTCTTGATAATAAGAAAACTAATTAATATTTATTTAAATGATTTTTTTATTAATTAATAACAAACAAAAAAATGTATTTGACTATGCTACTATATTATTTAATGTGGTACTGTATTATTTAATATGGTAAATGTTGTCATATAATATTGTGTAATAAATAATAATAATAATAATTGTATGTCTAAGGGTGGCAAGAAAGGGAGGGGTGATCATTTGTCTCGATAAAAAAAGATACAATATACTTGGGGACTAGGAGTGGCATCCAACAATCAACCATAGTTCTTTTCTCTTTGAAAAGGTTTAGGACTAGCTATCAAAAAGAAGATCCACGAGTTTGAGAGGGTAAATGCTAGCACAATTGCAACCACTTTGCCATTACGCTTCAAATTCTCCTACAAATTCAATAGTTTTAAAAAATTGAACTTTATCATGTCCTTAGGAATTTGTATTCAACAACGGACGCTTTAGCTAATAAACAAACCATATTGGACCAAGGGATAATTGAATTGAATAATAGATGTTTATTAAATTACTATTTCCATAAATTTTCTAAAGAGAAAAAAGGGAAGAATTATTTGGATTAATGAGTAATTTCAAATGTTGATATATGAGGAGTTGGTTCGAGTATAAAGGCTATAGAGGCAATGACCCATATGGTTTGAAAGTTGTCATTTATTGCCTGGACTTGGAAACCACCCCTCTAGTGCTCTTGTTGTTCTCGCATCCACTGATGTCATGTGAAGAAAACTTTCAAATGTCTTGTGTATTCATTTCCCTACGTTGGAATTCAAATTTTTAATTGGTCGAGGAGTTTTCAATGTTCAAATCGCCTCATCTTGGCACTATTTTTTTAACTCATATGAATTTGTATCTCCAACAAGAATTTTAAAGCCAAAGAGACATGGGTGAGCCACTCCTACATTCAATTGTTACAAGGAAGGGGGTCAGAGGTCATGATGGATACAATAGTCTTGGCAACAGGACCCTCAAGGATTATATTCAATGGAGAATTTTTTATTTCACCCTTAGGGCTCTGAACCAAGCAAGGATTTTTTCTAGAGAATTTGTGGCAATTAGAGTCAATATCTATAAGCAGGTCTTGACGTTGTGCAATTTTTCCATGGAGAATGTTTGTCCCTCTTCTCGTGACAATGAAAACATCAATGTCAATCAAATAATGGACAAGGTTATACAAGAAATGGAAGGCACATTAAGCACCTTCAACTAATGAAATGAGGCTAAAGGAAAAGCTCAGAAATCCATCCAACCGTTAACCAATTCTAAGCTTCAATCGATGCAGGTCGAAATTGACCACCTGCAAAGTGAACTCAAGGCTAAAATTTTAGCCATTCACTGCAAATTAGAAGAGATGGAAGACATGTTTGTCATAGGATTTTGGATAGCACAAGAAACAGTCAAACCTAGTGAAGACACTACAAGGAATAAAGGG
Source organism: Pinus tabuliformis (assembly GCA_031772625.1). Classification (NCBI taxonomy): domain Eukaryota; kingdom Viridiplantae; phylum Streptophyta; class Pinopsida; order Pinales; family Pinaceae; genus Pinus; species Pinus tabuliformis. The sequence continues at coordinate 1,009,416,076 of CM062809.1, forward strand.
AAGAGGATTCAAGATATAGAGTAGCAAGATTTGTTAATGAGATCCAATTTTGAAAGAAGTCCCTAGCTTGCAAGGATATATTTTTTATAATTTCTTCTCCATTTTAGTTTCTAATGTTATATAATTTCTCTCTATTTCAAGGAGTTTGCTACAGAGTATATAATAGGCATCTATTGAGAATTTTAGAAAAAAATGTCATAAGCACAAGCTTCTTATGTTTTGGACATCTAAAAGTAGACTTATAATGGAGCTGGATGAAATATGTAAGGATTCCGATCCGAAATTGAGTTGTTTTTGGTTTAGAAGAACAACAAGAAAGTCTCAATTTGATTTTTCCTTGGTCAAATTGAGAAAAAATGAATTTCCATATCATAAAACAACTTGGATGTAGCTAACTTGTGTGGCATGGCTTGTGTACTCATTTTACTCAGTAAATTTGAGTTAGAGGGCTTAGAGTTTAGTTAAGCATGCGTGATTGCTAATTCGTAGCAAGCAAGGTCAATTATTTCAATTTGTGTTCCATTAAACTAGTTCTAACTATTGATAAAACTAGTGGAAGGATATTTGTACAGTGGGACAATAGTTTAACTCAATGATTATCCAATTAACTCATCAATCAACCCAAAATAACTAGTGCATGTAGAGGATTCAAGTTCCCCAGATGTGGTGGATATTCCAAAGAAGTTTAACATTAGTTGTAGACTATTTTGGAGTGTGCAAGTTGATTCGGATCTTGGGGGGAGGCCCCTAAGATCTGAAAAATTGAAATTGCGAGAAGAAAAAGAGTAGGATGCCTAATAAACAAAACCACAATTAATTTTTTTATTAAAACATATAATAATTGTAAGGACTACATTGTGGTGGACAATCTATCCTTTTACAAAATGTGACTTGTTACTTGTAGTATTTTCAGTTACAATACCACGGGTCAATTCCATGGGTGAATGAATACCATGGGCGGATGTTACAATACCACGAGTCAATTCCATGGGTGAATGAATACCATAGGTGGATGTCACAATACTACGGGTCAATTCCATGGGTGAATGAATACCATGGGTGGATGTCACAATACATGGGCAAATACCATCGGTGGATGTCACTTACAATACCGTGGGTGGATAAATACCATGAGTGGATGCCAGTTACAATACCATGGGTAAATTCCATTGGTGGATGAATACCATGGGTTGATGCCATTTTCCATTCGGATCATTCCTCCCTCCTTAAGAAGCAATGGTCCCCACTGCGTGAAGTTCCCTCCAGCGAAGCCTTTGTTGAATATGAAGAACCACTAAAGAGAAGGGTTTTATGTGGTTAACCCATAACAATGATGAACAAAGATCCGAGGATAGAGATACCCTGTAATGCTTGTGACCAACTGTGATACTAATAGTGTTGTAGATCTAACCCAGAATATTATAGATCTGATATGAAATAGCTCTGATACCACTTGTTGTAGATCTAATCCAAGAATATTATAGATCTGATATGAAATAGCTCTGATACCAATTGTTGTAGATCTAACCCAGAATATTAGAGATCTGATATAAAAGTATAAGATAATGCAAAGAAACCCAGAATTAATATGAAATGATACTTTATTGATCAAACCCTTAAAGTAGGGCAACACCATATATTCACTCCTTAAGGAAGGAGAACACTCCACAAGCCATATGCCTGTTCATACAAGAATACTTCTCTTCATCTTCATATGTGGAGTCTCTAGCCTTTATATAGGCCTCATACATACAATACCATGCATCATTACCATGGTTTCCTCATACCATCAACTAATACCATGAGCCCATTACATTATTATTAACTACTTGTGGTCCCTTACATGACATGGGTTAACCACCTTATTTATTACTATGGCCCATCCCATTATTACATTATTACCTTGGGTACCTCCCTTGGTACCCCATATTATCCCCCCTAGGTACATAACATTCCACCCCCCTAAACATGTTTCGTCCCCGAAACATGGGAAGAACATAAATAATAAGATCTACTCAAGAGAGTAGTCCACTGATACCATGCACTTGCATCTAGCCATCCAAGAGAAAGGTGAACCCTCGATCTCGCTGGTGCCTCGCTCGCTTGAGATGGAAGTTGACCGTGGCAGCTCTTCTGTGTTGATGTGCAGTGGGTGGATCTTCGCTCCTCACTATCCGTCATATGGGGGTTGTTGTCCTTGTGGCTAATTGGTTGTCATCTTGTTGGTTGTTGTCTTGCGGGGTGATGTGGGTGATGATATGTTGAAGTTTTAACCCACGGTGTCTTTTTCTTTAATTCACCCTGCTGTGGTGCCTGTTGTGGTGTCTTCTTTTCCAATCTGACTTCAACCACTGAACCCTCATCAGATGTGTCAGCACTTGTTACCTTTTCTGCTTCCGCCTATGTTTTTGTTTGATTGTCGATCATCACTGGCTCATCATCAGATGTATAAGTGTCATTCCCTGGAACATCTTCTGCTTCAGCCTCCATGTTCTCTACCTGTTTATGGATGGAAATATCCTGTAATGTAATTTTCTTCTTTTTATACCATAGCTTCAGGAATTTCTTCTGCACATTAATATTGATAGTACCCATGGATTCCATCCAAGGATATCCCAAAACAACATCCATATTATCCATCTCGGAAGCATAAAAATCACCATGCAACACATATTTATCCATAGAAATCTTCAAATCCTTATAGATTTGAACATCCTTACCATCCACCTGTGTATGTTCAATTTGTTTTGCTGGTACTTGCAATTTTTTTGCCAAGTTAACATTGATAAAATTATGTTTACAACTAGGATTGATAGAAACAATGATATTCTCCTTCTGAATCAAGCCATGAACCTGCAATAAGGAGACACCCGTAGCAATTAACCCCTTATGTGTCTCATTCTCCTTTTTTCTAGCCCTAGACCATTTGTCCAAAAAGACTTTTTCAAATTTTGCATCTGAAAGTTTGCTCAACTGCTTTTGGTCAAGTGATGACCACCAATTTATAGCCTCATCTCTCAGATTAAGCGACATTGAAACCTTCCAATATTGCCCTTTTATGGACTTGTGTGTCTGTATGAATTCTTCAATAGTAGGATGATCATCTTTCCTTGTAAAATATAGCATCTCCATGAAGAGGGTTTGAGAAAAATTCCTCACTTACTTGGCGAAAATTTGAAAATGTCACAATTTCGTCAATATTGCTCAGAATCCCTATTATAACATGTTTTTAGAAATGGAACAACCATTCTGCATCTGCCCATGTGATAGAAATCCTGATTCAGACACTGGAATTTCAGATCTGCGCTGCTACTCTCCCGACGTCACCCAAAATTTCTGCAAAAAGAGCTGATTTTAAATAAGCGATATCTCCCTTATCCGGACTCCGATTCGACTGATTTTTTTTTTGAAATTGGGTATTTTTTCTCAAAGAATCCAGATCGGCAATTAGATTTTGCAGATTTTGTACTAGGACGTCTAGATCTGCGCCACAATGTCGCTGCCCTGAAAATTGTCTACAACCCTACTGATTTTTAGATCATTGATATCTCCTTCATCCGGAATCCGATTCGACTGATTTTTTTTTTGAAATCAGTTGTTTTTTCCCAAAGAATACAGATCTGCAATTAGATTCTACAGATCTAGCACCAAAACATACAGATCTGATCTGCAAAGTCGCCGCCTCCGAAACCCTGCAAAAATGAAAAAAAATCTCCACGTTTTTGCCCAAGAAAGAGCTCCAATACCAATTGTTGTAGATCTAACCCAGAATATTATAGATCTGATATGAAATAGCTCTGATACCACTTGTTGTAGATCTAATCCAAGAATATTATAGATCTGATATGAAATAGCTCTGATACCAATTGTTGTAGATCTAACCCAGAATATTAGAGATCTGATATAAAAGTATAAGATAATGCAAAGAAACCCAGAATTAATATGAAATAATACTTTATTGATCAAACCCTTAAGGTAGGGCAACACCATATATTCACTCCTTAAGGAAGGAGAACACTCCACAAGCCATATGCGTGTTCATACAAGAATATTTCTCTTCATCTTCATATGTGGAGTCTCTAGCCTTTATATAGGCCTCATACATACAATACCATGCATCATTACCATGGTTTCCTCATACCATCAACTAATACCATGAGCCCATTACATTATTATTAACTACTTGTGGTCCCTTACATGACATGGGTTAACCACCTTATTTATTACTATGGCCCATCCCATTATTACATTATTACCTTGGGTACCTCCCTTGGTACCCCATATTATCCCCCCTAGGTACATAACATTGATACCCTGTAATGCTTGTGACCAACTGTGATACTAATAGTGTGCGGCCTAGCAAATGGACTTCGATGAAGTGCGGGTTTGTGGATGACCCATAACCATGATGAACGAAGATCCGAGAATAGAAATACCCTGTAATGCTTGTGACCAACTGTGACACTGAAAGTGTGCAACCTAGAAAATGGACTTCAACGAAGTGTGGGTTTGTGGATGATCCATAACCATGACAAATGAAGATTTGAGGATAGAGATGCCCCGTAATTCTTGTGACCAACTGTGATACTAATAGTGTGCAGCCTAGCAAATGGACTTCGATGACAAGGATTTTGTGCGGTTGACCCATAACTGTGATGTTGTTTGTTGATGAAGTAGTAGGTGCCTACATAGCCTGGGGTGGGAGGGCACATCTCGAAATAACCGAAGCCAAATTTTGCTATGATGAAACTAATGAATGTGAAGAAGGTGCCTACTAAAGAGGGGTGGGAGGGCACGTCTCTAATGGGAACCCGCTTTGAATGCTACTCTAGACATAAAATAGACATAACTCAGTCAATATAACTCAGAATATTTATTATAACCTGTTTTTGGAAGTAGAAGGATCATTTTGCATCTTCCCATGTGTTGGAAATCCTTATCTGGACACTCTAGAATCTGAGATTCGCACTGCAATTTTTCCGTCGTCACAAAAGTTCTTAAAAAATATTTGATTTTAAATCAACGATATCTCCCACATCAAAACTCTGATTCGACCTTTTTTTTTATAAATTTGGTGATTTTTTAAGAGGAGCTCAAATCTACAATCCTTTTTCTTAAATTTTGCACAAAAACTTCAAAAAATGATAGGAGAGTTGTCAACTACCAATTGTTGTCACAAAAAAAAATCTACAACATAGCTGATTTTAAATTAGCGATATCTCTCTTATCCATACTCTAATTCTGCTGATTTTTTTTTTTGAATTTTGGTATTTTTTTCGCAAGGAATCCATATTTGTTACTTGTTTTTGTAAATATTGTACCAAATGTTTCAGATCTGACCTGCAAACTCGCTGCCCAAAAAAAAAAATTCCTACAAAAAAATGAAAAAAAGAAAAATTCTTCCTGCTTGACCCAAGAAAGTGCTCTATGGAGGTCGTAGTGCATGCCTGAAGTTTGTTGAATATTTTTTGCAAAAATTTGAAATTGAAATATGCATGAAACCCTAATTGCCATGGAATCGTAACCTTCTCTAATACCACTAATCTGGATCTTGGGGGGAGGCCCCCAAGATCTGAAAAATTGAAATTGCGAGAAGAAAAAGAGTAGGATGCCCAATAAACAAAACCACAAAGAACTTTTTTATTAAAACATATAATAATTGTAAGGACTACATTGTGGTGGACAATCTGTCCTTTTACAAAATGTGACTTGTTACTTATAGTATTTTTTAGTTACAATACCATGGGTGAATTCCATGGGTGAATGAATACCATGGGTGGATTTCACAATACCACAAGTCAATTCCATGGGTGAATGAATACCATGGGTGGATGTCACAATACTGTGGGTCAATTCCATGGGTGAATGAATACCGGTGGATGTCACAATACCATGGGAAAATACCATGGGTGAATGAATACAATGGGTGAATGTCACTTACAATACCATGGGTGGATAAATACCATGAGTGGATGCCACTTACAATACCATGGGTAAATTTCATGGGTGGATGAATATCATGGGTTGATGTCATTTTCCATTCGAATCACAAGTGTTGCATGCAACCAGATGATCTACCTTTGTAATTTCACAATCAAATAGAGAAAATTCTTAAATAATAGGCGCCTAATTCCTCAGGAATTGCATAAGGAAATAATGGATCAAGTTGAGGCATAATTTGACTAAATATGGGTTAAAGATTCTCATTGAGCAAAGAGATAGGTTATTCACTTACAAGTTAAGCTCAGATTGAGCTAGCAATTTTAATACATCTATATTCATTTATTAATGCAAGCAGGCATAAGGGGTTTTAATGAATTTCTTTCCCCTAAAATAATATTGTGCATGTGTGTTATTTCTTATTGCATGTGTGTAATTGTTGTTCTAAATTGTGCATTGAATTTTGTAGATTGGTAGAGTAGGCTTGTGTCTCTTGATTTAGATTAAAATTTCTTAAGAAATTGCAATTTTACATCATAAATATACATGGTATCAGTGTTGGATTCACATTAGAACAAGAATTTTTGAAGTTGTTCCTCAAGAAGTTCGAATTTGTAGCTTCAATGTAGTAGGATATCTTTAGAGTTAGGAAGATAAACTTCAACAGGCTGAGATTAGAGTATGCATTGTAGGGCAGCTTAAATTTCATTACATGGAAGGATCACATGGAGGAGGTGCTTGATGACAATGGATTGTTGGAATATGTGAAGAAAAACATCGCAAAACCACATGCATATAATGCACAAAACCTATACCAATGGAAGAATTATGTAGCCAAGGCAAGACCACACTGTCTCAAATATCCATGGGAAAGAAACTCTTTGGTAATGCGGAAGGAACTGACAAAGCTATTAGAGAATAGAAATGATCATAGAAAACTAACCCTTAGAGAAATACTTTGAAAAATTAAAATGGAGAAGAATGATACTATCTTGTAGTATCTCACCAAATTTACACAAGTTTGGGATGAGCTTGGAGTGGTTGGTGTGACTGTCATAAAAGAGGACCTAGTGAGACTAGCTCTTCTAGGCCTTTCGAAAAGTTGGCATAGCTACGAAGGCTTGGTGAATGGAAGGGAAAATTTACCGAAGTGGGACAGGTTGTGATTTGACTTGGGAGAAAAATAGCTCAAGAGAAATAACTGGGATGGAACTTCATCCAAAGTAAAGGACGAAGAAAATTTTGCATTGTTTGGAAAGGGAAAGAAGGAAAAAGGGAAGAAATCTCAAACCAACCCAGAATCCAGCCAAGAGGGGAAAAAGAAAGAATTTTCCAAACTAAAATGCTTTAATTATCATGAACTTAGGCACTATTGTTAAAATTGGCAACTAGGGCCAAACTCCATGCAGGTCATCTTAGTAATGGAAGCTGATATTTTTCTTCAATCCCTCTCATCGAGAGGTTGTAGGATTGATCTAAAGATCATCCGATTCCAATAAGTATTCATGGAGATATGAATTTATTTGTGCTATGCGACAATTCGTCAAAGTGGGCCAGCAACCAAATAACCCCCTCTTTTGCTCTACATTTTAGTATAAATAGAAGAGTACTTTAAGTCATTCGAGATACTCACTCTTGTGATATATCTTTATCCTATTTTTCGGTTTGATGAACATGAGATCTAGAGGGAGTGCCCTATGATATACACTGGCCTAATGATGCCCTAATCAATTATAAAAGGAAAAAGCCTCATGATGCCCTAATGCCCTAAGGAAGATCAAATCACAGCCATGGAAGGAGACACTCTAGAACATTGTCAAGAATGTGAAGGATGACCCTATTACGCTTCAAGGAGAGACCTATATGCAAAGAAACCTAATGCTGTCCTAAAGGGGTCATATCCGCAGAGAAAGAAGACTCCTAGGCTGTAGTCAATGAGGGTTTCATTGGCACCAAAAGGAGGCATGTATTTGCTGTAAAAAGAAAGGCTTGACAAGCTCTAATCGCAATCCAATCAAGTGTCACAATCTGGTGCCCTAAAAATAGTCAAGGGAGAGATGCACACACAGTAAAGGAGGGAGATATACATTGTCCAAGGAAGGGAGTTAATCTGCAGTTTTAATGTAGTCAAGACACACTATTACATAGCCCAATCTAGGAGCACTAATCCGCAATTGATGAGGCTCCTATCTACCCTAACAACAGTCCAAGAAGGAGGTTCAAGACACTACTAACAAGGTTCCTAGCAGGTGTCAAATTTTCCATTAAACTGTTGTCCAAATAGAAGTTTAAGATGTGTTTCGGTATGCCCTCATCTGATGTCAAACGAGGGCCAGTGTTGTCCTTTGTCACATTCCCAATGGAGGACATCTTGGCTACAACAAATATAGGAGGAAAACCTTAATTAAAGGAGCCCTTATCTATGTATGAAAGGACCCTTAGACACAACAAGGAAAGTGGATCTAAAACTGCAGCAAGAGTTATTGTATTACATCAAGATGCTTGGACATGATTTGTTCCTAGGAATGTTTACTTGGTTGGTGAATCAAAGTGCTGACAACAAAGTCAAGTATAACAAACAACGTTGTAACAAGATTATGTCTAGGTATGTATAAAGGGTTCATGAGACCTATTGGAAGAATCTCTTGCTACAAATAGCTTCTTTACTAGGCTGCAAGCCATAGCAAGCAGCTAAGGCTGTTCCATGACAGAGCTACAGTATTGCCATATGCAGCATGTAGGTGACAGCAAGACAGTGGTGCAACTGATGATGAAGTGCAGCATAGCAGTCATTGAGTACAGATCAGTGATGGTGCAACATTGAGTGCAGATCAGTGATGAGTACAACATTAGGTGCAGATCTGTGATAAGAGTAGCTCAATGATTGGAGTAGAACAGTGATAGGAGAAACACCATGAAATGCATAGTATGTTCATTAGGTCTAGCACTGTGATGATAAGTGAAACATGGTGCAGCACGGTGAGGTGCAACAAGTGGACGAGATGCAGCGCTATGATAGGTGAAGAAGTCACCTTAGAGAGTCAGTTGAAGCAGCATGTCTTCAACTAATCTCATGTAGATATAGAAAGTCAAAGTGTTGACTTCTGTTGTAAATGTACTCTCTCTCTCTCTCTCTCTCTCTCTCTCTCTCTCTGTTGAATTATTGAAGAACATAGAAGAAGAATTGATCAAGGGTTTCCCCACATTGGGGTTTGTCCATGGCTAGCGCCACATCTTGTGTCCTCTTGTCTTGGCTTGTCTTCTGTGATTTATGTTTATGTTCTCTCTATAGTTTACTTTAATGCTGATGTGATTGCTAATTTGGAAAAGATATTGAGCTAACTATGAAAATTGAAATAAATTTCTCTAAGCATAGAACATACCTAAAATTAGCATGGTATCAGAGCTGAGGTGAAGACAATACCCAAGCAAGAGTGAAAGAGAAATCACCGAAGACAGTTGGGAAAGGACAAAAGGATCATTGGATTCCTCATCCCTCTTCAAATTCACCAAGGGTGAAGTCGAAGCAGAGAATATTATCAGAATGGCGCAGCGGAATTTTCTGATGGCCTACATAAAGATCACTTCACTGAGAAGTCCGGATCTAAGGGTGGAAGGAAAGGCAGATGCCTTGGTTTCAATAAGTTCGGACATTATGCGAAGGAGTGTCTGAATGGTAGAGACAATCTCTTGATGAAGATAGCAATCATTCCAGGGACATCTTCAATGATCAAAGGAATGATAGGTAATCCAGGTCATCAAGGAAATGGCTGACTCTTGAAAGAAAGCAAGGAACCGCAGGTATGAATAATCAAATGTTGTTTTTATGATAAAGAAGCATTATCTTGTATTGGCCCTCTACTTAAGATTCTTTAGCAATCAGGCATATTGATTGTAGTGCTTCAAGGCACTTCATCGGATAGAAGGGTGATGTCTCTCTAATTTAGTAGAGATGGAAACATTCGTGGGATAATACTTGGAGCTGATTCCACCTATTCCGAAAACGGTGTTACCCCTCAATTGAATGAGGGTAACTCGATTCATCTACAGAATCTCTTTTATGTACTTGATCGCAAGAAGAACATGTTTTCCATTTCGATAATGAAACTCATAGGTTTCAAGGTGGAATTCATCGATGGAAAGGTACATGTTTGAAAATAGAATTTTCAAAGATGCTTTTACTCATGGGTTCAAGATTGGAAATTTGTACAAAGTTGCAGGATGGTCCATTGGGGACCATGTTAGTTGACATATCTCATCTATATCACCCGAGGTCTATTATGGGGCCCTAACCTATGTGAGTCAGATGGTAACAAGGATGCTTGAATTCTATAAGAGCATGAAGCTACATGTCTGAGATGTATCGAAGGAAAATCTTACAAGGGGACCATTCCCCTCATGTAGCAAGTCCATAGGTTTGGAACAACCCGAGGGGTTTGAGATTTATGATCAAGAATCTCATGTATATAGGTGGAAGAAAGCCCTCTATGGCTTGAAGCAAAACACCCCGGGCATAGTATGAGAGGATTGATAGCTGTCTGATGAAGCTGAGACTCACTCAGAGTGAAACCAATCCACACCATTACCGGAAGGTTGTGGATGATAGATCTCTCATACTGGCACCTTATGAGGACAACCTATTTCTGACAGGTTTAAACCCTCTCATTTGTAGAAGTAAGAGGGAGTTGGATTCCGCATGTTGAATGATAAAATGCAAGCCTATGACTCCCTCGAGGATCTTAACTTTCAAAAGTTATATGGTACTGACGTCGAACTAGATTTGGGAAATGCCTCTAAGTTTCATAAACTCATTCGCGTTGATGTTCTTGGTGAACTTCCATCCAGACATATGTTTTGCAATTAGCATGGTGAGCTCATATGTGGTTGAGCCTCACTATATTGGTGCCAAGAATCTTCTTAGATATCTTCGGGGCACAATCTCTCATGGATTGAGATACAGTGCCAGAAATATGAAACTGCATGATTATTCAAATGCTGACTATGTAGACAGTGTGGAGGAACACTAGAGCAGTTCTCAGTGATGGTTCTCTTTGGATTCCACTTCAATATCATGGATGAGCAGGAAGCAGAAGTCGATTGTTATAAGCACCACCGAGACCGAAAACATATCTACGAGTATGATCTTGTATGAAGTTGCCTGGTTGAGGAAGAAATTCAGTGAGCTGTTTGTACATATGATGAATACCATTGTGATTCTTTGTAATAACCAGGGGGGATTCGATTATTGAGAAATCTCATATTCAATGATTGCTCTAGTAGATAGACATCAGATACTACCTTATCTGGGATATGGTAAGTTGATGAACGAGGAAGCTTCATCGCATTGAGATTGATGTACAGGTCACATACACTTTGTCAAAGGCCCAGGGAAAGATCAAACTTGTGATTTTCCCAAACGACTTGGATTCGTTGAGAGACCCTTGTAAAAGGGTCCTACATGTTGCATACATTGAGCTTCGGGAGCTTTGGGGGGCTTGGGGTACTAACTGGAGTGACATGTGACCACAAGGTGACTCAACCTCTCATATGATCAATGAGTAGGGGAATGAGGATAGGGACCATACTAGTACTATCAATGGATGCATCCTTGTATCTACCACACTCCTTATGCTAGGATGACCTCCATTAATCTGTGATCAATGAAACTGATATGGGATCAATATGAATGGTTTGAGACACTCTATTGTGATATTGATCTGGGATCAATAAAACTAACTTTAGGTCAGTAAGAGTGATGTGACACACTCTCTTTAGATAAAACTAACTTTCGGTCAGTAGAGAATGGCATGAGAAATTCTCGATCAATTCTTCTTCTTCATGGTTTAGTAGAGTAGAGCCAAGTAAAGCAGAGCTTAGCAGAGCAGAGCTGAGTAGTGTAGGGCACTGATGGCATAGATAGTATAGTCGGGCATATGGATCACCGGGTGGAGTTCTCCCTAGTTGAGAGGGAGTGTTAAAATAGGCAACTAGGGCAAAAATCCATGTGGGTCATATTATTAATGTAAGTTGATATTTTTCTTGGATCCCTCTCATCGAGAGGTGTAGGATTGATCTAAAGATCATCCGATTCCGATAAGTATTCATGGAGATATGAATTTATTTGTGTTATGGGACAATTCGTCAAGGTCGGCCAGCAACCAAATAACCCCCTCTTGTGCTCTACGTTTTAGTATAAATAGAAGAGGACTTTAAGTCATTTGACACACTCACTCTTGTGATCTCTCTTTATCCTATTTTTGGGTTTGATGAAGATGAGATCTAGAGGGAGTGCCCTAGGATATACGTTGGCCTAATGATGCCCTAATCAACTGTAAAAGGAAGAAGCCTCATGATGCCCTAATGCCCTAAGGAAGATCAAATCATAGCCATGGAAGGAGATACTCTAGAATGTTGTCAAGAAGGTGAAGGATGATCCCATTACGCTTCAAGGAGAGACCTATATGCTAAGCAACCTAACGCTGTCTTGAAGGGGTCATATCTGTAGAGAAAGAAGACTCCTAGGCTACAGTCAATGAGGGTTTCATTGGCACCAAAAGGAGGCATGTATTCACTGTAAAAATAAAGGCTTGGAAAGCTCTAACCGCAATCCAATCAAGCGTCACAATCTAGTTCCCTAAACTCAGTCAAGGGAGAGATGCACACACAATCAAGGAAGAGAGTTATACGCTGTCCAAGGAATGGATTTATTTTGTGGTTTTAACATAGTTAAGAGGCACTATTACATAGCTGAATATAGGAGCCCTAATCTGTAGTTTGACGAGGCTCCTATCTACCCTAATAGCAATCCAAGAAGGAGGTTCAAGACATTCCTAACAAGGTTCCTACCAGGTGTCAAATTGTCCATTAAACCACTGTCCAAACAGAAGTTTAAGATGCATTCTGGTATGCCCTCATCCGCTGTCAAAGGAGGGCCAGTGTTGCCCTTTGTCACAGTCCTAATGGAGGACATCCTAGTTGCAGAAAATATAGGAGGAAAACCTTAATTGAAGGAGCCCTTATCTATGTATGAAAGGACCCTTAGACACAGCAAGGAAAGTGGATCTAAAACTATAGCAAGAGTTATTGTATTACAACAAGATGCTTGGACATGATTTGTTCCTAGGACTGTTTACTTGGTTGGTGAATCAAAGTGCTGACAGCAAAGTCAAGTATAGCAAACAACGTTGTAACAAGATTATGTCTGGGTATGTATAAAGGGTTCATGAGATGTGTTGGAAGAATCTCTTGCTACAGCTAGTTGCTTTACTAGGCTGCAAGCCATAGCAAGCAACTAAGGCTATTCCATGACAGAGCTACAGTATTGCCATATGTAGCATGTAGGTGACAGCAAGACATTGGTGCAATTGATGATGAAATGCAACATAGCAGTCATTAAGTACAGAATAGTGATGGTGCAACATTGAGTGCAGATCAGCGATGAGTGCAACATTAGGTGCAGATATGTGATAAGAGCAGCTCAATGATTGGAGCGGCACAATGATAGGAGAAACAACATGAAATGCATAGTATTGTCATTGGGTCGAGCACTGTGATGATAAGTGCAGCATGGTGCAACACAGTGAGGTGCAACAAGTGGACGTGATGCATCACTATGGTAGGTGGAGAAGTCGCCTTAGAGATTCAGTTGAAGAAACATGCCTTCAATTGATCTCATGTAGATATAGAAAGTCAAAGTGTTGACTTCTGTTGTAAATGTACTATCTCCCTCTCTCTCTTCTGAACTATTGAAGAACATAGAAGAAGAATTGATCAAGGGTTTCCCCACATTGGGGTTTTTCCTTGGCTAGTGCCACATCTTGTGTCCTCTTGTCTTGGCTTGTCTTCTGCAATTTATGTTTATTTTCTATCTACGGTTTAATTTAATGTTGATGTGATTGCTAAGCTAGAAAAGATATTGAGCTAACTATGAAAATTGAAATAAATTGCTCTAAGCATAGAACATACCTAAAATTAACAACTATACTACAAAGTATTGACACAAAACGTCTAGGAAGAAGAAATTAGAAGGAGGAGTAGGTGAGGCATTGGCTTCACAGTTTGAGCTAGACTTCACCCTTATCACATGCTTGACCAACACTATGATGAGGGAGCGTGTGGTACTTGGATTTCAGTGCCTCATTCCAAATGACAGGGTGTAGAGAGTTTTTTAGTGACCTGGAGGAGAAAGATTTCTAGATGCATATTGTGCTTGGGGACAACGAAGGTACAATGCTACTAGGATTGGTACATTAACGTTTCAAAGGGAGTCAAGATGCCCTCTTCACCTCAAAGATCTCATGTTTGTTTCAGACCTAAATAAGAACCTCATATTTGTAGTAGTTTTGAAAGACTGTGGTTATGATGTAATCTTTAGCAAAGGGAAAGCATTCTTGAGATGCATTGCCATTGGATAGGTGAAGCAGATAGGGGTTTGTATGAAGAACATGTACAAGTTGGATGTGGAAGATTGTGCTACAATCAACAATAAGGCAGAGAAAGTGCAGATTCGTGATGTCAATGAGCTTTGGCACAAGAGACTATGCCATTTGCATCATGGCACCCTAAAAATTATGCAACAAATAAATACTGGCCTCCCTAAAGGAGCAATTGAGCAGTAGCATGTATGCAAGGGTTGTACCTTGGGGACGTATGTGAAATCCACATTCCATGATCGAGAAATAAAAGCACATTCAGTCTTGGAATGAGTTCACTTTGATCTTTGTGGACCTTTATCAACAATATCCACTATCAGAAATAAGTACTATGTTATATTTGTTGATTAATTCTCAAGGAAGTGTTGGATCTTCTTCATGCAGAAGAAATATAAGACATTGTAAAAGTTTGTAGAGTTCAAGGAAATAGTTAAGAAAGATATTATAAAGAAGACATTTGAAGAGAGTTGGAAACACCCCATAGCCAGTAGTAGAAGGGGTAGCTGAGAGAAAGAACTGTAGCATTGTTGGAGCTGTGAGAGCCATGCTACATGGACAAGGCCTACCAATGCATTTGTGGGTAGAGGCATGTAACACAACATTATATGTGTAGAACCAGAGTCCTCATTGGACTCTTGGTATGATTACACTAGAGGAATCTTTCTCAGCGAGAAAACCAAATGTGTCTCACTTCAGAATTTTTGGAGCTTCTATTTACTGCCATGTCTCCAAATATTCGAGGAAGACACTTGAGTCGATAGTAGTGTTGGCAGTTTTTGTGGGTTACACTAAAAATCTACATAATTACCATGTGTACTTACCTTCCCTCAGAATGACTATTGTTCGAAGGGATGTAATGGTTGATGAGGAGAAAGTGATGTAGTGCTCTCTTGAGAGGAGACTTTACATCCAACCAGAATAGGAGCTTTTAGCTCTAATTAAGGAACCACAAGAATATGTGGAGCAACCAAAAATATAGGAGTAGAGAGTGGAGACATTCACTCAAGCAAAAACATCCAGAGAGGGGAGAAAAAGAAATAGGGAAACTGATAGACTTGTGTAGGATATGAAGGAGAATGTGGGAGTTCCTTCAAATATGCACATGAAAAGGAGTTCACCTGAGAGGTACACTGGCTAGATGGCTCTAATGTATGATTTAGTAGAGATTGAGCCATCCTATTTAAAGGAAGTAGTTGAGAAGCTAGTTTGGGTTGATGCAATGGTGGAAGAATACGAATCGATCATGAAGAATAGTGTTTGGGAAGTGTTCCCAAGACCAGTAAATAAATCAGTTGTGGGTTGAAGATGGACCTTCAAAGTTAATCGTGTAGTAGTTGGAAGCATAGAGAAGTATAAGGCTATATTTGTGGCCAAACGATTCGATCCAGTTGAGGGAATTGACTATGAGGAAACATTCTCTCCTGTAGCAAGGTATTCATCCATCATATCAATTTTTTCACTTGCTACGCAGATTGGGTGCAAGATCCACCATATGGATGTAAAAACAACATTCCTCAATGGGGTTATTGAGGTGGAGGTGTACATCAAGCAACCAATTTTTTTTAGAGATTTGATTATAAGCCTCATGTGTGCAGAATCAAGTGAGCATTGTACGATCTCAAGCAAGCACCATGTGCTTGGTACACCAAGATCAACAATTATCTCATAGGTTTGGGCTTCACCAAAAGTGAAGCAGATGTGAACCTCTATCATATTTTGGTAGGAGGTAAATTTCTTATCATTTTTTATATGTTGATTATTTAATATTAATTGGTGATGAATAGCTAATCTACTCTTGTAAGGAGAACCCTGCAAGGGAATTTTAGATGAAAGACGTGGTTCTCATGCACTACTTCCTTGTGCTCGAAGTATGGCAAGGTGATGGGGAATTGTTTGTGTCTCAAGGAAATTGATGGGTACCATTAATCAATATCATTTGGAGTTCATTGTGATATCCTCCAGCCCTTAAAACTCTCCTTTTCTCACAATAATTCAATTTTTTAGCCATAATATGCTTAGTAGGAAGACTAAAATGTGTTTTTTATATTGCATGACCTAATGTGATTAATATGCAAGTCAAAGAAGCATTTTTAGAGATATTTACAATGAAGAGGCTTGATGAAGACACTTAGAGAGAATTTAGGGAGGCTTTCCATGTCATTAACTCTCTGACTCGACTTGAGATCACAAAATCCTCTCCAACAACTCAACCTCACTATAACCCAAGGAACTCCAAATGAATGACAAGGACAAATGGAAGCAGATCAACAAATCGTGATATTATGGAGGGGAGCATTCCACGTTTCAAGGAATATTCCCCTCAATCATTTTTGTATAAGTAACCTTGCTAAAAGGCTCATTCATATTCAAATTTTTGTTGCAACTAAGAGTAGCTACTAAGTCCAACACTTGAAATTGCTATTCTTAAAATTCATGTGATGTATGAGACTAATATTTTCTATTAATGAGAAGTTTACCATTGATTTGTATCTGATTTAGTTTTGTAGGGTTGAAACCCTTAGGTTTGGGCCTAACCCAGAGGCTTTAGTCCCTCGTATTTTCCTTTCTATTATCATTTCAAAGAATTGCAACCCTTCTATTTTTTTAGTAGATATTATATCATAAAAACTTGTAATTGTAGGCTTGCCTATCACCTCTCTTGTGGGAAGGTTGATTGGAAAGATATTCTATAACAATCCACAAATATTTGTTTATGATTTCTTGGAAATGGATAGATGTTAGTTGTGATCCTTTTGCATGCTTATCTTTTGAAGCTTAGGAGTTAGTTTCATTTTTTTAGTGATTAGAGTAGTGTTGTGGGATAAAATAGATTTTAGTCAAATGCATCTCATATTTTCCATGCTAATTTATTTCACTGTGTTATTGATCATTTTATGCATGTATTTGGCTAGCTGTAGGGACTTTTCTGATCTGTATAGGTGGGAATACCTTCCCATATTTACCTAAATTTCTCCACCCTCCTCCTAGGAAAACATGTTTCTCCCAACCTCTATCTCCATAATCACTCTATCAAGGAAAATAAGAGGCACAATGGGCATCAACTTTGTTGTAAGATAGACCTCCAAGGGGTGTTAGGCTTGGCCAAGGGGCTTCCATAACCTTCATTTATTACCTCCTACCTCCATTAACCTTCCTTCATCCCTAAGATACCATTTCCATCCTCAAAATGATCTCGGACCCCCTCTTGCAGCAAAACATGGCCTCTTGTACAAATACAAGACATCTTGTAGGAGCCTCCTATAGCAGTCATGTGGCTTTGATTTCTTCAACTAGTTTTTCTCCAAACTTGGAATTTAGCCTAGTTACGTTGAATAATATCCCCCACACTACGATTTGTTGATTAGGAAAGACCTTAGGACCACTCCAACCTCATCTTTCCATCACTACAACCATCAAATAGAAAAACAAAGTTAGATTTAGCATTTTTCTTCATAGGCATGTTAAATATGTGATTTCTCATTTTGGTTGTACATTTTTCCTAGGAGGCCCATTTTAGACCTCAAATTTCCCCTAATGGAATGAGGGACTCTAGAGGACTTTCTTCCTTAATCCCACCAACTGAAAACTACTTTCTTGGTCGACAACAAGAGTCCAGAGGCAACCAAGCTCATCCCCAAGTGTACACACAATGGTTCAACCTCTTAGAGGGATTCCATAATCCATTGTACTATCACGACGGTAACCACAAGTATTCATTCCTATCTTCCTTTATTTATAATCTAGGATGGTCTCTTCACAAGTTGTTATAGGGATCGACAGTCTGCTATGTGAACCCATAACCTCCAGGAGACCCACACTATTATAGGGCTCTAGAGATTTCATCCCTACCCACAACCTCAAGGGAACCAAGATTTTACAGGGATCCAAAGATCTCTGCCTCAACCCACAACCTCTAAGGACCCAATCTATTACAGGCCTCTATGGATCCTATCTCAACCCATAGCCTCTAGGGACCCCAAGCTGTGATAGTGCTCCATAGACTAGCAACTCAACCCACAACCTCTAGGGATTGAGAGCCAATCCCATTCTCTTCTCTTCTTCTATGTTTCCTGCTGGAAGACCTTGATGAATCTTCCCCTCGACACCACTCTTTATTTGTCTCTATATCTCCTCCCCTTGTCTGAATGTGTCTTCAATCCCTATATCTCCTCTTGCCTCTAGATTTTCTTGGTCTCTTCCTTGACCACAATTACTGATGCGTCCTTGCTGACCTGTAGTGCACAACCCCTCCATAATATTCTTGTTCTTTTTCTTGTGGTTGCTTCTCAAACAACATGGGCCTGCATACTTCCTCTTGTAGTTCATTTAATTTCAAGAGATCCTTCATCAATTCATGAACCAACCAACTTTTAATGGTTGTCCTGCATTTCGAGTTTCTTCTCTATAGAAAAAACCATAATGTCCCAAACATACGATCTCCTCCCCAACATTGGAATCTGTGTCCCTTGACTCAATCCCCCTTTCTTGATTTTAAACGTTGGGAAATATTTACAATACATTTATAATGCAACTTATATGAGGACTTTGGGTGAGGCTGCCAGATTGACCAGCACATGAATGAAGTGATACCGAGTGTCAATGTGCTTTATTTTCTTGTGAAACACATGGTTCTTTGACAATGTAATTTTCAAATTGCTGTCACAAAAGTCAGTAGTTGGATCATTCTCAACATGTGCAAGATATTTCCAAACTATTCTAAGCCATATTGCATGGCATAGCTACCACATATTCTTCCTTTGTGGAATATGTGTTTAGGTTAGATATCTTAATATTTGTTATGTATCTAATCTTCATGAATTATTAGTATATTAAATATAATTAGGTTGAACCATTTTATTTTATTTTATGTTCAGACTAAACTAATTTTACTTGAATAAGCTTCTGGTCTTGTGAATTTGATAAATTGTGAAAGGAGGTTGCTACCTCAAAGAGGTTATTTATTTATTGATTCTGTCTTTATCAAATAGTTGATTTGCTTATTTTTTTATATTTTTATGCTATATGGGTTATTTGGTACATAATAATTGGTATTAGAATGGACAATCTTTGAGTTTTTCTCTTTAAAACAAGACATCTTTCCATTTTTACTATAACCCGTTCCTCCCTCAATTCCTCTTTCACAATAACCCCCATTGGTGATGTCTCTCTCTCCCTCCCTCCCTCTTTCAAATTATAAACATAAGATTGTGCACACACATTTAGGAAGACACACCACTTCAAAAGTGTGTGAACATTATTGAAAGCATGACATAAATTATGAAAGTGTGTATGCTTTTGAAAATGCACATGCATTCCTAAGAAGTCCCAGCTGGAAAGCATACATGGTAGTTTGGGAAGAGAAGGGCCATAGAATTAGGAAAGTGTACATGTTTTTTAGAATGTGCACTCATTCATGTGTCAGTGCATTTACAGTGGCCTCATTGCAATTTTTGAGGCCATCATTATCTTGTGACTACCCATTAATTACAAAACTTCACTTATTAATATGACTATTTATATAAATTTAAAAATATTATTTTCTTTAATAATATGACTATTTCTATTAACTAAAAGATATTCTTTTGTGATATTATTCCCTTAATAATCTTATTCTTAGGCATATTTATCTCAATTTCGGTAGACGGCCTTGTCCAGATTAATCCAACAAACTACAAAATGGACTTGAAGTTGATTTTTTTTCTTTTTAATTATGCTTTCCACTTATTTCTCTAGATTTACTATAATAAAAATGCCTACCTTGGTTTCATAATGGTGCAAAGTAGCTATACATCTAATTTACAACCAACAACTTTGTAATTCTTATTAAGAATGTCAGATGAGTAAGGTCTCTCTGTCACACAAACAATTTATTATTTTTTTTATAGATAACAATAGTTATCATAGGTACATCTTAATTCTCAATATATTAAGTACTTAAAAGGCATGAAATCTCTAAAGATGTGAATCTCCTTTTGAGTGCAAAATTTGAGGAAAAGTTTGTAACAATTAGTAAATGATCCAGAGTAAAATGGATATTCTTAATAAAACTATTTAATTTTTTAAAAAATTGATAATACATATAATTACATACATATGTTCTTGACATTTTTCTTTCACATATTTTATAATTTTTATGATTTAATATACATAAGATTGATTCCAATGAGAAAAAACATACTTAATTTTTTTTTATTATAAGTACCAAGCTCTTATATATTTATTAAGTAAAGTTAAATATAAAATTGTGAAATATTGTGGTTACAAACATGAATCATAATAATTTTAATTAAATGATAAAATGGAGCTTTGCATGCTTTTTTATGAATTAAATTTCAATACGAGATTTCGATTATGAATATGAGTTATCACTATTTCAATTTCTTTTAATAATATGTATATTGTAAATTTTTATATACAATTTTTAATATTTTATTAATAAAAATAATTAAATTAATTTATTATTTTTATTTTTATTACTATATATATATAGATATTTTAACTTTTAGATGAAAATAGACGAAATAACTTTTTCACCAAAATTCATCAAAATAGGGTAATACAATTTTAAATTTTTTGTTGTTTAAAATACATTTTTGAATGCCTAAATAAATTCAACACCCTAAAAAACTCTTTAAATTAAACAATTTAAATTCAATTTTTTTAAAATTTCTATTAGATTTTGATATTATGCAAATTAAACAATTTAAATTCAAGTTTTTAAAATTTGTATGAGATTTTGATTAAAATTAACAAACCTAAATAATTTCGACACTCTAAAAAACCCTTTAAATTAAACAATTTAAATTCATTTTTAAGATTCTTTGTGAGATTTTGATATTATGCAAATTAAAAAATTCAAATTCAAGTTTTAAAAATTTCTATAAAATTTTGATTAAAATTAAATGTCGTAAAAAAAGGCCATTTCCAAAATAAATTAGCCTAGGTGTGTATTCCCTAATAAATCATATAATGTCTCAAAATAATTATAAATAATATTTTTTGAAACTAAAATTGATTGATTAAAAATACAAAAAAATTCTCATAATAAAATTCTATTTTCCTTATTGTAAAAATTAAATAATCACAAAATATTTCCATTAGTATATTAGCCTGATAATTAATTGCTTAGTAATGTTAAAAAATATATAAATAAAATAACTATTTTTAATGTTTAATTTTATATAAAATTTTTTTTTTATGTTTAATTTTATATAAAAAATTAATAACGTAATAACGAATCTGTATTTTAGGTGAAACATCTTTCACTAAATATCAACTTTCTATTTTTCATTAAAAAATTATCAAACTTTCTCACACTAATCTATCACGGCAGCTTTAAAAAGAAAATCCAATTAACACTAAGGAATCTATTTATAACAAATAAAAATAACTAACACTAAAATTTATATCTTTAAACTTTCATTTTTTATTTTTATAATTATTTATATTAATAGATATTTTTATTTTTATAATTATTTATATTAATAGATAATAATTTTATTAGGGTGGTAGGGAGTGGAAAGGTATTACTTTGTTTTGATGAACAAGTTGAAATAAAATAATCATGGGCTTAGGAGTTGAAACAAATAACAAAACATAATGCTAGCAATGTGGAAAGGGTTAGATCTAACTAGAAAGGTATTACTTTGTTCTGATGAATAAGTTGAAATAAAATATTCATGGACCTAGGGGTTGCAACAAATAACAAAACGTAATTATTAGCAATCTAGAAAGGGTTAAATCTAACTCTATTTCTACAGATAAGGAGAATCAAAGTAATATGTGACTCCTTAATAGCAATAAGGATGTTTTCTCTCATGATTGCATAACAAAACGATAAAAAATCAACCCCTGTGTTGAGAATTGAACATCAATTAGAAAACTTTGAACAAATATGAATTGTTTCATATCTTTTGTCACCTTAATTTCGTCATCGAAGACCTGGAAAATCACAGGTTTCTCCTGGGTGAGGGCGAGTGTAAGATAGATGGGATGCCATTTGGCCACATTCCAAGCCCATAGCATATGATGGACAAAGCAGTTAATGCCTTCCTCGTTTAGGCTGAGGGTTGGAAAATGTGTGAATTCGTGGCAGGACAACAAGACAAAAGATATAAGGCAGGAAAGTAATTAATGCATGGCATTTCAGAGGATTTCAAGGACATTCTCTATGTTCGTTCGCATCAGACTTCATTTAATTTCATAAGGAGAGCAACAATCATGTCACTTCAGCAAGGAATTGAGCTTGTCTATTGTAGAGTCGTTTTAATGGTCAACTGATGACAAGCATCTCGATCACCATCTAATTGGTTGCAGGGGTGGTTCGGAAGATCCATCGAAGTGTAGGAATATTTAATGGGTCTTCAAATCGAGGATTTACATGAGATAATGGCATGAGCAGAGGCCAAACAGGATAAGGGAAGGACGATTTATAAATTGATGCAATCCCCTTTGGATTCAATTATAGTAGTAAAAGGAGAGCGCTAGTGTGAAAACAATGTAAGCAGGGAAGGTACAATGATGGAACCTCAAAAATTACAGGATAACAAACCCTTGGTGGAGGACCTTGCTCGGTGGAAACAGGCTGCTGAGTTTTTGTTCAAGCTACTTATGGGCATGATGGATCTCCTCACCCATCGGAGAAATATAGGGCAACAAATGTCGAGTGCCTAAACGCTAAGTTTGAAGCCGTCAAAGCCACGCTGTAAAGATGGGTTGTGAAGTTGGAGACGGACATTCTGAACACCAATTCTGATTTGATAAATGAAAGTATCTTCTAAAAGCCGATGCGAGGGATTATTGCAAGGTTACCAAACGAGGTCATCGCCTAGTTGCAGGCATAGGCAAGAGAAGAAGATGCAGGCGCCAGGCCAAGCGAGTAGAAAAATGAAGAATGCAAGGAAGCTGGGAAGTCCAATTAACTTACTGCTTGTTACATGTTAAGTCGTTTTGTGTTTATTTAAGGTGTATTCTTTAGAAACTATGGGAATTTTCAATCTTTTGTAATAATGGCTAAAGCTTGTAGAAGGAAGAAACTAGAAACGTAAATGTATTAAGACCTAAATATAGATGCACAAAGTGCTACTACTTTTACTAAAATTTTGTAGAAACTTTTTTGACTACATAACTCCACATTTTAAATATAAAAAAGTTACCTATTATGTTTAAAAATAAGAAATTCGTTATTAGTTTCAAACAACAAATTTTAAGAACAAATAAAATTTAATAAAACATCTTTTTGAATAAAACATATATTTAAATACAACATTTTAAAATATAAATATCCATAGATTTCATTCTTATTGAAATATGTATCAACTCCGAGAGATATTCAAAGAATTTCATAGAGAAACCCATTTTCCCTCTTCACGAGGCTATACGCTTCGATCAAAGACACACATAAATATTACTAAAATAAACCATGCATGAAAGGCTTTGATATTTGTATTTGTATGATTAAATATAATATATAAACAATAAATCATCCTTTTACGTCGAAGTATAGTACATTATCTAAATAAACATGAAGTGCAAATTAAATCCTTGATATAATAGACATTCCATACAATGAAGAAAACAAAGAGAAAACAGTCAAACTTTCTGTATTTTCTGATCTGTTAATGATGATTCTGATTTCCCATGCTCAGGATTCTCTCTCTCTATTACATATAGAAAAAAACTTGGACCTGCATTCGATCTTTAAATTAAAAATATATCATAGATAACATCTATGCTATGCTAACCTAAAAAGTAGACATAAAACTGTTTATTTTAATTATGTTTGTGTGCTTTTTGATCATGATGGTCTATGTAGCTGCAGCAACTATTAATTAATGACCCTAGAAGCCATATTCCCATACTCATCATCAGGAAGATGGTTTATACAATGCTCATCAATCTCGGTATCACAATATGGTCGAGAGATTAACTTCTCTTCGACGTCATTCTGATTCCGATTTCGTTTTGAATGAAGGGTTGCTGAAAGTGACAAAAATGGATGTGTGTAAACTCGCCTGCTATATTCAATACTGCCTTACGATCGCTTCCTACCGAGATCTAAAGAACTTTGCGAAAAAGAAGTTCCCCAAATATAGAAAACATTGTTAGCCAGTCTAGGGTGGAAATCTTCCGGCGAAATTATCATCAGAAAGATTCAAAATGCTTCAAAGTAAGAGGTAATTGCAAAAGGACGGAGAGACTGTATCTTCCAAACCTGATCCATGAAGGTCTGTAACAAGTCGTCTTCTACCGTGTTGTCAGCAGCTAATACTGTACCACGAGCATATATGTTGAAGTCTGGTCGGAACAGTTGGACAACGATCCATATGAGTAGGATGTGATTGTGTCTCTCTATAACAGAAGACCCTCCGCGTCCGTTTTATTGTGGCCGTCCATGGATGACATAATTCACCTTCCGTTCATTGAAAACGAGATCAGAGTCAGAATGAGGTTGAAACTAAGTTAATCCATCGGCCATGTTGTCATACAGAAATTGATGATAATTGCATAAACCATATTTCTGATGAGTATGGGAATATGACTACCAGGTTCGGTAATCATTAGTTGCCACTACAGAGGCCACAACATCAAAAAACACACAAACATCATTAAAAAAAGGAACCTTTATGATCTATTTCTTCCTCTCTAACTCTAAGGTCCCTTTAAGCCTGTGAATCCTCTATTGCATATGTAACCATATATATAGACACAGCAGTTCTCACATAATATAATTTACGGGAAAATTGGAAGATTGTGAGAAAAAGGAAATCGCTGTATTAAACTTCGCACCGAGCAAAAGGTGAATAGGGTTATTGACTCTGCACCTTAGAGGTAGAACAAAAGGAATATTTAACAGTATCCCAAAGACCAAACGATGCTCAGTGGCGAAAAAAGCGTGAGTCTTTGGCCATAGACCACAGAAAAAGTGATGAAATTCCATTTTTTAAGATTATACCGGAAACGCGAAGAATGAGTAGGAACATTTATCATTATACCACAGACCAAGGGGTTGAATTTCATGGCAATACACCGCAGACGGATGGACTTTCCTCTGTTAAATATTCCCGCACTTTCTTCGGGTCTGCGGAATATTGTTAAATATTCTCAAGGTTTCGACTCTTCCGGATATTGTTAAAAATTCCCACGGTTTCTTCGGGTCTGCGGGATATCCCTAAATAATCCCACGCCTTTTTGGCCTCTAAGGATTCCATTCGACCCCTTCGTCTGCCGTGTCTTGCAGTGGAATTCCATCATCGAAGGGGTCGAATGGAATACAATGTGTGGTATATTGTAAATATGAAGTAAAGGCACCATGAGTAAGTTAATCAGTGTTTTCCATCTTGTTTATCAAATGAAAAGACAGGATATCAATATTAACTTAGTATATGGTTTTTAATATTTATTACAATATTAAATATTAGTGAATTAAGATTGGAGAGATATTTAAAAAAAATTGAATTTAAATTGTTTAAGTTTGTTTAATGTGAATATTTCAAAATTTTTTAAAATATTAAATGTGTTTAAATATTTAAAAATATATTTTAAACCATAAAAAAATCTTAAAACTTTACTACGAAATTTTAATAAATTTGATAAACTTATAAAAAAATCTTAAAACTTTACTACGAAATTTTAATAAATTTGATAAACTTATTTTTAGAGGGCAACAAATAAATCTTATGTTATCAAATTGTATTAAGTAGCGACGGCTGCATATGCCCACCCAATAGTGAGCATACAACAGCAACTCAATTAAAACTCGATAACATAAAATTTATTTATTGCCTTTCTACACTGCACTACACTTTTTGAGATAATGAAATAATTTGATTTGATTAACCGTAGCTCGAACTTCCAAAGTGGCTCGTGTGACTGCATCCTTCTTTACTAACCCATAGATGCCACAGGCTTTCCATGCTAGGAACCATAGCTCCATTGCAGTTCGACAGCATAGCACTTAAAGTGTACATCATGTCTTTGGCGTGGTAGTACTGGGTGAGAAGATTGCAAGCATATGAGAATTATAAACTAGTAAATAAGCACAATCGAGATAAAAACAAATCATAAACCAACTTTAGAAGGTTGAACTACAATTCCACTACCTAACATAAAGTGGCCAACAGGACCTATAACACCCTAGAATACGGCATTTCGTGAAATCTACTTTGTAACCCCACACTTACGAGATGACAGCCAACTTACAAAAGTGAAAAAATATATAAAGTTAGGGGAGGGTCACCAATACATGTGCACCCTCCTCGCCACGTCACTTTACCATGCGTCAAGACACATGGAGCCGGTACGACACCTGTCCACCGTGGAGCTCCATGTGTGGGCTATCACCTCACTGCATAAAAAATCAACTTCGCGCCATTTCAACGATTGGCCTGGGCTCATTTCTGCAATGTTCCATTTTCCCTTTGTCTTTTTGCTCGGGGCCAGTTGTTGGGCGAAGCCCCCCGCCGAAGATGGCGTGGGACGGCCCTATAACCTCCGCGCATGGTGGTTTATTCGTGTGCTGGGGGAATTGTTTGTTCGGTTGACAGGGTTTGTGTACCTGCGCGCAGAGTCATTTATTCGTGTGCTGGTGCGAAGGTTTGATGGAGTTTTAGGGTTTGTGTTTGGGACAACGGTTCTGCTTTTCTTGTGCTTTTCCACCTGGATTTCTGGGTCGTTCTGGAATGCAAGTTGTTTAGCATGGAATGCCGGTTGTTTAGCATTTCTCTGGTGGTGGTCTTATTCGGTGATTTTTTTGTTTGGGGAGGAGTCGGTCGCAGTTTTACTGAGCTCGAGGTAAAATAGGATTTTGCTGTTTTGCGCTGGTGTTTTTGGTGGTTTTCTGATCTCTAATGGCTTTTTTCTTCTTGTTGCAGGTGTGGAAAAGGACGTTGCGGGTGTGGATAAGGTCTGGCGAGCTCTGGGGAAGGTGGGGGAGGTCGGCGACCATCCATGGCCTATAACCGGTAGGATTTTAATCCTACCAGCAATTTCTCTGTGTTTTTCAACACAAGCAACTCTAATAGGATATTTTGTAAAATTTCTATGGCATTTTTTTGAGCATTTTTTTGAGGGTTTAGGGTTTTAGGCATTCTATGGCATTCTATGTTATTTTTGTTGTTTTAGCCTGTAATTTTTTTGAGCATTTTTTTGAGGGTTTAGGGTTTTAGGCATTCTATGGCATTCTATGTTATTTTTTCTGTTTTAGCCTGTAATTTTTGCTGCCCCATGCCCTCGGCCATCCCGTGCCCTCGGTCGTCCCATGCCCAGGCCATCCCGTGCCCTCGGTCGTCCCGTGCCATTCTCGGCATTCTATGGCATTCTATGTTATTTTTGCTGTTTTAGCCTGTAATTTTTTATGCCCCGTGCCCTCAGTCGTCCCGTGCCATTCTTGGCGGAGGGCTTCGCCCCATAGCCGGCCCCGAGCAGAAAGACAAAGGGAAAATGGAACATCGCAGAAATGAGCCCAGACCAACCCTCGAAACTCTCTGTAGCTGCTCTCAATTGACTTGCATAGCCGGCCCCGAGCAGAGAGACAAAGGGAAAATGGAACATCGCAGAAATGAGCCCAGACCAACCCTCGAAACTCTCTGTAGCTGCTCTCAATTGACTTGCATAACTTGTAAATTCATGTAAATTTCGAGTGGACTTGGCTTGGCACTTTGACATGCCTCTCAGAGTAGCCCCTTGTTACTGTGTTTGCTTTATAGATAAAAATGCTGCATTTTTATTGTCCCTGCTATAGTATCTTTTTCATTGAATTCGGGATTTCATTCCATGTAGATATGACTACTTTTGTTCATTTTAGCAAGTTTAGTTTTTGAACTGTTTCTCTGGTTTGGTTGGCTCTAGCATCATAACCTGACCAGGAAACTTTTGCTAACATAACCTGAGTTATTCTTGCATGTTAACGTTTGTGTTTTTATGGTTTGTACATTTGAAGCAAGCAGGAGGTGTTTCTAATTGCGAGTGTAGACCTCTATTGAGTGTTAAGTGATTGTGGACTTGCCCAGCACTGTCATCACATGATAACTGTTTTTGTTTCTAATAAAATTTATATGCTAAATATGTTCGATCTAACCCCTTATTGTTATGACTCTCGCCTCTGCTTACTTGGTGTGACTCTCACCATTGTTGTGACTTATAGCACATGGTTATTGCTACAACTTGCTCAATACTGTTGTTGCAACTCTAAGAAGGTTGTTGTAACTTTGCGTCAATTATAACAATTCATTAGTTAACCAAACAATTGTCATATGTGAATCACTCATATAGTCAAACAATTGATCTACTCATGAAGGAAAATGAAAAAGGTGAATAGGTGCTTAGAAAAGAATTAATGACTAAGCCACAATTCGTCATATAGCTGATTAGGTTACTGTGCACCCAAATTTCTCTATCTTTTGGAAAGTTGATGTAACAAGATGGAACAATATGATTCTCATAGTTGTTCATCAACTGATTTGATTAATTTAGATACTTCCATCATTTTTACTGACACATATAAAAACACATGCTCTTTATAAGTTGGGCATGTTGGATACCTATACCAATAGGTTTCATATTTCATGATTGGCAAGAGAAAGTCCAAATATACTCTGCTTTGGTATCACAAAGATCCCATATTTCCTAAAGAACAGAAGGTGTGTAAAGTGTTTCAATGTTGATGACCTTATTCCAATTTTGATGGATGATCCAACAGTTTAAACTGGGTCATGCCATATTTAAATTTTCTGTTTTAGAATAGAGAAAGGAGTCTGTCCAAACTGTTCAATCTTGGCAGACAAGTAGTTTAGGTAGAGAAGAAAAGGATCCCAACAGCCTAATCTGGGACCTTGGAAGAGATAAGGGTAGAAGTAGATAGAAAAGAATAAAGAAAAAGCCAAAGAAAAGAAAAGGCAAGTAAGGGTTTGCAAGTCCAAGTGCACCCTCCAATGGAGAAACAAAAAATGCTAGGAAAATAGCTGGGTAAGCAGTTGTGGTTGCAGAAAGGGCATTTTCACCATTGCACATATGTCAAAAGATGTATTGCCAAGGCAAAGTCTATCAATGGACAAAGTAGTTAATTCCATCACATTGCAGCAAGGAGCATGACTAACCTCCCCTTTCCCCCTTCATTTCATTACTAACATTCCCTTTTTCAGCTGAGATTCATGGACAGATCATGGTTTTATGGTGGTTCTTGTTCATTCAGAAGCCACATTTCTTGTCTAAAATCTTTTCATTTTGATCTACTCTCTAAACTAAATCAATTTCAGATAAACTCAGTGAGATCCCCTTCATTTGCTTCATTCATTCATATTAACCTCTAATCCTACTATATAGCTCCCCTATCTTACCCTTCCCCTAATAATACTAACACAATGGTGTATAAAGTCCCAAATCTTATAAATACCCCTTCCTTTGGCATTATAGCCATATGTTCTTCAAAAGGAACCAAAGTGACCTCTGGTCACCTTGGTGAACCTATCACGTCCCATTCTCCCTTGCTACAAGCCAACTTGCTCCTCAAACCACCATTTGCATTGAAAAAACCCTTATAAACCCTCTTTTACCCTTAAAACCTTTGCAAAAATTACCCAAAGTCTAAAAAGCCCGCCTCTGGCACATTTCCAAAAGGCTAGCGCGCAGTTTGTTTTAATGGAAAAACATTGAAAAAACATCAAAAAACCCACAACCCAAAGTTTTCCGCCCGCGCATATACTCCGAGCACGTTGTTGCTCCGCCCACCGTCGGATCAGGTCCCGAGGATCCGACGATCCACAGCAATATCGGAGCGCCCCCCATGGTGGTCCTTTACCGCCCGAGAAAGTGACGTTGCGTCACGTCACGGGCAGGCCACGCGTCAAACAATAAGGGCTCTCGGAGCCGGGTCTGACATTTCTGGGACCGTACCTAAACCGCCCCGAGAGACCGTAGCGGCTAGCCTTAACCGTAACCGCTACGGTCCTAACCGCCAACCGTTTTCCAACTGTATACCGCCACGTCACGCCCGCTTGTCCTTGTTTCCGTTATTCGTCCACCTCGCTGATGACATGGCTGCCACCTCATCGCCCCCATGGACCAATAGCTTACCGCCACGTTACCCGATGACGTCAGCTGACGTCACCTCACCTTGGCCTACCAATGACGTCATGCTGACGTCATCACTAAAAAGCGCCAAAATCATAAAAAAGCCCATATTAAGCCAAAAAACGCCTATTTTTCCCATTTTTGCGCGTTTCTCTACTGTTTTCTCTGCATGACCGTTTACGTCCCAAAACTCTGCCAACCTGCTCAGTTGACCAAGGCGACCTCCACAGCATCAACCTTGCACGCGTACACGACCTCTGTTCGTAAATTACCAGGTATTTTTCGTTTTCTATCCTCCATACGCCTGCAATTGAAAATAAAATTACTCAGAGGGCTAGAGAAAAGATAAAATTCATAATTTCACCGGCCATTTCCCTCTGCACGTCCACATTTGCAACTGTGAAGTCCAAAAACACCAGCCGAGCCTTAATACCTGTAATTTCGCTCAAAAACAACATTCACTGCGTATTCCCGGCAAATTTCTTGTTAAACTCAATTCACCCGCTAAAAGAGGACATAGTGAGACCATAGAGAAGCCCTGCTCCTGAAACAAACAGTATTTCAACTGCTGTTGTGTAAATTCCTCCTCTGGTATCTGAGATACAAACTGTTTTTACAGAAAATCACTTCTATTCTGTGTTGCTTCCATTAAACCATCCACCTACAATTGTTGAACTTTGAAGAAGATCATGGAGACTCCCATTGCTCTCAACATCAAGCCCCTCAATGCCCCTCACCAGGAATTGGAGTGGAAAGCCCTGGGAGATATGGATTATCAAATGCTGGACTGGTTTCTTATGGGCTCCAAATACAATATTCAGATGCTGAATGAGTTGAAAGCCCAGCATCTTAGTGGAGCAGACATTTTGGGAATCTGGGACTCAAACTTGCCCATCTATAACCTCCCCCAGGTAAATTCTATGCCAGAGTTGATATACAGCTGCCAGGAATGCTATGACCCAAGCCGAAGAGCTGTCATTAGCCCCTCAGGCTTAGTTTTGTTCCACATCACCCCAGAGAGTATAAATGAAATGCTGCATTTCCATACTGCCAAGCAATTGACCCCCCTCCATATGCAGAATTTGATAAAGAAAGGGAGCCAGCTGTCAATTGACCAAATCATTAAAATCAATCAGTTGTTTGTAAAACCAGGCTCTGAATCCATCAGAACTCCTCCTATTGGATATCAGTACTTGAATGAATTGGGCAGGATGTTAGTGGATTTGATCAGCTATGCCCTAGGATTCAAGGGAATGGAGGATGTGGATGAAAGCATAATGGCAATGCTGTCTCTATTCTCTCCTGGTAAGCCCCCAGCTGTACATTATGATTATGCTACATACATTGCAGATAAAATCCATGACCAGTTTATGAACTTGAAGAGGGAAAGACTATTCAGGTATACCTCATACATATATCACCTGTTCTTGTTTTATCAGCCAGCCACCTTCTCTTTTCCTTTGAAGCAACTCAATGCCCAGGGAAATCCAAGATCAGTTGTGTTCTGGACCTCTGTTTTTCATCATACCTCTGTATCCCCTTACACATACTCTGAGTTCATTGACTTATTCATTTATCCAGCCATGACAGTATTGCATGGTACTCCTCCTCCTAGACTAACTGATGATATGAGAAGAATTCTCCATTTGAATAAATCCTACAGCATTGGTAACTGGTACCTCTACCAGAACCACACAGTCATCAGAATATATGGCTGTGAGTTGACCCCTTTTAGATTGCCAAGGTATGTCCCCATGAGGCTTTTTGCCTTGGAATATTTTAGACAGTTTGGCAACTCAGACTACCTGCATTTTCAGAGCAAGAACAAGAAATCACAGCTAAAGGTGAGAAGCCAGCTGGGTCCTTTCCTATATAACAGAAAAGAGGAGGGATGGAAAGAGGCAAACACTATCCTGGAAGGCCTCAGACTGCAAACTAGTTTTGAATGGATACCCTACGACCCCAATCATTTTGTCTCCCTCAGGAGGATAAAATACAAATTGGGTAGTTATGCACACAAGAGACAACCTGAGATTGAACAGTATGCCAATGCATTAAGCTGGGAAGAGGGTACCTTAGAAGAAGAAATAACTGCTGAAGAGCTTCTAGAAAGAGAAGCTAGAAACATTCAAAAGGAAGCTGACTTAGAAACTTGTGGACAGGTTCCCCTCTCATACAAAAAGCGGCTTGGAGCAGCTACTACATCATCAACAACACAGCAGCAAGCTGCCGGGAAAACACCACAAACAGCCAGTAAAGATAAAGGGAAACAGGTGGAACAGCCACCTCCATTGACAGAAGAGCAAGTGGAAACATTGGTGCAACAACAAGAAGAGATGGAGCAGCAACAAGAAGGGCAACAGCAAGAAGAAGTTCCACTTAAGGAACAACAACCCTTGCAGCAAGAAAGGGTGATTGACACTCCTGGTTCCACTGAGCAACAGGCTCAGAATATAGTGCCTCCTAGGGCAGAAACTACTTTTGATGCCTCGGTCCTCCAAACCCCACAAAAGGAGGACTTAACCAAGAAAAGAGATAGAGAGACTCCCCTGACTTCATCCATCAATCAGGGAGAGAAAAGACAAAGATTAAATGACTTTCCAGAGGATGACATAGCAATAAGACAAGCAATGGGCATGGGCCCACCCAGCCGAGAAGTGTCAGCCAGTTCATTCCAGCATGAACATGATAGAGCTATGGGAGGAGAGGTCAGTTCCTCCAGCCAGCAACAAGAAGGACAAGTAAGCATCAAACAGCAATTTATCGACATTAAAAAGAGGAGTGATCCTATTAAAATACAGCTGTACAATCATTTGCTGAACCTGGCTCCCACCAATCAGCAAAGACTCATGTCTGCCTTTGATGTAAGTGAAGGCAAAATGATCATGAGTCATTTCATGCCCACAGCTCTTCATCCCCAATCTACCTCCGATTACTTAAGGACCAACATGGAGGTTTTAGCTAAAGACATACACCCTATGGATAAAATCGAACTGCATAAACAAACTGGTGAAATGGTGTATGCCTCCTTGGCAGATGAAACATTGGAAAACTACAAATTGAAGAGCAGCCTTGATAATACAGCCTCTCAGCTGGAATTGGAGAGAGCATCATCACAAGCCAAGGACAACAGAATCAAGTCCTTGGAGGATGTAATTATAGAAATAGGACATGATCCTAAAGATGTTAAAGGTATCCAAGAACTGTTGAAGATAAGGGATCAAGACATGGCTGCCTTAAGAAAGAAAATCAAGCTCCCAGCCACCATCCATCCTCAAACAGATGAAGTTGCTCATCAAAGGCTAGAAAAGGATACTACGGATTTAATGATATCCTTATACAAGGAGCTGGTTCGGACTCAGGACCAGCTAGGACAATCAGAAGCTGCAAAGGCAGCATTACAGACAACATTGAAACAGAGAGAAGAGGGCCAAACTTCCCAGCCCCCTCCGGAAGTAATCAACCTTGAAGAAGCTCCTCCAACAACTACTCTTCCTCCTCAGCAGACAGGAACTACAGCACCATCTACAGCAACAACTACGCCAACAACAGAGCAGACTCCTAGTCTGGATATGCAGAAGCTGCAAGCTGAGATCCAAGTTCTTGAATCCCAAATGAAAGAGCTTGATGAAGTCAAAAGGTCTTTGACTAAGGTGAATGAAAGATTTGACAAAAGCAAGCAGAATGAGGCAGCAAAGGAAAGAGAGGTAAAAGCTCTAAAAAAGAGAATAGCTGAACTAGAAAAAGAGCTTGCACTAGAAAAAGTAACAGCAAAATTAAAAGCAGTCCTCTGGGGCAACATTGGTCGGTCCATCACCAAGCAGTGGCAGTATATTGAGACTATGGATGAGCAAATAGCACTCATCACAAAGGCAAACAAGGAAATACACAGAGCAAGAGCAAGCCTTGGCCACATGCCAGATGCTGCCAGCAGAATGATCAATATTTTAAATAACAAGACAAGCTCTCAGCTGGCCACAATAGGAATTACCAACAGGACTGAGACAATCTCAGTAGTTAAAAGAGTCCTGACACTACGAAGTCTAGTTGGAACGCTGGAGAGGAGAACACAGGATATGCAGACTGAGATCAACAAATTCCTGGACAGATTCCTGGCATTACAGAACAGAGGCCTCCCCAGCATATTAAGTGGTGTAGGAAGACTGCTTACCCTGGAAAATTACATCAAAAGGGTTGATGCCCATGCTGCAGCACAAATTGCAAAACAGCCCAGTACCTCAGCAGAAACAGGGCCAGCATCAGGGGAGAATTTGTATGATAGGGTGGATAACCTGTTTTTTATCATGAATGAAATCGATCACCTGTTTGATACACCACCAAATTTCTTTAAGTATACAGAAGCAGATGAAACTATGCAGGCAATCATAAAACACCAATTGCCCACACAGGAAGTATGGAGGAATTTGACACAGATAATCTTATCAGGCCCGAACCTGTAGCGTTAATTTTCTCCAGTTTATGAACAGTCATGCACAGGCAGAATTTGATGGATAACTCCACAAGGAAAAGACAGATGCTGAGCCAACTCAGCAGGGCTATTTACTCACCACAGAAGCAATCACAATCACTGGTGGCAGACCCAAAATACAGCGCACGAGCCATAAAGTCGGGTTCTCCAGCATTTGATCAAAGTATCCCAACCGACTTAGCAGCTCCCAAAGGCCAAAATATCTTCTGACAGAACATCAAGACGCCTTTATTTTGTATTCAATGCTGTAATAAATTTCTGATAATAATATCTCAAAAGTTGGTGAGAACATTAAGTCTGAGATAACTTAGAACTCAGATATTTTTTGTAAAATCGTATGTATATATTCGCCCCGCACATAAGCTGAAGCGGTTGTTGTTATTTTCATTTTGGGTATCTCATTTGCTGTAAAATTCTCAGAGGAATAATACAAAGGGTGAATGGAATTTCCGAAGCTTGGCGTACCTTGATGCATTGTGATGAATGGTGAATGTTGCAGGATTCCAGAGTGTTTCATAAAACAATAAGTCTTCCTTAAATCTCTGTGTTACATGTTTTCGAGTCTTTTGTTCTCTTTTATTGCTTAAATGTTTTACACTTAATAGCAAAG
The DNA here is from genome assembly GCA_031772625.1 of Pinus tabuliformis. Classification (NCBI taxonomy): domain Eukaryota; kingdom Viridiplantae; phylum Streptophyta; class Pinopsida; order Pinales; family Pinaceae; genus Pinus; species Pinus tabuliformis. The sequence goes on from CM062809.1 coordinate 1,009,451,615, forward strand.
TAGAAGAATAGTTCCAGGATTTAATCACTGATTACCCTGAACTCAATCCGAACTATTATCCATGTTTTCTTCAGATACAGTGAATGAAGTGTAATTCTTAATTGCTGCACTTTAAAACTATATCTCTTACACTGATAGACATTCCCAGGGATTCAAGTTTTTCCCCTGAGACATCTATCTGTTTCTCATACCTAGTTTGGTGGAAATACTTAAGTACTTTAGTGAAAATTCTTAATTGCTTTCACTGGTTTTTTCACCTGTTTGTGTTATAAATCAAAATTTTGTTGTATGAAGTATCCAAATGGCCCTGTAAGTTTCACCAGTTCACCTCAAGGTTTCTAGACACCTACAGCCATAGACTCCATTGCCCAATGATATTTGTCTCTTTGAACATTATATCACAAGACCTGAAAGAAAAACTTCAACCAAAACATAAACAAAACCTGTGCATAACACCTAGCCTAAAACCCTATCATGAACAGATACAAATCATAAAGAGAGAGCCCTCTCTGATCACAGTTCGGCTAGAAACAGTGATCAAAAGATTGGTTAGTGGTTACCCCGGTCGTATTCCCTTGGGAGTCATAGGGAACAACCTGGGTGTTAACATAATTGGCGACTCCACTGGGGACTCTTAAATTTTTTTTCCAATTACTATCTATCTTCCAAAGCTACCATCAAGCCTGAAACTAGCCAAGAGGCCTTAGAACTGTTTCTGTAATACAGGGACAGCTTTAGGGAAGAGCTAATTAGGGAACCTTCATCCTAGCTTTGGAACATATATAGCCATTCCAAAATTCACATCCAGTCCTTGCATATATAGCAGCTTCCTGTACAAATTCAAAAGAAATTAGAAGCTGGCTCCCAAAAGAAACCCAAGGCACACTAGGGCAAACCCTGACCCTAATCAACCCATCATTGTTGATAATCCAAATATCATTCCAAAGAATATAAGGAGACAGAAAAAGCAGGAGAAGCCTACTGATTCAGATATAAGTTCAGATCAAACTATCCTCATTCCCACTCCTTGCAAAGTTCTTTTCCGCTCCACACCTAGTCCTTCTAGTTCACCATCAACACCTCAAAGCCCTCCTCTCCCATCTTCACCATCTGCACATACTCTTTCAACCAGTTCCCCATTTGTTACCCATCCCATTAACCCTGTTACACCAGTAATCCCTGCTGTCCCATTTATTCCTGTCAACCCTGTAAATCCCATAAACATGGCCAACAGGTATGCACCTCTGCAGATACCAGCTAATGCTCCAGCTCTACCCCAAGACTACCAAACCAAAATCTCATTTTTTGACTCCCATGGCCCTTTGACAGCTGTCTAGCATGCTAAGAAGATGCAAGACCACTTTGAGACCTATGAAATAGATGATAACAGTGTCAGGATGAGAATTTTTGTTCAAAGCTTAACTGGGGATGTTAGAACTTGGTTCAGGTCCCTCAATGCAAACTCCATTGCAACACCTGATCAGCTTTACGAAGCTTTTACTGAGAGATGGGAGAAGAAGAAAGATCCTCTCCACATACTTGGTGAATACAACACTATTAAAAGAGGTCCCCAAGAAACAGTTTTGGAATATTGTGCTAGGTTTAACAATGTATATAATGCTATCCCACAGAACTTGAGGCCCCCTCCTGATTTGGCCCTGTATAACTTCCCTGACGGTTTTGATTCTGATATGGCCTATCAGTTGAAAGAAAGAGATCCTCCAACCCTTGCAGAAGCTCAAAGGGTTGCAGTCACTGTAGAGGCTAACCTAATTGCCAAAAGAAACAGAGCAAGGTTGGAAAAGAAGACTGGCTTCAGAGAAGAACCCTCAGGTTTTGATCAAAAGCTGGATGCAATACTAAACAGCATGAAAAGATTGGGTGAAAGAGTGGAATCAGTTGAAAGAAAATCATCATGGGAGGCATCACAAAGCAACCCTCCTAGAAACCCGAATTTTAGGAGAACTCAGAACCCAAACATAGGAAAGACAAGTGCCGACCAAGACATTAGACCCCCTTTTCAAGAAAACTATGCAGAAACTTCCACAGCCAATCAGCTCAATGAAGATCCTGAAATTAACTTAATGGGTTTGGATGGTAAAAGCCATGTTTTTTTAACACAAGAGGACCATGAGGAGGATGAAATCAAAACATTCCAAACCAAGTCAGGAGAATCTTTTGACTTCAAACAAGGATATGATACTGCTGTCTATGAAGTCCATAAACAGTATAAACTGAGGAGTAGGATTGTGAATGTAAACCAGCCCGACAAGATAAAGGATAAACAGAGGTCTAAAGAAACCATGGTCACAGAACCTAATGACAAAATAAACTTGCCTACAGAAGAAATTGTAGTTGAGGAGGTTACTGAACTACTGTCCCCACTACAACAGCCCATGGCAACTTCGTCCTCTCACCCTAATCCAAACATTACCCCTCAAGACATGAGTACAAGGGGCAGGTCTCAAAATCAAGATGAAATCCAACAAGAAGATTTAATGAATAAAGAAAAGACTGCTATCCGTGACTCTAAAACCCAAATTGACAAACCCTTTGACCTAGGCACAGAGATTGGCAAGCTAAAAATAGCAATTCCTCTCTCAGAGCTAGCCAAGCATGACATATACAAACAACAGATCAAAAAATCCCTTCAACTCACTACTAGCAAAGATGATGTAAATGTGCTAGATGACACTCCAGAATTACTGTTTGGCCCAGAGGTAGATGGAAAAACAATAGTCACAGGGGTCTTACCTTTTTATGTCAGCCTGCATATTCATGATAAAATACTGCATAATGCAATGTTCGACTCAGGCGCCTCTCACAACCTTATGCCAAAAGCAGTCATGGAAAGATTGAACTTGGATATAACAAGACCATACAAAGACCTGTTTTCTTTTGATTCTAGCCAAGTCAAATGTTTAGGCCTAATAAAAGATTTATGTGTGTCCCTGGTTCAATATCCCAACAAGACCATTCTAATGGATGTTGTAGTCGCTGATATCCCACCCAAATATGGGATGCTGTTATCAAGATCATGGGGAGCCAAGCTCCAAGGCTCCCTGCAATTAGATATGTCATATGCCACTATCTCTGTCTTTGGGCAACCAAAAAGACTGTACAGGGAAACACTCATGAAGTATATGGTCAGCAGTGAAGAAAAGCCTCAAAACTTTCCAATATATGTTGTCCATTCGGACATAGACTCCTTCATCCTCTTCAATGACAGCACAAGCCTCTCAAACAATGACATTAGGACCGAAACACTCATACAAGAACGAAACATTGATCAAACAAGTATCACCTGCCAAACATCAATCAGCCCAACAATACACAGTATCCCTCCTCTAGTTGTCAAAGATTGTCAAACAAGCGATGAAATTATCCTAGAAAACAAATGGGAAAAGAAACCCCAACTCATGCTCACATTGCCATCCCATGAACAGAATTTTAAGTCTCCTGTTCAGCAAGACATCCTGTGGGTCCTAGAATTTGATGGCTCAGTTAACAAGCTAGGGGCAGGAGCTGGAGTTTGGATACATAACAAAGAGAAAGGCTATGCAGAAGGCAGGGCTTATAGATTAAATTTTAGGTGCACTAATAACATGGCAGAATACGAAGCTCTGTTACTAGGTCTCAAACTAGCAAGGTTATTACAAGCACCTAGGCTCTCCATCATGGGAGACTCTGATCTAGTAATTCAACAAGTAAAAGGAAATTTTGTCACCAATGACAAAAGATTGAGGTCCTACAGATCTGCTGTAAATGAAATATTAGAGACCTTCTCTGACTGTGTTATCACAAAAATTTCAAGGGGCCACAATCTCCATGCACACAGCTTGGCAACGTTTGCCAGCACCTTTAAATTCCCATTAGAACCCAATAACTATTTCACAGCCGAGGTCAAATACAGACCCTCTATTCCAAACAATGTCAAAGAATGGCAAGTATTTGAGGATGACATGCAAATAAACAATTTCTTAACTTTGCAACAAGAGTTCACAGGATTAAATATTGATATTGATGGAGCAAGTCAATCACAAATACTTGATGGAGCAAGTCCATCACAAATACAGTTTCAACAGTCTGCTCACCCGATGTCACCTAGAACAGCAAAACAATTACTGACTCCAACCATTTTTAGCAATGAAAACATTCAGCAAATTCACCAAATTGACTGTGAAGAGATGAGCAACGCTGAAGCTGAAATCATACAACTCAAAGACAATTTCCTTCCAGTAGGCCTTACCCCATTAGAAGACATTTTTGATTCAAATGATGTCCCCAGGAAGCCAAAGATGCAGCCATTAGAGGCAGCAGTTGAAGAATGCAACATTGGTACTGTTGACAAGCCTAAAATAATAAAACTATCTGCTTCTTTGCCCCCTGATCAAAAACCCAAATATATTGACCTCTTTAAAGAGTTTCAAGATGTTTTTGCTTGGGGTTATGAGGATTTAAAGTCCTATGACACTTCTGTTGTCCAGCATACCATTCCCCTCAAGCCTAATAAAAAACCATTCAAACAGAAATTGAGAAGAATCAATCCTGTGCTCCTTCCTTCCATTGAAAAAGAATTACAGAAAATGTTCAAAGCTGGTATCATAGCACCAATCAGGTTCTCTGAGTGGATTTCAAATTTGGTCCCTACAAGAAAGAAAACTGGTGAAATTAGACTTTGTGTAGACTTAAGGAATTTGAATCAAGTATCACTCAAAGATAACTACCCTCTACCCAAAATGGATCACATTCTTCAAAGAGTAGTAGGGGCTTCAAGGATATCATTGCTTGATGGATTCTCAGGCTTTAACCAAATCCTAGTACACCCTGATGATCAAGACAAAACTGCATTTACAACCCCATGGGGGACTTTCAAGTATGTTAAAATGCCTTTTGGATTGAAAAACGCAGGGGCAACGTTTCAAAGAGCAATGGACATTGCTTTTGCAAAAGAAATTCATGACTTCTTGGTCATTTACTTAGATGATCTTACACCCTTTTCAAAATCTGACCAAGAACACTTGAAACATTTGAGACAGATTTTCATAACATGCAGGAAATATGGTATTTCCTTAAACCCCAAGAAGTCATTATTTGGCTTGGAAGAAGGGAAACTCTTAGGACACATTATTTCAAAAGATGGCATAAGAATTGATCCAGATAGGATACAAGCTATCCTACAAATGCCTCACCCAAGGAATGTCAAGGAGTTGCAAGGATTCTTAGGGAAGATTAACTTTTTAAGAAGGTTTATCCCAAACTTAGCAGAACTAATCAGACTACTAAACAATATGCTAAAGAAAGATTCAAAGGTCAAATGGACTGTTGAAGCAAAACAAGCCTTTGAAAGTATAAAATTGGCCTTGACTCAAACCCCAGTGTTAACCAATCCTCAGTTTGACAGAGACTTTATCATTTTCTCCTTTGCCTCCCAACATACTATTGCTGCTGTTTTATTACAGAAAGATGATCAAGGGAATGAGAAGCCTATTGCCTTCTTCAGCAGAGCTCTTAGAGATGCCCCTCTAAAGTACCAAATTATGGAGAAACAAGCTTACGCTTTGATCAAAGCTATTAAAGACTTTAGGATTTACATCCTTTACTCCCATGTTGTGGCTTATGTACCAAGTCCTATTGTCAAAGACATTCTCACCCAAGAAAACTTAGAGGGCAGGAGAGGAAAATGGATTGCAAACATACTAGAATTTGACATTGAAATAAAACCTACAAAGCTAATAAAAGGGCAAGGTTTGGCCAAATTAATGACAGAAGCAAATTTCCAAGCCTTAGATATCAACCAACTGGACAGTGAAACAGAGCTGGTGACTCCAAAGATCAATGTAGCCTTTGAACAATCTCCTTGGTACTCTGATATCTGTTATGTGTTACAAAACCTGTGTGCTCCCCCAGGACTGTCCAGAACTAAGTGTAGGTTCCTAAAAATGAAAACATCTAGATTTTGTGTGATAGATGGAAATTTACTTTGGAAAAACCATGAAGGTATATTGCTGCACTGTTTAATGGAGAATGAAACTAACAATATCATGCAAGATTTCCATGCTGGAGACTGTGGTGGACATTTGTACTGGAAGTCCACTGTGGACAAGATATTGAGGGCTGGTTATTACTGGCCCACTATGTTCACCGATGTTAAGAAATTCACAGCCTCATGCCACAAATGCCAACTGTTTGAAGGCAAAAGACAGTTGCTGCCACTTCCTTTGAAGCCCATTGCAACAGAGAGACCTTTTCAACAATGGGGCTTGGATTTCATTGGGGAAATTCATCCCTCATCTTCAGGGCAACACAGATGGATCTTAACAGCAACAGACTACTTCACCAAGTGGATTGAAGCTGCCCCATGTAGACAAGCAAATGATTCAGTAATTATTCAGTTTTTGGAAAACAATATACTGGCTAGATTTGGCTGTCCGGACAAGATAATAACAGACAACGCTGCTGCCTTCAGATCCAAGAAAATGGTGAACTTCTGCCATAAGTTTCACATAACTTTGGGCCATTCTACCGCTTACTATCCTCAAGGAAATGGTCTTGCTGAATCATCAAACAAAAGTTTAATAAATATCATAAAGAAGGTGCTGGAAGAGAACAAAAAGAACTGGCATAAGAAACTAGTAAACGCTTTATGGGCAGATAGACTAACAACAAAAAGATCAATTGGGACCAGCGCATATGAGTTAGTCTATGGATTAGAAGCCAGATTTCCTTCATCACTAGGAGTACCGGTTATGAAGCTTCTGCAAGAAAGTCAAGCAGAGCCAAATGATATGCAAAGGAGGATCAATCAGATAATCTGTTTACAGCAAACTAGAGAACAAGTTTTCAGCAGAGTGCAGATATTACAAGAAAAATTGAAAAAGGCCTTTGATAGAAGAACCAAAGCAGAAGATTTCAATGTGGGGGACAAAGTCTTAAAGTGGGATGCAAGAAGAGAAGAGAAAGGAAAACATGGAAAGTTTGACTCTTTATGGAGAGGACCATTTGCTGTCCAAGCAGTACAAGGTAACAACACTTACTTCCTTAAAAGTCTGACTGAAACTGACTTGGATGAAGGTCCTGTCAATGGCAGGATGCTGAAGCACTACTTTGACTATTCCCCATGAGTGGAACCTAAGGATTCACTGTATATATGCAGATGTACATATTGTTTTCTGTTTTAGATTGTAAAATACAGTTTTCCAAGTGATTCACCAACCAGCAAGAGGCAAATAGGATCAGAGGTCTTTCAAAAAGGAAGCACACAGTTTTGACACACCAATTGCAGCAAATTTCAAAGATTGGTATGGGCAGTCAAAGAAGAAGGCAATCTGACCTGCTGTTCTTGGTCTTTCAAAGAAAAACCATCCCCATGTGGAGCCACTGTTGGATACCTATACCAATAGGTTTCATATTTCATGATTGGCAAGAGAAAGTCCAAATATGCTCTGCTTTGGTATCACAAAGATCCCATATTTCCTAAAGAACAGAAGGTGTGTAAAGTGTTTCAATGTTGATGACCTTATTCCAATTTTGATGGATGATCCAACAGTTTAAACTGGGTCATGCCATATTTAAATTTTCTGTTTTAGAATAGAGAAAGGAGTCTGTCCAAACTGTTCAATCTTGGCAGACAAGTAGTTTAGGTAGAGAAGAAAAAGATCCCAACAGCCTAATCTGGGACCTTGGAAGAGATAAGGGTAGAAGTAGATAGAAAAGAATAAAGAAAAAGCCAAAGAAAAGAAAAGGCAAGTAAGGGTTTGCAAGTCCAAGTGCACCCTCCAATGGAGAAACAAAAAATGCTAGGAAAATAGCTGGGTAAGCAGTTGTGGTTGCAGAAAGGGCATTTTCACCATTGCACATATGTCAAAAGATGTATTGCCAAGGCAAAGTCTATCAATGGACAAAGTAGTTAATTCCATCACATTGCAGCAAGGAGCATGACTAACCTCCCCTTTCCCCCTTCATTTCATTACTAACATTCCCTTTTTCAGCTGAGATTCATGGACAGATCATGGTTTTATGGTGGTCCTTGTTCATTCAGAAGCCACATTTCTTGTCTAAAATCTTTTCATTTTGATCTACTCTCTAAACTAAATCAATTTCAGATAAACTCAGTGAGATCCCCTTCATTTGCTTCATTCATTCATATTAACCTCTAATCCTACTATATAGCTCCCCTATCTTACCCTTCCCCTAATAATACTAACACAATGGTGTATAAAGTCCCAAATTCTATAAATACTCCTCCCCTTGGCATTATAGCCATATGTTCTTCAAAAGGAACCAAAGTGACCTCTGGTCACCTTGGTGAACCTATCACGTCCCATTCCCCCTTGCTACAAGCCAACTTGCTCCTCAAACCACCATTTGCATTGAAAAAACCCTTATAAACCCTCTTTTACCCTTAAATCCTTTGCAAAAATTACCCAAAGTCTAAAAAGCCCGCCTCTGGCACATTTCCAAAAGGCTAGCGCGCAGTTTGTTTTAATGGAAAAACATTGAAAAAACATCAAAAAACCCACAACCCAAAGTTTTCCGCCCGCGCATATACTCCGAGCACGTTGTTGCTCCGCCCACCGTCGGATCAGGTCCCGAGGATCCGACGATCCACAGCAATATCGGAGCGGCCCCCATGGTGGTCCTTTACCGCCCGAGAAAGTGACGTTGCGTCACGTCACGGGCAGGCCACGCGTCAAACAATAAGGGCTCTCGGAGCCGGGTCTGACATTTCTGGGACCGTACCTAAACCGCCCCGAGAGACCGTAGCGGCTAGCCTTAACCGTAACCGCTACGGTCCTAACCGCCAACCGTTTTCCAACTGTATACCGCCACGTCACGCCCGCTTGTCCTTGTCTCCGTTATTCGTCCACCTCGCTGATGACATGGCTGCCACCTCATCGCCCCCATGGACCAATAGCTTACCGCCACGTCACCCGATGACGTCAGCTGACGTCACCTCACCTTGGCCTACCAATGACGTCATGCTGACGTCATCACTAAAAAGCGCCAAAATCATAAAAAAGCCCATATTAAGCCAAAAAACGCCTATTTTTCCCATTTTTGCGCGTTTCTCTACTGTTTTCTCTGCATGACCGTTTACGTCCCAAAACTCTGCCAACCTGCTCAGTTGACCAAGGCGACCTCCACAGCATCAACCTTGCACGCGTACACGACCTCTGTTCGTAAATTACCAGGTATTTTTCGTTTTCTATCCTCCATACGCCTGCAATTGAAAATAAAATTACTCAGAGGGCTAGAGAAAAGATAAAATTCATAATTTCACCGGCCATTTCCCTCTGCACGTCCACATTTGCAACTGTGAAGTCCAAAAACACCAGCCGAGCCTTAATACCTGTAATTTCGCTCAAAAACAACATTCACTGCGTATTCCTGGCAAATTTCTTGTTAAACTCAATTCACCCGCTAAAAGAGGACATAGTGAGACCATAGAGAAGCCCTGCTCCTGAAAGAAACAGTATTTCAACTGCTGTTGTGTAAATTCCTCCTCTGGTATCTGAGATACAAACTGTTTTTACAGAAAATCACTTCTATTTTGTGCTGCTTCCATTAAACCATCCACCTACAATTGTTGAACTTTGAAGAAGATCATGGAGACTCCCATTGCTCTCAACATCAACCCCCTCAATGCCCCTCACCAGGAATTGGAGTGGAAAGCCCTGGGAGATATGGATTATCAAATGCTGGACTGGTTTCTTATGGGCTCCAAATACAATATTCAGATGCTGAATGAGTTGAAAGCCCAGCATCTTAGTGGAGCAGACATTTTGGGAATCTGGGACTCAAACTTGCCCATCTATAACCTCCCCCAGGTAAATTCTATGCCAGAGTTGATATACAGCTGCCAGGAATGCTATGACCCAAGCCGAAGAGCTGTCATTAGCCCCTCAGGCTTAGTTTTGTTCCACATCACCCCAGAGAGTATAAATGAAATGCTGCATTTCCATACTGCCAAGCAATTGACCCCCCTCCATATGCAGAATTTGATAAAGAAAGGGAGCCAGCTGTCAATTGACCAAATCATTAAAATCAATCAGTTGTTTGTAAAACCAGGCTCTGAATCCATCAGAACTCCTCCTATTGGATATCAGTACTTGAATGAATTGGGCAGGATGTTAGTGGATTTGATCAGCTATGCCCTAGGATTCAACGGAATGGAGGATGTGGATGAAAGCATAATGGCAATGCTGTCTCTATTCTCTCCTGGTAAGCCCCCAGCTGTACATTATGATTATGCTACATACATTGCAGATAAAATCCATGACCAGTTTATGAACTTGAAGAGGGAAAGACTATTCAGGTATACCTCATACATATATCACCTGTTCTTGTTTTATCAGCCAGCCACCTTCTCTTTTCCTTTGAAGCAACTCAATGCCTAGGGAAATCCAAGATCAGTTGTGTTCTGGACCTCTGTTTTTCATCATACCTCTGTATCCCCTTACACATACTCTGAGTTCATTGACTTATTCATTTATCCAGCCATGACAGTATTGCATGGTACTCCTCCTCCTAGACTAACTGATGACATGAGAAGAATTCTCCATTTGAATAAATCCTACAACATTGGTAACTGGTACCTCTACCAGAACCACACAGTCATCAGAATATATGGCTGTGAGTTGACCCCTTTTAGGTTGCCAAGGTATGTCCCCATGAGGCTTTTTGCCTTGGAATATTTCAGACAGTTTGGCAACTCAGACTACCTGCATTTTCAGAGCAAGAACAAGAAATCACAGCTAAAGGTGAGAAGCCAGCTGGGTCCTTTCCTATATAACAGAAAAGAGGAGGGATGGAAAGAGGCAAACACTATCCTGGAAGGCCTCAGACTGCAAACTAGTTTTGAATGGATACCCTACGACCCCAATCATTTTGTCTCCCTCAGGAGGATAAAATACAAATTGGGTAGTTATGCACACAAGAGACAACCTGAGATTGAACAGTATGCCAATGCATTAAGCTGGGAAGAGGGTACCTTAGAAGAAGAAATAACTGCTGAAGAGCTTCTAGAAAGAGAAGCTAGAAACATTCAAAAGGAAGTTGACTTAGAAACTTGTGGACAGGTTCCCCTCTCATACAAAAAGCGGCTTGGAGCAGCTACTACATCATCAACAACACAGCAGCAAGCTGCCGGGAAAACACCACAAACAGCCAGTAAAGATAAAGGGAAACAGGTGGAACAACCACCTCCATTGACAGAAGAGCAAGTGGAAACATTGGTGCAACAGCAAGAAGAGATGGAGCAGCAACAAGAAGGGCAACAGCAAGAAGAAGTGCCACTTAAGGAACAACAACCCTTGCAGCAAGAAAGGGTGATTGACACTCCTGGTTCCACTGAGCAACAGGCTCAGAATATAGTGCCTCCTAGGGCAGAAACTACTTTTGATGCCTCGGTCCTCCAAACCCCACAAAAGGAGGACTTAACCAGGAAAAGAGATAGAGAGACTCCCCTGACTTCATCCATCAATCAGGGAGAGAAAAGACAAAGATTAAATGACTTTCCAGAGGATGACATAGCAATAAGACAAGCAATGGGCATGGGCCCACCCAGCCGAGAAGTGTCAGCCAGTTCATTCCAGCATGAACATGATAGAGCTATGGGAGGAGAGGTCAGTTCCTCCAGCCAGCAACAAGAAGGACAAGTAAGCATCAAACAACAATTTATCGACATTAAAAAGAGGAGTGATCCTATTAAAATACAGCTGTACAATCATTTGCTGAACCTGGCTCCCACCAATCAGCAAAGACTCATGTCTGCCTTTGATGTAAGTGAAGGCAAAATGATCATGAGTCATTTCATGCCCACAGCTCTTCATCCCCAATCTACCTCGGATTACTTAAGGACCAACATGGAGGTTCTGGCTAAAGACATACACCCTATGGATAAAATCGAACTGCATAAACAAACTGGTGAAATGGTGTATGCCTCCTTGGCAGATGAAACATTGGAAAACTACAAATTGAAGAGCAGCCTTGATAATACAGCCTCTCAGCTGGAATTGGAGAGAGCATCATCACAAGCCAAGGACAACAGAATCAAGTCCTTGGAGGATGTAATTATAGAAATAGGACATGATCCTAAAGATGTTAAAGGTATCCAAGAACTGTTGAAGATAAGGGATCAAGACATGGCTGCCTTAAGAAAGAAAATCAAGCTCCCAGCCACCATCCATCCTCAAACAGATGAAGTTGCTCAGCAAAGGCTAGAAAAGGATACTACGGATTTAATGATATCCTTATACAAGGAGCTGGTTCGGACTCAGGACCAGCTAGGACAATCAGAAGCTGCAAAGGCAGCATTACAGACAGCATTGAAACAGAGAGAAGAGGGCCAAACTTCCTAGCCCCCTCCCGAAGTAATCAACCTTGAAGAAGCTCCTCCAACAACTACTCTTCCTCCTCAGCAGACAGGAACTACAGCACCATCTACAGCAACAACTACGCCAACAACAGAGCAGACTCCTAGTCTGGATATGCAGAAGCTGCAAGCTGAGATCCAAGTTCTTGAATCCCAAATGAAAGAGCTTGATGAAGTCAAAAGGTCTTTGACTAAGGTGAATGAAAGATTTGACAAAAGCAAGCAGAATGAGGCAGCAAAGGAAAGAGAGGTAAAAGCTATAAAAAAGAGAATAGCTGAACTAGAAAAAGAGCTTGCACTAGAAAAAGTAACAGCAGAATTAAAAGCAGTCCTCTGGGGCAACATTGGTCGGTCCATCACCAAGCAGTGGCAGTATATTGAGACTATGGATGAGCAAATAGCACTCATCACAAAGGCAAACAAGGAAATACACAGAACAAGAGCAAGCCTTGGCCACATGCCAGATGCTGCCAGCAGAATGATCAATATTTTAAATAACAAGACAAGCTCTCAGCTGGCCACAATAGGAATTACCAACAGGACTAAGACAATCTCAGTAGTTAAAAGAGTCCTGACACTACGAAGTCTAGTTGGAACGCTGGAGAGGAGAACACAGGATATGCAGACTGAGATCAACAAATTCCTGGACAGATTCCTGGCATTACAGAACAGAGGCCTCCCCAGCATATTAAGCGGTGTAGGAAGACTGCTTACCCTGGAAAATTACCTCAAAAGGGTTGATGCCCATGCTGCAGCACAAATTGCAAAACAGCCCAGTACCTCAGCAGAAACAGGGCCAGCATCAGGGCAGAATTTGTATGATAGGGTGGATAACCTGTTTTTTATCATGAATGAAATTGATCACCTGTTTGATACACCACCAAATTTCTTTAAGTATATAGAAGCAGATGAAACTATGCAGGCAATCATAAAACACCAATTGCCCACACAGGAAGTATGGAGGAATTTGACACAGATAATCTTATCAGGCCCGAACCTGTAGCGTTAATTTTCTCCAGTTTATGAACAGTCATGCACATGCAGAATTTGATGGATAACTCCACAAGGAAAAGACAGATGCTGAGCCAACTCAGCAGGGCTATTTACTCACCACAGCAGCAATCACAATCACTGGTGGCAGACCCAAAATACAGCGCACGAGCCATAAAGTCGGGTTCTCCAGCATTTGATCAAAGTATCCCAACCGACTTAGCAGCTCCCAAAGGCCAAAATATCTTCTGACAGAACATCAAGACGCCTTTATTTTGTATTCAATGCTGTAATAAATTTCTGATAAAAATATCTCAAAAGTTGGTGAGAACATTAAGTCTGAGATAACTTAGAACTCAGATATTTTTTGTAAAATCGTATGTATATATTCGCCCCGCACATAAGCTTAAGGGGTTGTTGTTATTTTCATTTTGGGTATCTCATTTGCTGTAAAATTCTCAGAGGAATAATACAAAGGGTGAATGGAATTTCCGAAGCTTGGCGTACCTTGATGCATTGTGATGAATGGTGAATGTTGCAGGATTCCAGAGTGTTTCATAAAACAATAAGTCTTTCTTAAATCTCTGTGTTACATGTTTTCGAGTCTTTTGTTCTCTTTTATTGTTTAAATGTTTTACACTTAATAGCAAAGTAGAAGAATAGTTCCAGGATTTAATCACTGATTACCCTGAACTCAATCCGAGCTATTATCCATGTTTTCTTCAGATACAGTGAATGAAGTGTAATTCTTAATTGCTGCACTTTAAAACTATATCTCTTACACTGATAGACATTCGCAGGGATTCAAGTTTTGCCCCTGAGACATCTATCTGTTTCTCATACCTAGTTTGGTGGAAATACTTAAGTACTTTAGTGAAAATTCTTAATTGCTTTCACTAGTTTTTTCACCTGTTTGTGTTATAAATCAAAATTTTGTTGTATGAAGTATCCAAATGGCCCTGTAAGTTTCACTAGTTCACCTCAAGGTTTCTAGACACCTACAGCCATAGACTCCATTGCCCAATGATATTTGTCTCTTTGAACATTATATCACAAGACCTGAAAGAAAAACTTCAACCAAAACATAAACAAAACCTGTGCATAACACCTAGCCTAAAACCCTATCATGAACAGATACAAATCATAAAGAGAGAGCCCTCTCTGATCACAGTTTGGCTAGAAACAGTGATCAAAAGATTGGTTAGTGGTTACCCCGGCCGTATTCCCTTGGGAGTCATAGGGAACAACCTGGGTGTTAACAGGGCAGTAGTAAAAAAATAGGCTAGCTAGGTGATTGATAAAAATCATAACTATGTTCTCTATTGTATTTCTAGTTTCCAGCAATGTAAAGTTCTTATTCATTCTAATTCAATCAATAACATGCTAAGTATAGAGTTCCTTACTACTAGTGCCTCGTACATTAGAAGCGAGCAGGAGGTGTTTCTAATTGTGAGTGTAGACTTCTATTCAGTGTTAAGTGATTGTAAACTTGCCCAACACTGTCATCACATTATAACTGTTTTTGTTTCTAATAAAATTAATATGGTAAATATGTTTGATCTAAATCAGGACAGTATAGTGGTGTAGTGAATGCAGACCCATTAGAAGAGATTTACAATGGCACTTATTTTTTATAAGTTGTATGGTGTTCCTTTAGATAACGGTCCACTTATTGGAGCCATAAGTGAGTTTAGAGCTTTGTACAGTGCACACAGAATAACTTATAGAAATAGTTTTATCATAATTAATATTTTACAGAAAGACATATTCCATTGAAAATTTCTTATCAACACACAGTTAGGTTGCCACAAGAAATCACTACTAGGTTGTAAGCCAAAATGTTTCTGTGCCAAGAAAAAGATACAATCCATCGAAAATCCACATCATAATGTGGTTAGAACCAAAAACATATGACACCCCTATTCTTTATGGCCCTGATAATCTTGAGTGCCAAAACTCCCCGAGTTACCTTCTTGAGCCAGGTAGGTTGGCCTACCAGTCAAGGGCTAATTAGGAAATGGTTGATTTATGCCATGTGATTGATTCCAATTTGCAGCTTCCAACCATGGAGGTATTGAGTACCCATAGCTCACATTTGCACTACTGACCCCTGCATTAAGTGGAGGTGTGTAATGAGCATACAGAGAATTGACACCAGCTCTGGTAGGAACAAGGAAAGTGGGTAAACCCTCGGTTTGATAGTGGGGCACTTGAATGTTTATGAGATGTTGGAATACTGGTGTATTATCTGCAATGGAGTCCAATGAGTTTGAAATAATCCTGGTTTCATCAGCTATTCTTGTATCGTTGATCATCCCTTGTTCCTTTTCAAGCATTTGTTGTGCCTTTCGTTTTTCCTTTTCCTATCTTGCCATTTGCTTTTGTTGGTCCTTAACTTGCCTTGCTTTATCTCTTTCAATCCTTTCTTCTGCTCGTTGTTGTGTTGCAACAATCCTTGCTGCCTTCTTCTCCTTGACCATATCCTTCTTTTTCTGTTTTAATTCTTGCATTTCAAATTTCTTTTTTTCTGACTCAACTAACAAGTTTATATAGTCCTCTGAGGTGAGTAACTGTGAGCTTCGGTCCAGACGAAGACTACCCGGTGCACCTTGCTTTTTTCTCATTGATACTCTCTCTACTGGTAGCTTTAGGAACCGTCCAAGTGTCTTCTCCACCCCTCCCACCTTCATGTCATTGCTTGGTACTTCCCTTTCAGTATCTGTTGGAACTGATTGAACCATATCATTATCTTCATTTGATGCCTCATTATGTCCTTCATCTTCTTCCATTGATCTATTGTCCACAAAAAAATGAACAATTTCACTGTTCAATTCTGCTGGTTGTCAGGGCATGTTCATGCTTTCTTCATTGGTTGCTGAGACACTATGTGCATTCATATTGATCATTGCTTCTGCTAGCCATGAAGGTGGAGTTACTTGGCTTGGCAATGTCAATTGGTCATTGTCAACTGCATGTTCAACAATATCATTAGCAATATCAGCAACAGGAATTTGATGTTCTTGAGTTGGTGGAACAATCTCCATGTTACTAGGAATTTGTTCATTGTTATATTGTGTTTCACATACAGTTTCATCATCTTCAGCATATAACTGTCCTTGAGACAGGGAAATCATATTACTAGATGCAACAACATCATCTTGGTCATCTACTTCTTGCACTTCAACACATGTTTGGACATTCCCTTCTTCCTGACCATCCACATGAAACGCTTGGCTACAACCAGTATCATGCATAAGAGCATCATAGTTTAGTGGCCAGATTCCTGTCCTCCTAAAGCCAGCCTTGATATTTGATGGTGTCAAAGCCCTTTTAAAAGCTTTACTTGCAAGCTCTGCTAGCTCAAACCTTTTCACCTCAACCCCTAGATTCTTTGCCATCCATGCAGCACGCTCCGACCTGAAATAGTTCTTGAAAGGGCCAAACACACTAACATCAAGGGGTTGCAGCCTATGAGTGGTATGAGCGGGCAATGTCAACAGGTCGATGCCTAAATTGTTTGCTTCCTCAATTGTTTGTACAGCCATGTGGCTCCCATGGCCATCTAATATCAAAAGGTGTCTGTTATTAGGCGAGATGCCACCTGGTACCGATGAAGCAAAGTGAAAAAGCCAACTTAGAAATAGTTCTTTAGTCATCCATGCATGGGGATCTGCAACCACGCATGCACCTAGTTCACAGTTATGTATATACTTTTTCAGTTGATTTTTACCTTTGAATAGATAAAATCCTGGGATTGAAGTACCAATTGCATTAACACAACATAAAATAGTTATCCACTCCCTACTCTTGGGCAAAATCTTTGGAACATTTCGGCTCCCTCTCTTGGCAATTACCCGCATGCCACAATTCCTCCCTACCTGTAAACTTGTTTCATCACAGTTCCATATATGGTCTGCTCCATAAGAATGTTTATCATAAGCACTAGAAAGTGTGTCATAGAATTTTTGCACAACTGCAGGGCGCAAATTTAATGCTCTGTCTCTGTCAAGGCCCTCAGCAGTACACAATACAAGTTCTGGATGCCTTTTTTTAAACCCAAGCCACCATGATTTACCAGGAAACCCATCTTTGAATGGGTTTGGCCTCCCTTGACAGATTTGAGCAACTGTTGATTTGAGTTGTATCAACTCTAGCCCATGTACCAGTTGGGCCATCTCTTTACACCACTCAACCACCTCAGCCTCCTCATCCTCAGTCATAACTGTAAGAGGCCCTCTACGTTTTGTATGAGTCAGTCCATTTATCCAATAATGTATTGATGAGGGAGGAATACCATGTTTTTTTGCAGATGCTCGAACTGAGTATCCATTAAACTCTATGTCATCAATTGCAACTAACATTTGTTCTTTTGTCCATCCTCTTATAGCACTGATCTTTTTAGCTGAGCTTGCCCCTTGGACTGTTGTTGATGGTGGTTCTGTGGCTGATGGTGTGTTAACATCAGCGGTTGTCACATGGTCATCTTCAACAATGTTCCCTGGTGCATTGCTGGCATCGACATCAGCTGGCCTGTCATCATCAGACGATGTGCATCGTAGCTGCGCACCCCTTGTCACTCTCCTGCCACTTCTCCTTGTACGAGCAGAGTAACTTCCTTTTTCCATAGATGCAACAACCTGTAAAATTATTGCATGCATTTAGACATTAGAATATATGTTAAATTATGCTTTATTACTTCTGCAAAAATTACTTTTCCTCTATTACAGGAAATTGTCAACATGTATGTCACTGTTTTCATAATGAGAGCAAATGTTTCACTTTCATAGGGTAGTGTCAGGGTATGCGTATACATTAGGATACAGAGCTTGTTACATTAGGATATGCGTATATAGTGATTACAGTCTATCCATATATATTACATTAGGATATGCGTGTACAGTGATTACAGTCTATCCATATGTATTGATTATGTATTACATTAGGATATGCGTATACAGTGATTACAGTCTATTCATATGTATTGATTATGTATTACATTAGGATATGCGTATACAGTGATTACAGTCTATCCATATGTATTGATTATGGAGAGAATGGTAGTCTATATACCAATAAGAAAAAAGGTATTTATATAATAGGAATGACTAAGAGTGAGAACCCCGGGATATCATGTTGTATATTGATTAACTTGTCACCTTTGTATCTTATCTAAGCTTATGACAAGCTATGCAATTAGAACACAGTAGTTACACATGACTCTTTCTAACCATGCTTTTTTACCTAATCACTTGCTTGTCTCATTCTCATTACACTCGGCAGAAGTAATAGCACAGATATTTTACAAGTAACATCATCTAAAGGTTGACCTATCAGTGCTAACCTAAGAAATACATGTATAGATATGATAAAGTACCTGTATCACAGGTTGGTTATCTCCCTAATAGACTGGATTCAGCTTTAATATACATATAACATATGTAATTATACAGAGCTTTTTTCTAGCTCACTCATAGATAAGGGTGAACTGAAACCATGCTCAGATACTAATACGAGATTTTTAGTGTATAGAGCTTACTAGTGGTAAGATGAATGAGATGTATTCAATAGGTTCAATTCCTGTAAGCTAAACAAGCTATGACTATAGTACTAAGGTTCACTTATTTGCATTCTTTCGACTCAATATCAAAATTTTTGCTTTCCCAATAGCTTCATGCTTCTGAAAATACATGTCTTTCGATTATGTTTCAATGTGATGTCTCAATGATGATTGTCAAGGTCTGAAAATATGTGAAAAATTACTAAGTTTATCAGAGTCATTAAAGTTACAATTCGTTTTTGTTCTATGTTTTAACTCATTCTGCATAGAACCCAAGTCATAATAATCGCTCAATTCCTGTAAGCTAAGGTTCAAGGTTCAATTCCTGTTAAGTAAACAAGCTATGACTACAGTACTAACACGACATACGTAACCTCTGTGATATGTAAGCTGTAATCACTATCACATTTGATTCTATGGTCTCCTAGGTGTCATAGACAATTGGTTTTACTTCAGTTTAATCGAGTTTCATTGCAGTCATTTATTTTTTATATTTTTCATATAATTTATTTAGTCATTTTGAATATTGTGAAGAACAATCTCTGCTCCAAGATTTCTCTCCATTTTCTGTGACTTAATTTACAGTGCTGAGTTATGTAAATCCCCATTCCTTTGGTCCAACTTTTACAACTCCATATGGCTTGGGCTCTCCATACCCTAAGGTCTCGAGCTCAACGAGGTCAAAAGATATGAAGGCCAATAAGACGGTCATCTGCTATGTTACTTATAATTGTGTTTTCTCATTATCTAAAATCTTACAGTCATCTAATCCAATAAAGAGAAATGGTCATCCGCTCGGGCTTCCATTCTAAGAAACCATTCCTCAGTTCTATGGTCCATTGACCAGTAGTAGAAATTCACTTATTTGCACTCTTTCGACTCAGTATCAAAATTTTTGCTTTCTCAATAGCTTCATGCTTCTGAAAATACATGTCTTTCGATTATGTTTCAATGTGATGTCTCAATGATGATTGTTAAGGTCTGAAAATATGTGAAAAATTACGAAGATTATCAGAGTCATTAAAGTTACAATTCGTTTTTGTTCTATGTTTTAACTCATTCTGCATAGAACCCAAGCCATAATAATCGCTCAATTCCTGTAAGCTAAGGTTCAAGGTTCAATTCCTGTTAGGTAAACAAGCTATGACTACAGTACTAGCACGACATACGTAACCTCTGTGATATGTAAGTGTAATCCCTATGAAGCTAATGATCGAATAATTCCTGTAAGCTAAGGTTCAATTCCTGTAAGGTAAGCAACCTGTGACGTTGATTAGATGGATATGACTGTATTCAATAGGTTCAATTCCTGTAAGCTAAGCTTCAATTCTTGTAAGCTAAACAAGTTGTGACTACAGTACTAACACGACATACGTAACCTCTGTGATATGTAAGTTGTAATCACCATGAAGCTGATGATATAATAAGCTACAACACATACATAAACTCTGTATAAAAAGGTTAACTGTAACTGTATAGGTTAACTGTCACCCTATGGACAGAACTGTAATGTAAGAAATATGATAAATGAAAACAATGAAAACAGAACTGTAAGAAGAATGAGTTGTAATTCATATAACTAACTTGAATATATTGGCCACTGTTTTGTGATGTTGTCTTCAAGTTTGCTGAATAGTTTGAAAGCATAAGATGCAACTTCAATAGTGGGTGGACTTCTTTTATAGTTTTGGGGACTTGATTTTAATTGGTGGACATGGATGCACATGGATTGCAATGGCTTCATTTTGAATGTGTGGTATGGATTTAATTTGATGTGATCTAATGGTTGGGAATTGTTTATTTGTTGATCCATGTGCTTTGATCTGTTTTAATGAGAAATAGAGTGAGTTGGGTGTCATTTATTGCAGTTATTGGGTCTGGGTGTCATTTATTGAACAAAGTGGATTTAATTGTTATTGGGTTGGGTGTCATTTATTGAACAAATTGGATTTAATTATTATTGGGTTGGGTGTCATTTATTGAACATAGGGTGTTTAGTTGTTGAACAACACAGCAGTTATGGCTGACATACATTCCTTTTGTTATGTGCAGGTAGGCATATTTATTTGGGATGCAAAGTTGCAGTTCTGATGAGGGGGGGTTGAAGTGACTGATGTTTTGTACTTCTGGAATAGACCAGTTTGGAAGCCTTTATGGCTCTAGCTGTTTTCTACTTGGGTCAATATGTTTTGCAATATTAAAAGTAGTAAAATACTATTTATGGACAATTGTGGGCCCAATCAATGTATGGGTGATTTTTGGACATAATTTAATACTTGTTTATACATAATGTTATTTATTTCTGTTTAAATTTTGGTTTCAAAAGTCTTAATCACTGGTGGTTTGGTGGGACCAGTATTATATCAACTACTGGTCCCTGCACAACATTAGGAATCTCTCCCCTATATTAGGGAGATTCTTGTGAGTTTGAGGTGACTAATCCAAAATATAGATACGCATTTAGTGGATTCTGCATTGTAACACCACACGTGCGAGATGACAACATACAAACGTAAAAAAATATATAATGTAATATTGGAGATATGCTTGTCATCTTCAGCTGACTAATCCAAACTACGTGCTCATTGACCAATCCAAACCATCAACTCTGTTGTAGTTATGAGATTCCATTGCATAAGGGTTGTGGGTTATGCCACAATTAGGTTAGATAGTGGGTCAGGACATAGGATCATAAGGTTGCAATGGATGGATGTAGATGCAATGGCTTTATAGTTAGGTTAGCTATAGGTGGCATGCCATATTAGTGACTAGTTTGGAGGAGAATATTTCCAAAATTCATAAAAATATCATGGTTGGCCAGATCTTATAGATATGTTACCGAAGGTAGGTTAGCTATAGGTGGCATGCCATATTAGTGACTAGTTTGGAGGAGAATATTTCCAAAATTCATAAAAATATCGTGGTTGGCCGGATCTTATAGATATGTTACCGAAGGTGTGGTAAAATGAATGGGATATTAAGTAGAAGATCTTACTTCTTATTGGTTTTTTATCATACTTTAATGAGGAAAAAGGGTTGGTAAAACTGAGTGTTGTGAGGGATGGGAAGATATTATTTTTTATTAGTTTTCTACTATGTTGCATAAGTTTTTGGTAAGCCGGTATTCTCAATAAGTGAGAATGAGTATGTGGTAAGGCTAGAAGTATTGCCCAAATTTACAGGAAATGTCAAATTGGGAGTGGCAATAATATAATATATTAAAATTTAATATATATTAAAAATAAAAATACAATAATTTATTTATTTTCATCTAAAACTTGCTCATCAAATTCCATCTTGCAAATAAATATGTAAAACAAAAAAAACAAAATATTAATTCATCAACAATTTCTCAATTAAATTCTTTTTGAACAAAGAAACATGCAGAACTCCCAAACCAGAAAAAAAGGTTGTTATTACTCGATTATTAGGTGATTTCATGCAACGCTATATGTTAAGTCACTGGTTCAATTCTTCACCCTTGATGTAACCTCATCAATATTATATATATTACATCTATTTATAATAGAGATAAGAAAACATAAAATATATATTAATAGTAATTAAAAAAATTAAAACAATAGAGTTTAAATCCAACATTATTTTAAAAAGAGTTTGTATAATAAAATTATAAATTTCCAAGTTAATATATATTTTATACTTAAATAAATATGAAAATTAAATTAAAAAATTTTTTTAATAATATTTATATTTCATAATTTCAACTTTTTTTTTCTTTAGTATTCCATCTTTTGTCCATTCAGTTTGGGCGATAATGATGGTTTTTCCCGTGGCCAACAATCTTCCTAAATTATTTTATATCCATCCGCCATCCGGGTATATGAGGAGAATGAATAGCTTTCCAATGACAAAGATCATGATTGGCCATGCGCCTCATCTTCATTTGGATAGAAGGGCTTTCCATAAATGGGTTGTTTCTTTTAGTTCCAGACCCATATCCACATCTAAACCCAGCGACATACCCTTCCCTTCGCATAGTTCCATCAGTTTAAGTAGCACCCAAGCTTCAAATACACCTAAGTTTGCACTTATTCATTGCAGTGAAGCTCCCAAAACGTCAAAAATTAATTGCAATGAAGCTCCCAAAAAGCTCCAAAGTACCTGTTCAAGCTCCCGACAGTTTTGGAACGTTTCTGATCAGCTCCCAAGCTCCCAGGAATGGGGGAGCTTCATGTGTGTGCTCTAATTTTGCACTTATTCATTGCAAAGAAGCTACCAAAATGTCAAAAATTGGTTGCAGTGAAGCTCCTGAAAAGCTCCAATGTACCTGTTGAAGCTCCGACAGTTTTGGAGCATTTTCGATCAACTCCCAAGCTCCCAAGAGTGGAGGAGCTTTGCGTACATGCTCTCCAATGCTTGGGAGCGTTACTCGTGTAATTATGGTTTTCTATGATATTTTGAGGAAAAGGGGTTGGTCAAATTGTGAGTTGTTGTGAGGAGTTTTTTTTATGGTGATCATGATTGACCATATTTTTTTCATATATTTGAATTGAATAATTTGAGAGGATAAATTAGAAAAATAGATTTATTTATATAGGTTTTTTTGAGTTTTTTTAGTTCGCCAAGTCATATTTAAGTTTATTTTTATTTAAAGTTTCAATTTAAAAACCAGAAAGGAATGAGTTACCGGAAACCATTTTTCATGCTAATTATCAGTATTAACGGTATTCAAAACTTCGTATTTTGTTTTATAACTTGATTATTAAATTTGATTTTTCATGTTTACAGTCATTTCATATTTTCTCATGCAATTAAATGTATAAGCGGAATATTTTTGAGGCCTTATAAATTATAAAGCATCCTCACAATCTTAATAGAGAGGTGGTTATGGAGTAAGTAGGAGTTAGATCCCTTTCTCTTGAAATTATTTTGTTTAAGAAAAAGATCTATGAGGCACTATAAATTATAAAGCATCCTCACAATATTAATAGAGATGGGGGTATGGAAGTAAATAGGAGTTGGATCCCCTTACTCGCTCAAGAACATAAGTCTTACAACCTTGTCTAAAACCTCTCCCCACTGTTCCTTTTTCCCTTAGCTCCCATTGGACCTTTCGTCCATCCTTCTCCATCATATTCCTTTCTTGTCTTAATCTTCTTACTGCATCTCCCTTCTCCTTATTCCTTCCTTTCTATCATCATTAATTTATAGGCTTAATTAGTATTTATATCATCTAAGCCATCTCTAATAATTAACCCTAATGATAGCATTATTATACCTTATAATAGCTATTAACTATAATAATAATTATATAAATAATAACCATTATTATTAATTTTATTAATAATTATTATTAACTTATAAAGTTAATTATAATGATTATCGCCATTATTGTTTCTATTAATTAACCTTATTATTAATATTAATTAAGTAACTAATAATAATAATAATTAATACTAATAACGTAACTATAGGAGCAATGACAACATGAGCAGCTAGGCTTTTCACGAACCTAACTTGACAAATCTGAAGACCTCGCAGACAGTGAGGCAACTGCAACAAAAAGACAAGGAGGTACCGCTGATAGCAACCATGAGTGGCATGACAGAGGGGCAAGAGATCCCCTCCTACTGGAGCATTGCTGCAGGTGAATCGAGCCAACAAAGAGCGACTGGAGGTAATGAAAGTCATGGAAAAGGAATGTCGGTTTTGTTAGCTAAATGGAAAGCGGGGTTGGGAGGGAAATGCCTGCTCAAGCCAACCAAGAAACCTTGATCTGTCATTCCAAACCATAAACTAGAGGAATATAGAAGATACACGAAGGATCGCGCCTTGATGTGTAAGCTCATTGGGGCTTGGCCAATAGAGAAGGAACTGATCGAATGAATCCAACAACGATGGCAACCAAAGGGGCACATAGATTTCAAGCTAGGGGTGAAAGGGTTCTTCTTAGTAATCTTTTCTAACCTTGAAGACAAGGAGAAGGTTTTCGAAGATGGGCCATATTTTTCAACAATGTAGGCCTTTTTATGAGACATTTGGAGGAATTCTACAACCTGGATCAAGAAAATCTTCTGGTAACCCCCATTTGGGTACAACGTTTCAGTCTACCAATGGATTTCTCGGACCCCAAAATCTTGGAAGGGATAGGAAACTCGATTGGAACCTTCATCAAAGTAGCATAATCGACAAGAAAAGGTAGGTACACCTCTTATGCAAGAATTTGTGTGTACATGAATATCACTGAGCCGCTACCAGACTTCATAGAGTTGGAATACCATGATGAGATATGGCAACAACCCCTCGACTACGAACATATCCTCTTTATATGCGAATGATGCCATGAATATGGCCACCTGTACTGAGAATGCCCGTTAAATAACCATGAGAACCCTGCGACTAAGAAAAAGGCAGGAGAGACGACGATAAGAGAAGAAGGGAACGACTTTCAAGAGGTGCACAGGAGAAAAAGGAACCAAAGGCTTATAGGTAACCAGAGAGCCAATCAAAACGAGAAAGATAACATATTCACCACCCTCCACGAGGATGAAATTGGGGATACAACCCCAGACAATATCATGGAGATGGAAAGCATGCAAAAGAAGGAACCAGAAGGAAATAAGTTAAAGAGCCATGTGGTAACAAAAAGCCCACGGGAGGAGCTCACAATGAAAATGATAGAGAAAAACACAATGGAGATCGATAACTTGAAAGAAATTCTCAGTGTATAAGAGCAAGTGATGAAACGTTTACTGCATGCATGGGCACACTTGGATGAATGTTTCGTCCTAGAAGATTGGAAGAAACTCTAGAAGGAAACTTTTGAGCAATATAAGGCCAAACAAGGATCAACTATCATAGTCCAACCAGATCACCTAGGGTCTCAAGGCAGGCAAGGGTAAGAATCAGGAACCCTAGGAAAAGGGTGGAAGAAGAGGGGTAGAATAACAATAAATGAATACATCTAGATGGTTGGGGAGCTACTAGTAAACTATGGAACAATAGTGTCGGTACCAGAGGTCTTTCAAGAACCACCAAAATTGTTGAAATGATTATTACAACATGGAACATAAGAGGCCTCAATAATAGAGGCAAACAGAGGTACCTCAAATAGAGATTGAAGAAAGATAGACAAAGCATCATGATAATACAGGAAACTAAAATCAGTGAAAGAAAACTGAAAGGAGTTCTGGAAAATTTCAAAACCCAATATCAAGTTGTAGCCCAGGATGCAAATGTTAGTGCTGGAGGGTTGGTGATTATATGGAACCCTGTAGAGATCTGGTTTGAAGACTGGGTCAGCCTCCCTCAAATACTCTTAGGAAGATTTAGAATTATTGGATCGAAAGAATGGGTACTGCTCACAGGAGTGTATGTACCACATATCCCGGGGGAAAAAAGAGAATTCCTCCAAACTCTGGCAAAGATGAGAAACCTATACCCGGAAGACCTTTGGGTTGTAGGATGACATTTTAACATGGTATCCTACCCAGTAGAGAAGAAGGGAGGGATGAAAATAATGGATACAGACATGGAAATATTTGGTGATACCATTGCAGAACTGCGCTTAGTGGACCTTCTAACAATCAACGGGGTTCACACCTGGAATAATAGAAGAGGAGGGGGCCATCAAATCGCTTCACAACTTGATAGATTCTTAATCTAATAATAAGCCATAGGGAAAGATATCTTTATAGAAGCCTTGATCCTCCTAGGTATGGGATCAGATCACTGGCCGATAAGACTGGAAGTTGACCTGAAAGCGAGCGCTAAAAATTGGCCTTTCTAATTTGAAGCCTTCTGGATAAGAGACTTGGACCTCATAAAAAAAAATAGAGGAATGGTGGACTGAGAGCAAACATCAAGGTAGGAACTACACACATATGTTCCAAATCAAACTCAAGGATCTCAAGAAGAAACTGAGGAAATGGAATAAAGATGAATTTGGGCATATTATGAACGACCAAAACCAGATCAACAAGCACATGATGGAGGTGCAACAAAAATAATACAGGAAGGGAGATCAAAAGAGCTAGCTAAAGAAGAGGGATAATTAATAAATCATCTAGAAGAAAGGAGAAAACAGGAAGAGATCATGTGGAAACAGAAATCACGGGTGAACTTGTTAAGGGCAAGGGAGTGAAACACTCGATTTTTTCAAAAAGCCATGGTTCAAAATCAACAACACAACAAAATATTCTCTCTGAAAGATGATGAGGGGAATCGCAGAGTCCAGCACAAAGAAATGGAGGAACTTCTGGTAAAACACTTTATAGATCTCCTATCAGAACCACAAGAAAATAGAACTGAAGAAATTCAAAGAATCTTGCAACATACACCTCACCAGGTAACTCAGGACCAGAACTTAGCCTTGATGAGAGCATCTACTCTAGAAGAGGTGGAAGAAATTGTCAAGGGTATGAAGAAAAACAAGGCCCGAGGCCCAGATGGATTCATAAAATAATTCTACCAATCCACCTAGAACTTCATGGGATGGCAAATCCTTGAGGTCATTGAGGAATCCCGCCGCAATCAAAAGGTATGCCCTAGTCTAAACTCCACTTTTGTTGCTCTCATTCATAAAACATCGAAATCCGAAGATCCTCAAGGATTTTGTCCTATTTCCTTATGTAATGTCATATATAAAATCATAGCTACTCTTATTGTAAAATGGCTAAAACCCCTCATACTGAATATCATCTCTCTGGAGCAGACGAGATTTATCGAGGGAAGGAAAATCTTGGATGGGTTGGCAACCTCTCAAGAAGTAGTCCATTCCCTCAAGGAAAAGAATCTCGTTGGAATTATGATTAAGTTGGACCTCTCTAAGGCATATGATTGGTTAATCTGGGAGTACCTGAATAACACCCTCAAAACCTATGGTTTTACCCAAATATGGATAAATTGGATCCTTGCTACGATATCCACTCCTGCTATTTCCATTATGTTGAAAGGAACTCCTTCCCAAACCTTTAATCCAACTCGAGGTATGAGACAGGGAGACCCTCTGTCTCCTTTTCTATTCATTATTATCGTCGAAGGTCTCGGAACATTTATAAAAAACAAAGTCTATGAATCTAGGATTAGATGCCTGAGGATTTCAGGTAATGATTTAGCAATCTCTCACCAATAATTCGATGACAATATCATGCTCTTTTGTCAAGTTTCCCTTATGGAAGCCTGTAGAATAAAAGAGATTGATGGGCCTCTACATTAGACATAAATTAAGGCCCATGCCTCTAATATATATAGATATAGTAGTTAGTCTAACCTACAGAAAAAATAGTGTTTTTCACTATAATTCACCAAAACAAGAAACTTATTATTTCCTAATAAATCATATAATGCCTCTCAAAATGGTTATAAATAATATTTATTGAAACTAAAATTGATTAATAAAAAATATACAAATTTTGATAGTAAAATTCTAATTTCTTAATTATAAATAATTAAATAATCAAATAATCTTTACATTGGTATATTATCATGATAATTAGTGACTTAATAATGTTAAAAAATATAAATAATATACATAAAATATTGGTAGTAACTTTTTTTTAATGTTTAATTTTATATAAAAAATGAATAACAGATGGCTAAGCTGTATTTTACGTGAAATATTTTTCATTAAATATGAACCTTCTATTTTCCATTAAAAAATTATCAAACTTTCTCACATTAATCTATCATAGCAGTTTTGAAAAGAAAATCCTATTAACACTTAATCTATTTATAAGAAATAAAAATAACAACACTAAAATTTATATATTAATATTTAAATTTAAATTTTTTTAATTATTTAATATGAATAAATAATTAGCATAAATTTATTTTAAATACGAATCTAATATGAGCAGAGAGGGGTTCAATTTTTTGGTGTGTAAATTTTTTTATGAGGCGGCATTATTTAAATATTTTGGATAGTTATTTAATTTTTTTTATTTTTAAATTTTTTATTTAAAATTTATATTTGGGCCGACATGAGTAAAATTTCAACTTTGATGACGGATGGACAGAGTTACACATCACGTTGGGTTGTAGAATGAGCCTCTCAGCTCAATAATTTCACCGAGGTCGCAAGAGTGGGAGGGGTATTATTTTTCCCTAATAAACAATTTGAAATCAAATATTCATGGGAATAGGGTTTGCAACAAATAACAAAACATAATTGCTAGCAATGTGGAAAGGGTTAGATCTAACTCTATCTCTATGGATAAAGAGAATCAAAGTAATAGGCAACTCCTTAATAGAAATAAGGATGATTT
The DNA here is from genome assembly GCA_031772625.1 of Pinus tabuliformis. Classification (NCBI taxonomy): domain Eukaryota; kingdom Viridiplantae; phylum Streptophyta; class Pinopsida; order Pinales; family Pinaceae; genus Pinus; species Pinus tabuliformis. Next base: position 1,009,480,764 of record CM062809.1, read on the forward strand.
CTCCCATGATTGTTGTTGAGTGCGGGAATTACAAAATATTGGGTGCATAAATTACACTTAAGCAAACTCCTCAACACTTAATTTGTCATCCCGGGGATCTGTAAACTTAGGGACAAAGCACAGACAATGCTAGAGATGGTATGAATCTTCCTAATATAAATCCCTACTTACTTTAAAGGAAAGATTGTAGAATCAAATTAAAAAGAGAAAAAGGAAACTTGAACCATCAAAATAATCTAAGCCTGGAACAAGGAAGAATGCATTTGCAAGAGGGAATTAAAGATAAAGGGCAATCACTCTTGCTAATTATTTTGTAACTACTGAGTGTTTGTTTTTCTTTAGCAGAGACACTTAGCAGTCTCACCAGATGGGCCCTTAAACCTGCTCCTTTAGAGATTTTCTTCTTGCACTAATCTGTCCTGTACTATCACAATCTTCTTGCACTAGTGCAGGAAGAGAGAGTTATGCAAAAGGTATAAATGGTGTCTTTACTAAAGGCTTTTTTCTTCCTGTAAGGGCTTGAACTTTTCCAGGTTCAAGGCACTCAAATCTTGTGGCAAGAAACTAATTCTTGCACCATATCAGAGCTTCCTACATTTAGCATTTAATTCTTAAAAATCAATACTTAATTATTGCAAGTGCTATTATATTGCTAAATCAAATTACACAGATAGAAAGTGAATGTTTCTGATCTTGACAGAGTGTAGGAATAAAGAAACAATCAATATACATTTATCCTTTCATAAGCATTTAATGAAAGAAAGAAGATTGCGTGAAGTAGACTAAGAAGGCTTGCTGCATCAAACCAACGTGTACTGGTGTGGGTTCATTTTTCCTACTTGGACCAAGCGGGGAAAACCAATCAAATAGAATTGCAGAAAAGGAGATATCACATCAATGTGCACTGGTGTACGGTTATTTCTCTTGCTTGGACTAGGCAGAGGAAAACCAATCTAAAATCAAGTGCAGGAAAGGGAATTTATCTACTTCACACAACGGATCCACTTTCACTCAGACAGAAATGCATGTGCTTAAAATTAAATCACACTTGACAATGTAAACACAAATTACAGGAAAACGGGAAATGGGTTAAACGTGTTGGGTTGGTTGGGCCCTAGCCAACCAGCGCGTTTCCCCTTTAAATAAAAACGGTACTCAGTACCTTAATCAATTCATTAACTCAAATATAGAAATGAAATTTGTAAAACATGTGGCGGAGCTCCCTTTTATTAATTCACTGAGGCAAGTACATACGTTAATACATCGTCCAACCCAAATTCGGGTGATAACAAAATACAACAAACTGTTACTACCTCCTTGGCTGTGTCTCTGTTCTATCAAATACCTTTTAAGTCCTATTTACATTCTACATTATATAGATCTTTGGCCAAAGGCCAAAATAGATCATTCAACCGATCACATAACCAAACACAGAATTTAGCTTTTTGGCCTTTAAAATTAAACAGTTAGCAAAACTGGTTGTAGCCAATCTACAGCTTTCTTTCTTCACAGATTCGATCTCGGCTTCCTTTGGATTGATCTTGATGTCGTGGTTGAAGCTGCTCAAAACGAGGCAGTGATCAAGGAGGTTCGGTTCTACTGCAAGGATTTTGTTATGCTGGCAATGGTGCAAGATCTAATCCTGAATTAGGATCTGCGGTCACGGTAAGTACTCTAACTACCAAATAAACATTATAGATATCGATGAGTTAAAAAGAGTGATTAAAATTAAGAAATCATGTAATAAATGATTAATTAATGCTAAGTTAAATTAGAAGTATGAAAAATAAAGTTTATACGAAATATGTCACCGTGCTTGGACTAGTGCAAGATGAGGGTGTATAAAAGAGGTAAAACAACGGTAAATGGTTATGATTTAGGAAGCGGAAAATGGAAAAAAGAGAGAAAATTAGTGGGCTAACATCCTCCGACCCCTATGTTGTTGTATGTCCTCACACAACTCTTTACCTTTGCAAAAAAGCTTCAAAACTTTGAGCATTCCATCTCAATCTTGCTCTGGCATACTGACATCAACCTGCAATGTTTCAGACTTCTTCTTTTTGATGTTCTTTAGTTTCTTTGTCACCTTTTTAAGTCGCTTGAAACATCATGCGGCTCGGTACTTCCAAACTCTAACTTCTCTTTTCTTTTTCTAGATCTCCATCGTTAAGTCTTCTTTACTCTTTTCTTTATCCTCCTATGCTTTAGCTATGAGTTATTCTAAGTTCTGCACTTGAAGCTCTAGTTCAACTACCCGAGCAATAGGATTTACCAAATCTTCTTCTTCTTTTGTCTCGACAGGGGCCGTATCTTCTTCAGGAACCTCAATATCCCTCATAGTTACATTAAGAAATTCTTCTTCTTCTGGTTCTTCTTCTTGCACTGGTGCAGAAGGGGATTCGACACCCTATGGGGACTGTGGTTCTTTTCTTGCAATAGATTATTCATTCTTTTTCTGGGGCCTTTTAATGAAATTGACCAAGAGAGTGTCATCTTCGACCTCTACAAATTTTACTGCGTCCGCAAGGACTGATAGGTTGTCTTCTTCGGGGGTCTGTGCCTATATTGGTGATGTAGAAGGAGTCCCTTCAACAATTGCACTAGCTGTCTTCTTATTTGGAGATGGGGCCCTTTCTTCTTTTGATTTTTCAGGTCGTTTCCTTTTTGCACTCATGCAAGAAGGACTCCCCTTTACATTTTTACTCAGACCCTTGCTTGTGCTGGTGGGGTCCTTTGTCTCCTTTCCAGCAGCTGTATTTTTATGTAGTTTTTTTAACAACGCCTCCCAGGTCATTCCTTTAACTTCTAATTATTTCCAGACCAAAATCTTTATCAAGCCGTGGTGATATAACTTCTTGTCTGCCCGGTCTTCCCGTCTATCCTGCACACCTTTGGCCATTTTTCCAAGCTCTTAAGTAAAAAATAGGGGAAATTCATCCTCCACCGAATGTGCGGGCGGCTTCGAAATGCTGGAACATCCTAAAATGGTACACAAAAGTGCGGGAATACCTTCCCTCACACGTTACAAATTTCTGTAGGATGAAAAGGAGGTCCTGCCATTGTTCCAGCAGGGCACTGCGCAGAAGTCCCTCCTTCCCATCTACCTTCATCTTCTTGTCGATGACAAAATGCTGCCATAGCTTCCTTTCTAGTTTCTGATTTTTAAACCATTGCTCACCAGTATTTTCCAAGCCTATCACTGCTACTATAAACTCTTCTGTAACCTCAAATTTTAGAGGCCCAATTTTTACTCGGCCATTTTTGAAACTTCTAGCAAACTGTAAGGCCACTTCACTGTTGTGCCCGTCAAACTTTTGCAAGAATTGAAGAAAGTCCGAGTCTCGTAATAGTGCAAGACTATTCCAATACTCAGAAGTTTGTTCTACCCTACAGAGAGATGAAGGTTCGCTTCGAACGGGTGGCATCGCTGCTTAACGCTTATGAACAGTCGAGAATTTACATGCAACACCAGGAAAATTGGTTCTTATAGATAGGGATCCAACTGTCCACCATCCCCTCCATCTTATCACCCATTCATTCCACTGAAATAGCAGTGGATGCACAACATCTTTGAGATCATGCCGGATTGGTACTTGCGGCGACATTTTAATGACTAGGTGAGGTAATCACTATGAGTGAAGGATATCTAGGATTATGGCAGAAAGGGGAAATTATATCCAAGCAATGGTTAAACACTTCCGCACTCCTTCATAATTCAAAAAAGAACTTAGCATTCATTACAAAATGATCATGGTTCTTAACTTAAAAACACCTTGTACTTTAAATAATTTTCTCCTAGTTAATATGATAGCACAAGTACTCATCGACTAAGTGAAAGTACTTCTTATAACTTTCATGATGACCACTTTCCTATGATGTATGCTTTGAAAAGAACAAACTGTACTATGTTTCTGACAGGGTGCATGCTTGCACCGCTTAAACTATGCTATTCTGTTGGCACCATTCTGCTTGCATTATTATATAGGACGACATGCTTTCACTAGTGCAAGCATACTATTTGTAAAAAGGAACAGGGAATTTAAGTAGAATATAGGCTGGACTTCCAACATGGCTCCCTCACTTTATACTGGAAATTTGCTTCGCCCTTTCTTGATGCTTCAGAGCATATCCTTTGGCTCTTTATGCACGAGATCCTGCAATAAATTCATGAGGGAACAAAGAAGTGGGAAAAGGGAAATTTCATAATGGGAAGGAATTTTTTTATATGGATTCCAGGAATAGTACCACAAGAGGGGATAGACAAATGTGGGATAGGAAAAATAATTCAAGGGTAAAGTGCGGTTTTTACGAAATGGACAAGGTAAATTCAAAAGAATATGGGAAGGTTAATCATTCTAGGATTGAAGAAGAAAACTGAGGGAATATTACGAAAGTGGAATATGAAGAAAGACAGAAAATTTTCTGGAAGGTTTGCCTGCACTGGTGCAAGAAAAATAACTGTAGTGAAAATTAAGCGTTACTTGAATAAAAATATCCGTGCTAATTACCCCAATTGTATAAAGGTTGGTTCTGCTGAACCTACTTTGACTGGGTGGTCGCTAGCATATCTAAAGATCAAGCGACATTCTCTTTTTATTAGAAATTTTTGATCTTGCTACCAGCAAACTAGTTTTTAGGTTGATCCTTTTGTAATCATGTTAGCGAACTGATTACCATAATTACAGGAAAATGTTTTATTTTTTATTTTTTTTGTATTATTATAATTTTTTTTTAGTAAGAAGAGGAATTCATGTTTTCAAAAGGTTGGTATTACCATTCACCACTACTATCCCGAATTGTTGTTGGACTTCCTGTGTAAAATCTTCCCTAGCAAGTGGCTGAAAATACTTCTTTAATCTGTGTCCATTTATCAAGAATACTGAATTTTGTCCATCAATATTTTTAACTACTACTGCTCCATTCTCGAATACTCGATCACTTCATAAGGTCCCATCCAACGTGTATGAATTTCCCTTTAAAAATTTTAAATCTAGAACCATAAAGGAGCACCCAATTACCTGGTTGGAATTGCTTTTTCTAAATAGACTTGTCATGCAACCTTTTGCATTGTTGCTGAATTAGTATGTTCTGTTGAACAAAATCCCTACGAAATTCATCTAACTCATTTAATTAGAGAAGATGTTGTTGTTGCGCCTCACAGAGATCTAGTCCTAACTGAACTGCAGTTTTGAAAGTTTTGATATGGAATTCAATTGTTAACAGAACCTGTTTGCCATATACCAGCTCATATGGTGTATGTCCTGTGCTATTTCTCCAAGTGGTTCTGTATGCCCACAAAGCTTCTGGTACTGTTTTAGCCCAGTCTTTCTGATGTATATTTACTGTCTTTGTAAGAATGGACTCGATCACTTTGTTTATGGATTCCACTTGGCGATTTTCTTGTGGGTGACACGGCGTGGATTTCCAGTGCCAAATCTTGTATTGCTCCATCACACCCTATACCAGATTAGAAATAAATTGCAGACCATTGTCAGAAAAAATTTCTCTAGGCACACCATATCTAGTAAAGATTTCAATAAAAATAAAATCAACAACAACTTTTTCTGTAGCAAAGGAAACAGCTTTAGCTTCTACCCATTTTGTAACAAAATCTGTACAAACCAAAATATGCTTTTTACTTAATGAAGTTGGATTTATTGGCCCTATAAATCAATAGACCATTTTTCAAACGGCTCAATCGTAACTTGGGGGAATAAAGGAAATTCATTGGTTTGATTAGGCTGTCCCATTCATTGAAATCTATCGCATCATCTGACATACTGTTTGGCATCCTTAAACAAGGAAGGCCAAAAGTATCCAGCACGCAATATTTTATATGCAGTCCGCTTATCAGCGAAGTGGCCTCCACAAGGTTCATCATGAGCATATTTCAATATGTCAAACACTTCCTCCTCTCTTACACACCTATAGATAATCAGATCTGGACCAGTGTAAAAGAGATCTCCTTAAATCCAGGAGTATGCAACACTTTTCTGAATAATATTCCACTTTTCACGAGCGGACAAGTGGGGTGGTATTTTCCTAGTAACCAAGTAATTAGCAATGTCAGCAAACCACGGAGAATCTGTTGACATAACAAAAAGATGTTAATCTAGAAAATCATCATTAACAGGAGTTGCTTCACCATGATTATCTAATCTAGAAAGACAATATGCTACAACATTAGATTTCGTTGGTCTATCAACAATAGTAATATTAAATTCCTGCAACAATAGTAACCACCTAGTCACTCTACCACTATTCAATGGTTTATTCATCAATTTTTTAATCGTGGAATGATTAGTATGTACAAATACTTCATATCTTGTAATCTAGTGCCTGAACTTATTAATTGCAAAAATTACAGCTAAAAACTTTTTCTTTGTAACTGTATAATTTAATTCAGCGGAAGACAAATTCTTACTAATATAATAAATAGAATTGGATTGCTTATTTTCCTCTTGTTCGAAAGCTGTGCCAATAGCCAAATCTGAAGCATCAGAGGAAATGTGAAAAGGCAGGGACCAATTAGGACCTCTCAAAACTAGTGCATGTACTAACTTTTCCTTCAATGTTTCAAAAGACTATTGGCAAGCTGTGGTCCAAGAAAATTTACTATCCTTTGCTAGATGTCGAAAAAGAGGGGCAACTATCTTAGAAAAAATTTCAATTAATCTTCTATAGTAACCAGCATGTCCTAAAAACCCTCTTACTTCCCTTTTGAGTTTTGGGTGCGGGAAGATGTAGAATGATTTCAATCTTTGCTGGATCAACTTGGATACCTTTACTAGAAATCAAATGGCCAAGTACCACTCCCGCTTTGCACACTAATCTACATTTCTTGTCACTCAAGGCGAGATGGGCTTCCTGACAATGAAGAAGTACTTTCTCCAGATTTTTGAGAGCTTCCTGAAAAGAATCACCAAACACAGAAAAGTCATCCATATAAATTTCTACAAATTCTAGATCAGCAAAAATGGCCAAGACTGCCCTTTGAAAGGTAGTGGGGAATTACATAAATCAAAGGGAAGCACTCTATAAGCAAATGTTTCCCATGGACATGTAAAAGTAGTTTTATCCTGATCTTCGGGTGCAATCTGTATTTGGTTATAACCACTGAAGCCATCCAAAAAGGAAAAATATTTCTTTCCTACAAGGGTATCAAGCACCTCGTCAATGAAAGGGAGAGGGAAATAATATTTGAGAGTGGATTTGTTTAATTCTCGATAATCAATACAAATATGCCATCTTCCATATTTCTTAGGTACTAGCACTAATGGAGAGACCCACTGACTGTCGGAAATATGATAGATAAAACCGACATCCAAGAGTTTATGTACTTCTTCCTTCACAATATCTCTTAGAGCTGGATTCATTCGCCTATGGGGTTGTCAGACAGGTAGGGTTTCTTCCTGAATATAGATATGATGTCTACAAGTTTCAGGAGGAATACCCTTCATATTTTCATAGCCCCAAGCAAAGGTACTAAGATGGTTTTGCAACAAATTCACAAGTTGCTCCTGCTAAGATGAGTCCAAATCTAAACTAATATGCAAGGATTTACCAGGGCTAATCTCAACAAGAGTAGTATCGACCTCAGGAGTACTCAAGGGAGCGGTCAAATGCAGCGATACAGAAGAATTAGAATCAGGATTATCTTGAAAATCTAGGGTGAAAATCTAGCTCAATGGCTCAAAATTAGGCATAGTGTCTAGATTATTTAGGAAATCTTGAATCTCATCTTCTTGTGAAGACCCAGTATAATGATGGACAAAGGAAATGGGTTGAGTCTCCTCATCACTGCTTTGATCCAACCATAAAGTATCTCTAAGGTCCTGAAAGGATCTGGCAAGGGGGTATAAGGTAACTTTCTTCCTAGAATCTCCATGCGAAATATACATATCACCGGAACGACATCCAATATACGCATCGGCCGTAGCAAGCCATGGTTGACCCAAGATTAAGGGATGTCCTCCTACTGGGTTCTTTGGCTGAAGCATAATGAAATTAGCAGGATATTCCCAAGAATCTAATGAGATGATCACATTATCCAAGACTCCTTCTAGGTTAATTTTATATCTATCTGCTAATTCAAGCATAGTGGGAGTAGGGTGAAGATGAGATAACCGAAGTTAATCCATGGTTTGCTTAGTCATGACATTAATGGCTACCCCCAGGTCTATAAGAACATTAGATACAAGGACATTACCAAGCTGGACTGAGACAACAGGGTTTCTGGGATCAGTATATTTTTCCATAGACACACATCTCGTCATCAACTCTGCTGCCCTACCAACAAATTGAATGGTTTGGGGTTCCAATCTCTTCCTCCCAGGTTTCTTGAGATAGAGTTCCTTAATAATCTTGGTACAAATGGGGATCTCCTTGATGGCTTGAAACGAAGGTATCTTAATGAAAAGATTCCAAAGCTATGATGCCAAGATAGTCTTAGAAATAGGCCCACTTCTTTCCATTACTAGCCTCTTTGGGAAGGGAGGTTGGTTGGAAGAATATGGCAAGGATTTAGAGGGTAAGGGCTGCTTAGTGATAGATTTCGGAGAATGGTTAAGATTTTCCTCTTCTCTTTTCTCTTCAACAATCACTAGAGGTTGCTTCTGATTTTCTGATGTTACATTCCTTCCCAATCTGAATTGAATATCATGAACCCCAAGTGGAATAGTCTGGTACTTGAATGGTAAAGGTGGGTTTGTTACATAGATCATTTGCACTGCTTTATTATTGTTAGGATTGGGCATAGGTTGAGCAGGCAACTGAGGAGGTCGAAAAGGTGGAGGTAAAGGCAACGATGGAGTAGACTGACTCGGAAGTTGAGGGATTGAATAAGGTGTATGCGTAGATGGATATGACTGCATAGGTGGCTGGTAGGAATATGGAGAATGATTTGGCCCTCTCCAACCTTGTTTCCATGGTTGAGAAGGTTGCCCATGCTGAAATTGATTCCCATACTGCCATTACGAATTAGTGTTAGGATAAGAATATGCATGTGAATTATAACCAAAACAGTGTGGAGAAAATTCAGGAGCCATACCTACACCTACTTGAGGCCAATTCCTTCTTGCTCCCATATAATACAAGTATTTGGCTTCAGGCTATCCCTGTCTAAATACAGCTTTAAGTCCTAGTATAAAGGGACATTTTTCTGTGACATGGTCTTCTGCACAAATAGCACACATATTAGTTTCTTTCAAATTAAGAGGACACTCTTTAGGAGGATGGTTGTCTCTACATTTAGGACAGAAAATGCATAATGACTCTTGTTCCTTCATGAGTTTTTGCTGAAATTTTAAAGAGTCCAACTGTTTGGTAACAGTATTCATTATATCAATTTTCATGTTTTCCATTTTATTTTCTAGTCCAATAATCATAGCATCAGTAGATTCAGTTTTTCTATTTCTATTTGTAGTTCTTCTACTAGATCTATATTGATTTCTTGAAAATTTCCTGCATAATTCACAAATTTGTTCAAAAGTTTGCCGAGAAATATGACCTTGTCCTAATAGATTTAAATTATTTCTAGCATTATCAGTAAGTCCTCTTAAGAACAAGGTTCTAATAGTACTGGGATAAAGCTTAAGTTTCGACCTTTGCAAAATATATATAAATTTTTCTAGGTAATATTCAAGAGTTTCATCATTCTCCTGTATGATTGTAAAAATCTCATCCTGCATGTCTCGAGTTTTGAAATATTCTTGATATTTAGACAAAAACACTCTCTTCATCTGATTTCGAGAGGTTATAGTGTTTCCTCCTAACCCCATAAACCAACGTAGAGTTGAGTCCTTGAGAGTAACAGGAAATAATCCTAACTTCAGAGTGTCAGTTGAATAATCATAATTTCTACACAAAATATCAAACTCGAATAAAAAAGAGTCAAGATCTTCATGAAATTTACCATGGAAATGAGGGATAGATGATGGTGGAATATTCTTCATTTGTGCCACAGTATCAGGATCCACATTTGGAAACAAAAAAGTGGATTGTTCTCCACTTACCTCATTTTCACTAGTCGCTTCCACATGATCGTCATGGTCCACCATTGTTTCCATTTTACTTGAACCGCTCTCAACAGGCTGAACCACACCTGAGTTGTTGTCACCAGAATCCAGATGGACTGTTCCTGCATGATCGGTTTGAATTGGATTGGGCTTCCTGCTTACAGAAGGAGACCCAATATGAGAATTATTTTCAGAATTCTTTCAACCCTTAGTGGGATTCGAACTCTTACCTTTTCTAGGCATTCATTTCAAAAAAGAAAGAAAAATAACAAACAACTTCTAATAAAAAATGCTGCCAGAAATCAATTAACACCAGTAAAATTCCTTCAAAGAAGCTTTTCCAATCAATACTGCAAAAATAAAGGAAAAAATTACCTCTATTGTATAATTAGAAAATTCTTACCAAATCAAATCGCCTCCTTGACAATGACGCCAAAATGTTGGGTGCAGGAATTACACTTAAGCAAACTCCTCAACACTTAATTTGTCAACCCGAGGGATCCGTAAACTTAGAGACGAAGCACAAGCAATGCCGGAGATGGTATGAATCTTCCTAATATAAATCCATACTTTCTTTAAAGGAAAGATTGCAGAATCGAATTAAAAAGAGAAAAAAGCAACTTGAACCATCAAAATAATCTAAGACTGGAACAAGGAAGAATGCATTTGAAAGAGGGAATTAAAGATAAAGGGCAATCACTCTAGCTGATTATTGTTTAATTATTGAGCGTGTGTTTTTCTTTAGCAGAGACACTTAGCAGTCTCATAAGATGGGCCCTTAAACTTGCTCCTTTAGAGATTTCCTTCTTGCATTAATCTGTCCTGCACTATCATAATCTGCTTGCACTAGTGCAGGAACAAAGAGTTATGCAGAAGGTATAAATGATGTCTTTACCAAAGGCTTTTTCTTCCTACAAGGGCTTGAACTTTTCCAAGTTCAAAGCACTTAGATCCTGTAGAAAGAAACTAGTTCTTGCACCGGATCAGAGCTTCCTGCATTTAGCATTTAATTCTTAAAAGAGTGCTTGATTATTGAAAGTGCTATTATATTTTTAAATAAAATTAAACACATAAAAGGTGAATGTTTCTAATCTTAACAGAGTGTAGGAATAAAGAAACAATCAATATACATTTATCCTATCATAAGCATTTAATGAAATAAAGAAGATTGCAGGAAGTAGACTAAGAAGGCTTGTTGCATGGTAACACTAATTTTGCTCTATGACACCCTGACGCTATGCAACTAGGGTTCTGAGATTCTCTACGACGGCGCAGACAGCCTTCTCCCTGCCTCCTCAAGATGACCGCCTGCTGAAGCGCAACAGCATACCCTTGGTAAATCAGCGCGGCAATGGATCTCCCCAGGGGGGGCTTCAAATCCCTCCCCCATCTCTAATCATGAGCCTCCAGAGCAACCACGGACTTCACCCTCCAGGCCTAAACAAGAAGACGTGGTCATAAGCGAGTCCCCTCTGTAAGATAAGACAAATGCTGCCACCAGCCAGTCAGACGAACACAAAGAGAGACCCGATGGGAAGGCAGAGCCAGAGGAACCGCCCAAGGTCACCTCGAAGACTTGCAAACCCGTAGCAACTGAAAGGCCCAAGATAGAACTTCCCAGCCATAGAATCAATGGGAAAATCCAGTATATGAAGGACCATGCGCTCATTGGAAAATTCATTGGGTTCTGGCCGACAGAAAAAGCTTTACAAGGATGGATCTCAACTAAATGGAAACCTAAGGGCCATGTTACCCTGTATCTTGGACCGAAGGGGTTCTTTACTGCGATCTTCATATGCATTGAAGACAGGAATCGAATCATGGATGAAGGGCCCAACTTCTTCAACTCTGCGGGCTTATACTTAAGAGAATGGGTGGAGAGATTTATCCGGACAAGGAGGACCTCAGCTGGGCACCGGTGTGGATCATTATGTACTCACTTCCAGCGGAATACTGGGATGAAGATTCACTCAAAGACATTGGAAATCGGCGAAAGAGACGATGCTGCGCAGATACACCTCCTACGCCCGTATTTGCGTCTTCATGCACCTGGACATGGCCCTCCCAAACTCGGTAAGTCTCTTCCATGATGACTATGAATGGATTCAACCCTTGGATTATGAACATGTACCCTTTCGCTGTCGTAAGTGTCATGCTCTTGGGCGTCTTTTTAGAGACTGCCCTCTAAACGCCAAACCCCAAACATATGATCCCTCAGATAAGATGGGCCAAGATGGCTTCACCAAAGTAACAACCGCAAAAGAGCGCACAAGAAACCCTCCTTAGGGAAGAAACCCCAGCAGGATGCTGCCTCCTTTCCTTCAACAAGCAACAACTTTGAGGTTCTTGCTAAAACCTCAGAAGACCAACCTCTGCACTCGATGCCCAACCCTATGCTTTACACATCCTCCGCAATCCCTCCTCCCTCTGGTTCCTCACCCATCCCTCGCCCCCCTAATGATACCAACGGTACCCCTGAGGAGGCCAGCAAGGTCTCGGATTGGAAAGCAAAAGAAATGGATGTTGACGGTGCTCCCAGTCAGACCTTGAGCTTAGCAATCATTTCAGATGAAAAGAGCCAGGCACAACAAATGGACGAAGAACCTGAGAGTATTGATTTAGGAGGACTTGACATTCTTGAGCTCGAACAAGCCTGCAAAAAGAAGGACTATGACAAGATTCCAGAGCACCAGATCAGCACACTGGAAGTCATCATCTCCAGGGCTTACCAGCAACAACAATTAGGCATTCAGCCAGGCAGTCATTGGGATGGCGGCTTTCTCCCTAAAGACTCCAAAAGGCGGGGGAGAAGAACAGATCTTCAACGAACTATTGCAATAGGGAAAATCCTGGTGGACTCAGGCAGATATGCTAAGATGACTAAGTACTACAAGCCCACTACTAGTAGTGAATCATGAAGCTCACTTCATGGAATTTAAGAGGGCTCAATAGCCCAGGAAAACTCAGATTAATAAAAAGCATGATAAAACAGGAGCAACCACAGATTTCCTTTCTTCAAGAAACGAAATGTAATAGTATCACTCTTGGAAACATTCTCTCCAGGGCATGGCCAGGTTGTCACTCGATAGTAGTGTATGCCTCAGGTGCCTCAGGCGGACTAGCTATTGCCTGGAACATGCAAGCAATAACACTTTCATACATCCATGCTTCTCATCACATTATCTAGGCCACTTTCCACATTATTGGCACCAACATCCATGACCATCTTACCAACGTTTATTTCCCACAGGAAGCAGGCAACAAAATTGCTTTACTAGACACCATAGAAGTGCTCAATCTTAATAGAGTCCACCCTCTTTGGATCATTGGGGGAGATTTCAACATGATAACTAGGCTAGAGGAAAAGCAAGGAGGTCGAGCTAGGCTGGAGCAGGAAAATGACCACTTCAAAGAATTCATACAAAACAATTTTTTAATTGATATGCAATTTTGCAACGATACCCACACTTGGAGTAATCGCAAGAGTGGAAGGCAACAAATCACATCCAAACTTGATAGATTCCTCGTTTCTGACAACGCAGTGCATTTTGGAGGCGACATAGCAGTAACAATACTCCCTTACTCACGTTCTGATCATTGGCCTATCTCCCTCAAGTGGCAAAGGCCGGGCAATACCACCAGGAAACCATTTCGCTTCAAAGCGTTCTAGCTCTCCCATCCCGCCTTCAAAGACCTCATCAGATCTACATGGAACAACTTCCCTCAACCAGAAGGCTCAAAAATGTTTTAGTTTCAACAGAAACTCAAATTTCTTAAATCCCAAATCAAGCGTTGGAATAAAGAGACTTTCGGCAATATTTTTCAAGCACAACAAGATCTAAACAAGGAAATGAGAGAGCTCCAGCAACAAATAATCACAGAGGGATACAAAGAAGGGACATTGGCACAGGAACAATGCATTCACAATCAATTGGAGGAGAGGAGGAAGCAGGAGGAGATACTGTGGAGGCAGAAATCCAGGATCAGATGGCTAAAAGAAGGAGAAAGGAACACCAAATTCTTCCACCGAACCACAATTCAGAGGAGAATGCACAATACCATCTCTTTCATTCAGAAACCAGGAGGGGAAAGAGTGGAAAATCATGCAAAGATTGAGCAGGAGTTCATAAGACACTTCCAGTAGGTTCACCAAGAGCCCCAAACAGATAGACGACCTGCTATAGAAAAAATCATTCAAAATGTGCCGAAAATCATCACAGAAGAACACAATGAACTCCTTCTGCACCCAATATCGCCACAGGAGGTGGATGCAGTAATGAACCAGATCAAGGAGGGCAAAGCTCCTGGCCCGAATGGCTTTACAACTACATTCTTCCACACTTTCTGGGAGCTGATCAAAGAAGAAGTCTAGCTAGTTGTGGAGGAATCGCGTACACTTCATTGGCTTTTGCCCTGTCTTAATTCAACCTTCATAGCGCTTGTCCCAAAAGAAGAAATCACTAGTACTCCGGACAAATTTCGTCCAATCGCTCTCTGTAATGTAATTTACAAAGTGATATATAAGGTCATTGCCAATAGGTTAAAGCCGCTACTGCCCTTGCTCATTTTTCCCAAACAATCGGGCTACGTGGAAGGAAGACAGATTCTAGACGGAATTATCCTTACGCATGAAATCATACACACCCTCAAGCACTCCAAACAAGTAGGTATGATACTCAAGCTTGACCTCTCAAAAGCTTTTGATAAGCTTAGTTGGACATATATACAAAAAATGTTAACTGCTTTTGGATTTTCTCCAATGTGGGTACGATGGATTCTGAACCTAATATCTTCAACTTTCTTCTCTATCCTCATAAATGGCATCCCATCTCGTCCTTTCAGTCCCTCCAGAGGAATTAAGCAAGGAGATCCTCTCTCCTCTTTCCTTTTTGTGCTAATGGCAGAGGGCTTGGGTCGCCACATCAAACAGGCCCTCCTATCCCAGCAGCTCAAAGGTCTATCCATTCACAACTCATCTGCAATCACTCATCAATAGTTTGTTGATGACAACATGCTTTTTGGATACCCTTCGGTTCAGGAAGCGTCTCTATTCAAATCCCTTCTGAATGACTTCTCTACGGCTTCAAGAACCAGTATCAACAAGGCTAAATCGCAGATCTCCTTCTTTCACACTCCCCTTGTTACCCGACAAGCCATAGCTCGTATCCTGGGTTTTTCCATAGACTCTCTACCTTCTAAATATCTCGGAGTCCCCTTTATTGATTCTGCCCTAAATCATGCCTCCTGGAGTATGCTTCTTGAGAAACTTGAATCACGTCTCAATCTATGGACTCACAGAACTCCGAATATCGCTAGTCGTCTGGTGCTAATCAAAGTTGTTCTACAGGAAATGTCGCTCTACCTTTTCTCAATCCTTGCAGTGCCCAAATGGGTTATTAAAAAAATAAAGGCTCTACAACGCAACTTCCTCTGGGGTGCAACAGGTACAAATTGCAAATGGGCCTTGGTAAAATGGACGACAACTTGTAAGCCTAAAGAAAATGGCGGTATCGGCTTGAGGGATCCTAGTCACACCAATGCTATCATGTGCGCAAAAATCTGGTGGCAATGGCTCTCTACTCCCAACAAGCCTTGGGCAACCATTTGGATGGCCAAATACACCAATCATAGACCACAGGAAGCTCTCATTAGATTCACTCACACTGAAAAACGTTCACTCATATGGAATGCTGCAAAAAAACACTTCTTGTTGATCCGACAACACAGTTTCTGGGAAGTAAGAAATGGCAGATCAGCTCTGTTTTGGATGGATGCTTGGAACCAGCTACCAAATCTCAACAACATCCTAGGACAGCCTCCAGACCACTCCTGGGAGGAGCAGCAACAGAAAGAGGTCCGGCAGCATTGGACTCAGGAGACTGATCAAGGGTATAGACAATGGAAGCAAAGTGACAGGATAATTGAGAACGCGGATCACCAAACTAAGAAGGACCTGGAGAGGGAGCTCCAAAATCGATGAATTAGATACTCCGAGGGCAAGGATATTCTACGATGGGGTTACTCACCTAGGGGAACCTTCACCACCAAAGAGGCCTACAAAATCATTTGCACAGATCCGGCGCCCCTGGATCCCATCTGGAGTAGAATCTGGTCTCCAGGCACTTGGCCCAAAGTCTCTCTTTTCCTCTGGCTGGTTGGGCACCGGAAAATCCTCACTTGGGACAATTTAAGACGAAGAAACTTTCATGGGCCCTCTATTTGTGCCAATTGTAACTCTCAGGAGGAAACGATCTAGCACCTTCTAGACACATGTTCCATTGCCAACTAATTGTGGGAGGAGGCCATCTCTCAATGTAAAAGAAGATGAAGAGTGTCTGATTACATCACCAACTCCATTCGCCAACGGAAACAGAACCCTTACAAAAGTGAAATTCTCAACCAATTATGGAGAATGATTCCTAGACTCCTCCTCTAGTCCATCTGGAAAGAGAGGAACAAACACATATTTAAAGACCAAAGTACTCTGTTAGAGATCATATGGAGAAACTTCTGTCTGAATCTAAAAGAGACCTTGGCGCTTCACACTTGGTCTCTGGATGATTTTCCCTCTCTTGTAAATGAGCAGGCCATTTGGGCAAACTGGAACATGCAACTCCCACAAGGAACTTAAAATCAAGTCCCCTTAGAGCGTATCAACATCAAAATGGACTCATGGATGCCCCCCCCAAACTACACTTTCAAGCTCAACTTTGATGGCGCTTCAAAGGGTAACCCTGGAAATGCAAGATTCATTGGCATATTCAGAAATCATGAAGGTTCACCTCTCCTCATATACTTTGGAAACATAGGATGGGATACTAATAACTCGGCTAAATTAGAGGGTCTCTGGCAATGACTTCTCCTTTCTCGGATACACAACTTCCATCCCTGGAAATCGAAGGTGACTCCCAAATCCTCATTAACATGGCTAAATAGCTTCTAAATGGAACTCATGCGAGGAAAATTGCCAATAGTTGGAGACTCGAAGCCAGATTGGAGGCCATAGAACATCTACTCCACAACAATCGAGTCATCATCTTCAATCATGTTAAGAGGGAAAGCAACAAGGTCGCTGACCTTCTTGCCAATTTTGGAGTGGAAATTGAACATACTCTACTCACAGGGACTCTAGACATCATTCAGAAACATGATCAAGAACAGGAATGCAAAACTCTGGTCCAAAGGGATGTAGCTCCCTCGGATGCGGGTGTTTGAGGTGGAATTAACTCTGAAGAGACAGGGGTGGGGTGAGGCAGATCGACACTTGCCCACCCAGTACAGAGAGTTTAATACAGGTAAGGTGGATCGATCTTGGCATGCGAGCAGTGAAAGGTTAAACGGCTTCCAGTCCAGCCGCTCTAGTTCATACTTCATGTTCACAGTGATGGTTCCTCCCTCTGCACGCTCCGGCCTGCATCAGGAGGCGGCGTTCTTCAATGCTATAGTAATGGATGGAGCATCTCGATGCATGCCAGATGAGGTTAAGGCCAAGCATTGTCTCGGGTATGCGATGAAGTCACTTATGTTATTTCACTTGGTTCATTCCTTCACCTCTGGTCTCATTTGGGATTTTATGTTGTCTGAGGTAAGCTCTATCATTCCGGAGGACTCTAGGCACTTGCAGGGGAAAGTTTCTTTGGTGCTTGGCTTGGCCCTTCCGGCGGAACGGTTCTTGTTGTCCCTCTCATTCCTCTCCTGGGTTTCGAGCTGTAGTTTCATTGTCTTTGACTCGTCGTTTCATTATCCAGTCCCAGGCCTTATCTCTGGTTTCGGGTTGTGGGTTTCGAGCTGTTGTTTAGTAGCCTTTGTCTCGTCGATTCGTTATCTGGTCCCAGGCATCGTCTATGGTTTCGGGTGGTGGGTGGTCGGCCCTGTCATTTTTTCAAAGGCCTCTCGAACTCTGCTTGGAAAGGTTAATTCAGCACACAGTTCTGTTTTTTCGGTGAAAGGGATCCGCGGGCTCCCTTCCTGGTCTTGGTGTCTTTACTGCTCTGTTTACCTGGCTGTTGCTCTGCCTTACCGGCATCCCACTGTTGCTCCCTATCAGATGCCTCGTCTTCACCAAAGAATGGGGTGCCGAAGAGGCCAGCCCCGGCGTGCGCCTACCAGCTCGTCCTCAGATTCGCCTTCCCTCTCTAGTGAGTTGTTTGCAGGCCGCTACCCCAACACCCGCAGTGGGAGAGGGCGGCTCCGTTCATCCAGATATCACCCTGAGCTTCCTTCCTCGTCTGGCTCTGCAATTTTCTCTTTTCATAGCTCTTTGAACCGCCCTAGGATAACGGCTCATATCTTGGTGGTCTTCCATGAGTCGGAACAGATTGAGGACTCTGGTTCTCATCTGGGAGGTTCAGGGACAGTCTCTGCTCCTTCTTCTTCCCTCCAGTTGGGAATTGGAATTGCACCTCAGTAGGATTTGAATGTTGAGGTTTGCAGCGCTCAGGATATGGTGATGGTGCCGGTTGACCCTGGTCCCTCCGGTCAGAACGTGGCTCAAGCAAGGGATCTGCCAGAGTATGGTTGGTGTTGTATCGAGGAAGAGCCTCCAGATGACTAGAGTGCTTTCCCTGGCTTTGTCTTCATGTTATGCGACCTTCACCACGGGGTAAGTTTGTTATGCAAATAGTTTTGTGGTTTTCCTGTGTCTTTTGGATTTTTAGTTAATTATGCAACATCAAGAGAATATCAACCCGGTCCCCTGCGTGGGTCCTGAAATTAGTCTCGACTATTCACTCACTGCCTACAGTCAGTATTCTCACTTGCTTTTTTTGATAGTTCTGCCTCTCTTTAGAGCAAAGTCTTGACTTCGGTCTCGATGTAATTGTACCTCCTTACTTTGTAAATGGAATTAAACTTACTTAGAAAAAAAAAAGGCTTGCTGCATCACACCAACGTGCACTGGTGTAGGTTCATTTCTCCTTCTTGGACCAGGCGGGGAAAACCAATCAAACAGAATTGCAGAAAAGGAGATATCACACCAACATGCACTAGTGCAGGGTTATTTCTCCTGCTTGGACCAAGTGGAGGAAAACCAATCTGAAATCAAATGCAGGAAAGGGAATTTATCTACTTCACACAACGGATCTGCTTTCACTCAGATGGGAATGCATGTGCTTAAAATTAAATCACACTTGATAATGTAAACACAAATTACAGGAACGGGAAATGGGGTAAACGTGCTGGGTTGGTTGGGCCCTAGCCAACCAGCGTGTTTCCCCTTTAAATAAAAACGATGCTCAATACCTTAATCAATTCATAAGCTAAAATACATAAATGCAATTTGTAAAACATGAGGCGGAGCTCCCTTTTATTAGTTCACTGAGGCAAGTGCATATGTTAATACATTGTCCAGCCTAGATTTGGGCGATAACAAAATACAGCAACCTGTTACCGCCTCCCTGGCTGTGTCTCTATTCTATAAAAAACTTTTCGGTCCTATTTACATTCTACATTATATAGATCGTTGGCCAAAGGCCAAAATAGATCAAGATTACATAACCAAACGTAGAATTTAGCTTTTCAGCCTTTAAAATTAAACAGTTAGCAAAACTAGTCGTAGTCAATCTCCAGCTTTCATTCTTCATAGATTCGATCTCGACTGCCTTTGGATAGATCGTGCTGTCATGGTTGAAGCTGCTCAAAACGAGGTGGTGATCAAGGAGGTTCGGATTTGCTGCAAGGATTTGTTGTGTCGGTAACAGTGCAAGATCCGATCCTGCACTAGGATCAGCAGTCACGGTAAGTACTCTAACTACCAAATAAACATTGGAGAAATAGACGAGTTACAAAAAGTGATTAAAAGTAAGAAATCATGTAATACATGATTAATTAATGTTAAGTTAAATTAAAAGTATGAAAAATAAAGTTTATACGAAATATGTCACCGTGCTTGGACTGGTGCAAGATGAGGGTGTATAAAAGAGGTAAAACAATGGTAAATGGTTATGATTTAGGATGGGGAAAATGGAAAAAATGGAGAAAATTAGGGGGCTAACAATTGCATAACAAAAAGATAAAAAATATGCCCTTGTGTTGATAATTGAACATCGATTAGAAAACATCAAAGAATATGAATTGTTTCATATCTTCCATCTCCTTACTTTCATCGCCAAAAACCTGGAAAATCATGGGGTTCTCTTGGGTGAGGGAGAGTGCAAGACAGATGGGAGGTCATTTGGCCACATTCCAATTCCATAACATATAATGAACAAACCAGTTAATGTCTCCCTCATTTAGGTTGAGGGTTGGAAAATGTGTGAATTCGTGGTAGGACAACAAGACAAAGGTATAAGGTAGGAATGTTATTAATGCATAGTGTTTATGAGGATTTCAAGGACATTCTTTATGTTCTTTTGCATCAAAATTCGTTTAATTTCATAAAGAGAACAACAATCCCATCACTTCAACAAGGAATTGAGCTTGTAGATTGCAGAGTCTCTTTAATGGTGAAACGATGGCAAGCATCTCGATCACCAGTGAATTGGTTGTAGGGTGGTTCGGAAGATCCATCGAATTGCAGGAATATTTAATGGGTCTTCAAATCGAGGATTTACACGAGATAATGGCATGAGCAGATGCCAGATAGGGTGTGGTAACCATGATTTATAAATTGATGCAGTCCGCTTTTTGATTCAATTGTCATAGAAAAAGGAGAGTGTTAGTGTGAAAACAATGTAAGGAAGGAAGGTACAATGATGGAGCCTAACAAATTGCGGGATGAGAAACCTTTGGTGGAGAACCTTGCTCGGTGGAAAAGGGTTGTTGAGTTTTTGTTCAAGCTGCTTATGGGAAGGATGGATCTCCTCACCCATCGTGTCGAGCTCTTGAAGAAGGAAAGGGCAACAAATGTCAAGCGCCTAAACACTAAGTTTTAAGTCATCGTCGCCCAGTTGCAGGCATAGATAGGAGAAGAAGATGTAGGCGTCAGGTTGAGCGAGCAGAAAAATGAAGAATGTGAGGAACCCAGGATGTCCAATTAGCTTACTATTTGTTACATGTTATTTGGTTTCGTGTTTATTTTAGGTATTTTTTAAAAACTATGTGGATTTTCAGTGTTTTGTAATAGAAGGAAAAAACTAGAAATTTAGATGTATTAGGATGTAGATATAGATGCACAAACTGCTGTTAATTTTACTAAAATTTTGTAAAAACAGTTTTGACTACATAACTCTAAATTTTGAATATAAAAATTATACCATTCTCTTTAATAATAATAATTTTACAAATTTTCATAAAACATGGACCAATTCATTATTAGTTTCAAATAACAAATTTTGAGAATACTTAAAATTTAATAAAATATATTTTTAAATAAAAATATATTTAAATACACCATTTTAAAATATAAATATCCAATATTAGATTTCATTCTTATTGAAATATGTATAAACTCCAAGAGATATTCAGAGAATTTCATACAAAAATCCATTTTACCTCTTCACGAGGGGAGACGCTTTGATTAAAAACACACGTAAATATTATTAAAATAAACTATGCCGGGAAGGCTTTGATATTTGTATTTAAATGATTAAATTTTCAAATAATGTATAAACAA
Organism: Pinus tabuliformis; assembly: GCA_031772625.1. Lineage (NCBI taxonomy): Eukaryota > Viridiplantae > Streptophyta > Pinopsida > Pinales > Pinaceae > Pinus > Pinus tabuliformis. Next base: position 1,009,502,331 of record CM062809.1, read on the forward strand.
TAAATCATCCATTACAATAAAACAATCCGTTTACTTTAAAGTACTGTACATTATCTAAATAGATATGAAGTGCAAATTAAGTCATTGATATAATAGGCATTCCATACAATGAAGAAAACAAAAAGAAAACGATGAAACTTTATGACTTTTCTCATCTGTTAATGATTCTAATTTCCCATTAGAAATAAACTTACATCTGAAATCGATCTCTAAAATAAAACTATATCATAGATAGCGTCTATGCTAGCCAAAAAACTAGATGTAAAACTGTTTATTTTAATTTTAATGATGCTTGTGTGCTTTTCGATCATGATGGTCTCTGTAGCTGCAGCAACTATTAATTACTGAACCTGAAAACCATATTCCCATACTCATCATCAGGAAGATGGTTTATACAATGTTCCTCAATCTCTGTATCACAATATGGCCGACGGATTAACTTCGCTTCAACGTCATTTTGATTCCGACTTTGTTTTGAATGAACGGTTGCTGAAAGTGCCAAAAATGGATGTGTGTAAACTGGCCTGATATATTCAATACTGCCTGACTATCGCTTCCTACCGAGATATAAAGAACTTTGGAAAACAGCAGTTTCCCAAATATAGAAAACGATGTTCTCAAGTCTTCAGTGGAATTCTTCCGGCGAGATCAAGAAAGATTCAAAATGCTTCAAAGCAAGAGGTTGCAAAGAGACGGAACGACTGTATTTTCCGAACCTGCTCCATGAAGGTATGTAACAAGTCCCATTCTGCCGTGTTGTCAGCAGGTAATACTGTACCACGCGCATATATGTTCTCGGAAGTATGGTCGGTACAGTTGGACAGTGATCCATATGGGTCGGATGTGATTGTCTCTCTGAATGAGAGAAGAACCTCAGCGTCCCTTTTATTGTGGCCGTCCATGGATGACAAAATTCACCTTCCGTTCATTGAAAGCGAAATCAGAGTCAGAATGAGGTTGAAACGAAGTTAATCCATCAGCCATGTTGTCATACGGAAATTGATGATAATCGCATAAACCATCTTTCTGATGAATATGGGATATGGCTACCAGGTTCGGTAATTATTAGTTGCAGCTACAGAGGCCACAACATCAAAAAGCACACAAGCATCATTTGAAAAAAGCCTTAAAGATCTATTTCTTCTCCCTAACCCTAAGGTCCCTTCCTGTGAATACTCTCTTGTCTATGTACCCATATATATAGACATAGACACAGCATTGCTCACATAAAGTCAAGGAAAATTGGAAGACTGAGAAAAGGGAAATCGCTGTATTAAATGCCGTGTGGAGAAGAATTCACGAAATTCCGCACCCAGAAAAAGGTGAATAGGGTTATTGACCTGCCTCAGAGGGAGAACAAAAGGAATATTTAACAATATACAAAACACCAGAGGCTAAAGATGCGTCTGTCTTTGGCAATAGACGACAGAACAAGGGATGGAATTCCATTTTTTAAGATTATACCGCAGACGCGAAGAATGAAAGGGAATATTTATATACCAAGGGGTTGAATTTCATGGCAATGCACCGCCTACGGATGGACTTTCCTCTATTAAATATTCTCGCACCTTCTCCGTGTCTGCAGAATATTGTTAAATATTGTCACGGTTTCTTAGAGTCTGCGGAATATTGTTAAATATTCTCACGGTTTCTTCGAGTCTTCGGGATATTGTTAAAAATTCCCACGGTTTCTTCGGGTATGCCGGATATCGCTAAATAATCCCACGCCTTTTTGGCCTCTAAGGATTTCATTCGATCCCTTCCGCTGCCGTGCCTCGGTGTGCGGTATATTGGTAAATATGTGAACGCTTTATTCACTTGACGTAATAGGTACAATGTTGAATATTCCCAAGTTTGACCGGATTCTATTTCATTTCTTTATGTGTCGTATATAGTAAATATGAAGTAAAGGCACCCTAAGTATGTTAAGGAGTGTTTTAAGGCATATTTACAAGTCTCTTGAGCCATAAATACCCAGGTAGTATATGCTTATATTGATAATGTATATGCTTATATTGATAATGTATGGGTGGATATATATTTTTTTGTATTGATTCATTTCACAATATTTTTTTGGTTAATTTTAATTAAAATTTGAGTTTAAATTGTTTAATTTATATAAGTTGAGTGTTTCAGAATGATTTTTCAGATCTTGAATCTATTTACCAATTCAAAAAAATATTTTAAACAACAAAAAATTTTGAAATTATACTTTTGTGTATTGTAATTAAAAAATTTATTCCGCCTTTAAATTAAACTACACTTATTTCTACACTTTTTGAGAGACTCAATAATTTGATTTATATCTATTATAACATTTTTACTACTTATGTCAGCTAATTGAACCCTAGCTGGAACTTCCAAAGTGGCTCGTCTGACTGCATCCTTCTTTACTTTACTAACCCATAGATGCCACAGGCTTTCCTTGCTGTGACCCATATCAACATTGCAGTGGGACAGCCTAGCACTTAAGTATAGATCATGTCTTTGGCAGGGTAGTAATGGGTGAGAAGATTGCAAGCATATGAGAACTATAAACTAGTAAATAAGCACAATCAAGATGGAAACAAATCATTAAAACCAACCATTTTAGAAGGCTGAACTACAGTTCCACCACTTAACATAAAGTGGCCAAGAGGACCTATAACAACATAGATACGGCATTTCGTGGAATCTACTTTGTAAAACCACGCTTACTAGATGACAGCCCATTTACAAAAGTGAAAAAATATATAAAGTTATATTAGGGAGATGATTGTCAGCTTGAGGTGACTAATCCAAAACATAGACACGGCATTTCGTGGATTCTACATCGTAACACCACAAGTGCGAGATGGCAACCAACATACAAAAGTGAAAAGATGTACAACGTAATATTGGATATATGATTGTCATTTCGAGGTGGCTAATCCCAAACTACGTACCGAGTGACTAATCCAAACCATCATGTTGTAGTTATGAATTTTCATTCCATAAGGGTTGTGCGAGTTAGCTTAGATAGTGGGTCACTGTTAGGACACAAGATCGTAAGGGTGCAATGGATAGATGTAGATGTGGCATTGATATTTCCAAATTCACAAATTAAATATCGTGGTGTGCGGGATTAAGGAAGCAGAAGATTCTACTTTTTATTGGTTTTATATGATATTTTGAGGAAAAGGGGTTTGTCAAATTGCATTTTGTTGCGAAGGATGAGGAGCTCTTTAAAGGGCAGTGAGATGATGATGACTCATATTTGTTTGAATTCAATCATGTGAGAGGATAAATTAGAAATAATGGAATTATTTATATAGATTTTTTGGTTTTTTAGTTAGACATGCCATAGTTGAGTTTATTTTTATTTGAAGTTTTAATTTAAAACTTTGAAAGGGATAGTTAAGGGAAACTATTTTTCATGTTAATTATTAGTATTGAAAACTTCATATTTTGATTTATAGTTTGGTTATTAAATTAGATTTTTAATGTTTGCAACTATTTCATGTTTTCTCTTGAAATTATTTGTATAAGCGAAAGATCCGCGAAACTCTAGAAATTATAAAACATACTTGCAATCTTAGTAGAGATGGGAGTATGGAAGTGAGTAGGAGTTGGATCCCCTTACTTGCTCAAGAACCCAAGTCTTACAACCTTGTCTAAACCCTCTCCCATGTTCCCTTCTACCCCTTCTACCCTTAGCCCCCCATTGGACCTTCCCTCCATCCTTCTCCATCATATTCATTTCCCTCTCAATCTTCTCACTACATCTCCCTTCTCCTTATTCCTTCCATTCTATCCTTATTGATCCTAAACTTAATTAATATCTATATCATCTAAGTAATCTCTAATAATTAGCCATAATGATAATATTACTATCCTTTATAATAGATATTAACTATATTAATAATAATTATTATTATTATACAAATAATAACAATGATTATTAGCTTTATTAATAATGATAATTATTAACTTTATTATTAATTAATAATAATAATAATTATTATTATTATTATTATTAATTAAACAATTATAATAATTAACCTATCAACAGTTATTAACCTAATATTAATTATTAAACTTTATTATTAATAATATCAAGAACTACATATTACATAAGATAAATTCTCCAATTTAATAAAAAATTAAAATTTAATTCTCCTTAATATTTTTTTTTTAGGTTTGTTTGTCAACTCTTTCTCATTTCATTTCCATCACATATTTGTTGCCTATCATTCACGCTCTTCTCTATAGGTATTTGTCTGACGATGAGTCTTGTTATAGACTTGAAATGTAAACATAAAAAGGGTTATTATGGAACTAATTTTGAACATATTTGTTGCCCATCATCTCTTCTATGTAGGTATTTGTTTGATGATGAGTCTTGTTATAGACTCAATGTAAACTTAAAAAGGGCTACTATGGACCTAATTTTGAACACTAAAGATAATCATGATAAAATTTCACTTAGCAATATGATTATTTATATTAATTTTAAAAACATATATTTTCTTTAATAATGTGACTGCTTATATTAATTAAAATATTTCTTTTATAGTATTCTTTTCCCATCTTACTTTTGGGTAATCACATCCTAATGCACTATCCTTAGGATAGAGTCTGCTTAGGTAAGGTCAAAACATCTTAGCTCTTTCCACTATCCTTAGGATAGAGTCTACTTAGGTAAGGTCAAAACATTTTAGCTCTTTCCAAGTTATTAGTTATTAGTTCATCTCACTTGCAAGTTGTTTGATATACTCTTAGTGCTATAGCAATACGGTCAAAAAATCTTAGCTCTTTCCACTATCCTTAGGATAGAGTCTACTTAGATAAGATCAAAACATTTTAGCTCTTTCCAAGTTATTAGTTATTAGTTCATCTCACTTGCAAGTTGTTGGATATACTCTTAGTGCTATAGCGATACCTAAAAGATTTTATCTTGACCTCGTCCAAATTACTTCAACAAGTTACAAATTCATCACGATTAAAAAAAATGATAAATATACCTTATTGAGAACTAACTTAATTACATAAATATCTTAAAAAATTAGGAAATTTGTACTTTACATATGTTATCTGCTTTCAACTCCACTCTCATAACTTGCAAAGTAGATATAATGTAGAACATGCAACTTATAATTCTTAATAAGAACATTTCCAAATTTATAAAGAGAAAAGTATCTTTGTGATATAGATTAATCTTTTTATAAATCCTAATAATTCTGATTGAAATTTGTTTATTGAAAATATATTATATCTTGTTTATAAATATAGAAAAAAATGTTTTCTTAATTTCTTGATAATAAGAAAACTAATTAATATTTATTTAAATGATTTTTTTATTAATTAATAACAAACAAACAAAAAATGTATTGGACTATGGTATTATATTATTTAATGTGGTACTGTATTATTTAATATGATAAATGTTGTCATATAATATTGTGTAATAAATAATAATAATAATAATAATAATAATAATAATAATAATAATTGCATGTATAAGGGTGGCAGGAAAGGGAGGGGTGATCATTTGCCTCGATAAAAAAAAGATACAATATACTTGGGGACTAGGAGTGGCATCGAACAATGAAGCAAAGTTATTTTCTCTTTGAAAAGGTTTAGGACTAGCTATCAAAAGGAAGATCCAAAAAATCATGATATTTGGTGATTCATTAATAGTAATCTCACGAGTTTGAGAGGGTAAATTCTAGTACAATTACAACATCTCTGCCATTATGCTTCAGGTTCTCCTACAACTTCAGCAGTTTTAAAAAATTGACCTTTATTATGTCCTTAGGAATTTGAATTCAAGAACGGATGCTTTAGCTAATAAAGGAACCATATTGCACCAAAAGATAATTGAATTGAATAATAGATGTATATTAAGTTACCATTTCCATAACTTTTCTTAATATAAAAAAGGGAAGAATTATTTGGATTAATGAGTAATTTAAAATGTTGATATATGTTATGAAACCAGCTCAAGAAAAGATAGAAAAGATAGATCAACGCCTTAGAATTTAGCCTCTTCTAGGGGGCAACCTCCTTTACATTACATAAATGAGCAATTCTTGGATGATACAAATGAAAAGACCTCCTTTCTATATATAGGAGTCTAAGGGGTCATAACATAATCAGAGCCGACATAACAATAATAATGTAAGGGCACAATAATAACAATAGTGGGCTTCTATGTGGCACAATAGTAACAATATGGGCACTACATGGGTACATCAATATAATAAGTGGGTTGTACTAATAACAATAAGGGGTTACACTAGTAGTATAGGGGCCTAACATGCCCCTCTCCTTCAAAAAGCGTTGTCCTCAACACTTGAGTAGTTCTTGATGCTTCTGTATAAAATTCTTGTCCTCCCATGTGGAATCTTCAGCGAGTAAGTCCTTCCACATGATGAGATACTCTGAAATTGATCAATTTCGTAGCTGTCGGGTTCTTGTTTCTGTGACTGCTCCAGGTTCCAATATTATTTTTCCTTCCTCTTCAATTTCTAGCAATATTGTTTGAAGTGGGATCTTTTGCAACTTTTGAATAAGTGGCCATACTTATTCGTCCTTCTTCCATTCATCCCTTGCTTCGTTTATCCAATCTGGTTGGATAATAGAAATAACACAAAAAAATGCTTCCACACCCTCATCCCTGAAGAGTCTTCCCATTCCGTAAGGTCGCCATTTTTTAAGTGCATGTAGTATTTCCAACATTTCCTTCTCATAAATAGCTTTCTTGAGATGTAGCAGTAAAAATACCCAATCACCTACATCGAAACATTTTTCACTACAATTTTGATCTACCTGTTGTTTCGTTTGATTTTGCACCGAAGTGGCGTTATCCTTTAAAAGTTGGAGAACTTGTTGTTGATGCTCGATGTGAACTTTCTCTGCTTGAACCTTTTTCTTCTTGATATGTCCTTCTATCTCTAGAGTTTGAGGAGTGGTAATTTCTTCCAATCCATTACAAGATATGGTTGGATTCATTTCTTGATGCTCGATGTGATCTTTCACTTCTTGAACATTTTTCTTCTTGATATGTCCTTCTATCTTGATAGTTTGAGGAGTGGTAATTTCGACCAATGAATTACAAGATATGGTTGGATTCATTTCTTCTTTCTCGATGTGATCTTTCACTTCTTGCACCTTTTTCTTCTTGATATGTCCTTCTATCTTGAGAGTTTGAGAGGTGGTAATTCTTGCCAATGCTTTACAAGATATGGTTTGATTCATTTCTTCTTTCTCTGGGGTGGGGTCCTGGCGTATATCCTCTTCTTTTGATGTTTCTTGACCCTTTTCTTCCTCCTCTTCATATTCTATGTAAAATAATTTCTTCTCAGCATACTTATGACCTTTAGTGCGTTTTCTATCACAATCGTAACAAAGCCCTTTTTCTCTTTTTCCTTTCAATTGTTGTGGTGTAACCCTTGTAGGTTGTGGAAGGCTGGGAGAAATAACACTTCCATCTTTATAGTTGTGAGGGGTATGCTTCCTGGTTTCCATAATTTTGCTTTCCACTATGTCATAAAGCCCTTTTACTCTTTCCAATTGTTGTGGTGTTGCTCTAAAGAAAGGGTTTCTCTTTGTATCCTCATAATGTGCTATCATTTCCTTCGTGAAAATTGACCACGTAACAAGTTGTTTACGAGAACAAAGCCATTCATACCATAAAAATTGATTCGGTTCTAAATATGAAGATGCAATACATACCTTTTGTAACAGTGGTACACCATGTAGATCAAAAAAATTTCTCCATCTGAAGTATCAAATTTACTGGATCCTTGCCATCAAACTTCCTCATCTTGATTTTTCTTGATTTTAGGAGTTCGATCTTGAAATGACTGTAACTTTGTACTTTTGGATCTTTAAGTTCTGAAATTGCGACCTGTAGTAGCCCTTTGTGTCCTCTTTCCAATGCCACCAGTCTGATCCAAATTGGATTCTCCAAGAAAGCGTTATGCACAATCTCCCAAGATGACCTGATTATAGACCTTTCCAAAAGAGCAAACTTGTATGAAGTGCCACGTGTCACTGTTTCAACCTTTGGCTCTAAAAAATATATAGAAGAAACTCTTGTCCGCCCTCTTTCTGTACCTTCTTACAAAATTTCAGTCCAATTCTCAGAGAGAAAGTTATGACGATTTTCCCCAGGTCACCTGTTTGGAATGTAATTCAGGAGTCTGCAAAAAGACAAAATTCCTTAGATTGTATCTCCACAAATATAGCACGTAAAGCTCTGAAATTCAGACCCAAGATTCAGCACGATTTCTTCTCAAATGGGTTTTTTTTTAACTTTTGAAATGTCGGAGAAAAGAAATTTATAGCGAAAATGCCACGATGACTTGTTTGGAGTAGCGAAACCCTAGAATCCAAAGCTCTGATACCAAATGTTATGAAACCAACTCAAGAAAAGATAGAAAAGATAGATCAATGCCTTAGAATTCAACCTCTTCGAGGGGGCAACCTCCTTTACTTTACATAAATGAACAATTCTTGGATGATACAAATGAAAAGACCTCCTTTCTATATATAGGAGTCTAAGGGGTCATAACATAATCAGAGCCGACATAACAATATAATGTAAGGGCACAATAATAATAACAGTGGGCTTCTATGTGGCACAATAGTAACAATATTGGCAGTACATGGGTACATCAATATAATAAGTGGGTTGTACTAATAACAATAAGGGGTTACACTGGTAGTATAGGGGCCTAACAATATATGAGGAGTTGGTTCAAGTATAAAGGCTACATAGGCGATGGCCCATATGGTTTGGCAGCTGTCGTTTATTGCCTGGCCTTGGAGACCACCCCTCTAGTTCTCTTGTTGTTCTCGCATCCACCGATGTCGTGTGAAGTCAGCTTTCAAATGTCCTGTGTATTCATTTCCCTACGTTGGAATTCGAATTTTTAATTGGTCAAGGAATTTTCAATGTTCAAATCGCCTCATGTTGGTGTTATTTTTTTACTTCACATTGATTTGTATCTCCAACAAGAATTTCAAAGCCAAAGAGACATGGATGAGCTAGTCCTACATTCAATTATTACAAGGAATGGGGTCAGAGGTCATGATGGATATGATAGTCTTGGCAACGTGACCCTCAAGGATTATATTCAATGGAGAATTTTTTATTTCACCATTAGGGCTCTGAACCAAGCAGGGATTTTTTCTAGAGAAGTTGTGGCAATTAGAGTCAATATCTATAAGCAAGTCTTAACGTTGTGCAATTTTTCCATGGAGAATTTTTGTCCCTCTTCTCGTGAAAGTGAAAACATCAATGTCAATCAAATAATGGACAAGGTTATAGAGGAAATGGAAGGCACATTGAGCACCTTCAACCAATGAAACGAGGCTAAAGGGAAAGCTCAAAATCCATCCAACCATTAACCAATTCTAAGCTTGAATTGATGCAGGTCAAAATTGACCACCTACAAAGTGAAATTAAGGCTAAACTGTGAGCCATTCACTATAAATTAGAAGAGATGAAGACATGTTTGTCATAGGATTTTGGATAGCACAAGAAATAGTCAAACCTAGTGAAGACACAACAAGGAATAAAGGTAAGAGGGTTCAAGATATAGAGTAGCAAGATTCTTCGATGATTTCCAATTTTGAAAGAAGTCCCTAGCTTGGAAGGATACATTTTTTATACTTTCTTCTCCATTTTAGTTTATGATGTTATGTAATTTCTATCTATTTCAAGGAGTTTTCTACAGAGTATATAATAGGCGTTTATTTAGAATTTTAGAAAAAAATTTCATAAGCACGGGCTTCTTATGTTTTGGACACCTGAAAGTAGAATTATAATGGATTTGGATGAAATATGTAAGGGTTCCGACCCGAAATTGAGATTTTTTTTGGTTGAGGAGTGCAACAAGAAAGTCTCAATTTAATTTTTCCTTCGTAAAATTGAGAAAATTTGAATTTCCATATCATAAAACAACTTGGATGTAGTTAACTTATGTGGCATGGCTTGTGTACTCATTTTACTCAGTAAATTTGAGTTAGAAGTCTTCGAGTTCAGTTAAGCATGTGTGATTGCTAATTCGTAGCAAACAAGGTCAATTATTTCAATTTATTTTTTCAATTAAACTAGATCTAACTATTGATAGAACTAGCGAAAGGATATTTTTGTAGTGGGACAATAGTTTAACTCAATGATTATCCAACTAACTCATTAATCAACCCAAAATAACTAGTGCATGCAGAGGATTCAAGTTCCCCAGATGTTGTGGATATTGCAAGGAAGTGTAACATCAGTGGTAGACTATTTTGGAGTGTACAAGTGTTGCATGCAACCAGATGATCAACCTTTGTAATTGCACAATCAATTAGAGAAAAATTCTTAAATAATAGCGGCCTAATTCCTCAAGGATTTCACAAGGAAATAATGGCTCAAGTTGAGGCATAATTTGAATAAATATGGGTCAAAGCTTCTCATTGAGCAAAGAGATAGGTTATTCACTTACAAGTTAAGCTCAGTTTGAGCTAGCAATTTTTTTTTCTAAGATTAAACTATTAATATGATACAAAAAAGTAGTAGTTACAAAGAGGCCTGGCCTCCATAGTACTGAGCAACAACCATTACAAAATACCTTGGTCTAACTGTGACTGCCCCAGCAGAGGGGAAACCAGTCTAGGAAGTGAAAAAAACCCACAGATGGGTTAACAATTTTGACCAAAAAGCAAAATGACATCTCATACATTGCATAGATCTAATCATAAAACATAAATTTAACCGTAAACTCCCAGTCAGCATGAGAAGCCTCCACTTGGAAAAAAACGTGACACTTGGCTACCAAGTGTCAAGGCTAGATGTTGTCCAGTGCTGGTTCTTCTTCAATCTTGCATGCATATTTGTACCAATCATCCTCTTCAGCTGGCGTGTCCTCGTGCTGAGTTGGGTGGATGGTTTCAGCATTCCCTGTGCCCGCATGCAGGCCAGATTTGTTGCCTCATCTGTTGCCAAAAGCCTGGGTGTCACCAAGATTGCTCCTCATTGCTTGCTGATTGCCAGTCGGTGCTTTGCCATGCAGGGTGGCTCTATCAACGTCAGGTTGCTATTCGCCTTGGCTGCACACAACTTTGTTTCTTGGAGCTACCCTGCTCAACTCTTCACTGTTTTTACACAGAGGTGCCGACGGGTCCATATCCTCAATAAATGTAATAGTTACAGTAGCAGTGATGACGGTCCGGTTCAGAGTGCTACGAAAATGAAATTGAGTGGTATGGGGTGTTGGATGCGGGGGGAGGGGGAAGTTTGCTATATGAACTACAACATCCCTCCATTCAAAACCTTGAAAGCGAGTTCTTCCCCTTCTGTTTCGGGTGTCTAGATATCGACCGTCGAGAGAGCTGAATGGATTGGGATTTTCTGCTGAAGAAGTAGGGGAAAAAGAGTCAGGGGTGGGAGTTGCAAGAGGGTGGATTCTTCCACCGCGCATGCCTCCCCTCCTGCTTTGCATTCGATGATGGACCATGGTAGGATTCAAGGCAAGGTTGGTAGCAGGGGTGGTGTTGGAATAATTGTGCACAGGATGGACAAAGGAGGGTTAAGCCAAAGCTAAGTTGCAGAGCCTGGCTTGAGAGTAATGAAATCCATTACCCAGGTCAATGCAGCTTAGCAGCCAGCATCGATAACCAGTGACAGTGCGAGAGCATGGTTTAGAGGCTTTCGGAGGGCAGACACAATGGAACAAGGGGGGAGGGATTACATAATGCTCTATAGACTCCATAGCTAGGAAAGAGGTGTTGCAGTCTCGGCCTCGGGATGCATTTAATGGCTATTGCAATGTGCCTTGAATGTGCCTCAGATGGGCTTGGGGGAGGACGCCAGCGGCCATGTGGCCAGCCCATCCACCGCCTGACCGTCTTGTCGAATTCAGTACTTGTGTGATCACCCACATCCGGGTGCATATCTTCTTCCTATACCTTTTCAATTTGCACCAACTAATTGTATTCCTATAACTGAAGAGTAGTGGAAATAGCATTAAGCGTTCCTACATGTAGGGTCCTTCCACTGTCTACTCCAATATTTTCTAACAGATCAGCTACTTTGTTGCCATCCCTTTGAATGTGTTTAAAGGTGACTGCCCTGTGGGTTGAGAGCCATTGCTCAATGTGCTCTAAGCGTTCTGCCAATCTCCAACTGCTGCCAACTTTATATGATGGAGTCCCTTGCAGAATCTGATTAACCATGTTAATGAGGATCTGAGAGTCCCCTTCAATTATAAGTGGGAAGAAGCCATGGAGTTGAGCAAGGAGAAGCCCCTGCCATAGTCCTTCTAATTTAGCTGAATTATTGGTATCCCAACCAATTGAGCCTGTGTAGGTTAGAAGAGGAATGCCTTTGTGATCTCTGAAGACTCCTCCATATCCTGCTTTTCCTGGATTACCTTTAGATGCTCCGTCAAAATTAAGTTGTAGCATATGTTGGGGCAGAGGAATCCATCGATCTGGTGTTTTTCCTTATGATGAAGTTTTACTCTATTTTTCTTGCAACTGGTTCTACTGAGGATTCCAGTTAGCCCATATATTTTGTTCCTATGGAGTGGAGGGAAAGTCTTCTTCATACCGGGTTTGAAGAATTAAGGTTTCTCGAAGGTTTTGACATATATTATTCCATAGGACTTCGAAAGGGGAGGATTGGTCCTTAAAGATGTGATGATTCCTTTCTTTCCATACAGTCCACATGAGAAGGCCTGGGATAAGTGTCCATAAGGTGTTTAACAATTTGCTTTTGTATTGTTTGATTGCCCATGTGAGTACAGTGTTGGTGATATCCTCCTTAATGCGTCCATCTTTTTGGCACCGGAAGCTGACTTTTTCCCAGAGTCGATTTGCTATAGGGCAAGAGTTTATGAGATGCTCAGTGATTTCTTCCACCTGTTTACAATTGGAATGGATAGAAGGCCCTTGAAAGCTTCTTTTCCAAAGGTTGTCCCAAGTGAGGATTTTATTTTGGCATAGCAACCATAGAAAAGTGGATATTTTTGGCCATATGGTGGGGGCCCATACTTTGTTCCATAGAGTGTCTTTGACTGTATGATTTCTTATAATTATATTATAGGCCTCTTGTGAAGTGAAGGTTCCTCTCGCCTCGTATCCCCATCTAATGATATCCTTCTTATCAGAGTAGCGTATTTTCCTATTTGAAAGCTCTGTTTCTAGATTTTCCTTGATGAGCTGTGTGCCCTGTCTGATGATGTGGTCCGAGCTTATCCATTGCCTGTATCCTTGAGTTTGAGTGGGTCTCCAGTGTTGGTTGACCTTGACCATCAGTTTCCCTTCCCAGTCCTGTATTTGATGGGGTTTGATCAGATCCTGCAATTTAGGTCTTTGCTGCCACGAATCTTCCCAGAACCGCGCATTATTACCATTCCTAATTTCCCAAAAGCTGTGTTGTTGAATTAAATCTTTATGCTGTTTAGCTGCATTCCAGATTAGGGATCCTGGGCCAACCTCTGTGAGTCGGATTAAGTCATCCACTGGTCGATTATTGGCATATTTTGCAGTCCAGAGAATAGCCCAAGGAGTATGGGGTTCCGAGATCCATTTCCACCAGATGCGCACACCCATGACTGCGTTACTGTGTTGAGGATCACGAAGCCCAGTACCTCCTGAGTTTTTTGGAAGGCAAACTGTATCCCATTTTACCAATGCCCATTTCTGCTTTTGTCCTGTGTTTCCCCAGAAAAAGGCTCTTTGAAGACGTTTTATTTCCTTGAGTACCCACTTTGGTGTTGTCAACACTGAAGGAAGATAGAGCAGCATGGATTGCGGCACGGCTTTGATTAAGACTAGTCGGATTGTCATGTTTAGAGTTCTGTAAGTCCAGGAAGAGAGACGAGCTTCCATTTTTTCCAAGAGCAGTTGCCAAGATGAGTGTTTTAAGGCAGTATCCGTCATAGGAGAACCCAAGTATTTGGATGGGAGAGTGGCTATCGTAAAACCCAGGATCCTAGAAATTGAGGTTTATGTTATGGTAGGGGTGTTAGCTTTGCTGAACAAAAAATCAAAAATGGATTCAAAATGCTCTCAAAGGCTGCAAAAATGCTTATAATCATGCCAAAGGATTCATTGATGCTGTCGAAATCCTCAAATTATGGCTAAAAGCTTTCCACCGATTGAAAAAGTTGCAAGAGAAAAGCCCTTTGGTGGGTAGAAATACACTATCGGGAGGCGGAAATACCCCAAAAACTATGTAAAAACCAAGATTACAGGCTTAAGGATCCGCTTCAATCTCAACCGTTGGATTGGGCCGATCAACGGTCCAGATCGCGTCGGCATATTGCAATCGGAGGAGGCAAGCAGTGGCAGCGACATGAGACTTCGCCGATGAGCGATCGCCGATATCGCATCGGCGTATCGCAATGGAGGACTTACAAAGGAGTTGGGCTTTATTATTCGCCGATGAGCGATCGCCGATATCGCATCGGCGTATCGCTATCGGCATTGTCAAAGGGTCAGGTGCAATCACCGATGGGCTGGACCCGACAGCCATACAGCGCTACGTTTTATATTATATCGGGTCCGCGGCGGTCACCGATATCACATCGGCGCTTTCAAAGGGGCAGGGCCTTTGGCATACATACACCTCCGACCCGATAAGCCGGACCCGACGACCATACAACACCCCATTTTATATCATATCGGGTCCGCGGCAGTATCACTATCGGCAGGGGCTTTACCATATGTTATGTTGCGATGCGATAAGCCAGACCCGATGGCAGTATTAATTCCTTCTTATAAAATATCGGGTCCGCAGCAATCGGCGCATCGACGAGACGGCGGTATGGGCAGTGACAATGGAGATCAGTGATTAAGTGAGGATCGTTGATCACGTGCGTGGATCAACGGCTCACGCTGCGTCGGCTTTTCGCTATCGGCAAAACTAAAGGGGTGGGCCTTTACCATTAGTTATGTGCCGATGCGATGGGCCAGACCCGATGGATGTACAGAGCTCCATTCTATATTATTTCAAGTCCGCGCCCGACCCATTTTTAATGTTTTTTGTGTATTTTCTTTGTATAAAGAAAATACAAAGGGAGCCTTAGTGGGTGCCTATTGCGATGAAGTCCGGACCCGAAAGGGTCCATGAATCGAAATATATATATGATCGGGTCCAGCAGAGGCATTTTTTCATGTTTTTTCCAATATTTCATTGTATTTTCAAATATGAGGAAAAGCGAGGGATCGGTGGTATCGGCCCATATCGCGATCGGCTGATCGCAATCGGGGAAACCAAGAATGCATGACATTTTACATTATAAGCGCCAATGCGATGAAGCCCAGACCCGATGGGTTTCCAAAGCAAAGTGTATCTATATTTCAAGTCCGCCAAAGCCATTTTTCGTGGTTTTGTGGCGGTTTTGCATGTATTTGTCAAATGTTAAGAAACAAAGGAGGGCCTGTTTAAACGTGCATTGCAAGCCAAAGGCGGACCCGATAGTAAATAAAACTATGCCTGAAACCTTTAAAAAGTCAACATGGAAGCAGTGATGGGCGGGAATGAATAGTTTGGGCAGCATTACTCTGTTTAAAAGCCAGAGCAGTCATATTAAAGCCATTCAATGATTCAGTAGCAGCATTTAATCAACAGTATGGCCGAGGAGGAGTAGGACACCGCCGATCAAATCAAAGCATTCAGTGGTTATGGGTTTTACCCATATTTCATTCCACCTGCCCAAAGAAGGACCGCAGAGAGCCAGAGGGAGGCAAATCCATTTACAGCACAGCCAGATTCGTATCAAAGGCCCATTCCTGAATGTAAATGTTGTTGGCCCTCATTTATTGATTCCTGCACACATAACTAGCAAAGCAATTTTGTAAACAAACTCTATATATACCCAGAACAGAGATGTAATTGATTGATGAGTATTTGATGAATGAGAGGTTATTGTAGCCTTTTAACTTCTAGAGACTGTTAATACTATGAGACCTGCAGTTTCTGGTTTTGATTTCCATTAATACAAGCTTCTTTTGCTATCATTAGCCCGCTTTTCACTTCTTCTATGTTCTAGGCTCTGCCTGCTTTACATTTTGTTACTGTGCTGTGAATATTTGGCATCTGAGGGGCTGTCATCCCACCTCTATGTTAAAATTTAATAGTTCATTGAAAATTGTTTGCAGGTTGCTGTTGTTCAAATAGTAGAGAGCTGTCATCCTCACTGTCTATTGAATAATAGTCGTGCAGATCCTCTAACTGATTGCAGCTGGCCATCACAGTACTCTGTGCATCTGCTGGTGCAATCAGTCTTCTCCATCATCACTTTTACCTTAAATCGTGAGTAGTTGGTGGTTGAGAGCCTTGTAGTTTGGGGGTCTTCACCCATGTCTGGGGCAAATCATAATAGGAGTGGTTATCTGGCTTAAAAGTGTTGCACATCTTCCATTTATCCATCATCTTAGCCAACATAATTGTTGAATTTTTAATGTTCCTGAGCATCACTAATTTACAACCTAGGTGAGTTTCTTGGGGTGATAACATTAATTGGCGCCGTTGCTGGGGAGAGGAGAATCGAAGCTTATCTTCCCTGGGAGAACGACACAGCTTCAATCTTTGATGACAGACAAAGTTTTGAACATAGATTTTGGTTGTAATCATCTGTCTGGCGACTCCACTGGGGGAAGGCCATCCTTTGGCGACTCCACATTGAAGTTCTGGTGCAGTTTGTGAGGTATACTAGAAGAAATCCACAGAAGTCTCCAGTTGTTCCAGTGCCTGACCCTGAAAAGATTGTTAACCCGAAGAAAACATCACAGAAAGGAGCATCAGGATTAGGTAAGCCCAAGAAATCTTATTTGTCTCCGCATGAGGAGTTTTTAGTTGAAGATACACAATTTGAAGACTTAGAGCCTAGTACCGTTAAGGAAGAAATACCTGCAGAGATTCATAAAGCTCCTTCTCCATTTAGTTTCCCTTTGAATCTGAGTCTGAAGAAAGTTTCCCATACTGTCCAAAACATCCCAATATCTTTCCCATCCATTACATTATCTCCTACTGCTCCATCTATTAGTATTCTTCCGCACATTCCAAACATGGCAGGACAGTAAGCACCTACTAGGATTGAAAGGATTGTTGCTGCTAGATATGGACCTTTGATATTGCCTACACCTTTAAATGCCATGTCTCCAGGAGAATATCAAAAATATATGCCCAAATTTACTGGAACAGAGGGAGTGACAGCAGAAGAACATCTTGAAGCTTTTTACAGTTATGCTGATAATTTATACATAAGTGAGAATGATGTATGGATGAGAGTTTTTGTCCAGAGTCTTGATGGAGAGGCTAGGAAGTGGTTTAGAGAATTACCCAAGAGATCTATAACAAATATAGAAGCATTAGATGAGGTATTTTTGAAGCAATGAGGAGATAAGAAGAACTTGTTGTATTATCATACAGAGTTTGGAAACTTGAAAAGAGAAAAAGGTGAGTCTTTGCCTAACTTCAATAAAAGATTTAATAGAATGTATAGTAAAATACCAGCTGAGGTAAAGCCTACCCCTACTGTTGCCAAACTCACATATGCCAATGCTTTTGATTCTGACTTTTGCTTATTGTTGAGAGAAAAACGATGTGCTACGCTGGGTGATATGCAAGAGGCAGCCTTGGAGGTGGAATCAAATATTATGGCAGCAGAAAAGTTAAAGAGTCAAGGTGACAGAAGAAGGCCGAGAGGTGAGGCTTCTTCTTCCACTGCATCAACTTCCGAGCCTAAGTTAGACAAAATGACCAAAATGATAGAGTCATTGGCTACTGAAATTTCTAAGTTAAAGGTTGAGCAGACTTCAGGCAAAACAAGGCAACAAAACACATTTGTCCCAAGAAATCCAAACCCATTCAGAAAAGCAAATAAGCAGCTACAGATTATGCAAAGGGGTGAAGAAGCAAGAGAAGATCATAAAGTAAAAGCTCCCTTTCAGAATGCAGTCATGGAGGGGGAACAATCTGAAGGAGATGAGGATGAAATTCACTGCTTGGAGGATAAAGGTAGTGCTGCATTTTTAACATTGGCTGAATATGAAGAGTCATTGCTGCAAGAGAAAAACAATCAGAGGTGGGACAGTGGTGCTGTTCTGTAATCTGGTGAGCAGCAGCAAAGATATAATCTAAGATCCAATGCAAAGAATGTGAAAGAAAATGCTGCGCAAGAAGTAGCTGCTCAAACAGTGCCACAGAATAGCAAGCAAAGAAGACCAGCAGCTGATCTTGTCACCCTCAAGGCCCCTGCTCAAGAGGTAAAAACTACTGATAAATCGCTCTCGTCTTTCAGTTTTGAGTCAGAAGTTCAGAAGCTGAAAATAGCTGTCCCTCTGGCTGAGTTGGTCAAGAGTGAATTGTTTAGAAAGCCCATCCTTGAAGCCCTTGAGCTAGAGCCTAACCAATCCTCCATTGACTCTCTCAATTTGCAAGACGACAAGCCTGCTATTGTGCTTAGCCCCATGATTGAACCTGCAGATGATTCTTCTCCATCTTTCTATGTTTCATTAACTATCCATGATAAAATCCTCCACAATTGCCTGCTAGAAATAGGGGCCAGTCACAATTTAATGCCTAAAACTGTCATGGAAGAGCTAGGCCTTGATATCACTAGACCCTATCATGATTTGTTCTCGTTTGATTCAAGGAAGGTAAAATGCCTTGGATTAATTAAGGATCTGGCCATTACCCTAACCCAACTGCCCATGAAAAGTATGATGATGGATATAGTGGTGGCCGATGTTCCTCCTAAGTTTGGTATGCTGTTGTCTAGAGGGTGGATTAAGAGACTAGGAGGGACATTGCAGAATGATCTATCTTATGCAACTGTTCCAGTGTTTGGAGGAGAAAGCAGGAGGTTATATAGAGAAGCACAACTGGCATATGTTATTAGTGATGAGAAGAATCCTACAAACCATCCCATATATGCAGTGGACACTGATTTTGGAGCTTGCATCCTCCAAATAGAAAAATATCAGAAGGCCGCATTGCATATCCGGAAACCAACAGCTCAGGCTGAACATGATACGGGTGGTCAGATTTGGGAAATGTTTTTTGATGGAGCATGTACCAAGGAGACTGCAGGAGCAGGGGTGGTGCTAGTGTCTCCACAACAAGAAACAGTTCAGTTATCTCTAAAGCTGGTTTTTCAGGTGACAAACAACATAGCAGAATATGAAGCACTGCTGTTGGGCCTTCATGAAGCCAAAGATAGAGGAATAAAAAATCTGAAGGTATTTGGAGATGTTGATGTGATAATTCAGCAAGTAAACAGAACGTTCCAAGAAAAGCATCCAAGGCTGAAAGCTTATAGAGATGAGGTATGGAGAGTCAAAGAGTTCTTTGATTTTTTCTTCATTTCATATATTCCTAGAGCCCAAAATCAGCTTGCTGATTCCCTTGCTGTCTCTACTAGTTTGTTCATCCCTCCATCGCCTCCCAAACTATTTTATGAGGTACAAATGAAGTATAGACCCTCTGTGCCTGATAATGTCCACCATTCGAAGGTTTTTGATGATGATGATGAGTTAAATAGGTTCATTCAAGTCATTGATGAGTTCTCTGAAATGCATATTGACCAAAATAATGATGCTTTGCTAGAGGATCCCAAGGCCCAACTTAGAAATAAAATTGGCAAGAATAGCATAGTCCAGCTTCCTAGTAACCATATTCCTAAGGGTCTAATTCCTCTTGAGAGATTGTTTGACCACAATGATGTGCCTTACAAAGCTGCCCAAAAAGAAGATCAGTCTCAAGTTTGCAAGCATGATATAGGAGGTCCGGGTCAGCCCAAATTCATAAATCTGTCCACTAATCTATCTGTTGATCAGAGTGCTGAATATTGCAAATTAATGAGGCAATTTGCTGATGTGTTCGCTTGGGAGTACAGTGATCTGAAAACATATGACAGGAGTATAATACAGCATAAAATTCCACTTGAAAAAGGCACTACTCCTTTCAAACAGAAGCTGAGGCCAATGAACCCTATGCTCCTTCCTCTGGTCGAGAAAGAAATTAAAAAGTTGTTGGCTGCTAAAATTATAGTGCCTCTCAGATATTCTAAATGGGTGGCCAATCTGGTTGTTGTGAGGAAGAAGAATGGAGAAATCAGACTGTGCGTTGATTTCAGGAATCTAAATAAATGCTCCAAAAAAGATAATTATCCCTTGCCCAAAATGGAGCATTTGTTGCAGCAGGTCTCAGGTGCCAGAGTAATGTCTTTTATAGATGGATTTTCAGGATTTAATCAAATCGCTGTGCATCCAGACGATCAAGAGAAAACAACATTTACCACGCCTTGGGGCACATTCATGTATGCAAAAATGCCATTTGGGCTGATGAATGCTGGAGCCACCTTTCAGCGCGCTATGGATATTGCTTTTGTGGGTGAAAAGGATAAATTCGTGCTGATATATCTTGATGACATAACTGTTTATTCTGGTAGCCACCATGATCATTTACAACATTTAAGAAAGGTGTTTTTGAAGTGCAGAAGGTTTGGGATTTCACTAGAAGGAAAACTGTTGGGGCATGTAGTATCTACTGCAGGTGTTCAGATTGACCCAGAAAGAGTCAAAGCGATTCAGGCCTTGACTCTTCCAAGATCAAAGAAGGATATACAATCTTTTCTAGGCAAAATTAACTTTGTAAGGAGGTTCATTCCTAACTTTGCTGAGCTGGTTAAGCACATAACCTCCATGTTAAAAGAGGGAGCAGAGGTGAAGTGGACTGATGTGGCTAGAAGATCTTTTGAGTCCATTAAGATGGCTATTGCAGAAGCTCCTACTTTAATAAGCCCTGATTATAGCAAGGAGTTTCATCTATTCTCATTTGCCTCTAAGGATACCATTACAGTTGTCCTGTTGCAGCAAGACGAAGCAGATCAAGAGCATCCAGTGGCCTTCTTCAGCAAGAATTTGAGGGATGCTGAACTAAGGTATGATATTATTGAAAAGCAGGCTTATGCTCTTATCAAATCTTTGAAAGCTTTCAGAGTATACATCTTGCATTCCAAAATAGTTGCATATGTGCCCTCGCCTGCAATAAAGGATGTCTTAATGCAGCCTGATGTTGATGGAAAAAGAGCGAAATGGATTGCAAAAATGATATAATTCAACATAGAGCTGAAGCCCACCAAGCTGGTAAGAGGTCAGGGGCTTGCTAAACTGTTGACTGAAGAAAATTGCAGGTCTTTGGACATTGATTTCTTGTTCAATGTAGCAGAAAATGGTCTAATGGAAGAACATGAAACAGCTGAAACGCAGAGAGAGCAGTCACTGGCCAAGAACCTAGCTTCATGTAGCTGGTATGCTGCAATAATTAATTTCCTGCTAAAGCTAGAAGTTCCTTCATAATTTTCTCAAAGTCAAGCACGAACGTTAAAGCTCAAGGCAACGAAATATTGCATCAATGTTAGCTTGCTTTATTGGAGGGATCCATCTGGAGTGCTTTTAAGATGCCTGGATAAACAGTAGTCAGTAGAAGTTATGCAGCAGTTCCATGACAGCATGTGTGGAGGACATCATTATTGGAGAACTACAGCCCAAAAGATTCTCAAAGCTAGGTATTATTGGCCCTCTTTATTTTCTGATGTATTTGCTTTTGTTAAATCTTGTGACAGGTGCTAGAGATTTGAAGGTAAGCAGCAGTTGAAATCCTTGCCCCTAAAGCCAATTATTGCAAAAGGACCTTTTCAGTAGTGGGGCTTGGATTTAATTGGTGAAATCAACCCACATTCCAGTGGCCAGCACAGGTGGATATTAGTTGCCACTGATTATTTTACAAAATGGATTGAAGCAATCCCAACAAGGAAGGCTAATCATAATGTGGTAATGAAATTTTTATCAGAGAACATTTTCAGTAGATTCGATTGCCCACATAAGCTTATAACAGATAATGCAGCAGCCTTCAAGGCTAAGGAGTTGGTGGAAATGTGTGATTCAATGGGCATTAAACTTGTTCATTCCACCTCCTATTACCCCCAAGGGAATGGTCTAGCAGAGTCCTCTAATAAAAGTCTGATCAGGATTATAAAGAAGCTGTTAGAGGAAAATAAGAAGAATTGGGATGCCAAGCTCAAATATGCACTTTGGGTAGACAGAGTGACCATCAAAAGATCTACAGACTGCTCTCCTTTCAAGCTAGTATATGGTACTGATCCTATTTTTCCAATTCAACTTACCCTCCCTGTGGCAAAGTTGCTCCAAACAGCGCATAATGAGGAAGATGATATGGCCAATAGAATCACTGATTTAACATAATTATATCAGATCAGAGAGCAGCTGATTGAAAAAGCTACAGCGCATCAACAAAAGGTCAAGGAAGCCTTTGACAAGAAGACAAAAAGAAACAATTTTCAGGTTGGGGATTTGGTCATGAAATGGGATGCTTTTAAAGAAAAGAAAGGCAATCATGGGAAGTTTGATGCTCTCTGGACAGGCCCTTTCATCATTTCACAGATTCAAGGGAACAATACCTTCATACTGAAAAGTATGGGAGGAGAACCAGTCTTTGATGGCCCAGTTAATGGGCGGTTTCTGAAGAACTATGTGATTTAAGGTCTTTTGGCCTTAAAAGCTGTAAATATTCTGCTTTTATCAGTTTTTAGTGTAGCTGTAATAGACTCCATGCCCAATGGAACACTAGGAATTTTGGCTAATTTGTTTGCTGCTGGAAAGGCATTGATCTGCAGGTTCTTGAGACCTCACAGGGAGGATCTCATCCCCAGAAGGAGCCAGTGTTAGCTTTGCTGAACAAAAAATCAAAAATGGATTCAAAATGCTCTCAAAGGCTGCAAAAATGCTTATAATCATGCCAAAGGATTCATTGATGCTGTCGAAATCCTCAAATTATGGCTAAAAGCTTTCCACCGATTGAAAAAGTTGCAAGAGAAAAGCCCTTTGGTGGGTAGAAATACACTATCGGGAGGCGGAAATACCCCAAAAACTATGTAAAAACCAAGATTACAGGCTTAAGGATCCGCTTCAATCTCAGCCGTTGGATCTGGCCGATCAACGGTCCAGATCGCGTCGGCATATCGCAATCGGAGGAGGCGGGCAGTGGCAGTGACATGAGACTTCGCCGATGAGCGATCGCCGATATCGCATCGGCGTATCGCAATGGAGGACTTACAAAGGAGTTGGGCTTTATTATTCGCCGATGAGCGATCGCCGATATCGCATCGGCGTATCGCTATCGGCATTGTCAAAGGGGCAGGTGCAATCACCGATGGGCCGGACCCGACAGCCATACAGCGCTGCATTTTATATTATATCGGGTCCGCGGCGGTCGCCGATATCGCATCGGCGCTTTCAAAGGGGCAGGGCCTTTGGCATACATATACCTCCGACCCGATAAGCCGGACCCGACGGCCATACAACACCCCGTTTTATATCATATCGGGTCCGCGGCAGTATCGCTATCGGTAGGGGCTTTACCATATGTTATGTTGCGATGCGATAAGCCGGACCCGATGGCGGTATTAATTCCTTCTTATAAAATATCGGGTCCGCAGCAATCGGCACATCGACGGGACGGCGGTATGGGCAGTGACAATGGAGATCAGTGATTAAGTGAGGATCGTTGATCACGTGCGTGGATCAATGGCTCACGCTGCGTCGGCTTTTCGCTATCAGCAAAACTAAAGGGGCGGACCTTTACCATCAGTTATGTGCCGATGCGATGGGCCGGACCCGATGGATGTACAGAGCTCCATTCTATATTATTTCAAGTCCGCGCCCGGGCCATTTTTAATGTTTTTTGTGTATTTTCTTTGTATAAAGAAAATACAAAGGGAGCCTTGGCGGGTGCCTATTGCGATGAAGTCCGGACCCGAAAGGGTCCGTGAATCAAAATATATATATGATCAGGTCCAGCAGAGGCATTTTTTCATGTTTTTTCCAATATTTCATTGTATTTTCAAATATGAGGAAAAGCGAGGGATCGGTGGTATCGGCCCATATCGCGATCGGCTGATCGCAATCGGGGAAACCAAGGATGCATGACATTTTACATTATAAGCGCCAATGCGATGAAGCTCGGACCCGATGGGTTTCCAAAGCAAAGTGTATATATATTTCAAGTCCGCCAAAGCTATTTTTCGTGGTTTTGTGGCAGTTTTGCATGTATTTGTCAAATGTTAAGAAACAAAGGAGGGCATGTTTAAATGTGCATTGCAAGCCAAAGGTGGACCCGATAGTAAATAAAACTATGCCTGAAACCTTTAAAAAGTCAACATGGAAGAAGTGATGGGCGGGGATGAATAGTTTGGGCAGCATTACTCTGTTTAAAAGCCAGAGCAGTCATATTAAAGCCATTCAATGATTCAGCAGCAGCATTTAATCAACAGTATGGCCGAGGAGGAGTAGGACACCGCCGATCAAATTAAAGCATTCAGTGGTTATGGGTTTTACCCATATTTCATTCCACCTGCCCAAAGAAGGATCGCAGAGAGCCAGAGGGAGGCAAATCCATTTACAGCACAGCCAGATTCGTATCAAAGGCCCATTCCTGAATGTAAATGTTGTTGGCCCTCATTTATTGATTCCTGCACGCATAACCAGCAGAGAAATTTTGTAAACAAACTCTATATATACCCAGAACAGAGATGTAATTGATTGATGAGTATTTGATGAATGAGAGCTTATTGTAGCCTTTTAACTTCTGGAGACTGTTAATACTATGAGACCTGAAGTTTCTGGTTTTGATTTCCATTAATACAAGCTTCTTTTGCTATCACCTGCTCGCTTTTCACTTCTTCTATGTTCTAGGCTCTGCCTGCTTTGCATTTTGTTAATGTGCTGTGAATATTTGGCATCTGAGGGGCTGTCATCCCACCTCTATGTTAAAATTTAATAGTTCATTGAAAATGGTTTGCAGGTTGCTATTGTTCAAATAGCAGAGAGCTGTCATCCTCACTGTCTATTGAATAATAGTCGTGCAGATCCTCTAACTGATTGCAGCTGGCCATCACAGAGCTCTGTGCATCTGCTGGTGCAATCAGTCTTCTCCATCATCACTTTTACCTTAAACCGTGAGTAGTTGGTGGTTGAAAGCCTTGTAGTTTGGGGGTCTTCACCCATGTCTGGGGCAAATCATAATAGGAGTGGTTATCTGGCTTAAAAGTGTTGCACATCTTCCATTTATCCATCATCTTATCCAACATAATTGTTGAATTTTTAATGTTCCTGAGCATCACTGATTTACAACCTAGGTGAGTTTATTGGGGTGATAACAAGGGGTATGAAAGAAAAAAATTTGGGATTTAGCTTTGTTAATGCATGCTCCAGAGGCGCTCGAGAAATCAGTCAAAATAGAGTTTATTTTAAGGGCTTCCTGGACTAAGGGGTGGCCAAAAAGCTTGTTATCATCCACGAACTGTTGGTGGGTGAAAGCAGGGGTGTTGGGAAAGGAGAGCCCTCTCAATTGCTGGGAGTGAAGAGCTTCTTTGATGCTTTTGCCAAGACCTTCCGCCATAATGACGAACAGAAAGGGGGAGAGGGGATCACCCTGTCGAATTCCTCTAGAGGGGTAAAAGGGAGTGGAAGGGATCCCATTGACCAAAATGGAGAAGAAGGTAGACGTTATCAGACTCATGACCCATCTAACCCAAGGAGGGGAGAAACCAAAGGCGAGCAACATTTTTTGAAAATATGTCCAACTTAAGCTATAAAAAGCTTTATGGAGATCGATTTTTAGGAGCATGCCTACTTTCTTGGACTACTTTAAGGAGTGAATGATCTCATGAGTGAGAATGATGCCATCTGTGATTTGCCTTCCTTCCACATAGCCTGATTTCTCTGGCGAAATGATTACTGGAAGCAGAGTTTTTAGTCACGAAGCAATAACTTTGGAGATGATTTTGTAGATGACATTACATAAAGTAATAGGCCAGAATTTTTCCGGAGTCTCAGAATGTTCTTCCTTAGGGATGAGAGCAATGAAGTTTGTGTTCAAAGAGGGAAGAATCTATCTATTAATCCTAGATTCCTCAACGACTTGCCAGAACTCCTCTTTGATTAGATCCCAGAAGTTGTGGAAGAAATTGGACATGAAACCATCTAGGCCAAGCGTTTTTACTACCTTGAGTTGTCTCATGGCTTTCTCCACTTCCTGTAAAGATATTGGCCCGAAGAGAAGCTGATTGTGTTCCTCTGTTATGATCTTTGGGACATTCTCGGTAATTTTCTCTATAGCCGGTAATCGATCTATTTCAGGTTCTTGGTGTACCCATTGAAAATGAGTTAGAAGTTCTTGTTCTACATCCTCATGTTTTTCCAGTCGCTCCCCTTGCCGATTCTGGATGTAAGTGATGTTGTTGTGCATTCTTTGCTGGATAGTAGTGTGATGAAAAAACTTTGTGTTTCTTTCACTGTCTTTAAGCCATCTAACTCTTGATATTTGTTTCCAAAGTATTTCTTCTTGCTTTTCTCTTTCTGATATTTGTGTTTGTAGGTGTTTTTCCTGCACTGAGAGGATTTCAGATCTTCCTTCTGTGATGATACTTTGCTGAAGTTTTTTCATTTCTTGGTCCAAAGTACTTTGTTCTTGGAAGATGTTGCCAAAGGTAAGCTGATTCCATTTTTTGATGTTGTTCTTGAGATTTTTGAGTTTTTGCTAGAATTGATACATTTTGGTACCATCTAAGGGTTTGAAAATTTTCCACACTGCATTAATCAGGTTGTAAAAATTTGGATGAGTTAGCCAGAAAGCTTCAAAGCGGAAAGGCCTTCGAGTAGTGTTTCTTAGCCTTTGCCATTGAAGTGCAATAGGCTAGTGATCTGAGCCTAAGAATGGTAAGATTGACGTTGAGAAGTCTCCTCCAAGATGGATTGCATTGTCAGATAGTAGGAAATGATCCAATCAAGAGGCGATTTGATGTACCCCCACTCGTTTGTTGTTCCATGTGTAGATTCCATTGTTAAATGCCATATCTATTAGCCAGTTGTCCTGGATGAAGTTTTTGAAATGAATACTTTCATTATCTAATTTGGCATGCCCCCCGTTTTTTCTTCCAACTTTGTTATCATGTTAAAATCTCCTCCTGTGATCCAGAGTGGATGAGCTCTTTTAGAGTTGATCAAGGCTAAATTATTCAATATATCTCTCTTGTTCATTGCCTCCTGGGGTAAGTAGACATTTGTTATGTGGCCATGCACATTTTCCCCTGTAATATGGAAGGTTGCTTGAATAAAATGCTTATTCACATGAATATTAGTCAGTGTGATAGCTCGGTCATCCCAGACTATTCTTAGTCCTCCCAATGCGCTTGAGGCATCCACTGCAATTGCTTTACTTCCTGGCCATGCTTTTGCAAGTGTTTGATCCACTATTGTAGAGTTACATTTGGTTTCCTGCATGAAGAAGATTTGAGGTTTCTCTTGTTGAAACATGTTTTTTATTAGTTTATATTTCCCACGGCTGTTGATCCCTCTGATATTCCATGAAATGAGCTTCATGAGGTACTACTGGGTAGGGGATTGTAGTACTAAGTAAGATTGGAATATCTTCTGATTCCACCAGCATTTCCCCAATACGGATGGTTCTTTGAAGATCTGTTTTCCTTCATCTTTTTTTATTGTCTTTAGAGATGTTTTTACCATCCCATTGACTTCCAGGCTGGATGCCTAGTGATCTTTGCTGCTGTGATTTGGAGAGGATGACTTCTAGATTTTCCAGCTGCCTTTCTGGGATCTTATTGTATTCTTTTTTCTTGCAAGTTTGTTTTAATCCCTGTATGTCTAGGTCTCCAATATCGAAGCTCTCCAGCTCCTCTTCCATGTGCTGGGCTTCACTTCGTTCTACTGTTGTGTTCATTACAGTCGTGGTTTCCCGATGCACGCTATCAACATCCATGCCATGAGAATTCCAAATCGGGGGTTTACCGGGTGAAGCGGATTTGAGATCTGTGGAGTGCACAGATTTTTGGGTCATCTTTGAGCTTGAGGGAGTAGATTGAGGAATCATCTTGGGAATTTCTATGAAGAGGTCAGGGATTTCAGAGTTATTTAGCTCCTGCTAATTCAAGGCTTCAAAGCTATTACTGGTGGATGGCTTTGAGGCATTGGTGACAGGTTTTTTAAGATTTGTAGAGGGTTTTTTGTGGTTCTTTTTGTGGCTAGAAACTTTGGTAAACCCATCCAAGTTAGGTTTATCCGATGTGGGAGAGTTCAAGGTATTCAGATTTGAAGGGCAGTCATGAAATAAATGGCCAAGGGCATGACATTTTCTACATCTGAATGGAACGTGCTCATAATCTATTGTTTGTATCCATTCGAAATCATCATGATATAGACTTACCGCGTCTAGGAGAGCTTTACTGAGGTGCATATAGACACATATTCGAGCATAGGAGGTATATCTCCTGAGCTTCATCTCCTCCGCAATTTTGATGAATTCTCCCAAGCCATTCCTGATATCTTGCAGCGAGTCCTCATCCTAGTACTCTAAAGGGAGGGAATAAAGGCAGATCCAGACTGGTGCCCAACTTAAGTCTTCTTTCTCCAGATGGAATCTTCTAATCTAGTCTCTCAGATATAGTCCTGCTGCATTGAAAAAGTATGGTCCTCCATCAAGAACTCTGTTCCAGTCTTCTAAACAATTGAAGATCGTCGTAAAGAAGCCTTTAGGCCCCAACTGCAGGGTAATGTGCCCTTTTGGTTTCCACTTCACTACTATCCAGCCATGCAAAGCCTTCTCTGTGGGCCAAAAGCCTATGAACTTTCCAATCAAGGCGTGATCCTTCATGTACTGGATTTGAGAGTTAATCCGATGACTTGGGAGCTCAATCTTAGGTCATTTGGCCGCCACAGGCTTGCAGGTTGCCGACGTCACTTTGGGAGCTTCGTTGCTGTTCGTATTTTTTGGTAGGGTTTCAGGCTCTGTTCCTGCATCTTCCTGGTGTTCCTTCCTGACATCCTCTGTATGCATCGAAATGTGTTCAACGTCATTGGGGGGAGGCGCCATATCCTCCCCTGGGGGGGTTCCATCTCTTGCGTACTATGTCTTGTCGTATGGTGTTTGGCTTATTACTGGAGAGCGATGACAAATTGTTGTGGACTCTGCAGGTCTGCCATTTGCAAGTCTGTCTCAAACCCTAGTTTCCCATGGTTTCCCCTTCCTGATTTCAGCTCGCTTTGAATATAGTATTAACCTATTGAGCTAGCAATTTTAATACATCTATATTCATCTAATTCATGCAAGCATGCATAAGGGGTTTTCAGAGATTGCTTTCCCCTAAAATAATATTGTGCATGTGTGTTATTTCTTATTGCATGTGTGTAATTGTTGTTCTAAATTGTGAATTGAATTTCGTAGATCGATAGAGTAGGATTGTGTCTCTTGATTTAGATTAAAATTTCTTAAGAAATTGCAATTCTACATCATAAATATACATGGTATCAGTGTTGGATTCACATTAGAACAAGAATTTTGAGGTTTTTCCTCAGGAGGTTCAAATTTGTAGCTTCAATGTATTAGGATTTCTTTAGAGTTAGGAAGATAACCTTCAACGGGCTGAGATTAGAGTATGCATTAGAGGGCAACTCAAATTTCATTACATGGAAGGATCACATGGAGGAGGTGCTTGATGACAATGGATTGTTGGAATATGTCAAGAAAAACATCGCAAAACCACATGCATCTAATGCAAAAAACCTAGCCCAATGGAAGAAATATGTAGCCGATGCAAGGAGAATAATATTGGAGGGAGTGCGAGACCACATTGTCTCAAATATCCATGGGAAAGAAACTCATTTGGCATTGTTGAAGAAACTGACAAAGCTATTCGAGAATAGAAATGATCAAAGAAAATTGACCCTCAGAGAAATACTTCGAAAAAATAAAATGGAGAAGAATGATACTATCTTGCGGTATCTCACCAAACTTACACAAATTTGGGATGAGCTTGGAGCGGTTGGTGTGACTGTCGCAGAAGAGGACCTAGTGAGCCTAACTCTTCTAGGCCTTTCCAAAAGTTTGCATATCTACCAAGACTTGGTGAATGGAAGGGAAAATTTACCGAAGTGGGAAAGGCTGTGATCTGACTTGGGAGAAGAATAGTTGAAGAGAAATAACTGGGATGGAACTTCATCCAAAGTAGACGGTGAAGAAAATTTTGCATTGTTTGGAAAGGGAAAGAAGGAAAAAGGGAATAAATCTCAAACCAAACTAGAATCCAACCAAGAGGGGAAGAAGAAAGAATTTTCCAAACTAAAATGCTTTAATTATCATGAATTTAGGCACTATGCTACAAAGTATTGACACAAAATGTCTAGCAAGAA
The DNA here is from genome assembly GCA_031772625.1 of Pinus tabuliformis. NCBI lineage: Eukaryota > Viridiplantae > Streptophyta > Pinopsida > Pinales > Pinaceae > Pinus > Pinus tabuliformis. The sequence goes on from CM062809.1 coordinate 1,009,532,580, forward strand.
GAACTCAGAAGGAGAAATCGATGAGGCATTGGCTTCACAGTTTGATCTAGACTTCACCCTTATCACATGCATGACCAACACTATGATGGGGGACTGTGTGGTACTTGGATTTTAGTGCCTCGTTCCAAATGAGAGGGTGTAGAGAGCTTTTCAGTGACCTGGAGGAGAAACATCTTGAGATGCATATTGTGCTTGGGGACAACGAAAGGTACAGTGCTACCAGGATTGGTACATTAACCTTTCAAAGGGAGTTAGGATGCCCTCTTCACCTCAAATATCTCATGTTTGTTCCAGGCCTAAAGAAGAACCTTATATTTGTAGCCATTTTGAAAGACTCTGGTTATGATGTGATATTTAGCAAAGGGAAAGCATTCTTGAGACACATAGCCATTGGATAGGTGAAGCAAATAGGGGTTTGTATGAAGAACCTGTACAAGTTGGATGTGGAATATTGTGCTTCATTCAACAATAAGGTAGATAAATTGTAGATTTGTGATGTCAATGAGCTCTAGCACAAGAAACTAGGCCATTTGCATCATGGCACCCTAAAAATTATGCAAAAAATAAATATTGGCCTCCCTAAAGGAGTGCTTGAGCAGTAGCATGTATGCAAGGGTTGTACCTTGAGTAAGTATGTGAAATCCACATTCCATGATCGAGAAAGCAAAGAACATCCAATCTTCGAATGAGTTCACTTTGATCTTTGTGGACCTTTATCAACAGTCTCCACTATTAGTAATAAGTACTATGTTATATTTGTTGATGATTTCTCAAGGAAGCATTGGATCTTCTTCATGCATAATAAATATGAGACATTCTCAAAGTTCTTAGAGTTTAAGGAAATAGTTAAGAAAGATACTGGCAAGAAGATGAAGGTTCTCAAGAGTGAAAATGGTTGTGATTATGTTCCAAATGACTTCAAGGATTTTTATGTGAAAGAAGGCATTCGAAGAGAGCTGGAAACACCACACAACTAGCAGTAAAAGGGGTAGCTGTGAGAAAGAACAATAGCATTGTTGGCGCTGTGAGAGCCATGCTACATGGACAAGGCCTACCACTGCATTTGTGGCTAGAGGCATGTAACACAACATTATATGTGTAGAACCAGAGTCCTCATTGGACTCTTGGTTTGATTACACTAGAGGAATCTTTCTCGGGGAGAAAGCCAAATGTGTCTCACTTCAGAATTTTTGGAGCTTATGTTTATTGCCATGATGTCTCCAAATATTCAAGGAAGAAGCTTAAGTCGATAGTAGTGTTGGTAGTTTTTGTGGGTTACATCGAAAATCCACATAATTACCGTGTGTACTTACCTTCCCTTAGAATGACTATTGTTCGAAGGGATGTAATGGTTGATGAGGAGAAAGTGATGCAGTGCTCTCTTGAGAGGGGACTTTAGATCCCACCAGAAGAGGAACTTTTAGCTCTAATTAAGGAGCCAAAAGAAGATGTGGAGCAAACACAAAGATAGGAGTAGAGAGTGGAGACGTCCACTCAAGCAAAAACATCCAGGGAAGGGAGAAAAATAACTAGGGAAACTGATAGACTTGTGTAGGATATGAAGGAGAATGTGGAGCTCCTTCAAATATGTGCATGAAAAGGAGTTCACCTGAGAGGTACACTAGCTATATGGCTCTAATGTCTGATTTAGTAAAGACTGAGCCATCCTATTTTAAGGAAGTAGTTGAGAAGCTAGTTTGGGTTGATGCAATGGTGAAAGAATACGAATCTGTCATGAAGAATAGTGTTTGGGAAGTGTTCCCAAGACCAGTAGATAAATCAGTTGTGGGCTCGAAATGGATCTTCAAAGTTAATCATGTAGTAGATGGAAGCGTAGAGAAGTATAAGGCTATGTTTGTGGCCAAACGATTATATCAAGTTGAGGGAATTGAATCCGAGGAAGCATTTTCTCCTATAGCAAGGTATTCATCCATCATATAAATTTTTGCACTGGCTACATAGATGGGGTGGAAGATCCACCATATGGATGTAAAAACAATATTCCTTAATGGGGTTATTGAGGTGGAGGTGTCCATCGAGCAACCAAATTTTTTTTAGACATTTGATTATAAGTGTCATGTGTGCAGACTCAAGTGAGCATTGTATGATCTCAAACAAGCACCTTGTGCTTGGTACACCAAGATCGAAAATTATCTCACTGGTTTGGGCTTCACCAAAAGTGAAGTAGATGTGAACCTCTATCATATTTTGGTAGATGGTAAATGTCTTATCATTTTTTATATGTTGATTATTTAATATTACTGGTGATGAGCATCTAATCTACTCTTGTAAGGAGGACCTTGCAAGGGAATTTTAGATGAAAGACGTGGGTCTCATGCACTACTTCCTCGTGCTCGAAGTATGGCAAGGTGATGGGGAATTGTTTGTGTCTCAAGGAAATTGATGGGTCCCATTAATAAGTATCTTTTGGAGTTCATTGTGATATCTCTCAGTCCTTAAAACTCTCCTTTTCTCACAATAATTCAAATTTTTAGCCATAATATGCTTAGCAAGAAGATTAAAATGTGTTTTCCATATTGTATGACCTAATGTGATTAATATGCAAGTCAAAGAAGCATTTTTAGAGATATTTACCATGAAGAGGCTTGATGAAGACACCTAGAGAGAATTTAGGGAGGCTTTCCACCTCATTAACTCTCTAACTCAGCTTGAGATCACAAAATCCCCTCCAACAACTCAACCTCACTAGAACCCAAGGAACTCCAAATGAATGACAAGAACAAAGGGAAGCAGATCAACAAATATTGAGATTTTGGAGGGGAGCATTCTGTGTTTCAAGGAATATTCCCCTCAATCATTTTTGTATAAGTAACCTTGCTAAAAGGCTCATTCAGATTCAAATTTTTGCATCAACCAAGAGTAGCTCCTGAGACAGTGATTGAAATTGCAATTCTTAAATTCATGTGATGTATGAGACCAATATTTTCTATTGATGAGAAGTTTACCATTGATTTGTATTTGATTTAGTTTTGCAGGGTTGAAACCCTTAGGTTTGGGCCTAACCCAGAGGCTTTAGTCCCTCGTATTTTCCTTTCTGTTATGATTTCAAAGAATTGCAATCCTTCTCTTTTTTAAGTATATATTATATCATAAAAAACATGTAGTTGCAGGCTTTCCTATCACCTCTCTTGTGGGAAGAGTGATTGGAAAGATCTTTAACAACAATCCACAAATATTTGTTTATGATTTCTTGGAAATGGATAGATGTTAGTTGTGATCCTTTTGCATGATTATCTTCTAAAGCTTAGAAGTTAGTTTCATTTATTTAGTGATCAGAGTAGTGTTGTGGGATAAAATAGATTTTAGTCAAATGCAACTCATATTTTCCATGCTAATTTATTTCACTATTTTATTGATCATTTTATGCATGTATTTGGCTAGCTGTAGGGACTGTGCTAATTTGTATAGGTGGGAATACCTTCCCACATTTACCTAGATTTCTCCACCCTCCTCCTAGGAAAATCATGTTTCTCCCAACCTCTATGTCCACAATCACTCTATCAAGGAAAAGAAGAGGCATAGTGGGCATCAACTTTGTTGCAAGATAGACCTCCAAGGGGTGTTAGGCTTAGCCAAGGGGCTTCCATAACCTTCATTTATTACCTCCTACCTCCATCAACCTTCCTTCATCCCTAAGATACCATTTCCATCCTAAAAATGATCTTGGACCCCCTCTTGTAGCAAAACAGGGCCTCTTATAGAAATACAAGACCTCTTATAGGAGCCTCCTATAGCAACCCTGTGGCTTTGATTTCTTCAACTAGTTTTTCTCCAAACATGGAATTTGTCCTAGTTAAGTTGAATAATATCCCCCACACTATGATTTGTTGATTAGGAAAGACCTTAGGACCACCCAAACCTCGTCCTTCCATCACTACAACCATCAAATAGAAAAACAAAGTTAGATTTGGCATTTTTCTTCATAAGCATGTTAAAGATGTGATTTCTCATTTTGGTTGTACATTTTTCTTAGGAGGCCCATTTTAGATCTCAAAATTCCCCTAATGGAATCAGGGACTCTAGAGGACTTTCTTCCTCAATCCCACCAACTGACAACTACTTTCTTAGTCGACACCGGGAGTCCAAAGGTAGCCAACCTCATCCCTAAGTGCACACACAATGGTTCAACCTCTTATAGGGATTCTAGAATCCACTATACTATAACGATGGTAACCACAAGTCTTCATTCCTATCTTCCTTTATTTATAATCTAGGATGGTCTCTTCCCAAGCTACTATAGGGTTCGAGAGTCGCTATGTGAACCCATACCCTCCAGGGGACCTACGCTATTATAGAGCTCTAGAGATTTCATCCCTACCCACAACCTCGAGGGACCCAAGATTTTATAGGGATCCAAAGATCTCTGCCTCAACCCACAACCTCTAAGGACCTAAGCTATTACAGGGCTTCATGGATCCTATTTTAACCCGCAGCCTCCAAGGACCCCAAGCTGTTATAGTGCTCCATAGCCTAGCAACTCAACCCACAACCTCCATGGATCGAGAGTCAATCCCCTTCTCTTCTATTATTCTGTGTTTCCTGCTGGAAGATCTAGATGAGTCTTCCTATCGACACCACTCTTCATTTGTCTCTATATCTCCTCCCCTTATCTGAATGTGTCTTCCCTCCCTATATCTCCTCTTGCCACTAGCCTTTCTTGGTCTCTTCCTCAGCCACAATTACTTATGCGTCCTTGTTGACCTGTAGTGCACAGTCCCTCCATAAAATTCTTGTTCTTATTCTTGTGGTTGCTTCTCAAGCAACATGGGCTTGCATACTTCCTTTTGCAATTCATTTAATTTCAAGAGATCCTTCATCAATTCATCCACCAACCAACCTTTAATGGTTGTCCTGCATTTCGGGTTTCTTGTCTATAGAAAAAGCCATAATGTCCCAAACATACGATCTCCTCCCCAACTTTAGAATCCATGTCCCTTGATTCAATCCCCTTTTCTTGATTTCAAATGTTGGGAAATATTTACAATACATTTATAATGCAACTTATATGAGGACTTTGGGTGAGGCTTCCAGATTGACCAACACATGAATGAAGTGATACTGAGTGTCAATGTGCTTTATTTTCTTGTGAAGCACATGGTTCTTTGACAATGCAATTTGCAAATTGTTGTCACACAAGTCAGTAGTTGGATCATTCTCAACATGTGTAAGATATTTCCAAAGTCTTCTAAGCCATATTCCATGGCATATATGCCACGTATTCTTCCTTCGTGGAATATGTGTTTAGGTTAGATATATTAATATTTGTTATGTATCTAATCTTCATGAATTATTAGTATATTAAGTATAATTAGGTTGAACCATTTTATTTTATTTTATGTTCACACTAAAGTAAATTTACTTGAATAAGCATCTGGTCTTGTACATTTGATAAATTGTGAAAGGAGGTTGCTACCTCAAAGAAGTTATTTATTGATTGATTCTTTGTCTTTATCAAATAGTTGATTTGCTTATTTTTTATATTTTTATGCTATATGGGTTATTTGGTACATAATAATTGGTATTAGAGTGGACAATCTTTGATTTTTTCTCTTTAAAACAAGACATCTTTCCATTTTTACTATAACCCCTTCCTCCCTCAATTCCTCTTTCATAATAACCCTCGTTGGTGATGTCTCTCTCTCCCTCCCTCCCTCTCTCAAATTATAAACATAAGAATGTGCACACACTTTTACGAGGACGCACCACTTCAAAAGTGTGTGCACATTATTGAAAACATGATATAAATTATGAAAGTGTGTATGCTTTTGAAAATGCACATGCATTCCTAAGAAGTCCACTCTGGAAAGCACACATGGTAGTTTGGGAAGAAAAAGGACATAGAATTAGCAAAGTGTGCACGTTTTTTAGAAGGTGCACTCATTCATGTGTCAGTGCATTTGCAGTGGCCTCATTGCAATTTTTGTGGCCATCATTATCTTGTGACTGCAAATTAATTACAAAACTTCACTTATTAATATGACTATTTGTATAAATTAAAAAATATTATTTTCTTTAATAGTATGACTATTTCTATTAATTAAAAGATATTATTTTGTGATACTATTCCCTTAAGAATCTTAAGCTTGGGTACATTTTGTCTCAATTTTGGGCCTTGTCGAGATTAATCCAACAAACTACCAAATGGATTTGAATTCGAATTTTTCTTTTTAATTATGCTTTCCACTTCTTTCTCTAGATTTACTATGAGAAAAATGCCTACTTTGGTTTCATGATGGTGCAAAGTAGGTATACATCTAATTTACAACCAACAACTTTGTAATTCTTAATAAGAATGTCAAATGAGTAAGGTGTCTCTGTCACACAAAGAATTTATTATGTTTTATAGATAACAATAGTTATCATAGGTACATCTTAATTCTCAATATATTAAGTACTTAAAAGGCACAAATTCTCTAAAGATGTGAATCTCCTTTGAGTGCAAAATTTAAGGAAAAATTTGCAACAATTAGTAAATGATCCAGAGTAAATTGGATGTTTTTAATAATACTATTTAATTTTATTAAAGAATTGATAATACATATAATTACATACATATGTTCTTGACATTTTTCTTTCATATATTTTATAATTTTTATAATTTTATATACATAAGATTGATTCCAATGAGAAGAAACATATTTTAAAAAAAAGTTTATTGTAAGTACCAAGCTCTTAAGTATTTATTAAGTAAGGTTAAATATAAATTTGTGAAATATTATGGTTACAAATATGAACCATAATAATTTTAATTAAATGATAAAATGGAGCTTTGTGTGCTTTTTCGTTAATCAAATTTAAATATAAGATTTCGATTATGAATATGAGTTATCACTATTTCAATTTCATTTAATATTATGTATATTAAAAAAATTTATATACAATTTTTAATATTTTATTAATAAAAATAATTAAATTAATTTATTATTTTTATTTTTATATTATATATATATATATATATATTTTAAAATTAACAAGCCTAAATAAATTCAACACTCTGAAAAACCCTTTAAATTAAACAATTTAAATTCAATTTTTTAAAATCTCTGTCAGAGTTTGATATTATGCAAACTAAACAATTTAAATTCAAGTTTTTAAAATTCCTATGAGATTTTGATTAAAATTAACAAGAAAAAATGTCGTGAAAAAGACCATTTCCTCTATAAATTAAACTAGGTATGTATTCCCTAATAAATCATATAATGTCTCAAAATAATTATAAATAATATTTATTGAAATTAAAATTAGTTAATCAAAAATATAAAAATTTTGATAATAAAATTCTAATTTCCTTATTGTAAAAATTAAATAATCACATAATATTTACATTAGTATATTATCACGATAATTAATTGCTTAATAATGTTAAAAAATATAAATAAAATATTCATAGTAACTTTTTTTTTAATGTTTAATTTTATATAAAAAAATTAATAACGTAATGACTAATCTATATTTTAAGTGAAACATCTTTCACTAAATATCAACTTTCTATTTTTCATTAAAAAAATTATCAAACTTTCTCGCATTAATCTATCAGGAAGCTTTAAAAAGAAAATCCTATTAACACTAAGGAATCTATTTATAAGAAATAAAAATAAAAAACACTAAAATTTATATCTTTAGGCTTTTATTTTTAATTTTTACAATTATTTATATTAATAAAGAACAATTTTACTAAGGTTGTAGGGAGTAGGAAAGGTATTACTTTGTTCTGATGAACAAGTTGAAATAAAATATTCATGGGTCTAGGGGTTGCAACAAATAACAAAACATAATTACTAGCAATGTGGAAAGGGTTAGATTTAACTGGAAAGGTATTACTTTGTTTTGATGAAAAAGTTGAAATAAAATATTCATGGGCCTAGGGGTTGCAACAAATAACAAAACATAATTATTAGCAATGTGGAAAGGGTTAGATCTAGGTTTATTTCTACATATAATAAGAATCAAAGTAACATGTGACTCCTTAATAGCAGTAAGGATCTGGATTATCCATAGTATGTGGATAATTCGTATCATACTACACCAAAAAACAACCACAGAAGCTTAAAGTCTAACAGCAATAAGGATGTTTTCTCTCATGATTGCATAACAAAACGATAAAAAATCAACCCTTGTGTTGAGAATTGAACATCAATTAGAAAACTTCAAACAAATATGAATTGTTTCATATCTTTCGCCACCTTAATTTCATCGTCGATGACATGGAAAAATGCGGGGTTCCCCTGGGTGAGGGCGAGTGCGAGATAGATGGGATGCCATTTGGCCACATTCCAAGCCCACAGCATATGATGGACAAAGCAGTTAATGTCTCCCTCGTTTAGGCTGAGGGTTGGAAAATGTGTGATTTCATGGTAGGACAACAAGACAAAAGGTATAAGGCAGGAATGTAATTAATGCATGTTGTTTCAAAGGATTTCAAGGACATTCTCTATGTTCATTCGCATCATACTTCATTTAATTTCATAAGGAGAGCAACAATCTTGTCACTTCAGTAAGGAATTGAGCTTGTATATTGTAGAGTTGTTTTAATGGTGATCTGATGACAAGCATCTCGATCACTGACAAATTGGTTGCAGGGATGGTTCGAAAGATCCATCGAAGTGTAGTAATATTTAATGGGTCTTCAAACTGAGGATTTACATGAGATAACGACATGAGCAGAGGCCAGAGAGGATGAGGGAAGCATGATTTATAAATTGATGCAATCCCCTTTAGATTCAATTGTCATAGTAAAAGGAAAGCGCTAGTGTGAAAACAATGTAAGCAGGGAATGTACAGTGATGGAACCTCAAAAATTACAGGATGAGAAACCCTTGGTGGAGGATCTTGCTCGGTGGAAATGGGCTGTTGAGTTTTTGTTCAAGCTACTTATGGGCATGATGGATCTCCTCACCCATCACGTCGAGCTCCTGGAGAAAGATAGGGAAAGAAATGTTGAGCACCTAAATGCTAAGTTTGAAGTTGTCAAAGCCATGCTGTAAAGGCAGGTTGTGAAATTGGAGACGGACATTTTGAACACGAATTTTGATTTGATAAATGAAAGTATCTTCAGAGTTGCAAGGTTACCAAACAAGGTCATCACCTAGTTGCAGGCATATACAAGAGAAAAAGATGTAGGCACCAGGCTGAGCAAGTAGAAAAATGAAGAATGTGAGGAAGCCTGGAAGTCTAATTAGCTTACTGCTTGTTACATGTTATGTCATTTTGTGTTTATTTTAGCTATATTCTTTAGAAACTACGAAAAATTTTAATGTTTTGTAATAGTGGTGAAAGCTTGTAGAAGGAAGAAATTAGAAATCTAAATATATTAGGACCTATATATAGATGCACAAAGTGCTACTAATTTTACTAAAATTTTGTAAAAACTTTTTTGACTACATAACTCCACATTTTAAATATAAAAAATTTACCCATTATGTTTAAAAATACGCAATTCATTATTAGTTTCAAATAACAAATTTTAAGAATAAATAAATTTAATAAAACATCATTTTGAATAAAACATATATTTAAATACAACATTTTAAAATATAAAAGATTTCATTCTTATTGAAATATGTATCCACTGCGAGAGATATTTAAAGAATTTCATAGAAAAACCCATTTTCCCTCTTCACGAGGCTACACGCTTCGATCAAAGACACACATAAATATTATTAAAATAAACCATGCATGGAAGGCTGTGATATTTGTATTTGTATGATTAAATATAATATATAAACAATAAATCATCCATTACAATAAAACAATCGGTAGTACATTATCTAGATAAATATGAAGTGCAAATTAAATCATTGACATAATAGACATTCCATACAATGAAGAAAACAAAACAAAGAGAAAGCAATCAAACTTTCTGTATTTTCTCATCTATTGATGATTCTAATTTCCCATGCTCTGGATTCTCTTTCTCTATTACATTTAGAAATAAACTTAGAGCTGAAATCCATCTCTAAAATAAAAATATATTATATATTATAGATAGCATCTATGCTAACCAAAAAATAGATATAAGCAAAGGATCCTATTGATTCCAAATATATGAAAGGAGTATATATTATCCCTTCTTCCTGTGGGACCCCCAATATTGGTGAGATGGGTCGCTCCATCAATCAAAGGATTAGTGAGCACGTAGCTGACCTTAAGCATAGGAGATCAAAGTCTTCAGCTTTAGCTGAGCATGCGGAAAAAACCAATCATCATGTTTGTATTGAGGAGGCTAGCGTCATTGCTAGAGTTTCACAGTTCCATCATCGGAAATTTAGGGAAGCTCTAGAGATTGAAAAGAGGCCGAGCAATCTCAATAGAGAAGATGGCTAAAAGATCAGTAGATGTTGGGTCCCAGCTCTCTCTTCCTAGTCACTTTCTTCCTTTTCGCCCCCTGTCCTCCCCCCGTTTCTAGTCTCCTCTTTTTATTTTATATTAAGTTAATATTTACTAGTTTTTATCTGATTAGTTTCTGAATTTTTTATTTTTTTTAATATTATTTTATTCCCATGTATATATATATATTTATATTATTATTATTATTTATTTATTTTTTTTTATTTTTTTTTTTAACTTAATATTATTTTATTCTTATATTTATATATATATATATATATATATATATATATATATATATATATATATATATATATATATATATATATATATTTATTTATTTATTCAATTTATTTATTTTTTTATTATATTATTATTTATTTATTTATTTTTAACTTAACAACCAATTTTAATCTCTATAAATAGTTAATCATACGTTTTATTATATTATTTATATTTTCTATGTATTTATTAAATAGTTAATAACCAATTAAATTAAATTATTTATATATTTAGAGGTAAGGTCCCTAGTCCAATTTAGCCGTTAGCCTAGTTAGCTGTTGGAGGCTCCGCTCAAGCTATTTAACATGCAAAGCTGGATCTGGTTCTTCAACTTGTCATGAGGATGAACCAAACTAGTTGGTTCGAAACGCGTTGACAAATGATAGATCTTGTGATTTACGCCGAAAAATCTCTCGTAAATATTGTTTCTTTACTGCGTGCATTTGTATGAATGGTGAATCTCGTTAAGTATAACTGAAATCCTACAAATAAGCTAAGTTAATCAACTAATATTTGATTACTAGTAAGGACTTGGGTAATACCTCTTTTTGGCCCCTAAGTAGGGTTGCGCAAAGGGAGCATCTCAGGCTGTGAGGAACAGGTAAGTGCATGTAGCAACGTTCGTGCAGGGTCGAACCACCGACCACTTGAAACCATCAGACATCTCTAGGGTGTGGCAACCTGGTTCTAGCACCCTCCCCTACTACTTTAGGTGAGACCTCAGTCCATGCTCGACGGACTGTTTCCAAAAAGGCCAGTAATACCAGGATTTGTTTGGCTAAATTACCTCTGCACCTAGGTCAGGCCCCAACAAGCCAACATAGCATCCCTTTTTGCCTCCTTTTTTGCATCTAGAGCCTATTTTTGGTGTTATTTGCGTCCATTCATCAAATATGGTGGAAAACTTGATGCAAAAATTGCACCGAGTTTTCCCCAAGTCTCGCAGCAAGTTTAGCACCAAGTTTTGTGCCATCCTTCGCACCAAGTTTCATGCTAGCTTTTGTGTCAAGTTTGGAATCTAATTTTGTTTCACATACTTTTGCATCCTCTATTGCATCCACGTTTTTGTGCCTACACTTACATCAACTTTTGCATCATTTTTGCATCCTCTTTTCCTTTGTTTTTTGCATCCATTTTAACATCTTGTTTTGCATCCCTCCTTGTGCCAAGTTTTACGTTGAGGTTTGTGCCTAGTTTTGCATCTATTTTTTCATCTACTTTTGTTACATCCACTTTTGCATCATATTTTTCATGCGCATTGCATGTTCTATTGCACCAATTATTGTGTCAACTATTGCATCCACTTTTGTTGTGCCACAATTTGCACCTAGTTTGGCACCTACCTTTGCACCTAATTTTGCTTCTAATTTTGCATCCACATTTGCGTCTAAGTTTTCATTTACTATTGCATCTATTTTTGCTTCCTTTTTTGTATCCATTTTGCATTAGGTTTTGCATCAGGGTTTGTAGCTTGTTTTGCATCTACTTTTGCATCAACTTCCATTGCATCCACTTTTGTATTCAATTTTGCATCGATTATTACACCCATATTTACATCCACTTTTGCATACCTTTTTGCATACTCTTTTGCATCAAAATTTTCTTCTTTTTTCACATCTATTGTTGCATCTACTTTTACATCCACTTTTTTTGTGCAACAATTTGCACCATGTTTTTCATCTACTGTTCTGCCCACGTTTGCTTTCACTTTTGGATCCACATTTCCAATCTCTTTTGCATCAAATATTGCATCTTTTTGTGCATCCACTTTTGTGTTAGGTTTAGGCATCAATTTTTGTGTCTTGTTTTGTACCTACTTTTGCATCTACTTCTACTCCATCCATTGTTGCATCCAATTGTGTCTATAGTTGCACCCATGTTTGCATCCACTTTTTCTTCCTTTTTTTTTTGTCTTGTTTTGTATCCAAGTTTGCATCTTTTTTTTCTACTATTTCATCCTCTTTTGCATCTAATTTTGTTGTGCCGAAATTTGTGCCATGTTTTTCACCTACCATTGCACCCACATTTGGTTCTACTTTTGCATCCACATTTGCATCCTATTTTGTGTCTAATTTTTCATCAAATATTGTGTATGTTTTTGCATCACCCTTTTCATCCACTTTTACGTGAAGTTTTGCATCAATTTTTTCATCTCATTTTACATCTTCTTTTGCACCTACTTCTATTTCATCCACTTTTGCATCTAATTTTGTGTCCATTGTTTCACCAATGTTTTCATCCATGTTTATATCCTTTTTTGCATCTTATTTTTCATCCAAATTTTCCTCTGTTTTGCATTCAAGTTTATGTCCTTTTCTACATCCATTGTTGCATCCACTTGTACTTACCACAATTTGTGCCAAGTTTTGCATGTACTATTGCACCCATATTTGCTTCCACTTTTTCATGCACTTGTATTGAGTTGACTTTTGCAACCAATTTTACATTCATTGTTGCACCCATTTTTGTGTTTGCTTTTGAATCCATTTTCCAACACTCATCAATTTTTTTGCATTGATAGTATTTATTATGACATTGGCAATTATGAACAACTGATGACAATGCCAATAATAATTATGACGATGATAATGAAGATGATGGTGATGATATGAATGGTGATTATTATGATAATGAAAATGATGATAAATACAATGGTGGTTACAATGACAATGACAATGATGATGATGATGATGATGGTGACGAGCTAATGACCATAGAAAATCTTCCCAATTTTAAATGGTGTCATTGTCATAATCATAATCATTATATCTGGCATCATCATCCAAGTCATCATCACCTGATAATCATTATTATCATTTTCATCTAGGTCATCATCAACAATATTAATGGCATGAATGATGATGACGATGTTGATGTTCATGATGTCCATGACCACGATGACAACAATGATGATAGAAATTACATTAATGATGATGATAGGGATAATGACAATGATAATGATGATGATAATGGTGGTGATCATCATCATCATCATCTCTCAAAAATAGAGTTGTTATTTCTCATGCATATATCATATGTGCCCTAAACAACCCTTTTCTAACACTCATCACATTTTTTTGGTTGATGATATCTCTTATGATGCTGATAATTATGAACAATGTTGATAATCATGACGATGGCGATGATGTAGATGATGACGATGGCATGAATGGTGATTATGATGATACTGCGAATGATGAAAATAGAGATAACAATGGTGGCAGTGTTGATGATGATAATGAAGATGACGAAAAATGATTATGACGATGCCAATGACCTTATAGTCTTATGCATTCATGAAATTACTAGTTTCAAGGCCATCTTTTTCATACATATTACACACAATTTTCATGTACCTCAATTTACACACAAAAAAAGAAATCTTTTGTAATATAGTAGACAATAATCACTCTCTAGGTGGGGAATACATGGCTTATTTCTTGTCTTTTGCTACTTCCCTACACATTTCATGGTCCTCAACATCTACTTCTAACAAGATGTCATTTTGCTTCATCATACAGGCTATACATCTCCTCTTGTTCGAAGAAAGGTGATTATCCATTTGACTTTTTGATGTTTAACCAAAACACCTTAGTTTATTTATGTTAGGCATATGTGGTTTGATAACTTACTCATACTATATGACTCCTCTTGATCTCATATAGTTGTTTGACATATACCATATGGTATAACACATGTCATTATAACACCCTTCCCAGATTCTATACATAATTAAGATGGCACATTTCCCTTTTACCTTGGATCGTGGTTTTTATGGAACAAGAGGTGAGTCATCACATTGCACCAATTACGTCCAATTCTTTTAATTATTTAAAGAATTTTAAGGAAATATGAATCACACTCAGAGCTTGAGGTAGTCCAACTAATGATCAAGCTCTTCAATCTATAATTGAAATATGATGATACCCTTTACCTAACTTTTGACATTAGAGCTATAATGCATGATGTAGAAGCCACTAAAGTTAAAATGTATGGTCCTCTCACAACTTTTTTCAAGTAACTATATCATGAATATATCCTACACATATTCTCTTAAATCATTACATGTTAGTGGCCAACTTAAATAGATTACTTTTGACACTCCTATGGAGAAGTTTGTAGAAAGAGAGAAAGCATTTGGTAAGAGGAAGATAATTTCTCATTCTTTCTAAAGATGTTGTCTACCTTGCACAGAAAGAGAAGAATCATACACATGATTCTCCTAGAGGAAGTGGTAACAAAAGAAGATATGAAAAGAATAATAACGGAGGCAAGGGGGACAAACATTACCAAGGAGAAAGACATGATCTTCATTGTATACGCTGCAACAAACATGGACATGTTGCATCCACATTCAACCTCTCTTGGAATAGAATCAAGCAAGAAAGAAATGAGGAGAAATTTAAAAAACTAGATCCATGGAAAGGTAAAGCACATGAATATACTCATTATATTGTGGCACATTACAATATTGGAGTAACTGAAGACATGTTTAATAATTCATTTTCTTCATGGAAATATGCATGGTTTCTTCATACAGCTTCAACCTTCCATATGACCTTTCACAAAGATTAACATTGAATATTTCAGTGAAAATATCGATGGAGCCGTCTACTTTACGAAACAGTAAAAACTCAAGCCATCCAGAATTGGCACCATCATGCTCAAACTGGCTGGAATCGCTGGCTTCCTTTTACATGATGTTCTCTACCTCCAATAGCGGCAAAGAAACTTGTTTTACTTACTTCACATATGCCAGAGAGTACATTCCATTCACATGTTTGATGGAAAATTTGAAGTGAGAAAACCATTACACAACTCACTTGTCATGCAGGGAATAGAATAAGAAAGACTCTTGGAGCTACAAGAAATGTCTACTCGTGCACATAACAATGCATACAAATCTTAGTACAATGAAGGTACATTTCCATGTAGTCTTTTATGGCATGCATGATTTCGACATCTAAACTCTGACAATATTTGTTTATTGAAGAGAAACGATGTTACTAGCTTCCCAACCATTCCAAGGAAACTTAAGCAATGTGATGCTTGTATCTTACGAAAACATAACAAACAACCATTTCATGATTATATTTCTAGAGCACTTAGAAAGATTTAACTGATTCATTCTAACTTGTGAGGACCTAGGCCTATTCCTTCTGCAAATGGAAATAAATATATGATGTCTACACCATAATGTGTTGCATATATCTATTGAAAAATAAATATGAATCTTTTGAAACTTTCATGCATGGATTGAAAATGATACATATTATCATATTGGCTCTATGTATTGATAATGGAAAATAATATACTTCAAATGAATTTGAAAAATATCTTCGCTAGCATGGGATTTAACATCAAACAATTGTGCCTTATAATCCTCAATAGAATGGTGTAGGTGAAATATGAACATGAAAATCTTAAATATGCTTCGTTTAATGACTCAAATATACACAGGTAGATGACTTCAGCTTGATTGGACACACTAATTCAGATTTTGATGGAGATAAGGAAAATGGAGTATCTACTTCAGGTTATGTTATGAGTGTTGGATCAGGAGTTGACACTTGGAGGTCACACAAACAATTAGTTCCATCAGATCTTTTGGTGTATTGAACGCGGAAATGGGACATGAAGATAGAATGGATGGGTATAAGTGAGAGGTTCAATCATGGTTTATTGAGATATATAATCCTATCATTAAATAATGAGAAGGGGCTTTAGGACCTCATGGCATAGGGGCTAGGGGACCTAGTGGGAAGGAAAGGAGAGCACACAATAAGGGAACCCCCCATGTTATAGACATTTTTGTGCCTTACAGCATTGAGCATGAAATGTCCATAATCTAAGAGATCCAAAGTCCCTAAACATGTTGTTCCTACCCCTAGAGGAACAAGGCTAACAAACCACAGCAATTCACAAAAGTTCTCCACCAGAAACTGCTCAAAAACAAGTCAATTCAGGATCATTTCAGTGGCTCCACTAGCTGTCTGCGCTGAATGTCAAAGCCAACACTGGCTACCTGCGCTGAATGTCAAAGCCAACACTGGCTACCTACGCTGAGTGAGAGTTGACATGTGGCAAGTTCATTCCACGAGGTGTCAAAACCCAGGAAGCTTCCAAAATCTTCCTCAATGACACTTGCCTCAGGGAATTCGACTGGTGATGAGTAAGAGGTTCCAAATCTCCAAGTGGAAGCAAGAACCTCCAAGTGGAATCAAGAACTGACAGAGGGAGAGGACACTAGTCAAATCTCAAGCTGACTCATCCTCTCTCCAAACATCTATATATGGATCTCTCCTCCATGAGATCTGGGGGCTGGAATTTTGTTATTGCAAAGAATTGTTGTTGGTTTGAGATTGGAATCATTGGGTGCTTAATGCTTTGAAGGGGGTGAAGATAGGAATTTCATTTGCTGGGAAGGAGATGCTGGATTGGAGCCCTTTGGGTTGTATCTCTTCCTGAACCTTGTTATTCATCAACAGAGCTATCTTGGTTTCTCCTATATACTGATGTATCTTTGATGTATGATTGCATTAGTATGTTTAGTTTATTTCTAATCCTAAACTAGTTATGAATATTAATCCATGTCTTGTGTAGTGTTCTCTTCTTGTGATCTTGCAGAAACCTCTTGAAGCTGGGCGAGCGAGAAGGCAAGTAGCTGGGAACTCACAAAGAGAAGAGAAATCGGATCGAGGGACAAATGGAAGACACCGGTTAGTCCATCCATCTCTTTTCATTCTTAATTCATAAAGGAAGAATACTAGAATAGCTGTCTCTGTTTGTTGCTAAGGCACTGTCACACCTTAGGTGGATAGGATTGTCCTGCATAGGCATTTTTCCCCACAAAAAATTGGCGACTCCACTGGGGAGATCTGTTTAGTAATTTTATTTGTGTTTCTATCATTGCTCAGATCATAGACAAGTCCAGTGATTTGATCAAAGCAGCAACTGTCTACTTTGCATCCGGGAATAGCAGATGCAGTTCGATTGTTGCTGTCGAGTCTATGAAACAAACAATGATAGAAACACAAATAAAATGACTAAACAGATCTCCCCAGTGGAGTCGCCAATTTGTTGTGGGGAAAAATGCCTATGCAGGACGATCATATCCACCTAAGGTGTGACAGTGCCTTAGCAACAAACAGAGACAGCTATTCTAGTATTCTTCCTTTATGAATTAAGAATGAAGAGAGATGGATGGACTAACTGGTGTCTTCCGTTTGTCCCTCGATCCGATTTCTCTTCTCTTTGTGAGTTCCCAGCTACTTGCCTTCTCGCTCGCCCAGTTTCAAGAGGTTTCTGCAAGATCACAAGAAGAGAACACTACACAAGACATGGATTCATATTCATAACTAGTATAGGATTAGAAATAAACTAAACATACTAATGCAATCATACATCAAAGATACATCAGTATATAGGAGAAACCAAGATAGCTTTATTGATGAATAACAAGGTTCAGGAAGAGATACAACCCAGAGGGCTCCAATCCAGCATCTCCTTCCCAGCAAATGAAATTCCTATCTTCACCCCCTTCAAAGCATTAAGCACCCAATGATTCCAATCTCAAACCAACAGCAATTCTTTGCAATAACAAAATTCCAGCCCCCAGATCTCATGGAGGAGAGATCCATATATAGATGTTTGGAGAGAGGATGAGTCAGCTTGAGATTTGACTAGTGTCCTCTCCCTCTGTCAGTTCTTGATTCCACTTGGAGGTTCTTGCTTCCACTTGGAGATTTGGAACCTCTTACTCATCACCAGTCGAATTCCCTGAGGCAAGTGTCATTGAGGAAGATTTTGGAAGCTTCCTGGGTTTTGACACCTCGTGGAATGAACTTGCCACATGTCAACTCTCGCTCAGCGCAGGTAGCCAGTGTTGGCTTTGACATTCAGCACAGGTAGCCAGTGTTGGCTTTGACATTCAGCGCAGACAGCTAGTGGAGCCACTGAAATGATCCTGAATTGACTTGTTTTTGAGCAGTTTCTGGTACACCCTCAAAGCATCCCTTTGATTGTACCTTGCTTGTTGCTTTTATTTGGCCTGAAACAGTAGATTAAATAGCAATTTGTGACCCAGAACCAGTGAGAAACGATAGTTTCTCCTTCAGCGCAGACCCTGTGAAGGGATTCTACATTTCAACGCAGGTCCCGTGAAGGCTACCTGCGCTGAATGTTAAAACCCCTGTGTTGAGGTTGCGCTGATCCAGTTTGCCCTTGTGCAGCTGGGGTTCTCTGCTCTGTTTTGCCTTGTTTTGATCTCTGATTTTTGCAGCCTGTAACCAGCATAGGTACCAGTCTGATAACTCCTTTTCTCTGCTTAAATTCCGCCTCCTTTTGTACAAAAAGACTGTGAGTGTTTTTATGTGTTTGTGGCTTCATTTGCAGTTTTCCTTTGCATGAGTGAAATAATCATCCTGTAGCCCTTGATTCAGATCTGTTGGTTGTGATCTTAGGAGAGAGTTCATTGGCTGTTTACAGTTGATTATACATTTGCTTTTGCTTATTGGTTTGAATTTGTCTCTTTTAAGTGTCGAAACAAGTGTTCATTTCGAAAATCGTTAAGTGTTGTAATCTCTTCTACCCTCTCTGATTTCGAAAAAGTAAACTTGTTTGTACTTGTCATTTAAAAGCAAATTCAAAGTTGTACAAGAAGCTTTCTTTGTAGGCATCAATACTAAGAAAGCGGAAAACAAACACCTGCATTGTGCATTTGCATCTTGATAGTTTGCATGTCTGATTTAGGAAAAGTGCATTAGAGTGTGCTGATTGCTCTTTGAGAAAAGATGGTGTCTTTCTTTTCCCTTAGTAGCTAGGATTTTCATAAGTTGAAAAGATATAAAGCTTGCTTATCATCTTTAGACTGCATTTAGGAATTGTATCATACATCTCGTGGTGAACCTCAAAAGGCAAACTTCTAAAAAAGATCAACCTAAAATAAATTGAATGAACTTAACAACGATTTGCAACATAACGCACAACATAGAGGTCTAGGCTAGAGACGTGTTCCGGCGTCGTAAAGCCTGGTGACTGTCGATCTCGTTGATGGTGGGTGATTCCTCCTGAGGGACGATAGCGCCAGTACGGATTGTGCTCCCACGTACCGTCACGTATATATTGGGAGACCCCTATAGGCATAAAACCTTTATCCTTAGGAAACCGTGTCAGCCACCCTACTGATCGCAATGCACTGAACACAGCATTCAGGAAGATCGACCGCCCGTACCCTAAAAAGTATTCTGCGGTTTTGCGAAAAGTTTGGCACACCCTCTGCCTAGAACTCCAGAGCAGTTCCTTTTGGCCTTTTTCAGACTCTATAACAGAAAAAGTCCATCCGAGCATTTGTCACTTCGGGCTCGTTAAAACATCGAAGGAGACTAGAGTCATCTTTTGCTTTTTCTCGACTCTTTAAAATTGAAAAAGCAGGTTGTGTCTAAGCGTCGTTAAAATTTATTTTAAACAGAATAATCATCACCATTCCCTCGTTGATCTTCGAAGTTAGTCTCTTTTCATCGTAAGTTCTTGTAGAATCGCTAGAAAATCTTTTGGATAGACTAGATATGTCTGAACAACCGTCGACATCCAGGACTGTGTCATCCGACACAGTAGCGGCAGAGCCTCCTGCTGCTACCCCAACGATGATCGATGGTATACTATCTGTCCTGGCAAGTTATCAACAACAAGCTGGAGTCCCATCAGGGACTGCTTCGATGACATGGTTAGTTCCTATTTCTTTATCCGGATTATCATCTGGTATTTCTTATGTTGAAACTCAACAAATTGATCCAATGTGTCTTCAAAGGCCAATCTGCCCTTTAAGTACTGGATTGCCACCATATGGAGGGCAGTATGCCTTTTCATTGTTCCCTCCCGGAGAACAACCATATGGGAGTTTACAACAAAGTTCATGTCAAACTGGAATTACATCCAGCGGTTGGGTACCAATACTGCCTCAGCAACCAAGGGTTGTATATTCAATGCAACCAGTCCACCCTGTGTCGAATATTCCCACCATACCTGCTATGGTTACTGCGTCGCAAGTACAAGCGCTACCTATTGTATGTCAACCCCAACAGCCTCAGGTTGCAATACAACAGCCTCTTGTCTCAACGACTCAATCACAACCTCAGGTTAGTGCCTCCTTATTTTGAGCGACTTAGGATCAAACAAGTACTGTGACTCCTCATCTTGGTCAATCATCCAGTATTGGTCAACAGCAAATGGTTCAACAGCCAGAGCTAGTTCGAACTCAACAACCCCCATTCCAGCAATCATATCAAGGACCTGAGCAACAAGTCTTTGTAAGTAATGGGCAATCACATTTCCAAAGCGGTAATCAACAACCATATTATAATGGTTATGCCCATCAACCTTGTCAAAGTTGCCAGCATCAAATACATTATGCTGGTATGCAAAGACCCACTGCTCAGGCGATTCCATCTTATCCTAGGTATGCTTTGCCTAACCTGAATCAACAGTTTCCCTTTGTAGCAACTCTAGAATTACCAGATCTAAACCGGCTGACGAATGATCCAATTGCTTATGCCCCTTGGTGGCCAGCGATTCCGCATAAACTTCCGTCAGATATTCCTAAATTTAATGGAAATCCGGGTGAAGATCCGTCGAATCATGTGATGACATTTCATCTGTGGTGTTCATCAAACACCCTAAACGATGATTCGATTAGGCTTTGCCTTTTTCAGAGGACGTTAACTGGTCCAGCGGAAAAATGGTATATTGAATTGCCTAGAGCTTCGTTCAACAACTTCAGTACCTTAGCCATGACTTTCTTAACCCATTTTCAATTACCGATAAGGTATGAAATGGGAACGGAACTCCTAACGAACTTCAAACAGACAACGGCCACTCACATATTTGATCATATACATGAGTGGCGACGTCGTCGTAGGATGGTAAAAACGTATGTTCCCGATCAGCTATTAGCTGAATGGTTTATCAAATCCTTACTTCCTACAATCACGGAAGATGTGGCAAAAGGGGGAGTCGTAACGGAAGAGCAAGTCATCGCTCGTGCGCAATATCTGGACTTGGTCTATACTCAGTCTGGCACGCTCTACGACAAAATACCTGACGCCCCTAGACCGGAATTCTCAATTCCTCCTCCTCCTAAATCAAACAATGACTCTCATGCCATCGATGGCGTGATTGGCATGACAAACACGAAATCGACAAAGGCTACATCTACAAGGGCCCGTAAGATTTCTAGTCAAAATGCAAATGAGGAACTTCTTGCCTCGGAAGTAAATGCCGCGTCGACCGACAAGGGCAAACAACTAAAGCAACCAGGGGGCAAGAAGAAAAAGAAAGGGAGAAAAAGGAAACCCCCTGCGGGGTGTCATATATGCGATGAAGATCATTGGACGAGAGATTGTCCACATATAGCTGAAGTTAAGAAACTCTTTAAGAGTTCAAAAACCTCAACAGTATTGACTGATCCATTTCCAAGCCCGGGTACCAAACTGGTTGCTAATCAAAATGCTTCTCGATCCCAAGTGCTTATGTTGTCTATCTCAAAGCAGCAAAATGATGCTTTGGCAAGGAATAAAGATTACGGGAATCCACAGGTGTCGAATAACAAGGCTAATGAACAACCTAGTAGTTCGAAAACAACTTTGACCAAAGTTGTGCCACCCACCATTCCTGAACAAATGATAAAGTCGCCAAAGGGAGTAGTGTACAAGTCGACATTTAATCCTCGTGCAAAAATAGCACAGAATTATAATGTAATAGAGGACCTAGCCCAATCGTCGTCCGCTATGTCGACACTTGAGGTACCGCAAAATTGCCTCTCCCAAGAGCAAGCTTTATTATCAGCAATAGGTGAAATTGACCCAATGGACTCCAATCTTGTGGCCTTTGATCATAAAGGATATGACCCTCAGTTACCAGCTCAACTAGCTTTCCTTATTCAAGTGAAAGCCCTCAACAAAACTGTTCATCGAACAATTATTGATGAGGGGGCATCTACGTGTATTATGTCGATGAGTTGCTGGAAGAATTTAGGCTCACCACCCTTGTCGAGATCGTCAACGACATTAAAAGCATTTGATGGACAGACATATACCCCATATGGTATTCTAAATAACTTGAAAGTTGAACTAGGAGGGAAAACAGTAGAAATTGATGTTGAAGTAATCGACGGAAACCTTGATTACAACATCCTATTGGGAAGACCCTGGATATATGCCATGGCCGCAGTTGTGTCGACCTACTTCAGGAAGATTGCATTTCCCTTCCAAGGAGGAATTACAATCGTCGACCAACAAACATTTCTCCCCAACAGTTCACAAGTTACGGGAAGCATTCCAATGATCCATGGAAGCAATCATTCGCTCCAAAATATCGGAGTAGGTCTCCTAAAGGACCCAGCCTTAATGGGTACTTTTGCCCTACCACCTCCGAGTAATCTGGCGGAAGTGGCCACAGTGGAATATGAAACCTTCTATATCTAATGGATTTGGACTCCGAGGACGGTTCTTATCTCGTGTCAACCTCGTTAAAAAAATGAAACAAGGAGTCATGAGGATAGTTCTTTTATTGTGTCAACCTCATTAAAAAATGAAAACAATCCCCTTTCCAAATCTCAAAGGTAAACCTTCATTCCAACCACCAAGTTGAATGCAATGAAGCTCGGGGGGCATGCACCTTGATTTGTGTTATTATGCTGGGGGCATGCAAACTTATCACGAGCAGTGTTACGGCAGGGTTCAAGCTCGTTAAAAAATAAATCCGCATCGAGCAGTTTTAGCACACAGTTCATGCTCGTTAAAAAATAAACGCAAGATTCGAGCAGTTTTAGCACATAGTTCATGCTCGTTAAAAAATAAATGCAAGATCTGAGCAGTTTTAACGCATAGTTCATGCTCGTTAAAAAATAAACATAAGATCGAGCAAATGTTTCCACTCGTGTTTAAGCTCGTTAAAAAATGAACTATTCCGGTAAATAACCACTGTGAATGTAATATCATCATCCATTAAAGCCTTGGTTGTGTTTGCACCGTCACCTCAACTTTTCCATTGGCCGATCGTTCACCTCCATATGTTTGTTTACCCATTTTGAGGAACAGCTGCAAAGAGTGATTTCACTAGCCATCCTTGTGACACTACCGTGATTGGAAAATTCCAACCTGTACCTGGAATCAGCTGCTAACCCATTTCATCACTCGTTCCTCAAAAGACGAGTCTTCTTTAAGCTCTTTTCAACTGACTCGTAAAATATGAAAAGATTGTCGAGTCCTTGGCCTTCCAACTCGTTAAAGGGACAGGAAGAGCTATCCCTCCTTTAGATTTTAATCTTTTTGGACCTGAGGGATTATTTCACAAAAATATCGAGCGCTTGTTTTATTCGGCTCGTTAAAACTATCGAAAACTCATCCCTTCTGTATTGTTTTATACTTTTTCGGACTTAAGGGATTAGATGACGAAAAAGGACTTTTGGAGTTAACTTTATGTATCTTTTCAGACTCTCTAAAAATGAAAAGAACCGAGTTATCCTTGTCGTTAGACTCGTTAAAATCATTAAATAGCGACAAACTTGTCTTTAGACGAGAACGAGTTTCACTATCGCTAGGCTCATTAAAACATAGCGATGGGCTGGCCCGAAGGGCAGGTTATAGAACAAGCATATGTTATCCTCCTCAAGCTTGACAAAAATAAAGTGGTACTGGTCAGCAATGACTGGGGAAAAATTGGGAGAAACTCAAGAAAACTTTGATGGTAGCAAGTCGCTCTTGAACATGACACTTTTCCTCCGTACCACAACCAGGTTGGGTTGTTTCATTCACGGGTCACATCACCATGGTCTCGCCATACCATCCATATTTGGGGTAATGCTACCGATCCATCGCATCAGTGTCGCCATATGTTCAAGAGAAGTCGTTCAAAAAAGTCAACCGTGTCCCATCCACTGCCATACGTTATCCTTCATCCTTTCATGACCGCCACCCTGAATCATATGTCACAGATCGTTTTCACCTCCATCAAAATCATTAGCTCCGTTCCGTGTCATTGATGTGAGATTCATTAAGGCCCTCCTTTGACGGATCGCTTCTTGTCGACATCAGCACATTATCCAAGAAGTTGATCTAGGAACAACCCCTTCAGTACTTTGAAGCTTGCATGCCTCAATGGCAAGTTTCTCACTTCAGGCGACAGGTATACATCAATGACCTTCGACTGAAAGATTTTGCATGGTGTTCGACGCCAAGTCCTTTATTCACACCACGTGAATTGTACTGCAGTACCTTGAGGGTCATTATCATTATCGGTGATTCCTCTCACGCTTGTTAACAGTTTACCTCATTGACCGGTAATCAAGCGATGTCTTTCCATGTTCGACTTCAGAACATTTCTCACATGGATCGACTTGTACTTACAGTGAAGATCGAACGAGTTTGAAGACCCTGGATCTAGTTTCATCCATCCGGGCTACGATATATATTCAGGAAAGATAAAGACATTGACATGTACATCATTGCAGCAGATAATCATCCTACTCAAAGGATGATAATTTCATCAAAATTATCAGTCTACCATCAGACGATTGTCTGTTCTATGTACAGAAAAATGAATTTATAAAGCTGAGCATGGGAATGCCCGCCTCAGCTAGATCATGAAAGCAGTATGAAAAATAATGTATTGTATTGTATCTTATTACAGGTCTCCTCCCAGCATTGGATGAACTTCGGATCCCCCTGATAAAGCATTTCACCCGATAAACAACCTCATACTTTAGGGGGCAACTGTTATAGACATTTTTGTGCCTTACAGCATTGAGCATGAAATGTCCATAATCTAAGGGATCCAAAGTCCCTAAACATGTTGTTCCTACCCCTAGAGGAACAAGGCTAACAAACCACAGCAATTCACAAAAGTTCTCCACCAGAAACTGCTAAAAAACAAGTCAATTCAGGATCATTTCAATGGCTCCACTAGCTGTCTGCACTGAATGTCAAAGCCAACACTGGCTACCTGCGCTGAATGTCAAAGCCAACACTGGCTACCTGCGCTGAGCGAGAGTTGACATGTGGCAAGTTCATTCCACGAGGTGTCAAAACCCAGGAAGCTTCCAAAATCTTCCTCAATGACACTTGCCTCAGGGAATTCGACTGGTGATGAGTAAGAGGTTCCAAATCTCCAAGTGGAAGCAAGAACCTCCAAGTGGAATCAAGAACTGATAGAGGGAGAGGACACTAGTCAGATCTCAAGCTGACTCATCCTCTCTCCAAACATCTATATATGGATCTCTCCTCCATGAGATCTGGGGGCTGGAATTTTGTTATTGCAAAGAATTGCTGTTGGTTTGAGATTGGAATCATTGGGTGCTTAATGCTTTGAAGGGGGTGAAGATAGGAATTTCATTTGCTGGGAAGGAGATGCTGGATTGGAGCCCTCTGGGTTGTATCTCTTCCTGAACCTTGTTATTCATCAATAAAGCTATCTTGGTTTCTCCTATATACTGATGTATCTTTGATGTATGATTGCATTAGTATGTTTAGTTTATTTCTAATCCTAAACTAGTTATGAATATGAATCCATGTCTTGTGTAGTGTTCTCTTCTTGTGATCTTGCAGAAACCTCTTGAAGCTGGGCAAGCGAGAAGGCAAGTAGCTGGGAACTCACAAAGAGAAGAGAAATCGGATCGAGGGACAAACGGAATACACCGGTTAGTCCATCCATCTCTCTTCATTCTTAATTCATTAAGGAAGAATACTAGAATAGCTGTCTCTGTTTGTTGCTAAGGCACTGTCACACCTTAGGTGGATAGGATCGTCCTGCATAGGCATTTTTCCCCACAACACCCCATAGTTTCGATAAGGGTATTAGGGGCCCCATTATCACAACCCATAATCCCTTAATCCATAGCCACTAAATTACTTATCCCCTTAACCCCAAATCCATAATCCATTAACCCCTACACTCATAACTCATAACCCATTAGACCCTTGATCCCTTAAATCTTAAGCCACTAACCCCTAAATTAGAATACTTGAACCCCCTAATATCTTACCCCTTATCCTCTTAAACCCTAACCCTTAACCCTTAACCTCTGACCCCTAAATCCCTTAACCCCAAACCCTTAAACCCTTAACCTGCTAACACCTAAATCCCATAACCCTTAAGCACTTAACCCCTAAATCTCCTTACCCCTAAACTCTTGGTGTTTAACCCTTAACCCCTAAATCTTTTAACCACTAAACCATTAACATTTAACCCCTAAATCCCCTAGAACGCAACCCCATAACCCCTAAACCCCGTAATAACTAACCCTTTACCCTTTACCCTTTACCCTTAACTCCTAAACCCCTAAACTCCTAGAACCCCTAAGACATTATCCCAATTCATAGGCTCCCATTGGTCATATTAGGTTTTTGTTTGCTAAACCCTCCAAGTAAAAAATTGAAGCACTACTAGGGTCCAAGGAAAAATGCCACAAGGTTCCTAAATGTTATCTATCATTTTATGGATAATCACATTTCCCTTAAATATCCTCCTTGTGTTTTCTTTCAAATGGAAACAACATGGTCTTCTAATGTCCACAAATGCATCTAAGTTCGTAGGAATAAAGTAAGGTTCATATTTGAAACTAAGAGAACTTATATGACTTTTGGTGCTATTTGACCCTCATTTTAGAGAATATATGAAAAAAATTGCTAGAGTATGTCCTACTTTTAGGACGATTCTTGTGTGTCTCTTCAAAGAAATTAGGTTCTGAGGAGTTTCTCTTTGCTCTCTTAAAGATCTATAAATAAGAAAGAATAATTTTCATGCGAGCATTCAAAGTCTTGGGTAAGAGTTAGTCTTCTAAACTCTTTTCTCTCTGAGCTTCATGTCATTCTGTGTCTAGGAAGAGTTCAACAAGCCTACCCAGGTATATGAGAGAATGCCTGAGAACCTAAAGTGACAGGACTTTAGTAGTGAAGTCTGAGTTTGTCTATGAAATGAAAACTCCCATTAAAAATACTTCCAAATGCTAGACATTATGGTCATTCACTATTTAAACTCGAAATATGCACGAACATTAAAACATAAGTAAATTCATATTAGAAACATATATATTATATGTTTAAAAAATATTAAGAAAAATTGAAATAGGAATGTCCTGATATTCAAAAAAGAAAAGTCAAAATTACAATAATTGAATACTAATATATTTTAAATTATGTTTTATGTTATTAAATTGATTTTTATTTATTTAATTGTTTATGTTGATGATGATGATGATAGTGGTTACCGTCCACTGAGACCAAATTGGTCTATCGGACCTACAATATTTTTAATTTTTAATTGTCTGGCTCCTCGTCTTTCTTGGCGAGATTGGTGTTGTAGCTCTCTTTTTTTCTCTACGGTCTTCCAACTTCCTTTATCTTGCATCTCCTTCATCTCTTCTAGTTCTTGAGACAATGGTGTCTTAGCTTCGCGATCAATTGTGTTCGTTCTTTTGAAGATAGTCTGAAAAGAAGTTTGGTCTAGGAGATTTGCTTTGTTGTTAAATGAAGATTTATTTTGCACGATATTCGAATCCTCATAACTGTTGATACTTGAGGGGTTGTCGAGTGCAATTTTTTGTTGTTGGGCAGGGCTTTCTCCATGCTTGTCTTGAGAGTTGTTTCTGTCTTGCCCAATTTCTTGTGATTCAGAGTTTTCTCTAGAGTATTCTTCTTTGATGACAGTGTAGTGCTCTTTTTGTGCTCCTTCCCACCAAGTAGATCTGTGGTGGTTTCTTTTACCAGGATTTTTCTGGGAGGCTTTTGGGCAATTTTTGGCTAGATGGCCTGTCTCAAAGCAGGATCGACATCGGAAGAGGACACTTTCATAATTGAGTTTCTGGTTCCACACATAATCTTTACTTGTTAGGTTTATTTCCGCTGGGAATCCAACACTGAAGTCCATTTCCACACAAATGCGTGCATAGGTGGTTCTGGCATATTCCTCTGTTTCTGGACACCTGAAATAGAATTTCCCAATCGCATTTCCAATGGCTTTTAACGAGGAGAGATTCCAGAGATGTAAGGGTAGGCTTGGCAATCTCACCCAAACTGGTGCTGAGGTTATCACTGCTGTTGAGGGATCGAATGATGGGTTCCATGGCTTCATGAATAGGCCTGATTTTTCCCAAAACCAAGGGCCGGAATCTAGAATGCATTGTCTGCTTTCAGGATTTTCAAAATCTACTATAAAGAAACCCCTAGCACAGGGGTAGATATTAATTTCATCAGAAATGACAGGCTTCCATACCTCCGAGATCCAATTGTGGAGAGCTGTTAGTCGTGGCCAAAAACCATTGAACCGACAAATTAGGGCACTTTCAGAAAACTTCAAAGCCTCATCGAGTGAGGCCTGGACCACCTGGACAGTGGGTGCTGGGGCTTCACTAACAATATGGGCAAGAGCTTGCCCTCCAGGAGCTGACGGCACTGAGCCAGCAGCTATTTTCGCGAAGCTGGGAGCCATATTTTACTTGCCTGTAGAACCCAACCGTACAGTTATAAGACAAAAGATTAGATCTAGATCTAGTCGGAAAAGATTAGATCTAAATCTAGAACGCTGCCCCAGAGTTAGATCTAAATCTAGAACGCTGCCCCAGCACCCCCGATGGCCAGGCTGAAGAACTTTAGAACCTCAAATGAAAGCGCAGCGAAGAGGCTTCCCCAGACCCCTTCTGGAAAACCAGTCTCTGTTCATATTTCAGGCGCCGATCACAGGATTGCATGCACGGTGATAACTGCAGGTATGCCCACGGCGAACAGGAGCCGCAGGAGCCAAAGATCGGAAGCCACTAAAGCGATCTGGAGCCGCAGAAGAGGCGATCTGGAACTATGTAAGTAATCAAAACTAACCGCAGAAGAGGCGATCTGGAGCCGCAGAGAAATAGCGCAGAACGCCCTCGCAGATAGCCGCAGAGCCGATCTACCACTCACGGAGATAGCCGCAGATAGCCGTAGATATACCGCAGATAGCCGCAGATATAATATGGCTCTTCCACATGTATGAATGGTTACCGCAGATAGCCGCAGAACCGATCTACCACTCACGGAGATAGCCGCAGAACCTAAAATACTTCCCGCAGAACCGAAAGAAACACTAGAACCGAAAGAACCTAAAGGCGTTATAAGTAATGTATATAGATGTTGCACCTCATTTCTCTTGTAATATATATATATATATATATATATATATATATATATATATATATATATATATATATATATATATATAGATATAGATATATATATATTTGTTAAGTTCAAATTATATTTGTCAATTTAATTTATTAAAATTATATTTAGTATCACACATTATTTATAATATATTATATATTAATCTTTCTTTTTTTCCTTTGTATGGTTCATGGTTCTCAGATATCGGTGATTGCTATGTCCACAAAATATTTGTACCAAGCCAATCTACACAGAAATATCACTTCCTGCCATCTCAACCATGGAGCTTGACCCTAAGAGTGTCGAGAGAATTGAACCCATGACCTATGAATAGAAAAGGTTCTTTAACAACAAGGACATGAACAATTGAGCTAACCCTTGGGGCCCTTCATCTTGTTATTAATGTTGTATATGTTAATTATGGTGAATGAGTATCATGTTGAAGTAATATAAGCGAAGTTCAGGATTAAATATTCACATGACCATTATAATAACAATAATATATCTAGCCACCCACAAGCTAGATATACTAATAATTTATGATTTAGCAAGAGTGGAGACATCATATGGGTAGTGTCACCCACTCTTTGAGCCTCATCACAACCAATGAAACACGTCCTTTGGAATTGTAGTCAAGTGGATGAGAATACAAGCCTTACTCCTAATAACTTGAGCTATCAACTTGATATTACAAAAAGCATTACATCATTATAACTTTTAAAAAAATTACGATGTAAGCGTCATCATGTCTCCTCATTAATCCTACTTTATTAATATGTGTTCTTAAAATGAAAAATAGAAATGAATGAAGGATCAAAATACCATAATACTTTTAATTTCAACCATCCAACAATTTAAACCCTATTAAATAAATCTTCATTTAATTTTAACCACTTTTATTAAAACCAATCAACTATCCATCTTCATTATTTTTCATGATGAACGAGACATAAAATTTGCATATGAATTTGTTTTGTTTGTGGGACAAAACCTCTAAATTCAGAATGGTAGAGAATTAAAGGATTGGATAACAATATATTAATTTTTGTTTGTTTGTTAGGTAATGTGAGTCTTGAGATGACTGGCATGTCTAACCTATGGCTTGAGTAACCGCAACCTTGAGGCATCTAAGTCGTCAAAATCACTTGGGGATTGCCCATGGCCTAGGCCACACCAGCCCTTAGGATGTTTGGATTTGTTCCCACTAAATTTCAAACCAATTACCTTTTCACCACAGAGTGCCTTAGAAGAGCACCTTGCCACCGTTTATTCTACACCCTGTGAACAAATGACAATATATTGTTAACTGGTGTGTTACTTTTAAATTTCAACTATCCAAAAGTTTTAATCTTGTTCAATCACATTTTGTTTAATCTTTAATTATTTCTATGAAAAACAACAACTTATCTATATTTATGACTTAGTGATTATTAATTAGACATCAAGTCCACATATAAAACAACCCTTTCACATATTATTTTAATAACTAGGGAGATAGAGAGACCAAAAATTTCCCAAACTAGATTTCAAGTTTGTTTTTGGCCTTCTCTTTGAGATCTTCGAAACGAGGTATTATGATAGCCAAACAGAGATCGTATGCCAAAGTTACAACCTCGGGAAGTTGATGTGCCAATTTACCCAAACGAGGCCCACATTTTTGGCACTTCATCTCCTATGGTTACGTTTTTTTATGTTTATGGTTTCCCATTGTTTCTCAATAATAAATAGGCCTTTAACCCTCATTGTAACACAATTCAGAAGCATGTAGCCACCACATCTCTTCTTAGAGATAAGCTACCATTGCCCGAGCTATCTTATTTCCATTCTGTTTGCAAGCATAGTTCATTATTTTTGTATTAATGAAATGATACGTGTTTCTGTTGCATCTCTGTATTTATGACTATATCTGTAAGTTGTTGTGTTCTTGTTTAAGTCCATATCACTTTTGGATTATGTAATGCACCTACCACTTTTCAAATGGCAGCTCTGAGCATCTTTGTTGAGCTAGTCCATGACTCTATATAAATCAATATGGATGATTTCACTCTGTATGGGTGTGACTTCTTGGAGCCACTCTCTAACTTGGGAAAAGTACTAAAGAAGTGCATTGAAATGAACCTATCACTTAATTCCGAGAAGTATGAATTCTTGATGATTGCAGGGACTATTTTGGGTCATTCAATATCCTAGGAAGGAATACAAGTGGACCCAAATAAAACTACCATCATAAAAAGGGTCCCTGCTCCACAAAAGAAGAGGGATGCCAAGAGGTTCTTAGGCTTAGCTGGATATTATAGGAGGTTTAGCAAGGACTTCAGCAAAGCAACCTCACTATTGTTTGGACTACTGGCCAAGGACTCTGAATTTTGTTGGTAGGATAGTTGCCAAGAGGCCCTAGAAATATTGAAGCACAAGTTGACTATTGAACTGATACATAGAGGCCCAAATTGGGATCTCCCTTTCCACATCCATGTTTATGCATCTGACAAAGTTGTAGGAACAGCTCTAGGCTAGATAGATGACAAGTAGCCTTATGCCATTTACTTCATTAGTAAAAATATGTCTAATGTTGAACTGAATTACACTATGACTGAGAAGGAACTCCTAACTGTTGTCTAGTTCTTGAATAAATTCAGCAACTACATCACCAGGGAAAATTTTAAGAACCCCCCCTAAATTTATAAATATAATAAATGGGCGAATCTCCATGGTATATAGGAAAAATGGAAGGCGATTTTATCAATAATATAATATGTATATATAATTTTTTGGCGAATCTCTCACCAGGCATGGCAAATATTTTACTCAATTATAAAATCTTGTAACATCTTGGTATTACCATGGGTTATCATAAACCTGGAGCTTAAAAATTACTATTAGTAATTTATAAAAATTAATAAAATTAATAGTTGATTTTTATTTTATTTTTATTTTAACCAAGCTAAAATGTTTAACATACATTAAATTACAACATCCATTTTTACTCTTGATCCCCCGAGAGGGATCAAATATTTTTTCACTCTATGCTAGTTTGCATATCACAATATTTGATACCTCTCGGGGGTTAGTAGATGCAGAGTAAAGATAATCTATGCTGGTTTAATTCCCCCATTTAAATAGGCTACATTCCAAGTGAATACGATGGGTCAATACCATGTGCCATTTTGGTGAATACCATGGGTCAATACCATGTGCCATTTTTATTTTTATTAATACTAATATTAGGGTTAATAATGTTGTTTTGCATGGTATTAATAACAATCTAGCCCATGGTATTTGTCTCGTAGTATTTTGCCCATAGGTTTCACCTAAATATAACGCATTTTTGGTGACTTATGGAGTAAATATAAAAAAATGTTTTATTTGTTTACCATACCTCTAGTTTATTTATAATTTTTATTAATTTACCATACCTCTTTTACAAATATGGTATTTGGCCCATAGGATTCACTTAAATAAAACCTCTTGAGCCTTCATAAATAGAACGAGGGTTATGGACTAAATATAAAAAGAGGTTTTATTTATTTACCATACGTCTAGTTTATTTATATTTTTATTTATTTACCATACCTTTTGAGTAAGTATAAAAAGACGTTTTATTTATTTACCATACCTCCACATTACTTATATTTTTATTTGTTTACACCCTTGCATGTATATAAGGTGACTTATGGAGTAAATATAAAAAATGCTTTATTTATTTATAATACTTCTCATTTATTTATATTTTTATTAATTTACCATACCTCTTTTATAAATATGGTATTTGGCCCATATAATTCACTTAAATAAAACCTATCCTTGAAAATGGGCGAATGGATTCACTTAAATAAAACCTATTCTTGAAAATGGGCGAATGGAAGGTTGTAGCTCCTAATTTCAAGGGCTAAATTTACGTTTTTTACCCTCTCCCTTAAAAGAAGGTGGGCTATTTGAGGTGATTTGTAAAAATGTACTATGATACAAAATAATCGCCCACAAAAAATTCAAAACCCCTTAATTTCGCCAAAGGGCGAACATTCGCCCCTAAAATCACCCCTATACATCACTAGTTATCAAACCTTTGTGGATACTGACCATCCTACTATCAAGTACTTAATGAACAACCCTGATGTTAATGTTAGAATTAATAGATGGTTTCTTTTATTGCAACGATTTGATTTATCCATCATTGATAATCCAGGTAAACAAAATGTAGCTATAGATTTTTTGTCTAGATTTGCTTTGCTAATAGGTGAGTAAGGGATGGTTGATGATCAGCTACCAGATGAGCATTTATTTTCTATTTTATTTCTCTCTCCATGGTTTTATGACATAGAAAATTTCTTAGTTGCTGCAAAGTTCCCTCCAAATCTGTCGTCTAGGGAGAAGAGCAGGATTGTAAGGAAGAGCACCCCATTCAATTGGATTGGGGGCAATCTCTTCAAACTGGGCTGAGATCAAATCTTGAGAAGGTTTGTCAGGGAAGAGGAAGTATTTGAGATCCTCTTAGCATGTCATTATGGGCCTCGTGGAGGTCACTTTGCTGCCAAGAGGACAACATTCAAGGTACTGAAAGTTGGCTGCTACCAAAGGATACACCAGTCGATGTGATCAATACTAAAGGATGGAGAAACCTACTCACAAGGATAAAATTCCCTTGCAACCTTAGGTGGCTTTAGAGCCATTTGACAAGGGGGGCATGGATTTCATTGGGCCAATTGATCCACGATCAAGGAAGAAGAGGTACATAATTGTATGAACTTATTATTTGACAAAGTGGGCTAAGACCAAGGCTATTAAGGTAGAAATAATGGAGAAAGTGGCTGATTTGTTAAGAGAGAATGCATTCTACAAATCTGGGTACTTTAGAGAACTAGTCACTAATCAGTGAGCTCAATTCACATCACATCTGGTCAAAAAATTGTTAAGGGAACATGGGACAAAGCAAAGAAAATCTATTGCCTACCATCCTCAGGCCAATGGACAAGTATAGGTCACCAATAGAACATTAGGAGGCATCCTCACTAAGGTAGTGAGCAACAACAAAAGAAATTAGGCTGATAGACTAGTGGAGCCCACTTGGTCCTATAATACAACCTAGAAGACAACCTTGGTTTCACCCCTTATGACTTTGTCTATGGAAATAAGGCTTTTCTCTCCATTGAGTTTGAGTACAACACCCTGAGAATGGCAGCACAGTTGGATTTGGATGGTACAAAGGCACAACAGGAAAGGCCTCTCTAGATGAATGGTCTGGATGAAATCAGGATGCAGGCTATCCTACACACTGAATTTATCCAAGTACCAAGGAAGGTTTGGCATGACAAGAAAATCAAGGACAAGGCTTTCAAGAAGGGGATTGGGCTCTACTATATGACTCCAGGTTCAAGGACTTTAGAGGAAAATTGATGGCAAGGTTGTTAGGTCCATACCTGATAGAGAAGCGCCATGATAATGGAGTTTTTCAAATCAGGACCATTAATGAGGAAGGTATTCCCTTGCTTGTCAATCGATATAGATCGAAGGCTTGAAAAACACCTCTGTCCAGGGAAGAGTTCATCAGCACCATTAGCAAGGAGGTAAATGTGATTGGAAGTGTCGTAGCTTCCAAGTCACAACATTCTTGAAAACTGTTTTTTTTTTAATTTCTGAAAAAAAATGAAAAAAGAAAAGAAAAATAAATAATAAGAGGCCTGGATGAAAACCTCCATGAGGCATCTAAGGCCATCTCTTGGGTTAAAAACCTCCTTGAGGCAACCCTCGAGTGAAAAAAGAGAAAAAATAAAAATAAAAGATCCATAGGTGAAAACCTCTCTTGAGGCACCCAAGGCAGGCACGCAGGTTGAAAACCTCTCTTGATGTAGCCTGCGTGTCCCTCCAAAAAGAATAAAAACCAAAAAATAAAAGGAATACCATGATAGGGAACTCCAACCTGTCCATTAATAAATTCTGTCATTTTGCAAATTTTTGAAGACAGTGGAAAATGCAGAGCTACGGGGACAACATGCTGAAGTTGCATTCCATTTCTCACTACAACCATTCTATCTCATTCATGTGAATCATGTCACTACAACTCATATCCATTTTCGGCCCTCAAAAATTAGTTTTTTAGCATTTTATGTTTTGTTGCAGGATGTCTTGTAGCTACTACAGGAAGATCTTGTAGCACTATAGGATGTACTGAAATGCTATAGGAAAGGGGAACCGATAAAAAATCATCATCATGCATGTTCTAGGTTGATTAGGGACCCTACACTTCATCAAACCACTCACCCATCATCCATGCATCCCTGATTCAAATCACCATACCCATGCCTAGCTTTGTCTCATTAAAACAAAATACAGGAAAATTTCAAAAAAACAAAAAAAAAATGGAGGACATGTCCTCCATTGCCACAACCCTTCACTACTCCATCAAGGCTCTACTATCATCCTCCAACCCTACACTACTTCTCAGCATCTCTCTGAAGAAAAAAACACTGCAAAGGGATAAAAAGGGGCCACTACATGATCTCCTGTAGCAACTACAAGATTTCCTGTAGTAGCCTATGCCACTACTGCAACCAACCTGAAACTCAGTTTGTCTACCCAACGAGAGTGAGAAGGATACATTTTTGTTCCTAGCAAGACTCCACAGTAACAACAACAACAAAGAGATATCAAGCACCTGTACACATGAATAGAACAAACAGTTAACCATACAGTAGCAAAACAGAATACACAGAAAAAGAGCAAGGAGGCATTTCGTTGAGCAGCAAAACATAA
Organism: Pinus tabuliformis; assembly: GCA_031772625.1. Classification (NCBI taxonomy): domain Eukaryota; kingdom Viridiplantae; phylum Streptophyta; class Pinopsida; order Pinales; family Pinaceae; genus Pinus; species Pinus tabuliformis. The sequence continues at coordinate 1,009,569,143 of CM062809.1, forward strand.
GTCAAATACTCTAGCATGCACCAATCAACAAAAGCTAGTCATAGGTATGGTAACTTACTGTTGTGGGGAAAAATGCCTATGCAGGACGATCCTATCCACCTAAGGTGTGACAGTGCCTTAGCAACAAACGGAGACAGCTATTCTAGTATTCTTCCTTTATGAATTAAGAATGAAGAGAGATGGATGGACTAACCGATGTCTTCCGTTTGTCCCTCGATCCAGTTTCTCTTCTTTCTTTGAGAGTTCTCAGCTACTTGCCTTCTCGCTCGCCCAGCTTCAAGAGGTTTTTGCAAGATCACAAGAAGAGAACACTACACAAGACATGGATTCATATTCATAACTAGTTCAGGATTAGAAATAAACTAAACATACTAATACAATCATACATCAAAGATACACCAGTATATAGGAGAAACCAAGATAGCTTTATTGATGAATAACAAGGTTCAGGAAGAGATACAACCCAGAGGGCTCCAATCCAGCATCCCTTTCCCAGCAAATGGAATTCCTATCTTCACCCCCTTCAAAGCATTAAGCACCCAATGATTCCAATCTCAAACAAACAGCAATTCTTTGCAATAACAAAATTCCAGCCTCTAGATCTCATGGAGGAGAGATCCATATATAGATGTTTGGAGAGAGGATGAGTCAGCTTGAGATCTGACTAGTGTCCTCTCCCTCTGTCAATTCTTGATTCCACTTGGAGGTTCTTGCTTCCACTTGGAGATTAGGAACCTCTTACTCATCACCAGTCAAATTCACTGAGGCAAGTGTCATTGAGGAAGATTCTGGAAGCTACCTGGGTCTTGACACCTCTTGGAATGAACTTGCCATTTGGAAATTCTCACTCAACGCACCCTGGTAGTGCTTCTACCTGCGTTGCAGTGCAGGTAGCCAGTGTTGGCTTTGACATTCAGCGCAGACAGCTAGTGGAGCCACTGAATTGATCCTGAATTGACTTGTTTTTGAGCAGTTTCTGGTGGAGAACTGCTGTGAATTGTTGTGGTTTGTTAGCCTTGTTCCTCTAGGGGTAGGAACAACATGTTTAGGGACTTTGGATCCCTTAGATTATGGACATTTCATGCTCAATTCTGTAAGGCACAAAAATGTCTATAACAATTGCCCCCTAAAGTATGAGGCCGTTTATCGGGTGAAATGCTTTATCAGGAGGATCCGAAGTTCATCCAATGCTGGGAGGAGACCTGTAATAAGATACAATACAATACATTATTTTTCATACTGCTTTCATGATCTAGCTGATGCGGCCATTCCCATGCTCAGCTTTATAAATTCATTTTTCTGTACATAGAATAGACAATCGTCTGGTGGTAGACTGATAATTTTGATGAAATTATCATCCTTTGGGTAGGATGATTATCTGCTGCAATGATGTACATGTCAATGTCTTTATCTTTCCTGAATATATATCGCAGCCCGGATGGATGAAACTAGATCCGGGGTCTTCAAACTCATTTGATCTTCACTCTAAGTACAAGTCGATCCATGTGAGAAATGTTCTGAAGTCGAACATGGAAAGACATCGCTTGATTACCGGTCAATGAGGTAAACCGTTAACAAGCGCGAGAGGAATCACCGATAATGATAATGACCCTCAAGGTACTGCAGTACAATTCACGTGGTGTGAATAAAGGACTTGGCGTCGAACACCACGCAAAATCTTTCGGTCGAAGGTCATTGATGTATACCTGTCGCCGGAAGTGAGAAACTTGCCATTGAGGCATGCAAGCTTCAAAGTACTGAAGGGGTTGTTCCTAGATCAACTTCTTGGATAATGAGCTGATGTCGACAAGAAGCGATCCGTCAAAGGAGGGCCTTAATGAATCCCACATCAATGACACGGAACGGAGCTAATGATTTTGATGGAGGTGAAAATGATCTATGACATATGATTCAGGATGGCGGTCATGAAAGGATGAAGGATAATGTACGGCAGTGGATGGGACACGGTTGACTTTTTCTGAACGACTTCTCTTGAACATATGGCGACACGGATGCGATGGATTGGTAGCATTACCCCAAATATGGATGGTATGGCGAGACCATGGATGTGACCGGTGAATGAAACAACCCAACCCGATTGTGGTACGGAGGAAAAGTGTCATGTTCAAGAGCGACTTGCTACCATCAAAGTTTTCTTGAGTTTCTCCCAATTTTTCCCCAGTCATTGCTGACCAGTACCTCTTTATTTTTGTCAAGCTTGAGGAGGATAACATATGCTTGTTCTATAACCTGCCCTTCGGGCAAGCCCATCGCTATGTTTTAACGAGCCTAGCGATAGTGAAACTCGTTCTCGTCTAAAGACAAGTTTGTCGCTATTTAATGACTTTAACGAGTCTAACGACAAAGATAACTCGGTTCTTTTCATTTTTAGAGAGTCTGAAAAGATACATAAAGTTAACTCCAAAAGTCGTTTTTCGTCATCTAATCCCTTAAGTCCGAAAAAGTATAAAACAATACAGAAGGGATGAGTCTTCGATAGTTTTAACGAGCCGAACAAAACAAGCGCTCGATCTTTTTGTGCAATAATCCCTCAGGTCCAAAAAGATTAAAATCTAGAGGAGGGATAGCACTTCCTGTCCCTTTAACGAGCTGGAAGGCCAAGGACTCGGCAATCTTTTCATATTTTACGAGTCAGATGAAAAGAGCTTAAAGAAGACTCGTCTTTTGAGGAACGAGTGATAAAACGGGTTAGCAGCTGATTCCAGGTATAGGTTGGAATTTTCCAATCACGGCAGTGTCACAAGGATGGCTAGTGAAATCACTCTTCGCAGCTGTTCCTCAAAATGGGTAAACAATCATATGGAGGTGAACGATCGGCCAATGGAAAAGTGGAGGTGACGGTGCAAACACGACCAAGGCTTTAATGGCTGATAATATTACATTCACTGTGGTTATTTACCGGGATAGTTCATTTTTTAACGAGCTTAAACGCGGGTGGAAACATTTGCTCGATTTTATGTTTATTTTTTAACGAGCATGAACTATATGATAAAACTGCTCGGATCTTGCGTTTATTTTTTAACGAGCATGAACTGTGTGCTAAAACTGCTCGATTAACCCAGTCATATGATAAGAGTGTCTCATTGAGATTCTATTTTTTATGGAGCTTCATCTCACAAAGCTATGCCCCGCATCCTTTCTTTATGCAAGTTAGGAAACGGCTAACCCAAAAAACAGATAAATAACCGCTCTTTGCTTGCACTCCAAAAGGTTTGCATGCCCCCAGGCATAAAACAGAGTTTCAAGGTTACCTCTACTTCTTTTCTGTCAAAACATTTGTTTTAACGAGAGAGGCTTACCTCTTTCAGGTTACCCAAAGATTGTCTCGTTAATCTTTCAAACAAAACACTTCCTCGGCAATGTCTACCGAAATAGACAAAGGTGAGCGACGATGCCCGCCAACTCACATAACTTTGACAAAAGAATCTTATTCTAGAATAACCCTCTTCCAGCATGGGCGGGGTACAAACTAGTCATATTCTCCCGCAGAAACCTACCTTATACCCGAAGTTTTCCTGCCGAAGCAGACCAGGACGCATGCCCCCTGGGTTCCAGTCATATCCTCCCAGATTACTCGCGCTCATCAGGAGGACGGATCGTGGGTTGAGACATTTCTTGCGTGAAGAGACCATTTAGGGATGGTATATGACTATTTGCGATGCGTGATCCGGGAAATGAAAGTTGGTCCACGAGCTTGACCACTCTTCCTTCATGCGGAAAACACATTACTCTAAAGAGTGAGGAGACGATGGCTCCCATGCAATATATATAGTCTCGTCCAAGGAGTAGGTTATAATCCAAGGGTCCTTGAATGACCATCACGTTCATTTGAACGGTCTTCCCTTTCAATGTTATGGGCACATTGGGGAGGATCCCTAAAGGTCGACTGGTTCCTTTATCAAAGCCTGATAGATTTCTCATTTCAGGAAAAAGCGCTGGCGAACCAAGCGCTTTCCAAGCAATAGAGGAAAGGATACTCACAGATGCCCCCTCATCAATGATGGTGCCGGCCATTACCATTCTGTATATTTGAACGATAATTCTGAATGGTATGCTTGCTGGCAACCGGGGTCTGCCTAGTTGGTTCCAGTCGAAGGACACAACCAGGTTGCTTGGTGGTGGGACCGAATAGACGGCCGGGTATGACTCTAACGAAGTTCCTTCCTGCGATAAAAGAATGGGCAAATTGCCCCCTTGTTCATCGGAGTCTGTGTTGATGAAGAGAATTTGGACGGTGTCGTCTTTATTCTCCTCTGTGATGGTATCATTCGAAGATAGAGCCTCTGAAGGAAAAACCAAGTCAACTACCGCCTCAACCTTTTGACTTTCGTCAGGCATGGATCCAGACGGTTCATCTTCAATGATAGGTGCTTCAGCTGGCCACCTGGGCAGGCCAACCGAGTTCTCAACTAGTGAAGGACTTGGCAGGAGTTTTTGATATCCAGGAGGAAGTTGCGCTCGTAAAATCGGGCGATCTTCCAGAACTCTTTTAGCCTCGTCTAAGAAGGGACAACGGTGGATGGCATGGTCGCCTTCACACAGTTTGCAGGGAAATCTAGCTTTCCCTCTCTGTCCTGTGACTTCACTTTCACTAGTTGACGGTGAGCTGTCAACATGGCTATCAGAGGTTGACGCCACCGAATTGTGCAAACGGGGAGACCAGTCCCTTAGTATCCGAGGGATGCAGGGACAATCTCTGTGGAAGTGGTCTCCCTTGCATATGACACATGGTGATTTAGGCCTAGTCAGTGCTGTGTGTGGATTTTTGTCAGATGACACTTGTTTGCCCCCAGTCGCTTTTGGCTCCTTCTTCTTCTTCTCTTTCTTCTTCTTTTCCTTCTTCTCCTTAGGAACTTGGCTTTTTGTTCTACCAGTTCCGTCAAGTGAAGAGGAAGGAGGAGAGGAAGAATTAGATGAAGTAGAAGGCTGGTGAGCAACTCTGGTCTGGTCTAACTGTTGACTCGACTGTTCAGGAATAGTGGTGTTCTGAACGACACTGGTTGAAAAGAGCCAGACCGACAAGCCAATTGTCAGTCCTGGAAGCGACAATGTGGCCATATGGGGCGCACCAACATCTCCCCAAGAGGAGAAGGGACTAGGATTTCCACCAAGGGGAATTCCTTGGTTGGTGTGCTCCATTTTCTCAACCTAAAGATCAATGCAGGAATAGGGGTGATTGTTCCGTTTAAAATAAATTTTTAACGACGCTTAGACACAACTTGCTTTTTCAATTTTAAAGAGTCGAGAAAAAGCTAAAGATGACTCTAGTCTCCTTCGATGTTTTAATGAGCCCGAAGTGACAAATGCTCCGATGGACTTTTTCTCTTATAGAGTCTGAAAAAGGCCAAAAGGAACTGCTCTAGAGTTCTAGGCAGAGGGTGTGCCAAACTTTTCGCAAAACCGCAGAATACTTTTTAGGGTACGGGCGGTCGATCTTCCTGAATGCTGTGTTCAGTGCATTGCGATCAGTAGGGCAGCCGACACGGCTTCCTAAGGATAAAGGTTTTATGCCTATAGGGGTCTCCCAATATATACGCGACGGTACGTGGGAGCACAATCCGTACTGGCGCTATCGTCCCTCAGGAGGAATCACCCACCATCAACGAGATCGACAGTCACCAGGCTTTACGACGCCGGAACACGTCTCTAGCCTAGACCTCTATGTTGTGCGTTATGTTGCAAAGCGTTGTTAAGTTCATTCAATTTATTTTAGGTTGATCTTTTTAGAAGTTTGCCTTTTGAGGTTCACCACGAGATGTATGATACAATTCCTAAATGCAGTCTAAAGATGATAAGCAAGCTTTATATCTTTTCAACTTATGAAAATCCTAGCTACTAAGGGAAAAGAAAGACACCATCTTTTCTCAAAGAGCAATCAACACACTCTAATGCACTTTTCCTAAATCAAACATGCAAACTATCAAAATGAAAATGCACAATGCAGGTGTTTGTTTTCCGCTTTCTTAGTATTGATGCCTACAAAGAAAGCTTTTTGTACAACTTTGAATTTGCTTTTAAATGACAAGTACAAACAAGTTTACTTTTTCGAAATCAGAGAGGGTAGAAGAGATTACAACACTTAACGATTTTTGAAATGAATACTTGTTTCGACACTTAAAAGAGACAAACTCAAACCAAACGCAAAAGTAAATGTATAATCAACTGCAAACAGCCAATGAACTCTCTTCTAAGATCACAATCAACAGATCTGAATCAAGGGCTACAGGATGACTATTTCACTCTTGCAAAGGAAAACTGCAAATGATGCTAAAAACACATAAAAACACTCACAGTCTTTTTGTACAAAAGGAGGCGGAATTTAAGTAGAGAAAAGGAGTTATCAGACTGGTACCTATGCTGGTTACAGGCTGCAAAAATCAGAGATCAAAACAAGGCAAAACAGAGCAGAGAACCCCAGCTGCACAAGGCCTAACTGGATCAGCGCAACCTCAACACAGGGGTTTTGACATTCAGCACAGGTAGCCTTCACGGGAACTGCGTTCAAATGCAGAACCTCTTCACAGGGGTTGCGCTGAAGGAGAAACGAGAGTTTCTCACTAGGTTCTGGGTTACAGATTGCTGATTAATCTACTGTTTCAGGCCAAATCAAAGCAACAAGCAAGGTGCAATCAAAGGGATGCTTTGAGGGAGTACTAAGATCTATCACAAAGGATCATCAAATCATTTGTGAGTCCATTGTCCAGATCATAGACAAGTCCAGTGATTGGATCAAAGAAGCAACTGTCTACTTTGCATCTGAGAATAGCATATGCAGTTCGATTGTTGCTGTCGAGTCAATGAAACAAACAATGATAGAAACACAAATAAAATGACTAAACAGATTTCCCCAGCAGAGTCATGAATTTGTTGTGGGAAAAAATGCCTATGCAGGACGATCCTATCCACCTAAGGTGTGACAGTGCCTTAGTAACAAACAGAGACAGCTATTCTAGTATTCTTCCTTTATGAACTAAGAATGAAGAGAGATGGATGGACTAACCGGTGTCTTCTGTTTGTCCCTTGATCCAGTTTCTCTTCTTTCTTTGAGAGTTCTCAGCTACTTGCCTTCTCGCTCGCCCAACTTCAAGAGGTTTCTGCAAGATCACAAGAAGAGAACACTACATAAGACATGGATTCATATTCATAACTAGTTCAGGATTAGAAATAAACTAAACATACTAATGCAATCATACATCAAAGATACACCAGTATATAGGAGAAACCAAGATAGCTTTATTGATGAATAACAAGGTTCAGGAAGAGATACAACCCAGAGGGCTCTAATCCAGCATCTCCTTCCCAGCAAATGGAATTCCTATCTTCACCCCCTTCAAAGCATTAAGCACCCAATGATTCCAATCTCAAACCAACAACAATTCTTTGCAATAACAAAATTCCAGCCTCTAGATCTCATGGAGGAGAGATCCATATATAGATGTTTGGAGAGAGGATGAGTCAGCTTGAGATCTGACTAGTGTCTTCTCCCTCTGTCAGTTCTTGATTCCACTTGGAGGTTCTTGCTTCCACTTGGAGATTAGGAACCTCTTACTCATCACCAGTCGAATTCACTGAGGCAAGTGTCATTGAGGAAGATTCTGGAAGCTTCCTGGGTCTTGACACCTCTTGGTATGAACTTTCCATTTGGAAATTCTCACTCAACGCACCCTGGTAGTGCTTCTACCTACGTTGCAGTGCAGGTAGCCAGTGTTGGCTTTGACATTCAGCGCAGACAGCTAGTGGAGCCACTGAATTGATCCTGAATTGACTTGCTTTTGAGCAGTTTCTGGTGGAGAACTTCTGTGAATTGTTGTGGTTTGTTAGCCTTGTTCCTCTAGGGGTAGGAACAACATGTTTAGGGACTTTGGATCCCTTAGATTATGGACATTTCATGCTAAATGCTGTAAGGCACAAAAATGTCTATAACACTTACTTAGATCTTCCCTATGTACGATATGACAAAAAATGTGTAAATGCCGAAGAAAGGCCATTTTTATAAGCTGGAGCTAGCCAGTTAACTTGGCCACCCTCACCACGTGATCAAAAAGTGATATTTTAGTCATCATGACACATAAGGATGTAACATCAGTGAGATTTAGTTGAAAGGGCACTCAAATCAGTCAAGAGGGAGTGGGTGATGATTACGAGGAGTAAGTGAATGATCACCAATGGTTGGCCAACGGTCCAAATTAGGAAAACTCATACCACTGCCAGCCAACACAATGCTCCGAGCCTTGACCATAAATAGCATAAAATCCCAAACTTTCATGCATTTTTCGCTCATTTTGAAATCAAGGAGATAGGGACCAGTTTGGGAATCCATCACAAAAGTCAAACCCTGCTTTGGCAATCCTACAGGAGGAAACTACAGGAAACAACTACAGGAAGCACAAAAGGCTACATGAAGCTACAGGAAACACTAAAATTCCACAGGAAGTCTACAAGGGTGTGCCTAGGGTCAACTCGGTCCTCAATTGTCATAATCCCAAGCATTACAGTGAGAAGTAAGTGGTCTATCTCTCTTTTGTCCATGGTTTGCATCACTGATACACTTTGAACTGTCTTAGTAATTACAATCATCCTATGAATTAAAAAGAGTTTGGGGCTATAAAAGTAAAATAAAATTGTGGGTATAAGGAGTTGTAGTAATTTCAATCATCAAATAAACATTTAGCTCTCAGCTACCTTGAAATTCATACTAAAGCTATCTTAGAAAACTTCCTGCACTTAGCTGAAGCCAGAGAAGAAAATGGGAGGGGGATTTAAGAGGAGAGAGTTCACAAATACATCAATAATTCACCTTCATGCCCCTGTGGTAGACATTTTTAGGAGACATCACTGGTTAGGCTTCTTTGAGTTGCTCAAGGGATATGATGATGATATAACTTATGAGTTTTCCATGGCACTAAACCCTCAAGCAAGAACAAGTGCTACCACTGTGGTGAGAGGGTTGTCCATTACCATCAATCTTGAGGTGATTAGCAAAGTGACAACACTTCCTCTAGGGGTCCAATGGAGAAAGGAAGACAAGGCCAGTGGTACCCTTGCTAAGAAAAATTCCTTCACCAATGATGAGAGCCAATTGAAGACAAAAATGGAGTTAGAAGGGAGATTCTTCCCTATCCCTAGGATGAGGTAGCCTACCACTTCCTTAAATTCATTTCATGTGAAGGGAGATTGAGTGTAGTCTATGGCCACCACTTTAGGTTGCTCCATGAATTGATATTTTGAACCAGGTTGTCCATATCCCAATGAATAAGTGTTCCCTATTTTCTCCTACAATAAATCATAAACATGAGCCAAAAGGTGAAAGAGGGAAAGAAACAACAATTAGCACACCATGGTCTCATCAAGCTAATAGTAGAGGATGCTTTGAGTAGATCAAGAGACCCTATCCTTTGGTTCACATTCAGAGATATGGACAGAGAAGACTTCCTTGAGACTCAAGTCCTTGCACTTGGTGAGAACCAACCTTAAGTGCTAAAGAATAAGAAGGAGAAGAATAATAAGAAGAGGAAGGAACCTGAAGGAGCAGAAGAAGGAGAAGACGAAGAAGGAGAGGTAGAGACACACAAAAGAGAGGAAGAAGAAAAGAAAGAAGAAGAGGAGGAGTAGAAGAAAGAGACCAACCTTGAGAAGACCATTACACTTGAAGGGGAGGAGATACCCATAGATCAGGGAAGGTTGTCTCCTGAACCCACTGAAAAGGAGGCAGTTGCTTCCTTGGTTGCTTTAAGAACACCCATCAAATCCATGAAGAAAAGGCAAGGACAAAATCCCCTCTATTTCAACACATGAAGAGGCAATAGGATTAAGCAGGGGAATCCACAAACCCCTATTATAATTAAAAAATAACCAAATAAATAGGAGGAGCTAGAATCCATGGGAATGAAGGTTGAGAAATTCAAATTACTAGGAACAACCCAAAGGTTGAGAAAGCCCATCACTAGGTCAACCTCATCTAAATATCCCAAGGCACTTGTAACAATCCAAAAGAAAGGGAAAGGCCTGCTACAAGATCCCCAAACAGTGCTATAAGAAATACTGGCAGTGCTACAAGAAAGGAAGAAAGTGCTACAGGAAGAGAAGCATGGGTAGAAAGGAATCCAAGAAGAAAAACCACAAGTACAGGAGGGGGCAACTTTTCCAAAGACAATTGAGGGAGATTCTAAAAGGCTACAAGAGCCTAGCCCACAACCCAACTTGAGCTCCTACTTATAGCTCATTGAAGGAGGCAGAGTGATCCCATAGAAATTTGCAATCCCTCTCTTCTTTGAACTTGAAAAAGAAAGAGGAAGGAAACATCGATGGATGCAGATTGGTAAATCAAAGAAAGTAGAAGATGTGGGCCTTATGGAAGGAAAACTCTTAGAGATGGGCAAGGAGTTGAGTGAATTGAGAGATAGAGAATACACAATGAGAACACAGCTGCAGGAAGAAAACACATGGTTGAGGAGGAAATTGCAAGAAAAGGAGAGCCAATCGGCCACCATGCTAAGCCTCTCTATGGAGGCACTTCAATGCACACTACCATCCAAATCCTATGCACTTTACCTCAAGGAGCAATGGATTCAATTCCAAATTAAGACATTAGCACAACATGAGACCATGTCATTCCAGGATTACAGACAATTCATCGATTTGTGTGACAAAATTACCCTTGAAGACAAGGCCAAATTATCTAAATTCTACATGCACAACCTTGCCTTAATAAACCTGAATGTTTGGGACCCCGATGAAAAGTTGGGAGACTTGTCGCTGATGTCCATTGCATCATGGATGAGTCATGAGGAGGCCAAGGCTAAGGAGGTGAAGAGAATAATAGAAAAAGAGGAAAAAGAACCTCTCTACATCAGGGCAAAGTAAATAAATTCAATGGTTGTAATTAGTAACCACAACATCATTTCCAGTGATGCTCAACTTGCACCAAGATACCTGGCTACCCAAGAAAAAGTCATCTCCCATTTTGAGGACACTCTCAAACTGTTGGGGACTGAGAGCCAACAAGCATGCCAGAGAAGATGGAATAACCTACCACACAGTCTCTGGATCAGGGAGTATCACTCTCCTGAGAGATTGAGGAATGCATTGGAGAGAACTCCCCTCTATAAAAAAAGCGTTGTGAAGACTCAAGATCAATTGGATTGGACTTAAGTTCAATCCATGTTTGCTGTTGGGTTTGATGGAAGGTGAGAAGGAAGAAGAGGAAAGAAAATAGTGGGAAGAGATAGAGAAAAATGTAGGGTTCTATCCTCAGGAAGAGACACCATCCACAAAACATTGGGATCTTGGAGAGGTCACGAGGGCTATGAAGGATATGGATATATATGACTAGGTTCCTGAGAGGATGCGCAACATTTTCAATAGGGGGTGATGATGAGGCTCATCAATAGGTAAACTATATGGGTCGTAATTCCACTCTCTAGCTTATTAAATTGTCTTTTCTCACATTTATTTACAAATTTTATTATATTTTTCTTAGTGAGAAGAGTAAAAGTAAGTTACGAAGTCCTATGGCCTAATGTGTGTTAAATGTAGGAAATTGGAGCAGTGTTGAGTTGACTTGAGTGCAGGGACTCTGAGTAGGCAAGCAAGAGAGATTCTAGGAACTGGTCTCCCTCCTTAACTCCTCAAATTAGTTGAAGATTAAACCCCCTCTATCTCATCAGCTCGGTGTCACTGGTAGCCAGGCAAGTCGAGTTCATTGGTAACCAAGGTAGTGCGAGTCAAGGAAATATTATTCTCATGTTAGGAAGCCAGGTATCACTATTTTCTAGGGAATTATTGGTAGCTCCAGTTTTGTATAAATAAGAAAGCTAAAAGATTAATTAGGATTTGATGTTTTTTTGTAGCTAAGAAGCCATTAAATTGAAACACATTTAACTATTATTGTTATGATGTATTTGACATTTTTATGATAATGAAAATATTTGTTTTAATCCAGTACTGAATTGGCTAAAAAAACTGAAGCTCTTAAATTAGGGCCAAACCCTAATGAATATAGGTACCTTATAGCAAGGATAATAACAAGCCTGAACCTATAATATACCAGGGTAAGTAGATTTTATGTGGATTCTGTTTAATATGGTTTAATATGGATTGTGTCGCTTTTATTTGTGGGGTTCATTTGAAATTTTTTATTTCCCAATATATTTTTGAAATTTTCAGATACTGTTTTCAACATAAATGAGCATTATGCGTCAGCCCATACTTTCATTAAATTCCTTTATTTTGTTTCCACATCCCTTCTTTGTATAACTTAAACCCTTTATTTAAAACACACACATTGTTTTCGTTTTAATTTTGAAAACCTTTACGTACATAGCCTACCACAAATATAATACAATAAATGTTCCTTTTTACACCCTATATATTATAAAAATAAATGAGTTTGTTTATGTTTCATTTTTGTTAACTTTGTAATTTTGTAATATATATAAAAACAATGATAAATATTATACATATGCTGTATGTATATGTTGTATGTAATATATATGTGTGGGGTTTCAATCTTACTTATAATTTATAATATATATATAATATACATATATAAAGTTAGGTATAATTAAATATTTACAAATATAATATATTTTACAATATGTATATAACTTTCGTTTTTTTTGGTGTCTTTGAAGGGACGAAGGTTATCAAAATTTTATGTGAGAACCAAGTGAAACCAGTGATATTATCTTTCCATAATATTCAAGCGATAAAGTTGTCAAAATTAAAGTAGAAGGAAGTTGATCAAATTGTCAAGGTCTTTTACAATCTATATATCAAAAGCAAGTTTCATGCGGTCGAAATAGGGAGGTAATGAGATCGTTTGAAATCAATATGTGAAATGGCTAGAGACCAAGCAACCCAAGTGATAGCCCAAATGGTCAAGACAAGACATGCGGAAAGAGATGATTAAACTCTAAGGAGGAAGAGTGCAAAAGCTAGTCAACTAGTATAGGAGAATTTATCAATCATATAATGTGTAACAAAGGAGAAAATATTCAAAAATTTTAATGGGTCGCGTTCAATTTGACCAAAAAATGTAGGCTAGTTGTTTGCAAGACAACAAACATAATGAGCGAACCAATTATCTTTGGTTAACTGATGTGAAACCTAAAAAAGTCAAGGAGTAAAAATTAAATGTTGTGAGATGTTGGTCCTTAAATAATATCAGTAGTTTCATAAATGATTTGTATTCATAACAAGTGTTGGAAATTTACAATATGTCCAAATCGTTTCCACCATAATTCAAAAATAAGATAAACTATAAAAAAATAAATGTAATCAATAAACTTTATTCGTAATGAGTTTAGGGAAAGACAAGGAAACCAAGTAAATCATAGTTGTTAAATTAACTTCAATGCCATAGGCATGACCACTACTACCAACACGAATCTATAGCCTCGAAAGGGATTCCTTTTAAACCAATGAAATTCCTTTATTCTTAAATATAGATTGAGAGCCATTAAGAATATTTACTTTAACTGTGAGTTTTCTTAAAAAACAATTGAAGGTTGTTGTCATTCACAAGAACCAATAGAAGTGAACAAGTTGTCTCGTGATGAGGCCTCTTATCTTTTACTCTTGCAACCAAAATCCATCACCCTAGTTTTGTGACTAGTAGCGGTAATGCCACTTTTGTTAAGACCTATGATCATTGTAGTTTGACTTGTAGTGAGACCTCTTATCCCTTATTTAATCATTCTGCGTTAAAATAATTTTTTATTACGCTTAACCTTTATGGATTAGTTAATAGATGGGGAAGCGAATATGCACCTTAAGAGAAATGGATGGCATGAAAAGTTCTCAATGACTAATCTTTATTGTTTAGTCTTGCTACCCCAAAGACTCGTAAATTTATTAAGTAAACTCATCATGTCAAGATATTTCTCTTGGGCTTAAGACAAATGTTTTGAACAATGGTGGAAAGATTAAGACAAACATTAAGTACAATCTAATAATAAGTTTACAAAAACATAAAATTAACTTATCAGGACGGTTGAATGTCAGCACTAGGCAAACATCTTCGCTGAAAATATTTCCTTAAAGATAAGATTTCATTTATGTATAACATAGGTCAAACTGTTTTCTCAATACTAATGTCAAGGACAATCCATAAGTGTTAAAATATACCCCCATTCAAACCAAGGAGAGAAAGATTGGGGAAACCTACAAATGTCAAAACAAAGGAAAGCAAAGTATAAAAAATAGGTCAAAAACAAATGAGCATCCACTAATGTATTAATCAAATTAGCAGCCAAGAATGATAAAAAAGATCAAAGTGTAGGGATAACACAAAATCTGAAAGCTTATATATTTTACCCCTTATGATATAAATATGTACTTGGCTTTAAAAAGTTTTATTTAACATTTTGCGAGATGTTGATGGTTTTATATTTTATTACACACCAAATAATCAAGCACTATATAAATGAAAAGTAAGTGTGAAGGTATGATTTTTATTCCAAAGCAAGGATAACTCTAACAATTAAATTTTCATGAGAGAAATTTAGTGAACGATTGATTCACTTATAACATTATTGTTCAATGATTATCAAGAAACTCATAATAAATAAGAATAAAAGCTAAAGAATCAAAGTTAAATGAGCTTCTCCTTAGCTTCATCAAGATTTCACAACTACATTATTCAAAAAGAAAGAGAAAAAATGAAACAAAGACTAATCTACCTCTAAACCCACCCTAAACTAATCAGTGGTCACAAAATCAAGTATAATGATATTTCCATTGTGACCATAAAATCAACTTCAATCATGCAATGACAAATCTCCAATGACAAACAAGCCATGCTTACCTAGAAAATTTTCAGTAAAAAGCTAAGAAATAATTACCTTACCATTTTGATAAGAAAAAAAAATCAAAATTTGAATCCTCAAGCCATTATGTAATCCTATCATGAAACTAAAATACCAATTATAGCCTTGATGTGTCAAATTTGCAAATGAAAAATATAGTACACGAGGATTCATTAAGGAAATGAAAATGCGGGTTTGATCCTTCCCATAGGTTAAATCAAATGATTCAAAATTAGATGATGAAGCATGACGAATAGATTAAATCAATGGATGATTAGGGAGTGCAGGACCTTCAAATTCAACATGGGAGGGTGCATGGTTAGGAAATAATGAAATAAAATGTAATGTCCCCAATTAATAATTTTAGTAAGGGAAATTCTCAATTTTTCAATTTTGGTGAAAAAATGTATTTTTAGATTAAAAAATAGGATAAATAAGTTGTGGAGGTATGAAATAAATTTTAGAGAAAAGGAAATGGTTGGGATTTAGGAAAAGAAGAAAAAATAAAGTGCAGATAAGTTTTGGACGTTACCAAAAAGGGAAATCGAACGAAACCATGGTATTAAAGCATAGTGTGAGAGAAATCGACCCATGGTATGAGGAAGGGAAAGAAACAATAAAAATAAGACTAGAGTTTCATTTCGATTATTCTATTTTTAGCATTTCATTTCAAAATTTGAGAGTTTGTTTGAGGTGCTGATCCAAGTCAACTAGTGTTGTTTAGCACAGGGAATTTCCAAGATGAATTCCACCCTCATTTTGGAGAACTTCGAGTGTCTCTCTAGTGAGGTAATTTGGGGAGTCCAATTCAGGATTTCCATAGATCTTTATTGTAGGTATTTACCTAGTTGTCACTACTTGGGCACAAAGTCAATTTGAGTTGCTCATTGGGGGATCAACTATTATGGGTTGGATTTCTAACTATTTTGCAAAGGTTGAGAAAGCAGCATGCTGTCAAGTATTGGAGTTGATTTTGGGTAGACGTTTGAGGAAGGAATTTTGCGGGGATTTGTAGGAGTTTCCCTTTAGTGAAAATTGTGGATTCTTGTAGCAATTTGATTTTTGTAGGTTACTAGTAGTTGGTGGAGGCTACATGCAAATTTTGGGGTATGAGTGACTGGTGGATTTAACCTTTCTATGTTTTTTTGGGTTTTGTGAAAGGAGTTTGTGGCTAAAATTTTAGTGTTTTCTGGAAGATATTCAAGTCTAGAATCCTCATTCTTCTAGCATGGACAGTTACTCGTTTAACTGGGATTTTCACACTATTTGATCATTTTGGGCTAGTCGGAATTAACTCAAATGATTTCGAGGTTCTATTGGTTGGGGTGTGAGGAGTCTCTCTCTATTTTTTCAGAAATTTTGGAGCAGTTTTGAGGGGTCATTTTGCAGTTTTCATCTAGCAATAAAAACAACAACATTATTTTCTCGGAATTTGCACATTTTGGAGCTTTCCAGGTTAGCTAGAAAAAGCCCAATACTTTTCTGGGTTTGGTAGATTTGGGTGAGAGAAGCCTCTGATTAATTTTTCATAGTTTTTTGAGAATATTTGAGGCCTTAAATATCAATTTTCCACTAGTAGCAATAGCGGTGAATATTTTGGCAGAGCATACAACCAGTGAGCCATTTCAATGTGGAGTTTTCTTCATTCACACCTGGGTTTTGTGCATTTTCTTTAAAAATCCTAGGTGCCAACATTCCACTATATTTGTTACTCATCTTCTCATTAGATATTTAATAAAATGGCTCAGCTCTATTATTTCTACTCAACAATGTTCTAAATTTGTTGTCCTTGTGGAATTTTTAGACTGCATGTTTAGTTGTTTGTTGTGTCTAGTTCATGTTTTGATATTTCATTGTATTTCTCTAGTTATAATATTAGAGTGGTATCAGAGCATGATATTGGAAAAATATGGGGAAGCTAGCAAGATCATGAAGGTATAGGCATGCATGCATAGTGATTGGTGAAATTTGTGGATATTACAATGCACAAAAGGGGAGGAGTAGACAGAAAATCATGGAGGCGATACTTAGAAACAATGAAGAGATGATAGATATGTTAGCCCAATTATGTATCACTAAGGGAATAAAACAAAACTTTCTTCATCCTTATAATACACGCATGTGGTAACGGCTATAACCACACTCCCAAATTTTGCCTTAGCTTCGTTTTGGAGCCTCCTTACCAACTTTTCATAACAGCTTGCCTTGCTTCATCAAGTTGACAAGCTTCAATGTTTTTCTTGCACAAAGACAACCTTTCAATCACAGCTCAATGCATTCCCCTCACAAGTTGTTCACCTGGACTTGGTCCAATTGCAGGTTGAGCAACATCCCCTAGAAAATTACGCATTTTTGGAGGGAAACCAACCTTCCCTCCAGAAATTTCGCAATCCTGTATAGCAACCTGTTGGGCTCCAAGATTGCGCAATTCTGCCAGTCAACACTCCCAACAAGAATTGTGCAATTTTCCCCAGCAGGGCTACTCAGCCCAAAATTTATGAAAATTTGGGTAGCAGTCACCTACTTTGCCTAGAAATTATGCAAATATCCTGGATAGTGAGCCCAACTCCCAACCAGAAATGCACACTTCCTTCAAGTAGTCAAACAACCTCTTGCATGTGCAGCTAAGTTGACCGGTTCCCTCCGGGACTGAGAAAAATAGACTTGCATGCATGGGCTCCTTCTACCAAGGCAACATGTAAAGGCATCCTTTATTTCAAGGATCTATGTTTAACAGTTGGAGGTCACATGTAACGATCATTTTAGAAAAGCCCCATCAAGTGTCTTTTTCCCTAGATTTGTGGCATGCACGTCACAACCTCGATGTTATCGAAACTCATCAATCGGGAATCATAGAGCTCATTCCTCACATCAACCTTGCATCTCTCACATCCCACATCACATCTAGGAGCTATCAGCACACTCATCTCAGTTGTTTTGGGGTAAGCCTGCTTTCCATTCCTTGTGTTGCATTTCTGTCACTTTTTGTGTTTTTCCTTGTGTGAGTATTGTTTTCTTGATTTCTTTGAACGCTTGTTGTCATTTACATGTATATTATATTATCCTAGCGCTGTTTAATTTTTTGTTTCTATCTCACTCATGTTGCATGCATTAAATTGTTTTTCATGAATGATGGCTGATTCGGCAACTCGCCTCACCCACATGCATGTTGTTCGATTTTCTGAATCTATCATTTGTTGTTTGCATGCATGATCATTAACTTATTCTTACACTCAGTATCACCATGCATTCACACTCACATTCACTTTCAGTTGCCTGTTAGCGAGTCTGGGCAGCCTTGGCCCAGACTCTGCCTCACCAAGAGCCTTACCAAGACAACATTGCACAATCCTAAGAGTGAAGGCTCTGTCTTCCTCTCAGGAAATGCACATTTTTTCCCAGAAACTATTCCCTAGGAATTTTTTGCACAATCCTGAGGGACAGTGACTGTTAGCCAAGAAAATTGCGGAATGCAGTCACTGAGCTTGCAGCCATTGCTAGCTGAGATCAAGGAAAATTTTAAGGATGGAAGTTTATCTTAAAATTTAGAAACCTTGGTGAATCTTACTAGTCCCTAATATGCAAATTGTAAAACGTTTGGAAATATTTTTGTAAAAATATTTAGGTTTCTAATGATTTTATATTAGTCTATATAAAATTTTGGCAATTTTTAGGGTAAAATAAGTTTATACTATAAAATGTTGGCAAATCATTTTTGGAAAAAATGGAAATTGGTGAATCTTTTTTTTTTCAAACATGTAAAATTAGCCCACCTATGAATATTAGCCCCTAAAATTTTCCCTGGTTGAGATTATGCATTGCGCAATTCTAGCAGTCAGCAACCAGACTGGACTTTGCATTGCTCAGTTCTAGTAGTCAGTCAGTCTCCCAAAAACCTAGACTGTTCCTTGCATAGTCTTAAGAGTCAGTCTCCCGATCTCCCGGCCGAAATTGCACAGCCTTGATGATCCATCACACATGTATGTTGCAAGTCAGTTCTTAAGTTCATTTTGGTATTTCACTGACAGATTGCTTTCCATGAGTGTTTCCATGTCTCCAGGTATTGTAGGTGTTCATCTGCCTCTCAGCATTGTAGGTATAATGGTTTCCAAGAGAGCAGAGTCCAAGACATGATTCAGAGCACACCTGAAGATGTAATCATTCAAATGTCTACGAGATTTCCTTCTGACGTAGATATCAAGTTTCTCATAGACAAGGACATCAAGATATCATAGTGAGAAGCATCATGAACAATAGCTGAAGGCATCATACCGAATGCAGTGAGCACAACGAATGTGACGAACACAACAAATGCAGTGGATGTAATGAATGCAAGAGGAAGGTTGTTCCAGTAGAGGAGGATACAATCTACACATGATCGGTTGTATTTCATAGTCATATTGGTGCAGTGTTGGCATGGTGGCACCATTCTAAGACTGGCATGGGATCCAGGCATCACAGGATTCTAGGGTTCAGCTACCCTTAGGGGTGATTTGTTTCTTACATGGGGAGATCATTTAAATGTTCCAATGGGGTTTAGTTGTTTTCTATTAGTGTGGGAAGCTTCACGAGCATGGCAGATTGTCAAAATGAGGATACTAGCAGAAGCTCATGCAAGAGAGACTTCATCTCCATAGGGATTGTGTTTTGTCTTCAGGAGTTTACTCTTAGAGTGCATCAGGTGGACAACTTAGTAGGGCATCTTCATGGGGACTTGGATAGAGTCATACATTATCATGATGATATACTTATTAATAGTATGTAGAGCACTTCTGCTGCTTGTATCTAGTTGGACAGTGAGTGGAGCAAGGTTTTCTTCACATTGATTAGGATGACTTGGGATCCTAGTATCGAGGGATTCCTTCATGTTGGGATAGTGCTCAAATTTGGGATGACTCAGGGGTACATTAAGGACCATGGTATTATTGGTGGTTATAGTGGTGATCAAAAGTCAAAGAGGGACTTGTTCAAGAATTGCTTGAGGATAAGCAAATTTTTATGGGGAGGATTGTAATGTCCCCAATTAATAATTTTGCTAAGGCAATTTTTCAATTTTGCAATTTTGCAATTTTGGCGAATAATAAATATTTTTAGATAAACAATATTAGGAGAAATACTTTTTGGAGATATTAAATAAATTTTGGAGAAAAGACAATGGTTGGGATTTAGGAAAAGAAGAAAAATTAAAGTGCACATAAGTTGTAGAGGTTACCAAAAAGGGAAATCAAACCAAACCATGGTATCAAAGCATAGTGTGAGAGAAATCAGCCCATGGTATTAGGGAGGAAAAGAAACAATAAAAAGAAGGCTAGAGTCTCATTTTGATTATTCTATTTTTGGCATTTAATTTCAAAATTGAAGAGTTTTCTTTAGCTTCTTAGCCAAGTCAACTAGTGTTGTTTAATATAGGGAATTTCCAAGAAGAATTCCACCCTCATTTCGGAGAACTTCGAGTATCTCCCTAGTGAGGTAATTTGGGGAGTTCAATTTAGGATTTCCACATATATTTATTGCAGGTATTCACTCAGTTTCCACCCCTTGGGAACAAAGGTGATTTGAGTTGCTCATTGGAGGATCAACTATTGTGGGTTGGATTTCCAACTATTTTGCAGAGGTTGAACAAGTAATGTGTTATCGAGTGTTGGATCTGATTTTGGCCAAAAGTTTGAGGAAGGAATTTTTGAGTGGTATGGAGGAGTTTCCATTTAGGGGAAATTATGCATTCTTGCAACAGTTCAATTTTTTTAGCTCACTTGTAGTCGGTGAAGGCTACATGCAGATTTTGGGGTTTCAGTGATTAGTGGATTTAACCCAAGAATTTTATGGGGTTTTCTGCGTTTTGTGAGAGGAGTGCATGGCTAAAACTTCAAAATTTTCTGGACGACATTCAATTCTAAAATCCTCATTCTTGTAGCAGGGTGAATTACTAGTTTAGCTCATATTTTCACACTATTTGATCGTTCTAGGTCAATTGAAATTAACTCAAATGATTTCTAGGTTTTATTGGTTGGGGTATGAGCAGCCTCTCTCTAATTTTTCAGAAATTTCAATGCATTTTTGAGGGGTCATTTTGCAATTTTCCTCTAGCAGCAATAGTAGCAACAACAATATTATTTTCTTGGAATTTGACCATTTGGGGCTTTCCAGGTCAGCTGGAATTAGCCCAATACTTTTATGGGTTTGGTATATTTGGGTGAGATAAGCCTTCAGTTATTTTTTCAGATTTTTTGGAGCATATTTTGAGGCCTCAAATATTAGTTTGCCTCCAACAACAGTGATAGTAAAGTTTTGGGTAGAGCATACTACTAGTGACCCATTTTAACATGGAGTTTTCTTCATTCTCACCTATTTTTTGCGTTCTTTCTTTAGAAATCCTAGGTGCACACATTCCACTATAGTTTGTACTCAAATTCTCATTGGATATTTAGTAAAATGATTCAGCTCTATTATTTCTGCTCAAAAATGTTCTAAATTTGTTTTTCTTGTGGAGTTTTCAGATTGCATGTTTACTTGTTTGTTGTAGCTAGTTCATGTTTTGATATTTTGTTGTATTTATTTAGTTAGAGTATTACATAAAATCATCATGTAACATACATCTTTCCCTTTTGAATGGTTGAAAATAAGGTGGATCATGTTATATTTTATAAATATCATGTTCAATAGTTACATCACCCATAGTTATTTCATCAATAACTCTAGATTGTGATGGCACAATGTAAGATGAATTAGAAAAATAATAATGTTCCCCAACATCTATGAACAGATCAGGATATCAAGAATAAAAATAATTGGAGACAAGGAAATGAAAAGTTTCTCTTGTGGTATCACAATTATCACTAAAGACATTATCAAGAGATACTTCCTCAGTTACCTCGTCGTCTTCATTATTTTTAAGTGATGAATCATCAAACATTAATTGATCATTAAAATTTTCCTCTTGCGTGTTGGAAAAGTCAAAATGTTCAGGAACAACTTCATCACAAACTTGTATTCTTTCTTGAGAATGAGATGTGATTTGTTGATCTAGATTTATATTTCCCTTTTCCAAAGATAGTTCTCTATCCCCAACCTATTCTATTAAGACACCAAGACAATCAAAATCATTATTTATATGCTCTTAAACAATTGCATCTAAGAATGGATTAGAGTGAGAATTAAACAAAGAGGCATATTCATCAATAATTAAACTTTATTCCTTTATTTCCCTAGCAGAATATTGTTCAAACAAGAGACTAGTTTTCTTATCATTAGGGTTATGTTCAATTAAATCAACCCCTTGTACTTGTTCAATGGATTTTTGAGAATTTCGATTTTCTAAAAAATCCATCTAAATTTGTAAGGAATATTCATGATGTGATTTGGTGTTTCGATATTTTTCTAATCTACTAAATGCAATTTAATTGAGATTAATGAAAGGTGGAAAAGTAACAGCAATAATATCTAATAAAAGAGACAAATCATTCAATGAAATTTAAAATGAACATGATTAACTTTTGTTGCAAATCTCTCTAAGGATGAATCATCCACAATGAATAAAACCCTTAATTCCTCCCATACCTTATTTTGATCATAGGTTTTGAAAGCATCTAGCAATTCTTCTATGAATTGAAACCAATTAAAAATAGAATGTGGTGGAAATGTTTAAAACATGTTTTTAATTCATCCCTTGAATGTGAAAGCAAATATCCTTCATAAAACATTTAGATAAGTAATCTTATACTTGACACATTTACACAAAAAATTATCTAGATGTTTCAATGTAGGTATACTTCCTTCACTGTTGAACTCGAGTTTGGACAAGAGATGAGATGCCTCATGAGGAATATCTCGTAATGCAAATATCACATACAGAGGTCTTGGCAGGAGCCATTAATTAGATCTGAAAATAAATACATTGACTCAATATATGTTAGCTTTCCTTCTAACTTGGCTTCAAGTACATGTGAAATGACACAAAGAAGAAGGAAAATATAAGGAAATAATAGAGGTTGAGGGTTCAATGATCTAACCAATTAATTTTACCTCAAGCCTTCCTTCTAGTGCCATTTTATTGACATGGGTTTTATGCACCCTAGTCAATAAGGGAGAAGTGACCTAGACTGATTCAACTCTTTAAATAGCATGGTCAACCTTGACGGGTTTTAAGGCTCCATTAGCTTTTCGCCTTTTCCTTCTTTGAAGGAAAATACAAGGGGTTTGTCCTATCACTATTTTATGATTAATATAATCCTATGTTTATGGTAATCTACCTATTTATTCTATGAGTTAAATGATGAATACAAATATATTACAAATTAAGTAGCATATTAGAACAAACGATACAAATATACAAAATAGAATAGACGCCAAAAAAATGTAAATAGCAATGAAAATGAATGTATGTTATACTAATTCTTCAAATACTAACTGATTAATTCTAAAATAGAAACACAATTATAAATCTATAAATTATTGTTACTTCTTAAGGATGTAAAGAAAATTTAAGTCAAAACGACAATAATGCAAGTATTCAACCTTTTAAACCGGACAGATCCGACTAGACTTGTTTAATTGTTTCAACGTCAAGAAATGCTATCAAATCAAAACACTAATAATACTTAATCTATAGCTTTTCAGCCTAAATAAAAGAGAAGAATAACTATAATGATTTCAAAAAATCAAATAATATTTCAACATCAAAAAATACCATCAAATGAAAACACTAATAATACTTAATTTATAGTTTTTCAGCTGAAATAAAAGAGACGCAATAGCTGTAATGATTTGAAAAGATCAAATAATATTTCACCAAAACATTTTGGAAACTATTATTAAACATATAGATCAATTTAATCCAAATAAAAGTAACATTAATTACAACCTAAACTCTGTGAATCAAACCACATAAATCTAGATTAAATTAATGCCACACAAATTTAAATTAAATTAATGCCAAGATCGGAATTAGCCTCAAGACACAAGTCACTAGAGATAGAAGTGATCACAACTGAAATTAAATTAACATGGGAAAAAAGAAATGCAAATAAATTTATTGTTTGCATAACGAGTCAAATCACACAACAATATAATTATCTCCTCAGTATTATTCAGGAATCCAATCAAAGAATATAAACTGAGGATTAACAATGTGACTATGGAAAAGGAAATATTATAAGTATAAATTGATTGACTAAAAGCAGATCATATCCACAGTTACAAAAGAATTAAATGTATCCCAAAGTCACAATAATATTAGTTGAGCATTTCCTTTTAGTCTCTTTTTTCCAAATCTGCTACCTATCGGTGCACCCTCTATACTGCAAATCGATCTTCATTAACATTACATTCGTTCCTCTTTTATACTGACACAACATTAATCCTCCCCCTCTTCACTGTCTAACTTTTTTTCTCTGAAAAGAAAACTCGATCCTCTAGAACATTTGCTGAGTTGAGCAAGCCAGGTCTGCTTGATTTTGGAGATGAATTTGTTACTATTTTCCTTAATAGGTTCGCTTAAATAAATCCTGTAACACATGGCCCTTCAGATAATGGATGTTGGTCATGCCTGCAACCAAAAACTAGAACCCTTAAAATCTAAAATTAAAACAAAATTACTAGAATGCAAAAGAAAAAATTAAATTGTCATTCTGAAAATGGTTGACATGTGAAATGTTCGGAAATTTATGTAACATGGGTACTCAGAGCAGGGGTAGAATTCATGAAAACCGTTCTGTATCAAATATTTGATGCCTTCAAGAATTTCTTGGCTAAACATAACGCAGAGATGTTAAGGATTTTGTCTCTTCATACCTTCTTCCAACCTGCCATTCATCCTTTCAAGCAATAGAATTGTTTACATGTCGTCGGTTATGAGATACCAGTGGCGTTTAGTATTGAAATTGGCTTTTGATTATGTTAACGTGGACCTTTAAGCGGTTCCAAGATAATCTGATGTAGTGTCTTTGTCATCGATCTCGACTTTGGGTGGGTATTGCTAAAAACAGTAGTCGTTCTACGGTGTGCTCAACCGGGTAAAGTTGAATTACCAGTGTGGAACCGCCACCTTGATTTCAATGGATTTCAAATAGTGTATTTTGGCCAATATACCATTTAAAACCTTGCATGTATGGTTTGTCGTTATAAAATGGCAATATGGATATGTCAAAGGTGGTGGAAGTGTTTATAGAGAGTGATATGAGGGGTGTAGTTAGGTAATACTAACCGTATTCCATTTTAACGATCTTGATGTGTAAAACTTAATAAGTCTAGCGGAATGTGTTGTTGATGTGACAAAGGTTAATATCATGGCCAGTTTAGTTTCAAACAAGTTGGTGCACTGTAAAAATCATGGTGACCGTGTTGAATTAACGCCAAGTGAAAATGTGTATTTTATAAAGAAAATTACCCAGCCAAAATACCATATCTTGTTCATTTCAAAGTTGCATGATTACTTTTAAATTATACATGCCATGGCACGTGTAATAAAAATGTTTATAAATAACAAGCCTGCACCTATAATATACCATGGTAGGTGACTCGTTTGTGGATTTCATTTCATTTTAATATAGATTGAATCATTTTTATTTATGTTTTGAAATTTTTTATTCCCCAATATATTTTTGAAGTTTCAACTTACCTTTTTCAACATAAATTGACATTGTGGATCACCCCTTGCTTTCATTAAATTGTTTTATTTTGTTTTCCTTTTGGTAATGATCGCCCTTTTTTATTTGACTTAAACCCTTTATTTATATATAACACGCACTTTTTGTTTTAATTTCGAAATCCTTTATCTACTTAGCCCACCACATATATAATATAATGAATATGCATTTTACAATAAATACACACACATATTAAATGAGTTTATTTATATTTCATTTTTTGTTAACTTTAAGATTTTGTAATATAATTAAAAACAATGATAAATATTATATATATATATATATATATATATAATTAAAATTAAAATTTATTTTATAATATGAACATAAGTTGTGTATTTTTCATATTTTTGAAGGGATAGAGGTTAAAAAAATTTAAGTGGGAACCAAGTGAAACAAACGATATTATCCTTCCATAATAATCAAAAGAGAAAGTTGTCAAAAGTAAACTAGAAAGAGGGAGATCAAATGGTCAAGATATTTTACAATCTAGATACCAAAAGCAAGTTTCATGTGGCCAAAATGTGGAGGAAATGGGGGACTTTGAAATTAATATGTGAAATTAGTAGAGACCAAGCAACCCAAGTGGTAACCCCAAGGGTCAAGACAAGAGATGCGGCAAGAGATGATCAAACTCTAAGGAGGAAGAGCGCAAATTCTAGTCAATGAATATAAGTGAATCTGTCAACCATATAAAGTGTAATAAAGAGGAAAATATTAAAATTTTATAATGGGCCCCTTCACTTTGGCAAAAAATGTAGGGTAGCTATTGGTAAGCCAACAAGAAGAAAAAGTGTCATTTTACATGCATTTTTCATATGTAGTTTAAGCATAACATATATCATTTTTAGTGTTGTTATATGTCTTTTAACCATGGAATACTTGTAATTTACCTCTAATTTCTTCACTATCTAGCCTTCATCTACACTTTTTATCGTGGATTCTAGTGCTACTTTTGTTGTTGTCATAAATTGTTGCATAGCTACAAATTCTAATTTAAAAGGCTATTTTTTTAAAGTCAAGTGTAATTTGTATATTATATGTTTGGGAATATTTTAAGCCTCCATTGGTTTCCCTAAGATTTTAGATTTAGCCATAAGAACCTTTAAACTCAAAGTTGATATTTTATCCCTGGATGAAAATCATGTTACCATTATGATGCATGTGTTGCCCTTAATGGAAACTCACTTGTAATAGAACAAGTATATGGTAATTAGATGAATCTATAGGTTAGATCAGAGGTGATAGAATGATGGAACAGAGATGAATCTACAGGTCAAATCAGATGTGATAGAATTATGGAACAGAATAATGGGTCAAAGGTTTACGGATCAGAATCAGAAGCTTGATGCGAGAAATTGTTGAATTAGGTGTTGTCCTTGATAGCAATCCCCCTGATGAGTTGTCCTTGATCACAACCTATTTGATGAATGTACTACTTGATAAAGGTATAAATTGGATGTGGCAGAATGCATGATAGTTGTGTTTACGGTTTTGACAAAATGTAGGGCAGTTCAGAGGAATCAGTTCATAAATGATAAAGTTATGGAAATTCACATTGTAATAGGTCAACTCAGAGCTAACAGAGTAATGACACAGAATAACAGGATGATGGGACAAATGATTACAAATCGGAATCAAGAAATTGAGGAAAGAGAATGTTTTAAGTTGTATACGCTCGTTAACCTAGTCCAAGTCATGTATACATGCAGGTACACAAAATGAAAGGTGTGTATACATTTGCACGCAGTTTCACAAAAGGAAAAGCGTGTATGGGATGGAAAATTAAGGTTAAATAATACCAAGGGTCCATACCATGGTATTAGCCCATAATATTGAGTGGAATAATGGTTACTTGATCCCGTCTAAGAATACCATGGGTTTTAAGGGTTCTTTTGGTGCATGCTATTGAAAAAGGCTCTAGTATATAAGGAGGAGAAGGTAAAAGGGCTAAGTGTGCAAGTGAAAGGGTTTTTCATTAATACTTCTATCTAAAGTATATTTTGTGTTGTAAGGGATATGGTTATGATATAGATCTGAAACATCTTGTGCACCCTTGGATACAATGTTGGATCAAGATCATGAGACCTGAAATGGCTTATCATTTTATGATCTAATAATGGATAGGCTAGATTTGAGTGTTAATGCATGTTTTATCATTTAAATGCTATGATCTAGGTATATCTGAGGTCTTGAAAAACTGCAAAGTTATAAGTCATTATTTGTAGATCTATACGCAGGTTCACCTCAGTGAAGGCGTGTATACATGTAGATTCAACGCTTCCAAGTAACGTATGCACAAAAAGGGCTTGTTTTTCAGAAAAGGCTAATATATCTAATCAATGCTGCTATGTTTCTGTTATTTGTCAGTGATGTCTTCATTAGATCTGAAGTTAAACTGATTTTATAAGGAGATTAAGTATGGTTGGCTGATTGATTGAGTAAGAGGGGTGATCTTTGATGCTATCTCTTTATAAATCTGTAATATGACAGTAGATATTCAAAACGTCATTGCTTAGGACAGTTTTTAGTTCAAAATTTTTATGACTCGGGATCTTTAGAGGTATATGTTGGAAATAATACTAAGAGGGGGGCTAAATCAGTATTATCGAATTAATTATTTCTATTTCACAATCAGATTTGTATACGCTACATCAGCTATGGGAAACTGCGTATATACGCGACTTTGTCTAAAGAAACCAATGTATATCAGAAAAATTAAGATTCATTAATTGATGATATTTAATCAGTGTGTCAGGACTTCATTAATCATAAGAACAGTAAATAGGAGAAGTAAAACAGAGCAGATCATCCATGGACACAAAGATATAAGATGGAAACTCAATGTGGGTGAAAACCACCTGCTGCAATTCGTCTCTATCTCCTTCTAATTAGAAACTTCTTTTTACAATGATTCTGTACTGGTGCAGTCTTATACCAGAACGCAGGCTACTACCTGCAAAAGGCTACAACCTTCTCTCATTCTCCAGCTTCTTTTGCAAGGGAACTACAACCCCCCTTAGCTCTTGTACTAGCTGAGGTACTAGTACGTAGGTGCTGACCTACAGAAGGCTACAACATTTTATTTTCTTTCAGGGACCACGTTTCATAAATTTTCAGACTAGATCCATGAATAACATCAATCAAACGTCAAGTATATCTGCATCAACCAATCTCCTTTGCACCAAACAAAACTGAATCAAATAGTCACTTCTCTGAATGTTGTACCCAGGAAACAGTAACAGTAACCAGACACAAATTCTAAACCTGGAACACTGCAGCAATAAACATAAGTAGCTAAAACATATTTCAAGAGACATACGCTACTTCAATGTGTACAACCTACATGAATACGCTTCCAACCAGCATATATGCTATTCTGCATTATAGAACCAGCGTGTATACGCGCCTTTTCTTCGCTGAACCTGCATACAGATATTTGAAAGATAATCTATCCTTTTCACTTATTCAGACATCAGTTATACCCAGATTATCAGATTTATAGATCAATTCATACGCCAAAATAACAGATCAAAATCACACAAAGATACTACTATTCAAGCCTTAAAATCTTGATCCATCAATAGTACTTATCCTTCTTCTTGCGCTCATGTTCCTCCTTGATTCAGATCCAGCTATGCACCATAACCCAATGACCAGTATTCCAAATCTAGTTCTTCATCAGGTATTCAATGCTTAAGTCAATGCCTTGGCTTAATGATCTCCTTCCCCTTTTATAGTCTTAGGCCGTACACGATACCATGGTCCAAAACCATAAAGAATCAATACCTTGGACCAAATACCTAGGTTCAACACTTCAAAGGAGATACCATGGTCCAAAACCATAGGTCCAAATACCAAGGAATAAATACCATGGACCAAAAAATAAGCTTTCCCACACATACGCGCTTTTAATTGCATGAAAGTGTGTGCATACATATACACGCCTTTTGATCATTTAAATCGCGTGTATACGCACCTTGGTTAAGAGGAACTTGCGTATATCTCTTTTTCTTTCATTCTAAGAGCCTGAACTGTGATCTGTCATTTGAGTGAGTTGCCATCAAGGACAACACCTATGTCATAGCGCCAAACCTATTGCATAATGCAAACAATCTCCCCCTTTGGACTTGATGGCAACCCCAAGTCACTGAAAGTCATTCTCCCCCTTTGTCATCAAGTGGAAAGGGTTATGCTCCCCCTGAGTTTATGCTGAAATCTCTGCTCTACTGTGTTGTCCATGCTCCCCCTGACTGTAGACAAGGTCTGCAGGAAGATGTTCTACACGAAGATACATAACTTTATACATCATAAATGACCTTCCTATCACCAAAGACTCATACATACATCCATCTCCCAACTAAGTGGGGATTGACTCATCCACCCAACCAAGTGGGGATACACCAAAAGTTTACACAAGATAAAACAAGAACATTACATTATCCATCCCAGGCATAGTGGGGAAACCAAGGTAGGTTGTTACATGACCTTGATAAGAAAAGAAATACATGAAATAGAGACAAAATATCTACAACAAGACTATGATAGTTATCAACAACTATCATCAGTAGCATCTGTCAATCATCATTCAGACCAGCAACCATGTTCTCCTTCTGCACTTGTTCCACCTGAAACCAAAAGCACTATGAACTTGAACCAAGATCTTCTAGGATAATGCCAACAATGCATTATTAGAAGAATATATATGCTCCTCCTGAACCTGTGCCAGATGGTCTCTGTCAGACCCATATCAGACTCTTTTCATCCTGAGCCTGTCTCACTGTTTTTCTTCAGACCAACATATACGCGACTGTATCCACATAAACTGGCATATGTACGCGGATTCTCCTCATTAAACTCGTGTACAACCGCTTTTCTCTGAAACATACAAGTTTCAACAGCAAGATGATGCATCAACTACTCCCAGCTTTTGTCTGAGGTATTCAAATGTCTCCCTAGGTAGTGGTTTGGTGAGTATATCAGCAACCTGTTCCTTGGAGGGAACATACTCCATTTTGACGTTTTGTTCAAAACTTGTTCTCGGATAAAATGATATTTGATATGTATGTGCTTGGTATTTGAGTGCATGACTAGATTTTTTGAAATGTTGATTGCACTTGTATTATCACATAAAATAGAGATAGGTGGAGTACAAGTGATTTGAAAATCTTGCAAAATTTTCATCATCCAAAGGAGTTGTGTGCAGCAAGATGTAGCAGCCACATATTCCGCTTCAGCTGTAGATAAAGCAATTGAAATTTGTTTCTTGCTGAACCAGGATACTAATATGGAACCCATAAAGAATGCACCACCACTAGTGCTTTTCTGTCATCCACGCTTCCTGCCCAATCTGCATCTTTATATGCATGAAGTGTGAGATCTGTATCTCTAGGATACCATAAGCCATAGTTTTGTGTTCCTTGAAGATATTTGAAAATCCTTTTAACCGCCTGAAGGTGTACTTCTTTCAGATTTTCCTGGAATCTTCCAACTATTCCCATTGCATGCATGATGTCTGGTCGGGTACCTATCAGATAGTGCAGACTACCAATCATGGATCTATAGGTTGGTTGATGTACTACTATTGAATCATCATTAGCGCTGAGGCTGCATCCTGTTACCATCGGGATACATACTGGTTTCGAATCTTTCATGCCATATTTCTTCAAGATCTCCTTGACTACTTGGTTTGTGACAAAAGGATACCATCTTTATTTTTTTGGACTTGTAAACCAAGAAAATATGTCAGCTCACCAAGAAAGGACATTTCAAATTCTTTCTACGTCACCAAAGAAAAGTTTTGACTCATGGCTTCTTCATTGCTACCAAGGATGACATCATCGACATACATGACAAGTATTAGAAATTTATCATTATCAATTTTTACATATAGATTGCTATCTGCTGATCCTTTTGAAAAACCTTGTTGATGGAGGTATTTGGCCAGACGATAATACCAAGCCCTTGGAGCCTGTTTAAGACCATAGAGTGCCTTCTTAAGTCTGAATATAGGTTTTGGATCATTTCCAAGGATGAATCCATCTGGTTGCTCAATATACACTTCTTCTTCCAAGTCTCCGCAGATTTCACATCCATTTGAAAATCTTTGAACTTCTGAAAGCTAGAAAGAGCAAGGAACATTATTATGGCTTCAAGTCTAGCAACTGGTGCAAAATTTTCTTCAAAGTCTATACCTTCTTGTTGAGCATACCCTTTACAAACAAGTTTGGCCTTGTTTCTAATAACATCTCCATTTTCATTCAGCTTGTTTTTGAATATCCATTTTGTCCCTATGACATTCTTATCGTTTGGTCTAGGAACCAGCTCCCAAGTGTTATTCTTTTCAATCTACTCAAGTTCTTAATTCATGGCCTTGACCCAACATTCATCTTTGCATGCTTCTTTTACATTTTGTGGTTCAGTGGATGAGAGCAATGCTAGCTAGCTTGAAGCTTCTAAAATAGTTCTTCTTGTTTGTACACCAGCCTCTTTCTGCCCCAAAATTTGAGTTTCTGGATGATTCTTCTGAACGTACCAGATGGAGTCTTTTCTTCTATCCTTATCTGTTCTTCTGGTGCCTCATGGGTTTCTTCTTCATCATAAGTCTGATTTGATGTTGAAGGATAGTCCTCATCATCTTCGAAATCTTGGGATTTTACCTTCCTAGGAATGTTTCCTTCTTCATCAACCACTACATCAATACTTTCAACAATTTTTCCAAGTCTTTTATTGTAACATTTATATCCTTTGCTATGGGGAGAATAACCAAGGAGAATTCCTTCATCTGCTCTAGGTTCAAACTTGCCAAGGTTTTCATTAGTCCTTTTGATGTAACATTTGCTTCCAAAAATTTTGAAGTATTTAACTATGGGAGTCTTACCATACCGAAGTTCATGAGGAGTCTGAGTGTTGTTTACTCGGACATTTGTCTTGTTGAGAATAGTAACGACAACAAATGCAGCTTCACCCCAGAAGGTTGCGGGTGTTCCACTCATCAAGCATAGCACGAGCCATTCCTTAAACTGTTCTATTCATCCTTTCTACTACTCCATTTTTCAGAGGAGTCCTTGCAGTAGAGAATTCCCTTCTTATTCCATGTTCTTCACAAAAATCGAAAAATTCATCCAAGGTAAATTCCCCTCCTCGATCAGACCTGAGGCATTTGATTCTACGATCTAATTCGTCTTCAACCAAGGATTTGAATGCTTTGAACTTTTCAAAAGCTTCGTCTTTATGCTTCATAAGTCCTATCCAACACATCCTGGAAAAGTCGTCAATGAACAATATGAAGTATTCTTCTCCTCGAGGTGATCTTTTCCTAGTTGGACCACATACATCAGTATGGACAAGTTCAAGAGGCCTACTAGCTAATCCTTCCTTCTTAGAGAAATTAGTTCTAGTTTGCTTACCAAAGTGACTTTGCATATTGTATTGTTTGGAATTCTAATGTCAGGGAAATCATGAACCGCCTGATATTTGCATGTTTTCCTTATCCCAGAGAAGCTTAGATGCCCCAATCTTCTATGCCATAGCCAGTGTTCATCATTCTTGCTTAGATAGCATTGTTGTTGTCCTCCCTTGAGTATGTATAGATTATTTGGAGTTCTTATGCCTTTGATCATTGTTTCTCCCGTATCAAGCTCACGAACAATACATCCATTTGATCGAAATATAACCTCATTTCCTTGATCACACATTTGATTAACACTCAACAGATTATGCTGTAAGCCATCAACATACATAACATTTCCAACTTTGACCTCTTCTTTCAAAAGAACAAAACCTTTACCTTTTATGAATGCAAGGGTGTCATTTCCAAATGAGACCTTCTTTTCCTTTTCTAAAGCACTATATGACTAAAGTTTTTCTTTATCACCTGTCATATGTTTCGAGCATCCGCTATCGATGTACCACTAATTTTCTTGCCCTTTCGCATATAAGGCTATACCACATCTTTCTGGTTGCGGTTCTTTCTTTCTCCATGTTTTGGGACTCAATGAAGCTTGCTCCTTCTGAGTTGTTTGCCAAAACCTACTCCTACATTCAGAATCTTGATGACCAAAGTTGTTACAAATAGAACATTCTATTTCATTTTTAAGAGTAGAAAAGTTATTGTAGGTCCTTTTCATGATTCCAGTCACACTCCTTTTTTTTCGTGCTTCTCTGGCCATGATGGTCTTGTAGGCAACACATTGAGCTGCTTTGTGTCCAAAGTAATGACAAGAGAAACATTGGCCATTGAAGAAATTCCTACGATTATCAAACCTTCAGTCCAAGTGATTGTAATAGCCATTCGTTCTTGAGGCAAATTGAGAATGATTTACCTGTGGTTGGTTGTAGCTTCTGTTCATCATTGAAGTAGACTGCCCTTGATTTACTTGGTGATCTCTATTCATTCTTGAAGTAAATTGTCCCTGATTTACCTGGTGATCTTCATTGTGCCTTTACTGTCGATTGTCAACCTGTTCACTTCTCCTTACTGCTTCAAGATAACTTTTGGAGGTAGATGGCTTCTGTGCTTGAGATGCTTCTTCAGTATATCCAAGACCTGTCTTGATTAGAGGAGAATGCTGCACTTTGATAATCTCATCTAAAGTTTCAGATCCTTTAGCAAATATACGATTAAGCGCTTTTGTTTTCTCAATATCTTTTCTAAGTCCCGCAATTTCACATTCTAAATTTTCATTGTGTTTTTCCCTTTCAGTAAGTTGGAATGTCAGAGTATCTATAATCATATTCTTTTCTTATAAAAAAATTTTAAGTCTAGAAATTTCTTCATAAAGACCTTCTTCATCTATAGCATCCAAGAAATCATCATCTTCAAAAGCCATCAAAAGTCTATAATCATTAGCTTGTTCATCTTCATCGCTATTTGAAAATCCATCACTGTCTTCATGTGTATAATAGCTCTTCTTATTTACATTTTGTTTTATGTTGCATCTAACTGGTTCCTTACCTTTGTCAAGCTTATCTTTATGAGGACACTTGGCTGCATAGTGACCGACTCTTCCACAAGAAAAGCATTTGAAAGGTAGCTTACCTCTAAATCTTCCAGAACCCCATTGAAGGTTCTTGACAAAGTTTGATTCTTCCTCTCCTTCTGACATATGTCATGACTCATTGTATTCTCCTTTTCCTGAGGCTTTGAATGCAGATTCTCTCATGTTTGATGGTCCCTCTTTTCTCATTTCGAAAGCAGTTAGGATTCCGTGCAGCTGTGACATGGTAATGCTTTGAATATTCTGCTTTTCTTCTATGGTCGAAACTTTTGATTCAAACTTAGAAGACAAAGATCTTAGAAATTTTTCAAGAAAAGTAGGTTCTTTTATCTCTTCACCCAAGTTTTTCATACAATTAACAATCTCATCTATATGTAAGAAATAATTAGCCACACTTTCATCATTGTGCATTCTGAGATTTTCATATTGGATTCTGAGAATTTGTAGTTTTTCACGTTTTACCTGATCATCTCCTTCATAGCTCAGAACGATCTCTTCCCATATTTATTTTGCAGTTTTGAGCTGCATAACCTTGACGAATTCTGATTGAGATAAACTCCCTAGTAGAGTATTGATAGTCTTTGCATTTGTTTCATACTACTTCTTACCAGCCGTATTTGTAGGTGTTGCTGATGGAAATGTGTATCATGTTTCCACGATATCCCAAACTTCTGTACCAAGAGATTGAAAGGTTGTGATTCTTACCTTCCAATAGATGAAGTTGCTTCCATCAAAGATTGGTGGCCTAATAGATGCCTCCTTTTCATAGTTTCTCATGATGATAGATCTTCCTTCAAGCGATCAAGCTTCTTTTGAAGGACCTGCTCTAATACCAATTTTTGGAAATAATACTGAGAGGGGGCGTGAATCAGTATTATCAAATTAATTATTTCTATTTCACAATCAGATTTGTATACGGTACTTCAGCTATGGGAAACTGTGTATATACGCTACCGTATCTAAAGAAACCAACGTATATTAGAAAACTTAAGATTCATTAACTGATGATCTTTAATCAGTGCATCAGGACTTCATTAATCATAAGAACAGTAAAACAGAACAGATCATCACACACATGGACACAAAGATATAAGGTGGAAACCCAATGTGGGTGAAAACCACTTGCTGCAATTTGTCTCTATCTTATTTTAATTAGAAACTTCTTTTTACAATGGTTCTGTACTGGTGCAGTCTTTTACCAGTACGTAGGCTACTACCTGCAGAATTCTACAACCTTCTCTCCTCCTCTAGCTTCTTTTAGAAGGGAGCTACAGCCCCCCTTAGCTCTTGTACTAGCTGAGGTACTAGTACATAGTTGCTGACCTACAGAAGGATACAACCTTTTCTTTTCGTTCAGGAACACGTTTCATAAATTTTCAGACTGGATCCATGAATAACATCAAGTATATATGCATCAACCAATCTCCTTTGCACCAAACAAAAATGAATCAAATAGTCACTTCTCTGAATGCTGTACCTAGGAAACAGTAATAGTAACTAGACATAAATTCTGAACCTAGAACACTGTAGCAATAAACAGAAGTAGCTAAAACATATTTCAAGAGACATACTTCAATGTGTACAACCTACGTGCATATGCTTCCAACCAGCGTATACGCTATTCTGCATTACAGAACCAGCGTGTATATGCGCCTTTTCTTCGCTGAACTTGCGTATAGATCTATGAAAGATAATTTATCCTTTTCATTTATTCAGACATCAGTTATACCCAGATTATCAGATTTATAGATCAAGTCATGTGCCAAAATAATAGATCAAAATCACACAAAGATACTACTATTCAAGCCTTAAGATCTTGATCCATTAATAGTACTTATCCTTCTTCTTGCGCTTAGGTTCCTCCTTGATTAAGATCTAGCTATGCACCATAACCCAATGAACAGTATTCTAGATCTAGTTCTTCATCAGATATTCAATGCTCAAGTCAATGACTTTTCCTAATGATAACCTTCCCCTTTTATAGTCTTAGGCCTTACACAATACCATGGTCCAAACCATAAAGAATCAATACCTTGGACCAAATACCTAGGTTCAAGACTTCAGATGAGATACCATGGTCCAAAACCATAAGTCCAAATACCAAGGACTAAATACCATGGACCAAAAAATAAGTTTTCCCACATGTACGCACTTTTAATTGCATGAAAGTGCATGCATACGTATACGTGCCTTTTGATCGTTTAAACCACATGTATACGCACCTTGATTAAGAGGAACCTGCGTATATCTCTTTTTCCTTCATTCTGAGAGCCTGAACTGTGATCTGTCATTCGAGTGAGTTGCCATTAAGGACAACACCTGTGTCATAGTGCCAAACCTACTGCATAATGCCAATAGTATATGCAGGTTGGGTTACAGAAATTAGCGTATACATGTAGGTTATCCTCATTGAAGTAGCATATACAATCTGGCATATGATATTTTAGGTTGCAGTTGGTTCTAATTGTTGATGCAGTGTTATAAGTTCAGTTATGTGTATTGGTTATAGTGATCTGATTGTTTGAGTTCGTTGGATGAATTTTGATTAAGTGTCGGTTGATTGGGTTTTGAGTGAATGGTTGATTTAGTTGTATCATAAATTGATGATTGGGTGATTTAGTTGTGTCAGAGGTTTCAGTGATTGTTTGATTCAGTTTTTTCAGAAGTTTCAACGATTGGTTGATTCAGAAAGTGATGATTAGGTTTCATTTATGTCACAAATTGATGATTAGGTTTTAGTGATTGATTGATTAAGTTGTTTCAGAGATAAATGAAAGTGTTACTGAGATGAGTTACAGTTTGAGTTTTGATATTGAACTTAAGTGTTGATAATGTGTCCAGTATGAAAATTTCATGTAATCTGGCCTACAAGTTATGAAGTATTGAAGGAAGTGGATTTAGTCTGAAAATTTGATGTAACGTGGTACATGGATGATGTTGAGATTTGGAGTCTTTAGTGAGAAAGTCGGAGCTTCCTGCAAGTAGTAGCTAGTGACTAGATCAGGGGGTTGTAGCTCCCTTCTAGTAGTAGTTGGAAAACAGTGAAGGTGGTAGCCTTCTGTAAGCCAGCCCCTATGTACTGATAAACATTTCAGTGGGTACAAGAGCTAGGGAGTTGGAGCTCCCTTCTAGTAGAAGTTTGAGAACGAGTGAAGGTTGTAGCCTTCTGCGAGTGTGTGCCTGCATATTGGTATGAGTCTGCACCAGTACAAGATTGTAAATAGCTTTTTCTTTTTATTAGAAAGAAAACAGAGATGGAAATAGTAGGTGGTTTCTCTCGCATTGGGTTTCCACCTTAAATCTTGTTGTTCATGTGTGTTTCTTATGTGTGATGGTTTATTTATTACAACACATGGTTACGGTTTATCTAATGTTTAATAAAGTAATAATGCACTGGCTAAAGAAAAACATATGATGGATTAACTAAATCATAAGTTCACTAGATATACGCTAATTGTCTTAAGAATAGTCACGTACACATGCAGGTTCCATTCAATAATGTCGTGTAAATAAATCTGAATATGCAATGTAAAAATTTATTTATTTGTAAATGGTGATTCACCGCCCCCCTTCTTAGTATTTTTACCAACAATTGGTATCAGAATAGGTCCTTTGACAGAAGGTTGATCACTTCAAGGAGATCCAATGTAACAATGAGAAAGAAGAAAAATAATAAAGCACCTTAGAAGAAGAAGACATCTCAAAGGAACAATGACAATGGGAGAGACAATTATCTACTCAGTGGAAGTAATTATTTAGATTCAGAATAACCTCAAATTGAAGATGAAAAAGAAAAATAATTGTCAGGTACTAATTCTTGGTCCTCTAGTGACACATTTCTCGGTTCATGAAATATTGAAGATAATGAATGTGACAGTGAAACAATTGAATTTTCTGTTATGGGTTAAAATGAAAGAAATCTAATAGAGACAAAAGTTAAAAGGTTCACAGATAAAATTATGTATCCACAAGATCTATTTGAAAAAAGGCAGTGTACCTACAAAGGAGAGCTTACTAGGTTAAAAACTCAGTTGGAGGAAGGAAACAAAATAAACAAGCAATTCAAGGAAAAGGAAGATCAATGTCAAAGGCTACATGATGAAGTAACATCATTGAGAAATGAAGTGAATGAAAAGGATACAACAAGTTCCAAGGAACTAAAAGAAAGAATGATTTACTGTGAAGGTCTTGAAGTTGTGGTCGTATCTCTAAAAGAAGATCTTGAAAATTCAAATAAGAAAAATGAAGAACTACTTCAAGAATTTGACGAACAAGAAAATGAGGTTCTCAAATTAAGGAAACAAGTGGAATAAGGAATAAAAGTTGAAGAAATCATGAAGAAATAGTGTCTGGAAAAGGAAGAGTAAGATGAGGTTGCAGTAAATATCCTGAAAGGTAAATTAGAAGAAAGTGATAAACATTTACAATTTCAAGACAGTACTGAGATTTTGGATAATATTCTTAGTATTCAAAGGTCTCTTGCCATCAAATCTGGTCTTGGTTTTCATGAAACTGTTAAAGGTGAATCTATCTCACAAACCGAGGCAAGGAATTCCAATGCAAAATCTGAAATGCTCAACAAAGAGATAAAAAGTCAACCCCATCAACAACCAAGGAAAGAAAGTCTTCAAAGAAAATCATTTACTCCTAATTATACAAGTTCTCATTGATTCTTTCCTCTGATCAATAATGTTGAATGTTATATATGTCATAATTTTGGACATGTTTCAGCTAAATGCAGAAGTAAAATGTTTCAAGCTAATAACCATCTCACAGAAAGATCATCAACTTCCAAGTACTTTAAGGGATATTGTTTTCCTTGCAATATGTTTGGTCACAAAAGCATTGATTTCTATAGAAGGAATATGAAACATATAAGATGTTATGCTTGTAACAAGTTTGGGCATGTAGAAAAAGAATGCAAGGACAGGTCTATGGATCACCATAGACTATATGGTAAGCAAAAAAATAAGCACATTTATATCAGAAAATCTAAAAAAGATGAATCCACCAAGAATCAAGAAAGGGAAGATCAAATAAGGTGCAGTCTTGTTGTCTGCTCATTCAAAGACGAAGATGAATTTTCTCATCACATGATTGGATACAAGAGTAAAATGAAGTCTCTGATGAAGAACCATCATGAAAATGATATTCTTGGAACTGATGTTTCATCAAAATTTCTAGGATGAGGTATAGTCATAACAGACTTAGGGGGAACTAGAAGTATGAAATTTCATTTTTCTAATTTTCATGCATGGATCTTATGAAGACAAGTCACGTCTATACGTGAGTTCAAAACTACATTCGTGTATATGTTGGTTTGATGAAGAAGCATTGGGACAGACTTAGAAAAAAGGTCTGATATGGTTCAAACAATTATCAATTGTGTTTTTTGTTTTGATGGATGATGGTTACACTCTGTTGATGTTACTTAGAAGTGATTTTGGCTCTCATAAGTTATTGATGTCTTGATATATAACTGGTTGATGATGTTTCCTTGATGATTTTTACTGATATATGCAATAACCAAATCTGAAAGTGAATAGTTTGTATAGGTTTAGGGGGAGAATATGCTATGCTTCTAATAATGCATTATTGACATTATGTTTAGAAGTCTTTGGTACATAATGAGGATGGTGAGGATGGTTATGTTGTTGAAATGTTTAAATGATGCATCATGGTGTGTTGTGGTCATGAATTTCCCATGATGAAATCACAAATGATACTTTTCTTGAGCCACTTAGTTGTTTTGAAGCTTTTGATTAGATTTTTGGATGACTCTTTTGATGATGCATATAGTTATGTTGTTTACATGGTGATATTCATAAGTTCAAGGAGATGAACAAAGCTTGAGCACACATCTTCATTATTTGATGATGTTAAGTGTCACTCATTTATGTTATGTTGCTACTTTCATGCCTTTAAAGATGCATAAATTTCATATGGTGCAGTTATGGATAAGGATTCCTATACTTCTTGGCTCTCACATGGTTGAGGATTGTTGCACTTGAAGGTATCAAGAAAGTTTGAAAAAATGATTATGAGCTCATGGTTTTCATTTCACATTAATGAGAACCTAGATACATATTTCTATCCCTATGCTGGATACATGGATAATTACTTAAGTTGTGATGTTGTTATAAAAGATCCTATTGTATGAAGAAAATTGGCCAAGAGAATGGTGTTATTTTGGGTTTCATGAAGAGATGGCTATTTGGAAACATGGCTTACTTAGTCACATAATGATGATGACTTCTTACTTTATCATGATAAGTTTGAAACTCACATATGTTTATTATCATGGCTGATTCTTATCAAATGTTGGATGTTAGAAAACTCGCTAGTGATGATACATGGTTGATATATTAAGGGTTCTTATGGAAAGATCATGTAGTTCTTGCTATGATGATGATGTTATGGTCGTGGATGATGACTATGGTGGTTTCACATACATATGATATGATGTGAATGGTTTTGGTATCACTACTTGGATAAATGGCATATGCATAGTTGATTCATGGAAGGCTATACATAAAGGCTATTTATAACAAAGAAAAAAGAGAAAACTGGTCTTGATAAGGTCAAGAGGATGATTTGATATCTATATATAACATACTCAGTCACAGGTTGATGATATTAAAGTTACATTGACTTATCTTGCAAACTAATGATGGACATTTATAGGTCGGTGTTCTTGATGTTGTTGACAGATGTGCAACTCATATATGGTGTATGATATTTGCTGATAACTATCATGATCTTGTCTAGGTATTTGGTCCTTGTTATAAATTCCATGTATATCACTTGATGTAAATTTCATGAAAAGACCTATGATGTAATAATCATCATATGCAGCCGTGTATGGACTTTTGAGATCATGCCAAATATGTAATCCCAATTGGTTGGGTGGATGAGTCAAATATGTATCCCCACTTGGTTGGGAGATTGATGTATGTATGAGTCATTGGTGATAGGAAGGCCATACTCACATAGTTGAGTTATAGACTCATGTTATTATTTTGAAAAATATTTCTATAGACTCTGCATGTGCTCAGGGGGGGCATGGACAATATAGTGCATCTCACCATGTGCTCAGGGGGGGTTTGATTAGAGAATTCAACATGTGCCTAGGGGGAGCATGATCAATGTTCATATTTAGAAGTTTAGATATGGAAGTCTTAATTTAACATTGGCCAACCCTTTTCCCTTGATGTCAAAGGGAGGGAGTAGCTTGGTTTTCAGAGAGTAGATTGATGTTTTGAAAAGCGTGGTGCTTTCTTGATGCTGTTTACAG
The DNA here is from genome assembly GCA_031772625.1 of Pinus tabuliformis. Taxonomy (NCBI): domain Eukaryota; kingdom Viridiplantae; phylum Streptophyta; class Pinopsida; order Pinales; family Pinaceae; genus Pinus; species Pinus tabuliformis. The sequence goes on from CM062809.1 coordinate 1,009,610,907, forward strand.
GTTTTTGTGACCAAACACCAAAGCGGTTGCCTTCAAGTGCAAAGGGGGATATTGTTGGAATTATGATGCATGTGTTATACTTGATGGAAACTCACTTGTAATAGTACAAGTATATGGTAACTAGATGAATCCACGGGTCAGATCAGAGGTGAAAAAATCATGGAACAGAGATGAATCTACAGGTTAGATCAGAGGTGCAAAATGACGGAACATAATAATGGGTCAAAGGTTTATAGATCATAATTAGAACCTTGATACGCGAAATTTTTGAATTAGGTGTTTTCCTTGATAACAATCTACCTGATGAGTTGTCGTTGATGACAACCTATTTGATGAATGGACTACTTGATAAAGGTATAAACAGGATGTGACAGAATGCATGGCAGTTGTGTTTAATGATTTGGAAAAATGCAAGGTAGTTCATAGGAATTAGTTTAGAAATGATAAAGTGATGGAAACTGACATTGTAACAGGTCAATTCAGAGGTAACAGAGTGATGGCACAGAATAACAGGATGATGGGACAAAGGATTACAAATCAGAATCAAGAAATTGAGGAAAGAGAATGTTTTAAGTTGTACATGCTGGTTAACCTAGTCCAAGTCGCATATACATGTAGTTACTGTTGAAAATTATATATTACGGAGCAATAGAACACATAAAATATTGCAGAAATATAAACACAGAAAACACACAAAACAAGAGAGACACAGATATATGTGGTTCACCCAGTTTGGGCTATGTCCACCCCGAACAGCCAGTCCTTCCTTTCTATTATCCAGCAAAATGAAGAGACACAACCTACAACAAATCCGCTGTAATATCCACTGTTTTCTCTCACAGTCTCACCTCTCTGTTTCTCACTCACACAGAATACACATCTATCTCACAGCCTCAAATACAATACCCTCATACAAAGAGAGGGGTTGCCATCTAGGGAAAAAAACCCTAAACTAAACATAAGTTCTACCGTCAGATCATTTGCCTAATGAACAGCCCAGATTGACTAGAAATTACTATACTTTTACAAGGCAATTTTATAGCTGGTTTTAGCTTCGAGGGTGCTGCCCCCGAAACCCCCCGCCACGGGGGGGCTCCCAAAGGTCGCAGCCGCCCCCCTTGGACCCCCCCTGCAGCGAATATTTTACGGGCGGCGTTGCCGCCCCCATTTCGAACTGGGGTCCTATGTGGCAATACTTTGAATATAGAAGATAATCAAGCTCCACATCCAACAATCTCCCACTTGGAGACTGATTGTAGCAACTCCACTGCTGCTCCATTTGCTGGACAATGACTCCTCTTTGGACCTGGCTGTTTCTCATCTTCATCGTCATCCTTGAAGACCAACTGAAACTGAGCATATTCTCAGTTTCTCCCTGGTTACAACTTTTGTTAGCATATCTGCAGGATTCTCGTTAGTGTGTATCTTTTCCAGCTTCAACTCTCCATCTTCCAACACTGATCGTATGAAATGGTACTTGAGATGTATGTGTTTAGTCCTAGAATGAAATGCTGAGTTCTTTGCAAGATGAATGGCACTTTGGTTATCATTGTATAACGTGCCCATATCATGCTTCTTACCCAATTCACCCATAAACCTTTGTAACCAAATCATTTCTTTACTAGCCTCTGTAGCAGCAACATACTCTGCTTCTGTTGTTGAAAGTGCAACAACACTTTGGATTTTTGAAACCCAACTGATAGCTGTTCCTCCAACAGTAAATACATATCTTGTAGTGCTCCTCCTGTTATCTCTATCACCTGCCATATCTGCATCAACATATCCTTGTAGGGAGATGTTTGAACCACCAAAGCATAATGCTTGATTTGTGGTACCTTTCAAATATCTGAGAATCCATTTCACTACCATCCAATGTTCCTTTCCTGGATTGTTCATGTACCTGCTTACAACTCCCACTGCATGTGCAATATCAGGCCTTGTGCAGACCATTGCATACATTAAGCTTTCAACTGCTGATGCATATGGAACTTTAGACATATAATCCATGTCTTCTTGGGTCTTTGGGCACATTTCCTTGCTAAGTTTGAAATGGCTAGCAAAAGGTGTACTAACTGGTTTTGCATTGTTCATGTTGAATCTTTTCAACACCTTTTGTATGTACTCAATCTGAGACAATGTTAATTTACGATTTTTCCTGTCTCTAGTTATTCTCATACCAAGGATTTGTTTTGCAGCTCCCAAATCCTTCATTGCAAATGAATTTGCCAATTTTCTTTTGAGCACATTTATTTCCTGCATGTTAGATCCTACAACAAGCATGTCATCTACATACAGTAACAATATAATATAGCTGCCATCATTTTGCTTTTTCAAATAAACACAATGATTAGAGTGACATCTAGTATAACCTTGTTCAGACATAAACTTGTCAAATTTTAGATACCACTGCCTTGGAGCCTGTTTTAAGCCATACAAGCTCTTCTTCAACCTGCACACTAGTTTCTCCTTCCCTTTCACCTCATATCCTTGTGGCTGCTGCATATATATCTCTTCCTCCAAATCCCCATGGAGAAAGGCTGTCTTTACATCTAACTGCTCAAGATGCAAATCTTCAGCTGCTACAAGACTTAAAATAGTTTTGATTGAAGTCATTTTAACAACAAGAGAAAATATTTCATCAAAATCAATACCTTTCTTCTGTGCAAACCCCTTCACCACAAGTCTAGCTTTATACCTTTGTTTTCCTCCATCTTCTTCCTTTAGCCTGTAAACCCATTTATTCTTCAATGTAGTTTTTCCTACAGGCAACCTGACTAAATCCCAAGTCTGGTTATGCATTAAGGAGTCCATCTCTTCTTCCATGGCTACCTCCCACTTCTTACTGCTTTCAACCTGCATTGCTTCTTCATAACATTCGGGTTCACCGGAATCAGTCAACAATAAATAATATAATGAAGGAGAGTATCGTTCAGGGGGTCTACCTATCCTGGTAGATCTTCTAACACCACTTTCAGGTGTTTGGGGTGCCTGTTGTTGTTGTGGTGGTTGTTGTTGTTGTGGTTGTTGATTATTATTATTTTCAGGTACCTTTAATTTTTCATGGGTTTCATCAAGAACTGTGTATTCCTTGTTTTTCTTTTCTTGTTTCTTTTCCTGCAACTGATTCTTATACAAGACCTTTTTCATTGAATATTACATCTCTGCTCCTAATGATTTTGTGATTTTCATAATCATATAAGCGATAACCAAAATCATTAACACCATATCCAATAAAGGTACATTTCTTTGACTTTGCCTCAAGCTTTGTTCTATTTTCTTTATCAATATGGACAAAGGCCTCACAACCAAAAGGCTTTAAAATAGAGTAGTTTACCTTTTTACCTGTCCATGCTTCCTTTGGAACACCACCATCCAAGGAACTGGAAGGCCCTCTGTTTATCAGATAAACAACAGTATCTACAACATCTGCCCAAAACTGTAAAGGCAATCCTGCATGCAATCTCATGCACCTTGCATGCTCCATGATTGTTCTGTTCATCCTTTCTGACACACCATTTTCTTGTGGTGTTCTTGGAACTGTCTTCTCTCTGTGAATTCCATGCTCTGAACAGTACCTATCAAACTCTTTGCTGCAATATTCACCTCCATTGTCTGATCTAAGACACTTCAATTTCATTCCTGTCTCAATCTCAACCAAAGCTTTCCATTTCTTGAAAGTATCAAATACATCAGATTTATTCTTAATACAATAAATCCAAGTTTTTCTAGTTGCATCATCAAGAAAAGTAACATAATAACGACAGCCACAGAGAGATGATACCTGAGCAGGTCCCCATACATCTGTATACACAAGCTCTAATTTTTCATTCTTCTTTTCTTTCCCAACTCTGAGAAATCTGACTCTCTTCTATTTTCCATAAATGCAATTCTCACAGAAGTCCAAATCAACATTCTTCAAACCTGGCAACAAATTCCTTGAGTGAAGAATCTTCATCCCCTTTTCACTCATGTGTCTGAGCCTATGATGCCATAATGCTGCATCTGCTCCTTTGGAATTTAAAGCATTAACAAAGTTAGAAATACCATTGCATAAATACAATGTACCAACCTTTTCACCTTTTTCTATTACCAGGGCTCCTTTGGCAACCTTCCAAGCTTTATCTGTGAAAGTTGTCACACAACCTTCACCGCCTAACTGCCCTATTGAAATCATATTTTTCTTTAGATCTGGAACATGCCTTACCTCCTTTAGTAGCCATTGGTTTCCATTTTGTTGTTTTACAATAACCTTACCCATTCCAATGATTTTACAGGTTTTATCATCACCCAGACGAACTTGTCCAAAATCTCCTTGAACATAGTCATGAAAGTATTTTTTATCAGGTGTGGCATGGAATGAAGCCCCTGAATCTACCACCCAGGAATCAGTAATATTTTCGAAAGAAAGAATCAGAGCATCTTGTAACACCTCACCTATCACATTTGCTTCATGATTGTTTTCTTCTTGTGCATCTCCTTCTTTTCCCTTCCGAGATCTACAGTCTTTCTTTAGGTGTCCTTTCTTTCCACATTTCCAGCACACTATCCCCGATCTGGACTTGGATCTGCCTTTCCTTGATTTACTGCGATATCCTGAGCTCTTTCCTCTTTCCATTTTTCTTCCTCTAGACTCTCCACTCAAAGCATTTCCTGATGTCTCACCAGAGCTTTTCCATCGCATTTCGTCGCTAAGGATAGCACTGACAACATCATCAAACTTTAAAGTACTAGATCCAGAAACAGAGTTACTAATGGCCATTACCAAACCATTCCAACTTTCTGGTAATGAGCACAAGAATAACACAGCTCTAACTTCATCATCAAAGTTTACCCCTACAGAACTTAACTGACTTGTAACTGTATTAAAATCATTTAAATGGTTTGCAACAGATCCACCTTCCGACATATTCATATTAAATAAGCGTTTCATAAGAAATACCTTGTTTGAGGCTAAGGGTTTTTCATATAGTTTCGACAACGTCTGCATCAAACCCTCTGTCGTGGTTTCCTTCGAAATGTTGAAGGCGACTAACGCAGCAAGGCACAACCGTATTGTTCCGAGTGCCTTTCTATCGAGAAGGTTCCATTCTTTGTTTTTCATACCCGTCGGCATCTTTGTTTTTCCGTCCAATGGTAGGTATAGATCTTTCTAATACAGATAATCTTCCATCTGCATCTTCCACAGTGAGAAGTTTTGGCCGTTAAATTTCTTGACCTTAAACTTACCATCTTTCGCCATTGCTCCCACTCGAACCAGGAACCCTTCTTTCCTGCGAGTTTATCAGCCAAATAGACCTTCGACTTTGATACCAGTTGTTAGAAAATTATATATTACGGAGCAATGGAACACATAAAATATTGCAGAAATATAAACACAGAAAACGCACAAAACAAGAGAGACACAGATATACGTGGTTCACCCAGTTTGGGCTACGTCCACCCCGAACAGCCAGTCCTTCCTTTCTATTATCTAACAAAGTGAAGAGACACAACCTACAACAAATCCACTGTAATATCCTCTGTTTTCTCTCAGTCTCACCTCTCTGTTTCTCGCTCACACAGAATACACATCTATCTCACAGCCTCAAATACAATACCCTCATACAAAGAGAGGGGTTGCCATCTAGGGAAAAAAACCCTAAACTAAGCATAAGTTCTACCATCAAATCATCCGCCTAATGAACGGCCCAGATTGACTAGAAATTACTATACTTTTACAAGGCAATTTTACAGCTATTTTTAGCTTCGGGGGCCCTGCCCCCGAAACCCCCCGCCAAGGGGGGGCTCTCAAAGGTCGCAGCCGCCCCCCTGGACCCCCCTTGCAGCGAATATTTTACGTCCTATGTGGCGATACCTTTGAATATAGAAGATAATCAGGCTCCACACCCAACAGTTACACAGAATAAAAGGTGCGTATACGTATGCACACAGTTTCACAGAAGGAAAATCATGTATGGGATGGAAAGTTAAGGTTAAAGAATACCAAGGGTCCATACCATGGTATTAACCTTCAATATTTAGTGGAATAATGGTTACTTGATCCCATCTAGGAATACCATGGGTTCTAAGTGTTGTTTTGGTGCATGGTATTGAAAAAGGCCCTAGTATATAAGGAGGAGAAGATCAAAGGGCTCAGTGTGGAAGTGAAAGGGTTTTTATGAATACTTCTATCTGATGTATATTTTGTGTTGTAAGGGCTATGGTTATGATATAGATATGAAAAATCTTGTGCACCTTGGATACAATGTTGGATGAGGATCATGAGACCTGAAATGACTTATCATTGTATGATCAGATAATGGATAGGATAGATCTGAGTGCTAACGCATGTTTTATCCTTTAAATGTTATGATATGGATATATCTGAAGTCTTGAAAAGCTGTGAAGTTATAATTCATTATTCTCATATATATACACAGGTTCGCCTCAGTGAAGGCACGTATACAAACAGATTTGGCACTTCCAAGTAGCGTATGCATAGAAATGGCTTGTTGTTCAGAAATGACTGAGCTATCTAAATAGTGTTGTTCTTTTATTTATTTTTTTCAATGATGTCATCATTAAATATGAAGTTAAACTGATTTAAGGAGATTGAGTTGGTTCACTGATTAATTGAGTAAGAAGGGTGATATTTGCTGCTATCTATTTAAGAATCTGTAATATGACAGTAGATCTTCAGAATGTCTCTGGTTAGTACATTTTTTGGTTCAAAAGTTTTATGGTTTAGGATATTTAGAGGTATATGCAGGTTGGGTTACAGAAAGTAGCGTATACACGCAGGTTGTCCTCATTGAAGTAGCGTATACATTCTGACATATAATTTTTTAGGTTACGATTTGTTTTCATTGTTGATGCAGTGTTCTGAGCTCAGTCATGTGTATTCGTTTGAGTAAGTGTTGGTTGATTGGGTTTTGAGTGAATGGTTGATTAAGTTGTATAAGAAATTGATGATTGGGTGATTTAGTTGTGTCAGAGGTTTCAGTGGTTGTTTGATTCAGTTGTGTCAGAAGTTTCAATGATTGGTTGATTCAGAAAGTGATGATTGCATTTCAGTTATATTAGAAATTGATGATTGGGTTTTAGTGATTGATTTATTCAGTTGTATCAGAGATAAATGAGAGTGTTGCTGAGATGAGTTACAATTTGAGTTTTCGTATTGAGCTTAAGTGTTGATAATGGGTCTAGTATGAAAATTTAATGAAACATGCCCTACAAGTTATGATGTATTGAAGCAGGTGGATCCAGTCTGAAAATTTGATGAAATGTGGTCCATGGAGGATGCTAAGGGTTGGAGCCTTTAGTGAGGAAATCAATGCTTCCATCCAATAGTAACTGGTGATTAGATCAGGGGGTTCTAGTTCCCTTCTAGTAGATGTTGGAGAAGGAGTGAAGGTGGTTGGCTTCTATAGGCTTGCACCTATGTACTGGTAAACATATCAGCTAGTACAAGAGCTAGGCGATTGGAGATCCCTTCTAGTAGAAGTTGGAGAATGAGTTAAGGTTATAGCCTTCTACAAGTGAGTGCCTTCTTACTGGTCTAAGTCTGTGCCAGTACAAAATTGTAATTTTTTTTCTTTATATTAAAAATAAGACAGAGACAGCAACAACAGGTGGTTTTCTCTTGCATTGGGTTTCCACCTTAAATCTTGATGTTCATGTGTGTTTCTTAAGTTTGATGGTTTATTTATTATAGCACAAGGTTACTGTTTATCTAATGTATAATAAAGTACTAATGCACTGGATGAAGACAAATATATGATGGATTAAATGAATCATAAGTTCACTGGATATACACTAATTGTCTTAAGAACAGTCGCGTACACATGCAGGTTCCATTCAGTAAAGTCACGTATAGAAATCTGAATATGAAATGTAAAAAGTTATTGATTTGTAAATATTGATTCACCCCCCCACCCCCCCCCCCCCCCCCCCCCCTTCTTAGTATTTTTCCAAACAAATCATTATAGCACCCTTAGGGGAGATTTAGCTTATAGTAACTGGGTTATTTGATCCTTAAAATATAATAAGGAATCCTCCCTTGTGTAGGATTATATCCATCACTAAAATGAGGGGAGTTATTGCTAAGGTAAGAATGTTTACACTCACATTATTTGAATTTGTGTAGGTTACTTAGTGAGGCTTTCTCCTCAAGTGATATATTTCTCAAAATAATATTCTTTTCCCACATAAACAAGTAAAAAATGACTTTAAAAACTACTTAAATTTGAGTGGAAAATATATTAATTCCCTATATAAACTCTATGAAGCAACCATTCAAATTCTTGTAGAATCCCCTACTAAGAAAATAACATTGATTATATCTTTGTTTCCCAAAATCTCAAAGCTTGAAAATGGAAGGAGAGATAAAATAGCCTACTACAAAGATCCTTTCATTAAAAATCATTTTCCTCAAGTAGATGCACTAAATCAAACTTTTGGGACATAATACACATAAAAATGAATTGCAGCATAAACGATGGGGCTTCCTCAAGCCATATCAAGTGATGTTCTAGAAGAAAGGATTCAAATAGTCAAAGAGAAATGAATCCAAAAGTTATATGATGTGATAATTAACTAAAGGAACCCAATAGATGGGAAGGCGAAATAAAATATCAATTGGATCTTATAAAACAATTGATTCTCCTTCATTTTTCTATAATGAAAATGAAGTTTAACTATAAAGGGATTTTTTCTTTTGTATCTTCTAAATTGTTTTATGAAGTGGACAAGTTCTTTGAAGAAAAACTAAGTTCTAAAATGTGTGTTCTGTGGAACTTTTTCTATTGATTTATTTAATTTTGAAATAATATGAGAATATGCTTTAATAATGTAGACTTTTCTCACTTATAAGTAACTTGTTTATTTATTTTATCTTAGATATTTCTTTACTTTAACCTTAAACATGATATTGTAATTGACTGGTAATTACCATACTTTTTACGTACTACTCATTATTTAGAATATTGCTTTGATTTTCTTTAGTAACCTTTTACTAAACACTAAAAGTAATATATTTGGTGTTATGTTCATTCCATGAATTTTTTTAGTTAATTTTTTTTAAGTCAAAATTTTCTATTAATTCATGCCATATTTACGTAATGAGGATCCCTAAAGCAAAATACTATTGGTGGTATTCCTACAGGATTTGTTGGTCGAAAGATAGAAATAGAACCACACTATAAATAGCCAAATAGAACTAGATAATTGTAGAGAGATAACCCAGAAAGACCAAAAGGTGTCTAGAACCTGAAAACAACATATTTTCATCATTAGTCCTAAAGAAGAGATGGAATTGGGATAGACTTCCCATTGGATGGAGGTTGTGGGGAAAAAGCATCATGGACATGGGCTTCCATATGCTTCAAACTACCTTCCAACCTCGCCATCCTTTCGTCTAGCCTCCTTTGTCCACACGAAGAAAAGTCATCTTGTTCAAAATTGACCACTGATTTTGATGGAGGTAATTAAAATGCTAATTAATTCATTTATATCATCATGCTAGATCTAGACGAGCTAATCTAAGACCACTGAAATTTGTTGAATCCTTTCATCTAATGATTCAAAGGGAGGAGGAATCTCCACCTTGCATGGAGACTATGGATGTGGAGAACAACTTCTTCCCCCAAGTATTTAACATCTCCCTAATGAACTGCCCCTTGGCCACAAGGTCCCACTTCTCATCACGCATGACCTCTCTGATGAAGCATTGGGCCAGGGTAAACCAAGAGGCCGCAACTAATAGCTGAATATTTCCCCAGCATGATTTTCTAGGCTACTCCACCAAACCCTCTCCCTCCACCATCGAAGCTGAGCACATAGAGACGAGAGACACTACTTTGCAAATTACCATCTGTTAATCTCCTATATTATAGTAGTCAAAAACAAGTTTACTCTTTCAAATTTATTTTTTCCAATGTGTAAATTTTTTTCTATGATCTCTTAGAGATCAAGCTATTAGTCTTGATAAAGAATGAAATATTTCATTATGGATGTAATTATGTTAGAGTGTGTGAAAGATGATATAAATATAGTTATGGATTCCCTAAATATTGATTCAAGTAAATATAGGGTCGATGTATCATACAATATCATGAGCGAAGTCATAGTGAGTCTCATCTTCTCATCATTACCACAAACTAGTGGGGTCAAGATAGTCAGTTACATTGTCAAATCATATTGTGTCATGACATCACCACCAGTACAATGATTATGAGGCATGCATTGCACATATTTCAGTTGTTGTTCTTTCATGATTAAGGCTCCAAATCATAATGATTGCCTTTGAAAGCTAGGTTTGGTCACCTTGGGAGTTCAAAAAAAAAAATTATCATCTAAAATACCAAAGATCCATTCTTTTCTCCATTGAAAGCTCTCTAGACATCATTTGAAGTTCGTTGCGCTAACTTTGCAAGGGATTTGTTGCCCTGAGAGGCAATCATTGTGTTTCTTCAAAACAAATGGCTATTTCCATTTCCAGGTTCCCATTCCTCATTTTCTTAGATGATTTGTCTATCATGTTGCCCAATTTGTCTTTACTAGTAACGGAAAACACTCATATGACCTTGTGAACCTAACACTCTTAGCTCCACGTGTTTTCTTTGTTGTGTCTAAAAACACGCTACAATTTCACACAGTCACTACATTTTCTATTTTTCTTGTGTCAAATTTTCAAATATTTTCTTTCCACTTGTATCCTAGAGTCTTACAATTCCATCTTAATGGTTTGGAGTTTCAACAACCTTGTGTTGCTGCTCTAAAAAATCAAGAAACTTGTTTTCCTCATGTGTTGCTCTTTCTTGTTGCACATGTGTTTTTGAATTTCCACTCTAGGAGAAAACAAATAGTTGTTGCATGTGGGTCTCAAAGTTGAGTGGTATTGTACCAGTTTGTTAATATAAGGTTTTTCATTCTAAATTTTCCATGAAACCCTTATCTAAAGCCCTATTTTCATAACTGCTACCCTATGGTTGCACTCAATTGGAAAACACTAAAATTGCATTGAAAAACCCTAGAATTCATCTTTGTTATGAGGCCATGACAACTCCAGATTGAATGAAGCACAAAGGAGGAGACATAGTTAGATTTCAGCCTTAAGACCTTGCCTTGATAAACTCAAACCCAACAATTAGAGTTACATTTGAACATGTTGGCTACATGAGATTTTGTGAGAAGATACAGGGTTATAGTGTGAAGCTCACCAATGAGTCTACCTTGAATTTCATCGAGGTAGATGTTAAGATTGGATATATGAGATTTCCCGTGTCATATTTCACCATTTCAGCTACTGCAAAGATTCCTCTATAAGGACAACATTGGTTCAAGGGCATGCTTCTAGACATAATCAACTACAAAGATTTCTTAAAACCAAAGTACATAAACAAGGGATATGAAGCTATTGTACCAAGAGAATATGTGCTTGAACCCTACAACAAAATTATGAAAGAAATCGAGATATAATTCTCTTGTGAATTTAGATTTGTAGGTTTTAACCCCATACAGAAATTACCTGCATACGAATTCTAAGAACAGAAAATAATCAATGCGAGAGCATAACACATAAAACACATATACATAAATTTTTTTCCCCTGGATCCAAAAATAAGGACTACCAGCTTGATTTTTCATTATGTTTCTTTTAATGTTACAATACATATATATACATGCTAAAGAAACCAGTACCATGGACCGAAAACCATCGCACCGAAAACCAAAAACCATGCACAAAACAATAGGTAGGTTTGCCCCACCTAATATAGGGTCCAAAAAACATTTCCTCGGGGCACTGCCCTGGACCTTGTAGAGAGGGGCTACTTGCCCCCCTCAAACCCCCTAGACAGGGGGGCTACCACCCCTCCTGTGACCCCCCCAATGAATATAACACAACAAAAATTCTCCCACTTGTTGTTTTCTTTCCATAGGGGGCCACAGGAGAGCTTAGCCATTTATCTAGACTTGCAATGCCCATTGCTTCTCTACACCAAGAGAACTTCTCAGAGATCACAGATTTTGTCAATGTATCTGTAGTATTATTCAAAGTTTCCACCTTTACCAGCAACACTTTTTTGTCCTCTATCATATGCCTCACAAAGTGATATTGAACTTCAATGTGCTTTGTCTTTGAATGGCAAGCAGGGTTCTTTGCCAAGAAAATTGCACTTTGGCTGTCACAATCTATCCTTATAGCTCCCTTTTCTAAACCCATACTTGAACACAATCTCTGCAACCATACTTCTTCCTTGCTTGCATGAGTGGTTGGCATGTATTCTGCCTCTGTAGTTGATAGTGCCACTACAGATTGTTTCTTAGAAATCCAACTAATTGAACCTCCAAATAGGTTGAACACATACCCACTTGTAGATCTTCTCTAATCCAGATCTTCAGCCCAGTTTGCATCAATAAAGCCATGAATATCCAAAATTTTGTCCAATTCTAGTCTTCCTTGGTAGCACTAACCATAATCACTAGTGCCATGCAAATACCCGAAAACCCGCTTCACTGTTGTCCAATGCTCCTTCGCTGGTTTTGACATAAACCTCCTCAATACTCCCACTACATGTGCAATGTCTAGTCTAGTACAAACCACCACATACATTAGGCTACTGACTGCACTTGCATATGGAACATGGGACATGTCCTCTTCCTCTTCTTGTGTCTTGGGACACTGTTCAGCAGATAACTTTACACCTACAGCAATAGGAACCTTCACTGGTTTACTATACTGCATATTGAACCTCTGCAATATTGCCTCGACATACTTCCTTTGGTTTAACTAGAGCTTCCTCTTTGCCCGATCTCTTTTAATTTCCATTCCCAAAATATAGTTTGTAGCACCAAGATCTTTTATGTGGAATTTTGAGGACAATTGGGTCTTCAAATATTGGATAGTTTCTTTGTCATTTCCAACTAGAAACATGTCATCCACATATAAGACTAGATAAATAACATGGTCACCAATTAATTTAAAATACACATAGTGATCTGCTTTGTTTCTGGTGAAGCCAAGTCACCGTATAAATGTATCAAATTTTTGATACCACATCCTTGGTGACTGTTATAGCCCTTACAGAAACTTATTTAACTTGCATACCAGTTCTTTCTTAGCCTTCACCCCTAAGCATTCAGGTTGCTTCATGTAGATCTCCTCTTCAAGATCCCTATGAAGAAACGTTATCTTCACATCCACCTGTTCTACCTCAAAATCAAAAGCAATAGTAATAGATAAAAGTAATATAATAGAAGCTACCTTGGCAACAGGAGAACAAATATCACCAAAATCAATTCCCAACACGTGGGAATAACCTTTTGCTACCAACTGAGCTTTATATTTCTCCAACTTTCCTTATGCATTTGTCTTCTTCTTGAACACCCATTTGATGCCAATGGGATTCCTTCCCACCAGCAACTCCACGAGATCTCAAGCCTCATTTTTGTGCAAAGATGTCATTTCATCAACCATGGCCTCTTTCTAGAGTTTTCCATCCTCTAAATCTACTACTTCATTCATAGTTATGGGACCATCATCAGTAGTAGATAAAGCAAAATTTGAACAGAAAGGAGATGTTATATACCTTTCTCGCTGCCTTCTTTCTTGAATTGATCTTCTCACAACCGAAGTTTGTGGCTTTTCATCTTTTGATTCCTCTTCTGTTGTCGAGTCTGATTCTTCCTCCTTTAGCTCAAAATCTATCTTCTCAGGTTCCTTTGATGGGACTTCATGTTTAAGAAAAAATTTCACCTCTCTGAACACCACATCTTGGCTGTACTCAATCTTCTTTGTTACTAGGTTCCAAATCTTATAACCCTTTAAATCATTCTTATACCCAATAAAGATGCACTTTCCAGATTTACTAGCCAATTTTGTTCTTTTCTCCTTTGGAACATTTACATATGCATCACATCCAAATACCCTCGGATGTGAAAGAGAGGGTTTCTTACCAGTCCATACCTCTTGTGAAGTCTTATCCTCCAATGCTAATGAAGGTGATTTGTTGACTAGGTAACATGTTGTCTCCACTGCCTCTACAAAGAACTCCTATCCTAACCTGACACCACTGAGCATGCTTCTCGCCCTTTCCATCAATGTCTTGTTCATTCCTTCTACAAATTCATTTTTCTTAGGTGTGTATGGAGTAGTCTTTTGTCGTTCTATACCACACTTCTTACAGAATTCTTCAAATTCCTTGTGTTAGCACCTAAATCTGCCTTAGGCTAAAGAAAGACAAAATTCAGGGTAACCACAAACCATGCTCAGTCTGGTAGCTAGCACTACCAGAACAGGAGAGGGCTCTCTCCGAGTCATGCTCAGTGAATAGATAAGCAAAAAACGGTCTGAGATGACTTACAATGAAATGTTGATCTTAAGCTAGTAAGTGAATATAGATACAAGAAACAATTTTTATGAATGACCGGGCTTCTGGGATGGTATGGGACCAACGGTCAGCAAAGAACAGAGAATTTAATACAAAGGCACATATTATTCCGTGAGGCAAGGTAGGCGGAAAATGTAACAATTTAGTTTGAGGTACGACGGCATGAATAGATTGCTGAAGAAAGTGAAAAGGGCGTAGTGACATGAATCCTTTTCAACAGAAGAAAAACACTGAACATGAAATTTTCCCACAGGCAGAGCAATAAAATTGAATTCTACCTAATCTCACTCAGAAAATTTCACTGGAAATGAAAATGAATTGAATTATGAAACATAACAAAATACATATGAAAACATAAGAGACACATTTGCTACACTCACAACCACAAGAATTGCATGAAACAGAGCCGCTGCCTTTCATTAATTCTCTATCAAAAATATACAGTGAAGAAATAGAGTTTCTTTCCCACAGTCTCCCAAAAGTTACAAGCTAACCAACCCTTTGCAAATAGCTTACTTACAATATATAGAATGTGCCATGAAGAGATAGAACGGCCAAGGGTTGGGAAGTTACGCGAATCATTACAAAATGGAGATGAAGAGCCAACCATCAGCTACAGGTGCAGCGCTACAAACATGACATTTAGCTTGGGTGACCATTTTCCTTCCTTCGCCACTTGGATAGAAGTCCATCTGGAAAGAAAATGCTTTAAATGCCACCTTTGGTGCCAAAAAACTGAAGTGTAGATGAGCAGGCCCACTTGGAGAAGTCGCGAATCAAAATTTTGCGAAACGGAAGCAAATTTGGCAATTTTTCCTCTGTGCGCCGCACCATTTTCTCTATGCACCGTGCTACTTTGGGGCCTGTTTTGGGGCACTTGTAGGTGTCCAAAATGTGCCCAAGTGGGCTTGTTGGAAAGCCTGTCCTGTCTACTTTCTAACCCAACTAGAATTTCTGAATTTGGTGCTCATTTGCCCCTCCAAATCTTCATTCTCCCAAGACTGCTTCGTGTGTGTCAAAAAAGGGGCACAGAGGCCATTTTTTGGGTGTTTTTGACCTCCTGGAGACTCAGATCTTGCCCAAATTTCTTGTCTGAGCACCAGTAGTCGTGATTTTCCATGCTGAATCCAAAAATGCAAACCATTCCTCATTTGGAGCTCCCGATTTTTAGCGCCGTGCCACTGGGAGAAAAACCCTGTTTTTGCACTAAAATGTCTAGGTCCGCACTTTTTCTTCACATCACCTGCGGTCCCGCACCTAATGGTCATGGATCCTGTGGACCTGACCACACCTTTTCTTTGTGACAGGTGTGGACCCTGAGTGCATCCTGCCTTCGTGTAGACCAACGTTGGAGGCCTTCTAGGTGTCCAAATTGGGTACAAGATAGCTCATTGGAAAGGTCTTTGAGTCTACTTTCCAACCCAACTAGAAAATTGCAATTTGGAGTTCATTTGCCCTATCAAAGGTCAAATCTCCAAAGACTGGTCAAAATGTGCAGAATGAGGCTGCCTCAAGGAAGATTGATGTTGCAGTCAACTTTGGAAGGTCTTCCTCAACTCTAAATTGAGCTCATGATATCTCATTAGAAAGATACTTGTGTCTAGTTATTATTTGACTCATCAAGCAAGTCATTTGGAAAACCAAGCTAGGAGAAAACTTGATTTTCCCAAGGTCAATCCAAAGGTGCATTCAATTCCCTGAGGCAACGGTATTTTTGACATTTCTCTTAAACCATGACACTTGTGTAAAAAGTGAAGAAGTTTTTTCTTCCTTGGCTTATTTTGGACAAAAACCTCTCTCAGGTTTCCCAAATTCATCTTTTCTTGCTCAGAAACATCATTTGAGTGAATTATTGAACCTTCCTCTGGCCTGCAAGTATTATTGAAGCACTTTGAGAACAACAATTTGCAAACCCTAGACCTAATGACTGAAATGAGTCTTGTCCATTAAAAGATCAAACATTGACTATCATGTATTTTAATAACTTTGATGAGAAGACCTAAGCCAGCGGGTACAAGACATGAGGGGAATGAACTGACAAGACCCTTCCATCAGATTATGGTATGCCTCTAGCGGAATGTAGCTGAGTGAATGGAGCGAGACACCTAAAAATGAAATGCAGAAAGAGTTTTGATCTCTAACGGAGGACTGAAAAGACTGACTCTAACACCTTGTTGCAAAACTCTCCACCATTATCTATCCTCAGCACCTTTATCTTCTTCTCTGTCTGGTTCTCCACCAGAGCCTCAAATTCTTTAAACCTCTCAAAGACTTCAAATTTCTTCTTGAGGAAATATATCCATGTATTCCTTGAGAATTCATCTATAAATGATACATAGTACACAGACTTACCCAGTGATGGAACCTTCACAGGTCCATACACATCACTATGCACAAGCTCTAATATATGTTTCGCCCTCTTACCACTAGAGGGGAAACTCACCTAATTGTGCTTCCAATATGCACAATTTTCACAGAAATCAAAATCCAGAGAGTTATTAGTCATACATTCTACCATACCTTTACCATGAAGTATTCGAAGTCCCTTCCCTCCAATATGTCTAAGCCTTTGATGCCATATCATGGTCTTTTCTCTAGAGACCACTAGATTTCTACTCCACTTTCAGGAACCAAAGAATTGTTGAACCCATCAATAAAAGTGCTACCTTGCAACTTGTATAGAGTTCCAATCTGAACTCCCCACATCAATACCAATTCTCCCCAACCATCTTGTGGGTATCTTTCTCGAACAATATTTTTACACCTGCATCATCTAGCTTGCTCACAAAAATCAGATTTATAGCCAATGAAGGAATATGCAGAACACCTGGAAGTGTTCTAACCCTTCCACCTTGCAACTTCAACTTTAATTTTCTATGACCAATGATTCTATCCTTCCTATCATACCCTAAGAAGACATATCCACCATCATATTTCTCATACTCACAGAACCACTCTCTATGGGGAGAGAAGTGAAAGGATGCACCTGAGTCAATTAGCCATGCATGTTGGGAGTGGGATCTCCCAAGGGAAGTTTTGGGGCTAAAAGCCCATGTTTGAGTCAAATTTTGTAATAATATTGTAAAGACTCCGCATTTTGTGGTTGCAGAGTGCGAAGGTGTCATGTGTCAAAAAGGGTAGTTCGCCCTTATTTTTGTAAAGTAAAGTCAGTTGTAAGAGATCTACTTGTGGACCGCGGACCATGAGATTGTATAAAAAGAGCTAAGCTCTAAGTAATTTTGGAGAGATAAAATGTAAATAATGTAAGAGAGTTGTAGCTCTAAAGTAACAGGTCTAAGTCTTGGGTTGTAGTGTAGGTAGAGGCTCTACAGCTAAGTGCACAGAGGCCTAGGGTAGAAGTCCACAGCTAAGTGCGCAGACCCCTATAGCTTTGTCCGCAGGGTGAAAAGAGTTTGTAAACACTTGAAAGTTACCAATAAAGCAACATATTCGGAAACTTCTATGTCTTTGTTCGTTGATACATCTTAACATTTTATGTGTGAATTTCCTTTATTATGCTTGTATTATGTGCGAATGAATGTAATTATATTAGAAAACTGATCACAATTTAGGATATCTGTTTATGCAGTGTTAACTATAACTATTTGATAAGATAAGCAAGTTACTTAAACTAATTTGAGGAACTCCTTGGTATGTTGCCATAGCAGTGTGAAAGTACCTAAGCCACAGGTTAAGGTTGTGCGAAGGTCAACCGTACCCTCTCACAGACGTATTGAAGGGTGGAATGTTTGGAGAGGCGTCGACATCTGCAATATCAAGAGTAAAACCAAGATAAGCCAGAATAACGACTAAAAACACACTTTCTAAGCTAAGCACACTATCTAAACTAACAAACATACTAGCTAGAAAGAAAACCTAACCTAACTAACATTCTCCATACCCATCATTTAAGCATAATACCTCTTAAGGTAAAGTCCATTTCTGGGTTTACCCAAAGAGTCCCCATCAAAATCTACCAGCTCATAGGCCCCTTTTGCTAGCTTTTGCTTTACAATGTAGGGTCCATGCCACATAGGAACGAATTTCCCAGCACCTAGTTTATCATTAGCTTGATCATATAATAGCACTAGGTCTCCCTCCGAAAAACTTCGAGGGGTCACATTTCTATCATACTGAGCTTTCATTCGCTTTGCGTGAGTCTCGATTGCCAATGCAGCGTTACGTCGAGTCTCATCTAACTGAGCTAAGTATAATAAACGTTTCTCCTCTTCGGAAGTAGCTGGGAGTAATTCGACAGCCATTTGAAGTGATGGGATTTCGCATTCAATGGGTAACACAGCTTCCAAGCCATAAACTAGCTGGAAAGGAGTGAACCCTGTTGAAGTTTTCACTGAGGTTCAGTATGCCCATAGCGCTGAAAATAACATGTTGTGCCAATTCGACCGATGAATACCAATGGTTCGTCGGATCATGATAACCAGAACTTTGTTGATAGACTCAACCAAACCGTTGGCTTGCGGATAATAAGGAGTAGAGCTATCGTGGCGCAAACCAAGCTGGCTTGTAAGCTCAGTCATCATGATGTTTCGAAAATGGCTCCCATGGTCAGTGATGATTGCTTGTGGGACACCAAACCTAGTTATAATATGATTGAATACGAAAACTGCAGCTGTTTTGCCGCTTGCGTCGAATGTAGGCATCGCCTCGGCCCATTTAGTAAAATAATCAACCGCGAGGATGATATACGCATGCCCCCTGGCCGAGTGAGGGTTACAAGTAATAAAATCGATACCCCATTTGGCGAAAGGACCAACGACAATTATAGGATGGAGAGGAGCAGTTGGTGCGTGCATCTTGCGATCAAACACTTGACAGTTGTGGCACTTCCGGACCGCAATGATACAATCTTTAAACATGGACGGCCAGAAATAGCCAGCGCGCAACACCTTCTGAGCTGTGGCATACCCAGACATATGACCGCCACATGCTCCAGAGTGACAATCATTCAAAACCCTCTCAGCCTCTTCGTGAGTTAAACAACGTCGAAAAACTAAGTCTGCCCCCCGGCGGTAAAGTGTATCTCCAATAATCTTGTATTGCTGGGATTGGAACCGAATTTTTCAACGTTCTGACTTTGAAGCTTTAGGCCGAAAGGTTTGGGTTTGGAGATAGATGATTATATCCCCGTACCACGGATCTAAAGTACTTATAAGAAACAAAGATTCGTCCACAATGGACTCCTCTGCCACAGTCTCTATGTCAGTACGCGGGAAATCACACATCAATTCCGCAAAAACTAAGGATTTCTTAGACTTGGACTTTTCAAACTCCAAGTCGAACTCTTGCAGGATAATGATCCATTTAGAGTACTTGCCCCCTAGCAGTTGTTTTGTAAAAATATAAATCATAGGGTTGCAATCCGAAATAACTGTAGTTTTACGAAGAAGAATGTAGTGACGAAAACGCTGGACAGCTTGAACGGCTGCCAGGGCCAATTTCTCCACATGCGAATATTTTAGCTCAGTGGGGTTTAACGTCCTACTAAGATAATATATCACATGTTCTGTTCCGAATTCATCTTCTTGGACTAACACCATTCCAATAGTGGAATGCGAAGCTACGAGGTATAAGAAGTAGTCCTGGTTGTAGTTGGGAGGATGCAACAACGGTGCATGGGTCAACGCGTGTTTAAGTGCATCAAAAGATTGTTGGGCAATCTCATCCCAAAAGAATTGAGAGTTCTGTTTCAACAACCGTGTAAAACCCTTAGTGACCTCGGCGTAGTTTGGAATGAATCGGCGTAAAAAGTTTGCTTTCCCTTGCAAACTTTGGAGTTGGCGCAAACTCGAAGGAGGAGGTAATTTGATGATGGCTTCAACCTTCGAGGGATCGACGTGAATGCCGGCTTTTGAAACAACAAATCCCAGCAATCGACCCGCTTCTATACAGAAAACACACTTGTGTGGATTCAACCGAATACGATAATGCCGACACCTCATAAAGATTGCTCGTAAGTGGACAAGGTGATCAGCTCGATGTAAAGAATGAGCAGGCAAATCATCGAGGTACGGTTGCACAATGTGCTTGATGTCATGAAATGCGTAAGACATTGCCCGTTGAAAAGTGGCTCCGGCATTCTTAAGCCCAAAAGGTAATTTGCAGTAAGCAAATGTCCCCCATGGACAAATGAATGCCGTTTTTGGTTGATCGGCAGGTAGAATATTGATTTGATTATAGCCCGAAAAACCATCCATAAAGGAAAACATTTCACTTCCGGCACAATCATCAATTATTTGATCGATATAAGGCGTTGGATAGTTGTCTTTTGGACAAGCTCGATTTATATCCCTATAATCGATACAGATTCTTATTGTTCCTTGTTTCTTGTTAATCAGAACAATATTCGATACCCAATCCGTTAATGGGATCGGATAAATGAAACCTGCTTTCAACAGCTTCTCGACTTCTGCTTTAATCGCAGCCGCTTTCCGAGGGTGAATCTGACGCAACCGTTTCCGGACGGGTTTAGCGTCCGGGTAGGTCTTTATTTCATGAACAACAATGGCAGGGTCGATTCCTAGCATTTCCTCGTAAGACCAGGCAAACACATTGCGGAATTCTTGGAATAGGGCCTTGTAAATTTGGATTTCATCTTCTGTACATGAGGCACCTATATGAATGTTTTCCTCAATTCCGGGCTTCACTGAAATGTCAATGGGAATAGTGCGAGAAATATTCCCTAAATTCAACTCTGAATCAGGATGTTTCGTTGGATTCTGAGCATCTTTGACATATTCGGTGGTAAAGATAGATGAAAAATCGTTTTCAAAAGCATCATCCTCAGGTAAAAATGAAGATCTATGATGAAGATCTTCCCATGGTAGATCGTCTACACTTAGGATTTCGCGAAGTTGCTCGTCAGATGACACGACTTCGGGAAACGCTATCCGTTCTAAGGTTGATGTGAAAAGCGACTCTTCACTGACCACATTCATTTGGTCGATTTGGGTTGAACGCGAGTCGGTAAAAGACATGACGGCTTCATAAGCAATTTCATATGGACTCAAAGGCATAGCATCACCGAATGAGTCTATCTCAGATTCAGATGGGACAATCCAAGTATCATCGTAAATAATGGTGTCTGATGTAATGATATGAATTGATGCAAATGAAGGGTCTGCGTTGATTGGAGGGAAAGGAAAAGTTCCCAGTAAACCAGAATCTTTAACTAAACCTACGCCAACGTCCCTATAAGGAATTGTCGTCTTACCGACATGCTGGATACTCTCTGAAGAGGCTGGGTCGGATGAAAAGTATGTCAGCTGATCAATTGTCACGATCTTACCGTTATGTGGAAACTTTATTATTCTGAAGACCGATGAAACGACCGCTGTCATAGCATATGACCAACTTCGACCCAAAAGAAGGTTGTAGTCTAGAGGGGCATCAACCACCTCCACATCCAGACTAACAGTTTTACCTTCTACCCCTATAGGCAATTCCTGTAGAATACCAAACGGACGGAACCCACGGCCATCAAAGGCCTTAAGGATGGTCGGGGATTGGTTCAGCGAAGGAGAACCAAGCGATCTCCAACACTGAATCGACATAATACATGTGGAAGCTCCCTCATCAATTACAGTCCGATGAATAGGCCTGTTTTTTACTATCACTGGAATTTGGAAAGCCATTTGATGGGGTAGACGCGGTGTACTATTTTCTAGATCGAAGATTATCAGATTCGGGTCCTGAACATCAACAGCTCCGATAGCCGACAAAAGTAATTTCCGTTGTGTTGGGCATGATTACAGCACTTCTAAAGCCGACATTGCTGAGGGTGAAACAGCTAAGTCCTCAACAATGTTGTAATTCTGGGCCACTCTCGCATGTGGATTGAAAGCAAACCTTCAAAGTACACCCTTGGCGGGCGGTTTGATTACTAAGTCCAGGTTAGGTTTTTCGATCTGTAGTGGATCGGAACCAGGAGCTGAGGTTGATGGATTAGAATGAGAAGATTCTGCTTCCTTACCATCAACAGGATTCTTACTACCATAATCTTGCGACCGAGTCGCAATCCTCACATGAGACATCATCAAAATGGGTTCTTCACTGGCAGTCGAGGAAGAACCTATCATCTTACTCTCCTGCTTTGGACATGGATCTTTCAACACAGCGGGAGTGGGAGAACCTTTGACTATTTTCACAACCTCGGCCCGATGAGGGCAATCTCTTGTAAAATGATCCTCTTCACAAATAAGACAAGGATATCGAGGTTTGCGCTTTTCGTCATTGGTTTCCGACTTTTCTGTTTTCTCCTTCGGAGCCTTGTCTGCTTTAGCCTTCTTCTTCCCTTTCTTCTTTCCACCGTTTTTTGATTTGGCCGTAGATGACTCTACAACGTGAATATCGGCGGAAAGTTCAGGAGAAGACTCTCCTGTCGGGGAATCAGGCAAGGTGATTATAGGAGTAGTAGAACTCTTGGAAGACTTCTTCTTACTCTTTGTGTTCATAGTACCAATCATACCATCAACGGCATGAGATCCCGAAGGAGCAGCAGCGATTTGATTCGATTTTGGAAGATCTGGGATCTTCTCGTGTAACGTACCTGACTGAGTATAAACTAAGTCAAGGTACTGCACCTGAGCAATGACTTGCTCCTTAGTAAGTACTCCGGCCTTAGCTACATCTTCAGTAATCTTCGGTAATAATGATTTAACAAACCATTCAGCTAAGATTTGGTCCGAAATAAAAACTTTCACTAACCTCCTTCGACGTCTCCACTCATGAATGTGATCAGAAATATACGTCGACATCGATTGTTTTAGTGAAGTTAATAACTCCGTGCCGTTATCGTATCTGACCGGCAACTGAAAGTGAGTTAAGAACGAGGTAGCTAACTGGCTAAAATTGTAAAAAGAGGCCCGTGGTAACTCAATGTACCACTTGGCCACGAGACCAATGAGTGTACGCTGGAAAAGACGTAAGCGGATCGAATCATCCGAGATAGAATTTGAAGCACACCAGAGGTGGTAAGTCATCACATGATTCGACGGGTCCTCTCCAGGCTTACCTTCGAACTTGGGTATATCACTGGGCAACTTATTTGGCATTGGCGGCCAGAACTGAAGATATTGAATTGGATCATTCGTTAGGCGCGTCAAATCTGGTAAATCCAAAGTTGCGATAAATGGTAATTACCGGTTAGGATCTCTAAAACTCTGGGTCACAAGACCAGTCCCAGGAGGAGGATATCCAGGATAACTAGGAACAGGAATCGCATTAGGGATATTATATCCTCCTGGAAAACTAGGATTAACCGGACCGTACTGGGGTTGTTGAGGTTGTTGATAAGTGTACCCAGGATACGGTTGATACTGGTAAACCAGCTGTTGGACAACTTGCCCTTGTTGGTACTGTCCCTGGTACGGTTGTTGAACAAATTGAGGTTGAGTAGTGACAACCGTACTTATACCAGGCTGACCTATAGGCATCTGGACCGTGGTTTGAATCGTAGATCCAGACAATGGTAAAGATGCCTGAGGAGTGGTTGCAGAGATAGTAGAAACCGAAGCTGTCGATACTCCAGAAGTAAGTGCGGTAGATGTAGCGGTAGTTGCAGCAGCTGTTTGAGATGGAGTACTAGGTGAAATTGGCGGCTAAGTAACTACCGAAGTTACAGAAGTTTGAACATTTGACTGGACAGGTTGCGGTTGCTGGGGTGAACCAGAAACTACGGGTTGTCCAGCTTGAGGTAACAACTGTATACTTGGCTGCAACACCTGTTGACCTTGGGATGGATCCCACACTATCATTCCGGGGTATTGACCCGTAACAGGTTGAGGATACTGAGATCCGTAACCAGGTTGAGGGTAGGGTTGATAATTGAAAGGTACATTTCCCGGACCTTGAACATAAGACTGACCCTGAGGTAGTTGATACCCTTGACTCGAGTATTGACCTTGAGGTCGATAACCTTGGGGTAAATACTGATACTGGGGTTGACCTTGACCTTGAGGTTGATACCCTTGAGGTTGATACCCTTGAGGTTGATATTGATACTGAGGTTGACCCTGGGGTACATATTGAGGCTGGGGTTGACCTTGAGGCATGTATTGTACCATAGGTACATACTGGCCTTGAGGTTGCCCCCCAGACACAATTTGTGTACCTTGAGGTTGCCCCCCAGGCGTTAATTGAGGCTGCCCCCCAGGCGGTAATTGGCCACCTTGAGGTTGAGAAACGGGAACTGATCCTGACATCATGTAAATGTCCCCTACACCCAACGGTCTATTACCATTGTTTCCAGCTAATAACCCATGATCGACGGGTTGAGGAGATGCCCCTGCAAAGGTACCAGAAAGTGACTGATACCCGGTGGGAACAGAAGGACCACCGTGTAAGAAAGATTCAGGAGTTTGAGTAAACACGGACGACTGACCAGACATATTTACAGGAGTATAAATACCTTCAGGTGGAAAAGGAGTGCGAGGTGGAGAAAAACTTAACCCTGAGTTGTCTAAATAGTTAGTTAACGAAAGGTACCAAGTAGTACTTCTAGGAGGACTGTAAAAGATAGATTCACGCTCCCTTAGATCAATAGTAAGTTGATCTTCAAGGTTAGAGACGCCTATTTCTTCCTCTGGAGCAAGTTCTTCAATAGCAATCAAACTAGTAGGAAGATTTTCGGTGATAACTCGTTCTATTCTTGGTGAATCTGGAACACTAGAAGTCGGAGTAACAGGCTCAGATATTTCAGGTTCTTCGCCTATATCACTAGTAGACGAAAAACTACCAGCAAGCTCAGAAATTGTAACAGCTTCGGGATTATAACCTGTCTCTAGACTTTGGTAATCTGGATGGACTACCAAGGAAGATTCTCCTTCTTCAGGTGATCCTACTCTACTGCCACTAGGAGGAGTTACAAGGACCTTCAATCCTTCGTACTGCCCCAGGACGTCTTCAGGAGGTCCACCCCACGATCTACGGAGTTTCCTCAACAAATCAGTTCCGGTAACAATCTCAGGTGACTTGCCCCGAAGTTTACGGGACTGTCTCGGTAATTCCGCCACAGCTAAAAACTTTTAACTACTACACACGAAAACAAAGTAAAATCTCAAATCAAACCACCTAAAGTCGCTAAAGAACCAAACAAATTTGAATCACATGCCTAAAGAATCTAGGGCGTCAAACCAAGCACAAACAGTAGCCTTCCAGACCGAAAACGCTAGTTGGAGATGAAACCCAACATCGCCGGATTTAGTACAGAAGTGGCGGGTGGAATAGTTACCCCGGCAACCTGCTTAATGAATAGACCGGCACAAGTTCCTTCACTTTAACCGTCTCGAGTGAAGTGAACCCCCCGGAAAATCCAAGTGGGTCTAGCCGACGTCTGCTCCAGGTACAGTGGGATCTTCCCTCCACTGTCACCTCGGTAGAATCCTAAAGATAATGATCACTAAGGTTACCAACCGCAACAAATGCACCTGGGGGAACAGTCTACACTCCGACAGCACGCAAGGGCAGAGTATCAAGCTCAATCCCCTTGCCGGTTCCTTGACAATAATCCAAGGTTTACCGACAAGTGACCCCTGGCTCCTCGACAATGGTTAATCCGAGGTTTACCGTTTGTAATACGTGCGTGTCTGGCGTCGTTCCCAACGAGGGAGGATTGATCCCCTCACTGGTTCAGACACGAGCTCGTGCTTCTCCTTTAAGAGGAGCTTTCCCAGAGTACAAATGAGACAATTGGATTTATTCTATCACAAGATAAGCTACTTGTTTGGTTTTGTTGTCTTGGAGAGTTAATTACTCTCCTACTCCAAGACACTAGCCTGATCTAAATTGGTGTTTCAGAGCCCTAGTAAATAAAAGTTACTACGTTGATTTTACTTTAAGCGTTAATTTTATGGTTTTTCTTAAAGACAAAAGGTAGCGGAAGTGAAACCAATGGTGTGTAGACTAGACTCAAACCACTACAAAAATGCACCTAGGATGATTTACGCTACTTTTCTCTTTCAATGAAATTCCTAACTAAGAGAGTTGAGAAATGCAAATTTTATAGAAAACAACTTTCTTAGTAAAGACAATCAAAGAAACAATTCTCTTTATCTTTCCAAGCATACAAACATGACCACTTCTTACGTGCACGAAAAATTCTTTTTCTCTCAGAATCACTCAAAGCTACTTGAAACAAAACTTTCAAAGGAGATATTTTTGTATTTTCTCTTATTTAATAAAGCATATAAATCTATTTTAACAAAAATCAATCTCAAAAGCTATAAAATATATGAAAACTTGACTCACAAGCAAATCAAAAAGAAATTTACTCTAAGCAAACCTAACGAGGCAAAAGCCTACAAGGATGATTCTAGGTTGTTTTACTTGACCACAATCAAGTCAAGGACCAGCTAATGCAGAATCAAAAGACCAGTCAAAACAAAACTCAAATCTTTTTGTTCTTTTTGTAAAATGGAATTCAATACTCAATCAACAAGCACTTCGAAATTTTCCAAAGAGACCACTCAAAAGTAAGCTGCTCTCACAGGTAGACTTTATGACAGGTCCGACTTCTAAGAAAGGCTGACAAAACCAGAGAGATCTAAGGCTTGACAACTTCTACCGCCAAAGTCACTACAGGACCTACTCAAAAATCAAACCCTAGGGCTTAAACTTCTATGAAATCCACTAAAACACTCAATGCTATCGAAACAAGTTCAGGTGAAGATCTTTGACAAGAGACTAATGGATCTGGGCAGTAAAATCTAAGAAAAAGCAAAATCTAAGAGGAAAAATGCAAAAGATGGAAATTTCTTAATTTTTAGCAGGGGACGCAGGCAACTTGTTAAGCCAGGTGCGGGCCCGCTCTGTGCACACAGAAACAGTGCGTACAGATACGCACTGTGCAAGACACATAGGGTGCGTCCTACTGAAAAAACCAAGAAAAACTAAATTCAATCTAACCCTAAGCTAACCCACCCAAAAACAAAGTCACAGAGCCAAAAACCAGAAAAATAAATGACTTTTCTCAGATCAAAGTTGCATACAAAGGAAAAGACTTTCACATCAATGGATTCCCCAGTGGAGTCGCCATTTTGTCAGGCGGAAAGAGTCGATAGTGCGGACACAAATCAACCTCCCTAGGAGCCTAAGACTCTCTAGTGACAAACAAGACAAATAAGAGCAATCCTTCTCTAAAATGCATTTACTATATAAGAAATCAAGTGTTTAGATCCTACTTGTAGTCCAACGTTGTTGTAGCAGTCCAGCCTCGCTGATCCGGATGAGCTCCTCCTTCACTTTGAAACCTGCGTTCACTAACAATCAAACGATTAAATAGCACTTGATAATCTCATAAAATAAAACATATTTAACACATAGACCAAGGAGTACATGAAACAACTCATAAATAACAAGTTATTGAGAAGAATGGACTCATTTGCATTAATAGGAAACAAAAGAAACAATTACAACCTGAGCCTTGGTGTTGTGCAAGTCCCTCCCAGGGTCCATCAAGAGTTCTCCTTTACTTTGACAAAGCTCACCCACTTCCAAAATAGAACAAGCAAAGATGACAATCTCTCCTCACAAGCTTCTAAATGGGAGTCCTAATTCCTGCAACATCTACCCTTAGAAATGTTTAGCTTTCAACCTCCCCTCCTTCTGGCCCAATGCCTATATTTATAGTGCTCAAGAGGAAGTTATTCAGGTCCACCATCAATGGGATAATCCCCTCTTTGGATGGGATAGCTCCCTTATTGATGGGATAAGTTCCTCTTTGGTAGGGGTACATGAACCATCTGGAGGCGCTCAATACACGTCGAACAACCTTCTAGAATGCTCTAGAAATGACCACAAGTAACTTTTTAAAGATGAAACTTGCGCATTTTGACCTTTACAGGGGGACGCACCTGCCCCTTTACATACAGAGCGTACAAGTACGCAGCTTTTGTGAACATTGGGTGCGTACCCGCAGGTAAGGTTGAGAGAACCTGCGTACCCAGAGATAAATACATTTATAAAGACTTTCTCTCTTTTTGGAGTTTGACATGGAGAGCGGAGGCATAAGACTTGCCTAAGAGGATAGCATGACTGTTGATAGAGCCATACTAACTGTAAATAGTCATGGTGACATTTTTTAGTGTAACATGGAATAAGAGGCTAGTTTGGCAAGCCCTAGAGTGAAGAAACCTACGTGAAGGCATGGATAGAGGGAATTAAATGACATCACAACCATCTCAGGGTGCAGAAACTTTAGTCTGCGCTCCTTGCGCAAATGTCAAAAGGGATTTGTTTAGCTAATTAATGTTGAACCTGGGTCAGGCCCCCTCAAGTCAACAAATGGTTCCATTACTGGGACCAGAATCTGCATAAGGGATGTGTGATGTCGTATCACTGAAATCCAACTAATAAGGAGATTGAAGACTGGTTCAATAGAAAGATCCACGAATTCGTAGCACAAGAGAACAGAAACTCGGGACTAATAAAGGTACAGTGGTTGGAAAGATACCTATGCACAAAGAGCCATGAAATTGTTTTCTGCTCCACGGTCCTATTGTTTGGACCATGGAGCTAATACAGAAATTGGAATCATCTGAGGACAAGATTGCCCACGCTGTCGATCATTGACTCAATATCGTCATAGGAGGATTTGTGACTGAATTTGCGGTTGACACCTCAGTTAGCTACAACGAGGCAAAGCAATGCTTTTTCAAAGGACTGCAAGGTAAGTACACAAAATCTTTAAATACCTGGATTAAAATGCTATTGTGCGAAAAACAGGTTATGCAAGTACCTTGATGTTCGGAACTACATTAAGTGGGAAAAATTACAAGAACGAAGGGAAAAAGGGTTCGGAGTATAGTCTATTGATTTCACCTCCCAGAGGTGATGAGGAACAGATAGCGAAGGTTTCTTCGCAAGGTGTTATTCAATTAATAAGACAAGGATTCCCATGGATACCACCTCCACCCACCCCACCTCCAACTTCACCACCATCACCTGCAACTTCACCCATACCACCTCCACTGCAGTCCAGTATGGAAAATTCAGTGAAGCTACCTTTGTTCAAAGGCTTAGGAAAAGAGGACTTGAACCAATTTTGGTTCATGGTGAAAGTTTTATGGGAAGATCGGGTCATTATAGATGATCATATAAAGAAAGTGACATTGGTTAGTTCTCTGCAAGATCACGCGCTAACCTGGTATATCAAGTACTCTAATGATAACCTAAATGCTGGGGTGGAAGACATCCAGACAACACTAAATAGAGAGTTTGGTAGGCCTAAATATGAGGCACAGTCGATTGTGGGATTCAAGGAGATCACGATGCAGCTAGGCGAGATGCCTTGGGAATGAGATAAGAGATTGAAGTGTACAATCTGTGAAGCCAACATGAGTTTTATAGATGGACAACATCGTGAGTGGTTTGTGGCTTTGCTACTACCACACTTAAGGTTTGTGTTGTCACAACAAAAGGTAACAACTCTGGTGGAGGCCTTGGAGATTGTAATGAGACTACATGAAACACCGATGCAAGATCCAAATCTAGGGGTTTAGCAGATCCATGCGCAATTGAAGAATCTGTGCCTTGAGATGTAAAGTTTGAAGGAGGACAGAACGGTTTGATCCAAGGTGCACGAAGTGGTATGGTTCTTGAAATGAAAGAGTCAGGGACATGAGAAGGACCATTTCCTGGTGTTTGTGAACTATATTGCATGGGGAGGACTGATACCTTTGAGGCCAAAAGCGCAAACAGGATTGAGCGTGGGGCCTGCACTATGGTGCGCTATATGTCAGGTAGTAGGAAAACATGCCACAAATAATTGTCATGTGCTGCAGAAGTTTGTACAGACACTGCAACAGCTGTTTTGCAACTTTTTTAGGTTGATAGGGCATGATGAGCATAATTGCAGGAGTTATGAATTGATGATAGATACAATTCCCACCTATAGGGTTCAGGCATAAATGTGGCCCCCTAACCAGAGTGGATGGATTACGTGGATGAGGCCGAGGCGGAGGAAGACCAAATAGTAGTCGAGGATAGTTGATCTGCTATAATTGCAGAGGCCGAGGACATTATGCCCGCGATTGCACTAACCCAACATGTCTGTCGTGCAAGTATTTCATGCTATTTTATCATGAAATGGAAGAATGTCCTACGCTAATAGCTAATATATGTGACAAAGGGACGCTACCACCTCCGCCAACTCAAAACCTACATATGATGAGGTCTCAGCCATGCAAAGAGTATCCAAATATAAATATAGTGCTCAGAAGTGGAATCGCGATGGGAGATGACAAGGGGAAAAATCCAGAAGACAGTAAGTGGGTCCGCAAAGCTCCGACGAAGGAGGCTGAGTTCGATTTGGAGTGCACACGTGAAATCTTCATGAAAGCGAAGAAGAGCTTCGTTGAGGCCTCCACTTCAGGGAGCAAGGATAAACCTTATCAGGAGATGGGCCCTTCTATGATCACAACCTTCCTCGAGACCTACATGAAGTTACTACGTGATATTAAGGCTATGAAGGGGTTATAAGAGATCATCAATAGATGCGCTGGAACTGATCTGGGTGAGTCGTGCGTAGTACAAAAGATTGGCAAGCATAAAATGAGAACAGGACGGGATATGAGACTGACCGCGCAGATAGGAGGGTATGAAATGGATCAGGTGATTTTAGACCTAGGGTCAGAGGCGAACGCCCTACCAAAGCATAATTGGGCATAGATGGGAAGACCTACACTGCAATGGTATTCAATTCAGCTAAGGATGGCCAATCAATAGAAGATCATCCCCATGGGGCGGCTACAAGGGGTGACTGTGGATATTGAAGGTGCAAGTGCGCTGGCTGATTTTGTAGTAATAGAGATAGTGGATGACATCAAACCCAATCCTGCGCTCCTTGGAATTGACTAAGCTATTGATATGAATGGGGTAATCAACCTAAAGAAGCAAAAGATGATATTTGAGAAGAAATTGCTACTCGTAATAGTACCTCTAGATCCTGTTAAATGATCGTGCTATATGGAACGAGTCCGCGAGTATGAGAGTGATGACGATGTAGACTATATCTATAAGATAATAGTAGGAGATGAAGATTGGGTGAATCCCATGGCAGATGAACAAATTACATGGGATCGTAAGAGTTCCTACACTTCAGACTCCGATGAAGAGTTAGAACACTGGAAGAATCGGTTACACGAAGTGACTATGCTGAAATGAAATATGATGACCCAATCATTGTGTTGTGTGTCCTCGGAGGTAAGAAATATACCTAATTATGATGGCCTGAATGAGGTAGATATCTGTTTGGATGCATTTGAAAGGGAGGTACCAGAAAAGTAGTACTTCCAGGCATTGGACTAGGCACTGTGCGCTACGCCCACAAGATGGTGGGTTACGTATAAGGGAAGATTTGATGATTGGCACGAAAGTAGGAGGATGATGAGAACATGATTTGGAAAGCCTAAGATGCGAATGACAAAAAGTATGATGGGTAGGATTATTGACGCGTGCATTTGGAAAAGCGGGCCTAGGCTTATGGAGAAAATCCCCAACCTGAATGGGTGCACTTGTTCTGTCACACCCTGGATGTTGTCTCGATGAATTGGTACATAGAAACAGAGCTCCCCCATGGTACAGGTGAATGGGATATTCTACATGAGGGCTTTGTAAGGACATTCAGTTTTGAAGACGTGTTTGATTTCATTGACGAGGTGCTACAAGAAGTGAAAGAAGCCATCTTTCAGATACCACAGGATCCTTTGGACCTGATTCAGCCTGAGTGGGCTACTTAGCTAAGTCATGCACTAGAATGCTATAACATGACTGCTGAAGAAGAAGATGAGGATCCACAAAAGATTAGCATTTTGGAAAAAAAAGGTCACCATGAGGTTGAAGTACCATAGATTGAGAACCCTTATATAACCACACCATTGAAAATAAAGCAAGTAAACATTGATATGGAGGCAGAACCCAAATTCGCAAGGATTTGAGACTACTAGGACAATGTGATATTGGATAAGGTCGTTGAATTACTCTGCGAATACTAGGTTTTATTCCCCACCAAGTTTATAGATTTGAAGGGGATAATCGACGACCTATGAATGATGAAGATTACATTGAAGCCCGACGCGAAGCCAGTTAAGCAATGACCATACCGTCTCAATCTGAAATATAAGGAGAACGTCTACTTAGAGCTAGATAAGATTCTAGCGGTAGACATCATTGAGCTTATGCAAGAATCTGACTGGGTAAGCCCAATGGTGGTACAGGAGAAAAATCATAAGGATGAAATAAGGATATGCGTGGATCTCAGAAAGTTGAATGACACTTGCGTACATGATCCTTTCCCAACTCCGTTCACTGGCTAAGTGTTGCACAATGTAGGTAGCCAGGAAGCATATTCCTTCACTGATGGGTTCTCTGGGTACCACCAGATAAAATCGTGCTAGAGGATAGGAGCAAAATGACCTTCATGACTGAGTGGGGTTGCTTTCAGTACACTGTAATGTCGTTTGGATTGAAGAATGCGCCTATGATCTTCTCACGCGTAGTTGTGGCTACATTCAAGGAATTTATTCATATGTTCCTAGAGGTATATTTTGATGACTGGACCGTGTTTGGGTTGGTTAAACACAATGTAGCAACCTTGTGCCTAATGTTGGATACCTGTTGAAGATACCAAATCACACTCAATCTCAAGAAGTGTCTATTTTGTGTTCCTTGTGGGAACCTGTTGGGGTATGTGGCTTGCAAATAGGGACTGATGGTAGATCCCGCAAAGATAGTAGTGATATTGAACTTGGAAGTGTCGAGGAGTGTGAAGTAGTTGCGCGCTACCCTGGGACATACGGGATATTACAGAAATTTTATCAAAGGCTATGCCCAGATCACCACGCCTATGGAAATTTTTTTGAAGAAGGATGTCACTTTCTACTAGAACGAGGAGTGTAAGAAGATCTTGGACATATTGAAAGAAAAGATGGTCACCACACCGATTCTAGTCTTCCCATATTAGAAGAAGGAGTTTCATGTACATGTCGACACGTCATGTATAACGCTAGGAGGAGTACTGACATATTCTAGCGGAGAAGTCTTAGACCATCCTAAGGTGTTCGCATGCCGAAGATTATCCAAAGCAGAGAAGAACTATTCCACCACCGATCGCGAAGGGTTAGCTATGGTTTATACACTCCAAAAGTTTAGGCACTACTAGGAGGCCATTTTAAGATGTATATGAATCACTCTGCATTAATGTACCTGGTCAATAAGCCTATGTTGGGGGGGAGAATCTTTAGGTGGCTCTTATTGTTCCAAGAGTATGATTTTGAAGTTGTTGTGAAGCCTAGACGACTGAACGCGGGACCAGACCATCTGTCGTGCATCGAAATAGGTGAAGAACCCACTAATTTGGAGGAGGGATTGCTTGACACGTAGCTATTTATAGTGAGGGTCGCAGATGGTCATTTTGAGGATGTAATACACTTCCTAACAATAGGAACTGCTTTAGGAGGATACATTGTCCAGAAAAAGAAGGAATTAGTGGTGCGTGTAGTAGATTTCTCTATCATTGCTGGGCATCTGTATAAGATGGGGACTAATGAGATATTGTGACAATATGTACCCAAGTTTGAAAGAAGTAGCATCCTCGTGGACACTCATGGGGACGTTGCGGGAGGACATTATGCAAAAAGAGCAACCATGCAAAATATTCTACATGCGCGGTTGTGGTGGCCAACCCTCCATTAAGAGTACAAAGTGTATTGCAAGGTGTGTGATGTGTGTCAAAGGACTGGTAGGCCATCATGGAGGATGAGATGCCTTTGAATCCACAGATGACGTTGCAACCCTTTGAGAAATGGTTGATAAATTTTGTGGGATCCATTCAGCCCCCAGGAAAGACAGGAGCAAGGTATATTATCACCACGATGGAGTATTTGAATCGTTGGGCAAAGGCGCAGCCTATGAAGGATTTCACAGGCATGACCACTGTAAAGTTCCTCTTTGAGCACGTATTAACATAATTTGGTTGTCCAAATATCTTTATGAGTGATCGTGGTACGCACTTCCTGAATGAGATGATCAACGTGTTGACGAAGGAATTTTAGGTATATCACTAGAAGAGCACGCCTTATCACCCACAGGCTAACGAGATGGTGGAAGCATTCAATAATGTGCTCAAAAACACACTGACCAAGGTTTACAATGCTCAGCAAAGTGACTGGGACCTACGCATACTTGCAATATTATGGGCTTATCGAACAACATGCAAAAGTTGACTAGACAAACCCCCTTTAGGCTCGTGTATGGGGTTGAAGCGGTAATGCTTCTAGAGTATATTGTGTTATTCTGCACATAGTAGTGCTCATGGGTATGATGGATCACGGAGCCCTAGAGGAGAGGCTCGCGCAGCTGGATGAGCTCGAGGAAGAGATATTTTTGGTTGGATTTCACCAACAGGTCCAAAAGCAACATGAAAAGGCATGGCATGATGGACACATTAAGTTGCACACATTTAAGGTAAATGACCTAGTTTTGTTATATGACAGTAAGTTTGATAAATTTCTATGGAAATTCAGTATGCACTAGTTAGGGCCTTATGTCATTAAGGAAATTACCGATGTAGGAGCAGTAGAGTTGGTCAAATTGAATGGAGAGCCCTTCCTAGGAAATGTGAATGGAAGTCACTTGAAGCTTTATACCAGTGGTCCGACCATGTGACTAGATGAAGGTAACACAGTCTTAGCACTCTAGGTAGCTGGAAGGAGGTGCAGGACTATAAACTACACTACCCGGGTTGGGGAATTGTGCGATTGGAGGATGGTATGAAGCTAGGAAGTGTCACAGGGTCTGCGACAGTGCGTAGGGACACTACAAGAAAAAGGGTCATTGGTGAGGGTCATGCCTATGACAGACCTTTAAGGTCTGTCACCAATGTCGCATATGGTGACGGTCTTTAAAATAGCATTGTTTTAAGTGTATATAGTGATGGTCCTTTAAGGTTTGTCACCCATTTTCAATGAAACTTTTGGTGAGGGTTGTTAAAGGCCCATCACTAATTCTCTCTTTGGTGACACTTTTGGTGAGGGTCATTAAAGGCCCGTCACTAATTATCTTTTTAGTGACACTTCTAGTGACGATATTTTATTGACCGTCACTAATGATCGTTTTGGTTACTTTTGGTGACGGTCAATAAATGTTCGTCATCATTGATCATTCCAATGAGTTTTTGATGACACTCCATGCCTATGACAGACCTTTAATGTTCATCACCAATGTCACATATGGTGACGATATTTAAAAAATCATTGCTGTAAGTGTATATAGTGATGGTCCTTTAAGGTTTGTCACCAAAGCCATTTTCAATGACACTTTTGGTGAGGATTGTTAATGGCCCATCACTAATTCTCTCTTTGGTGACACTTTTGGTGAGGGTCATTAAAGTCCCATCACTAATTCTCTCTTTGGTGACACTTCTAGTGACGATCTTTTATTGACCTTCACCAATGCTCTTTTTGGCTACTTTTGGTGACGGTCAAAAAATGTTTGTCATCATTGATCATTCCAATGAGTTTTTGATGACGCTATGTACCTATTACTATACTTTTTGTCAAAATATAATAGTTTAAGACCATTGTTGTGGAGTACTTTTCATTGTGTGTACAAGGTCATAGTGGTTATAATAGTTAGTCAATTTGTTAAAAAGTAGTTAGTGTGTATCATTTCCCTCAAGTCATAAGAATACAGTCTTCCTATGAGTCAACACATGATTAATCTCTATTAGGTTTATTATCTAGCAAATTTCCTTTAAATAATGTTCCATTAGTGTGGGTAGGAACTATATTATTTAATACATAATAAAGCTCTATCAATTATATTAATGAGAGAGACCTAGCACTCCTCAACACTCATGGCACACCTTCCCATTTTTTGGAACAGTACATTAACATTCCTTGGCACCTCACATGTCTTGGAACATCTTTGTACCTGGAACATCTTTGTACTTACAACATCTTTCCATGAGTAGGACACCCAAGCACATGTTGGCATGCCATAGCATAGTGCTCCCCTATCATGTGTTGGCATTCCCTGTAGTCCCTAGCATGTCGTGGAACTCCTTGGCATAATATTGCGTTGATAAAGATTAGCACTTGGCACACATTGGCACTTGGCATGTATTGGAACATATTATTAGTATGCCTAGCATGCCCCTTTTGAAAAAGATAAAGTCCCGACTTATTAACCCTCTTATGTGTTCATTTCCTTTCATTTTAGCTTGGTTATTCCTTTTGTTTCCTTGAAACTACTTGACGCATATTGGCATACTCTGGCACCCTATACATCCTAGCATGTCTTAGCATCTGGCATGCCTTGGCACTATTTGGCACATGTTAGCACACCCTGCAACTACCTATCACACTATAGCACTTCTTGACATTCTTTGATATTCCATGGCATGCCTTACCCGTTATTAGCATGCCTTATCACTCCCACCTTACTATGACAGCTAGCACTGATTGACACTCCCTGACACACCCTCATATTCATTCACTTCCATGCATTTTGACCTAGTGCTCCCTTGTGTTGTCCTAGTACTCCCTAACACTCCTCAGCATGCATTGGCACTCTCTAGAACACCTTAGCACTCATAAGTGAGGAATGAAACTTGTAACCAATGTTAATAGACTCAAAATAGACAAAAAATTGGCGAGACAAAAGAGCTAAGAGTTTAATCAGATTGGGGAAAAATCGGAAAAAAATTAGCGAATTCAATAAATAAAAATATACACATATATTGACTTAAAAAAAAAAAACATTGATAATAATTAAATCCATGTCCAAAGAATTAATAATATCAATAGATGTCCAAAATATCATGAATGAAAAAGCATATCATATATGTTATGAGTCCAAACATGATCTAAAGTACTGAGTAATGACTCTTAACTAGTGACTACATAGAACTAGAAGTAATTGCTTCTAAAAGTTTACAAACAAGTCCATACTAATTAGAAAAAAAAATAGTAACTAAGAGTCCAAGGCTCTTAAGAGTGAGAACTAGAAGTGATTCCTCCCAGTCCTTCACTTGCTTGACTCTCAAATTTCTTCAAGTCATGTAGGCTTAAAAGAGGAGCCTCCTCTAATTGGACCCAATCTGTTGCATTTGTAGTTTGTAAATCTATCTCTTCAAGGTCTATTGGTGAATGGTCCAAACCTATCATTATCATGAGACATTGAAATGTGAATTTAAGTTTGACTTTGAACTTTAAAACTTAAACCTTAAATTGCAAATTAGATTATGAAACCTTCAAATTCAAGCTCTCTCCTAGTATTTTCTTGTTGCAAAGTTGTAGATTGTAATGTAAAAATACAAGGTCACTTAAGCACTCTTTTGTTAATCAGTTGCGCTTCTTAGAATGTATTTTCTCAAACATGCTCCAGTTGCACTCATAACCTGAAGCACTGCATGCTTGGTTTAAGATTCGAATGGAAAATTTCTTCAAATCTAGCATATCACTACAAAAGTTTTGCCACCAAAGACCTAGCAAGTGGCAAGGGTTCGTGAGTAGACGTACTAAATACTAATTAGTAAAAACTTTAAAAGACAACAAAATTTAACAAAACATTTAACATACAAAATAAAGTTTAAACAAATTTAATGAATTGATGAATCCTTCAAGCCTTAAAGGGTACCTAGCAACATCTTAGACCTTTCTCGTATAACACTGGTATAGGAAAATAATTTAGCTGGTGCTTTATAATCCTATAGTTAGGAAAATACGGGACTTTGAAATTCTGGATCAGGGAAGCACCTTTCCATGCATGTTATCAGTCCTCTGCGAACCTCCCCATCCTCATTAAATTTTCTCTTATCATAAAAATATTGTGGGTTTAAGAAGTACCTAGCAGCATGTAAGGGGAATGCAATTTCCTATCCCAAAATGCATCAATAATGTCCCAAAGATGCATATAATTTGTCTCCTCATCCCCATATCTTCTTTTGATGGCCTCCTTTGCAAGATCCATCGCCTCATAAATGTAACACATAGCAGGTTTGTCACCATCAACCATCCTGAAAGTTCAAGATTTCAAATTTAAATAAATATGAAACATTGAAAATCAAAATAATCTTGAAATTAAATTTAAAACATGAAAAATTTAAAAGACTTGAAGTACCTGAGAACTCTAACAAGGGTCTCCATCAAACAATAATCTCTTTGGCATCCTTCCAGAAACCGTCATTAAACACAAGTTCAACAACTTCAATGCCTTCAAGGGTCTTGGAATGTTTAGATGGCATCCACTCAAGTCCCACGAGCTTCCTCTTCAGATTTATCTTTTCCTCAACCACAAATTACAAATATATGAAATTTGTTACAAATCTAGTCACTATAGGCCGAACAATTTCTTAACCTTTAGTGTATTTTCTGATGGTGTTTAGGACAATAGTGTGGTTGTATAGGTGTCTGGTTATGGATTTTTCCTTCTCCAAAACCTCGTGTATCCAATGATGCTTACCAATGTCCTCAAGAATTAAAACTATGCAATGGGCAACATAATAGGTCCAAAATATAGTGGGGTGCCTAATCTCAAAAAGTCTACTAGAAACCATATAATTAGCTGCATTGTTGTTGACAATTTGTACAACATGTTCTTCTCCCACTTCTTGAACGGCTTCCTCCATCATTTCACAAATAAGTTGTGCAATCTTAACCTTTTCTGAGGCATCCACTGATTTTAGAAACATTTTATCTACTGGACACAATACAAGGAGATTTATTAAATTTCTATTCCTCTAATCTATCCATCCATCACTCATGATTCTGCACCCTATTTCTACCCGTGATGAACGAAACTCAGATAGCACAAGCATGGCATATTCAACACTTTCTAATAGAAAATTTGTCCTAATGCTCTCTAATGAAGGGGCTTTGAACACTAGACCTGCAATAGCAATTGCATCAATCATAGCTTGCCAATAAGGACTTATCGCAGAGTGGAAACGTATGTCAAAATTGTACCAAAAGTTATTAATTGCCTTCCTTTCCTGACTATGGATATTGTTTTTCCAACCAGTGGTATCCAAGGTAGGTTGGGAACTAGTTTTTGTGTGGAGAGAAAAAAGAGGTGTTTATGTTTCCACCTCCAATGTTGAATGCAGGAGGATTCATTTGGCCTTGAGTTTGACTTGGACTTGGAGGCATGTGTGGGAAACTTGGGAACTACATTGAGGATTCAACAGAAGGAGATGACAATGGGGTAGTGGAAGAAAAAATGTCAACTCCAGGAGTTCCTATTTCTTTTCTTTTTTTCTTTTCTTGAATCTTTACATTATGTTGACTCAACATATCAATGGCCAAGGTTGCTTGGTGTTTGAAATTTTTGTCAACGTTTTTGCAGAGACCTACATCATGGATGGGTATTTGTGTGAGGTGGTACTTGAATCTATAAATTCCTCCACTACATTTCGCTTTGAAAAATTTACAAAGGAGCTTAGGGTCTCCAAAAATCTTGTCACAATAAGCCCAAGCAAAGTCCTTCTTCCTCGACATCATTGTTGTTTTGGACTTGTGTTTAAATTGCGACTTCTGTTTAGATTTGGAGTTGTGCCTTCCATTTAATTTGTCTCCTATACAAGACATTAAAAAATTAAAATTAAAAATTCCATACATAACTTCACAAAAAAGAGGGTTGGTTTTAAAGGATTTGAGGTTTTGTTAAGGATCAAAGAGGATTCTATCCAACAACACAAGCACATTTCGACCTAATATATCATTATGACCTTGAAACACAATTAGGTATATATGAGGAAATGTTGCCTAAAGGAAATATTATCAACATATATTGCATTGTAATCTTGAATTTGCAAGTTTGTTTAGCATAACACAACTGAACCAATACATCAATAACAGATTCTGGAAGAAAAAAAATACCCAAAGTTGTGAATGCATGGTTAAAGCCTTTGGAGTCAGCAAGACATCGACCAAGGACGGAATGCTTGATGACTTGGCTAGTGGTTGGTATGAAACCATTTCTTAGTACATTTTTAAAATCTAATTCAGCCCCATTTATAGGGTTGAAAAGTCATAACCAAAGGAATACGTCGAACATTCGATTGCTGAATAGTGAAACTTGAAACTTTCCCTTGAAAATGACATTGAAACTTCAATATAGTAATATACCTATTATTCAATCCAAGTGCCAACATACCTCAATTGTTGAATAGTGAAGCAGCTAAGCCTAAAGGTAACACACGTTGAAGGAGATGCACAACTTCCCAAGGGTCGGTATGGAGTATGGATAGAGAACACATTGGCGACCACCCGATATGGAATCTGGACTTAGTCTCACCCTGGCAGTTCCCTGGTATGGAGTCTGGACTGTGTAATAGTGAGTAGTGTTTGATTACTGAAGGTCTCGGTGTATGAGTTACAGGCCTAAGAAATGAAAACTAAAATTTGGAATGATCGACATTTAGTTTTTAGGCGGCATACCTAAACTTGAAAAAATCGTGCTCATCGAGTTAAGGCCAAAAATCAAATAAATTAGAGTCAATCACAAAAATCTGCTTTAATCGGAAAGTTGCAATTCAAAGTTGCATTTACCATGAGTTAAAATTTGTCAACATGAGTTTGACTCCCAAATATTTGGATCAGATCATTTAGAGAGCGAGTAGATTCTAACTCGTGATTAATTGTGATTGATCAGCGAGTCCTATTTCACTTCTTGTAATTGAAATCTGAACTAAAAATAGGATATCTTACAATTGAAACTAATTGTAAATTTTCTAAACTAAAATTGGCCCATCGGCATCTTTTCTATTTGCGACTGGGCATGTCAATGGAAGAGATTAATTTTAAATCAGGTTCATGGACAAAATATTTTATGGAAGATGTTTGTTTTATGTCGAGGAAGACATAGTAATATTTTTTATTAAATTTGAATAAAAATAGTATCTACTTTGTATCTCATTATTTTTATCTCCTGTAACTCATACAAAAAGTGGGGTAATAGTGGACATGTAGCATCAAGCTCCACTCCTTTTAATCCAAATAATCCAGCATGCAAACTTTTGTGTCACTTGTACCGCAAAGCCTTCGTTGTAGAGTGTGGAGTTAACACCTACCTTTCCATGACAAAAGCTACACATACCTTTTGACTAGGTTTTTTTACCTTTTTTCCATTCTTTGTGTGGAGTCTAGGACAAAAACTCCACATACTTTTTTTGCATACTACTATGTGAGTGTAACTTTGCACATTTTATTTGCTTCAACCAATATCAAAAGAATTTTTGAGCTTATTTCAAGGCATGAATACATGCTTCAATCATGGAAATTAGCAAAGTTTCTAAAGAAAAAATAACCATGGAGTTAACCTTTTCCATTTCAAATATGTTAGGATTCTATTGAGAGTTTTTTAGAGATAATTATTAACTGGCCCTCCACTTTTCCCCTTTTCTTAATATAAACTGCATCTCTTATTACATTTGAAATCATGAGATTTACATCAAACACTAGATCAAAGGGCCAAGGAATTTTCATAAATTCTTCCTTGTTAAACAGAAGAATAAATGGTAAACATGTCAACTTGGCTCCAATTTCTTGGGAATTAATAGTTTTTCTGAAAAATGACTACTCTTGTTTGAATCTAGAACTATGTTTAAGCTTTGAAAATGGATTTTCCTCCAAATTGATCTTGGAAAGGTCCTTATTAAAGGCTTCTCTATATCTCCTCTACTAGATTGAATGGCTTTTAGGTTGAAAAGTATAGTAGAGCTCCCTTCTGAAAATCTTGATCATTCCATTGTCACCAAGAGCTCCTCCTTTTCCCCAAATTGGACCCAAAACAACATTGAGTACTTAATTATGATCCAACCTGAGAAATTTTGATTGACACTATAACTCAAGAGCTATTCAATTTAAAGTGCACTAATAGGATTTGTCATTATTTCATTGAATAATTATATTATTTTGAATTTGTCGTTTGTGCTTGTAGTATGTGGTACTAACCCTGTCTCACATGAAAGGGTTTTTATTCTTGGACTATGACAATGCTAGTAAGATTTAGGCCTTTTGTAGTATTTGTACCCGACTATCATTTTTACAAGATTTATGCCCAGTGTGGAAAGAAATAAGCATTTAGTTATTACCTCCTAAACTAAAGCACTATTTCTTTTATTAGGTGCCATGTAAGCTCCTCTACAAATTGAGGATGAATGGGACATAATATCCTATCCATACCCATAGGCTATAGTCCTCCATAAACGGGAAAAAACCACAAAAACCCATTGTTGGGAAATTTTTGGGGAAATTGGGCTTAAAAAACCCAAATTTGGGGTTTGGAGTAAGGTTTACTCAATCACTTAAGAATATAAAACCCCTTTGGAAAATATATAAATAAAGAAGGATTGAATTCATTTGGGATCACCAAGTGTGGATTAATTCATTTGTTCTTGAGCATTAGATATGATAGTTTTTGACCCCTTCTATCTCTTATCAATTTTAGTGGAGAAAGATTCCACTCTAGTTAAAATTTCCTTATTATCTCTCTATTTGGGCACAAGGGTCTCTGGCTGGTCAACGAATTCTGTTGGATATTGGTCTCTTGTCTTTTTATGGGTACAAGATTTCTATTAAAGGTGAATGAATTTGGAGGATAGTGCAAGATAGATTAGTTATGTTTGGCATATGAAGGAAGCAACAAAGTTTCTGAGTCCTTAATATCTTGTTTTGGGCAAAGCACTTACCTTAGGCAGTGGATTCTTTTCTGGCACCTGGAGTAGTGAACCTCTTTGCTTTATTTAGTTTTTGCATGCACAGTTAAAAGGAGCACTTCCCTAGTTATTAATTCTCAGCCTTAGCTAAGGAAGCATGTTTGCATATCTCGTATCATATTCATTAGAAGAAGACTTTAATTTTCCTATCTATCCATGCAAGGAAGGTGCAATAGGATTAGGAGTTAAGGAAGTTGAGACATTGTTGTACACGTTTCTAGATTCATTGTAACTTCTAGACTAAAGTAAAAGTGGATAGTAGTGTTTGAAATTTTTAGTTAATTCCCGTTTCAAAGAGTAATAAATAGTGATGTGATTTCAGTTTCAAATTTGTGTACTTGCTATTACTTTCTTCAGTGGCATGTGATTCCCTGTTCAGAACAAGGGGTTTTTCTGCAATATCTAGCCTCCAAAGCTTCTTCAATGAAAATTAAATATCAAATCATGCCCTTGTACTCCAAAGCATCTAAGATATCACCCTAGAGAAGCTCCAAAGTAGTCCAATGAGATTTGACAAACCAACTCCAACCCCATGTCACCATACAAGTGTTGACATCACTTCTACAAAAATTATTTTGAAGTGTTGCATCCTACACCAGTTCCTACGATGGATTCCCAAAGGGGTTCTAGAATGAGGCTCAAGATTCATTACCAAATTTAAGACTTTTCGAAGGGATTGGTCCCTTTAAACCATACCAATTTTGACACTTTCACAATTTGGTCCTGTTCCTATCAATTTATATTTTGTATTGAAAAGTCAGTCCTATTTTACTTGTTTATTAACTTTAGGAAAAAGTATAGGTTAGATCCAGCAAAATGTCAACAAATTTGTGGGTTAGCTTGGAATTTCTCCAAATACTATCACACACGTATATATAATCACACATTTTCCTTTTTAATTCTTGATTGGTTGAACAAAAAGGTTCGTTGCCTGTGTAATTTTGTCCCACACCTCCACATCAGCACTCATAGATAAAAATCTTCTTAATTCTTCATCTATGTGCACAGTAAGGTCCATTTTGGTCGCTATTTTTGATGGAGCAGCCTCTGACAGTACACCTTTTACCATAGAGATGTTGTTGTTGGATAGAAATCTTTACAAGAGTCTTACACCAGGATATTGTATATCATAATAATAAGAATTGACATATGAAGATGTGGCAGAACCTAAACTTTGTGCATTCAATCCATTATTTTTTCTTTCATGGAAGATTTTGTTTTGCATAGTAGATGTGTTGTGGCACTTGAGTGTGTTCACATAAAAAATTCTAAGGCCAAACCTGGATTCTCATGTGTCATGGAAATTCAACATATGCTTTGTTCACCTAAAAACTACTTGTAACTTATCTTAGGGTACTGATGTACAATCTCAATTCATCCCACTTAATAGTTACCAAGGCAAGGCTCATCACACCCAACTTTGGTCTAAAACAATTAATAAAAAAAATTTACATCTTGACATTCCATAGCACATGGCATGTCTTAGAATGCCTTGGCACTATGTGGCATGTGTTAACATCCCTTCCATTC
Source organism: Pinus tabuliformis (assembly GCA_031772625.1). Taxonomy (NCBI): domain Eukaryota; kingdom Viridiplantae; phylum Streptophyta; class Pinopsida; order Pinales; family Pinaceae; genus Pinus; species Pinus tabuliformis. The sequence goes on from CM062809.1 coordinate 1,009,655,538, forward strand.
CTTGGCATGCTTTGAAACTCCCTAGCAAACCGTGGCACTCCCTGACATTCCTTGGTAGTTTAGCATACCTTGGCATTTCCTAGCATATGACCTTGTCACTCCCTCCTTAACACACCTAGAACTCATTGAAACTCCCTCTCACGCACTCTTATTCATTCATTTCCATGCATTTTGACCTAGTGGTTCCTTATGTTTCCCTAACACCCCCTAACACTCCCTAGCTCACCCTAGCACCTAACACATCTTGGCCTACTTCCTTAACACTCTAGCATTCCTTGGAACTACATAGTATACCTAGTCACTCTCTCCTTAGCACACCTAGAGATTGTTGACACTCTTAGTAACAAACTCTTATTCATTCATTTCCATGCATTTTTACCTAGTTCTCCCTTATGTTTCCTAGCACTCCTTATCACTCCTTGACATGTGTTGTTACACCCTAGCACCTATGACATCTTGGCATGTCTCCCTAGCCTCTAGCATGCCTTAACACTGCCTAGCATACCTTTTTAATTTGTCGTTAACTCCCTCCTTAGCACACCTTGAAATCACGGACACTTCCTGTCACAAACTCTTAATTGTTCATTTGCATGCATCATTTTCACCTAGTTCTCCCTTGTGTTTCCCTAACACTCCCTAACACTTCCTAGCACTATTTGACACACCTTGGCACCTAGCACATATTGGCTGCATGTCGCTTTGGCATGCTAGAATGAATTAGTGCTGCTTAGCATACCATGTCACTCCACTCTTACCACACCTAGAACTCATTGACATTCCTTGTCACACACTTCTCATTCATTTCCATGCATTTTGGCCTAGTGCTCCCTTGAATTTCCCTAGCACTCGCTAACACTCAACACACATTGGAACAACTAACTGTAATGAGTTTCACTAATAATCAATCCAAAAACCCTTCCATATTCTAGCTAGTTACTTGTTCTTCACTAAGATATTAGGGTTAAGTTTATTGTATAGTGTTCAATGTGAAAATATTACTAGGTGTTTTTATCACATTACTTGGAAGGTGGCTAAGCCACAAGCATGAAGATAAGGTTCCTAAATCTTGGATTTTAAAACTAACCAACAATTATATGACTATAAGATCTTTGGAAAATTGTAGTTCTCTAAAGAGATTCATGGTAGTGATTTTCCCATTGCGCTAGACCCGATAACTCGATTGTTAATTAGATGCAGAGAAGTGGTAGATTGATGCTGTAAATGTCAAATGTACAGTTCAACAACATGATGGAGCTTACCTCTGACATCAGAATTTAGGTTGTTATCTTCGTGGTGAAAACCCCACGATGTACAAGTGTGACACCCCCCTTGCAACAACACCCTTCGAGTAGTTACCCAGTGACTTCTTTGCCATTGATTTCCCTCTCCTCATCCTGTTCACTCTCAGTGCCTTGTCTCTTACTCTACTGTCATTGTGCTCTTTTGCTTCATATTCCCCTTATCCCAATTTCTCTTCTCTTTCTACTTCTCACTCCATCCTTCTAGTTAGTTAGGTCTTGGCTAACTAGATTTTCCCTTTCCTATCATTTGGCCTCCCATTTTCTCCGCAGCTGTCATTTTCCCTCTTCCTAGGTTTGTTCTAGAATAGACAAGGTGTGAGGGAGGAGAAAAATCCATTCATGTGTGCTAATAGGTTGCAAAATATCTCCCTGCCCTCATTGAATACATCAAGGCCTGTAAATATTATGCCTGTGAGTGTCTGTGAGGCTCTTCTTAGGTCTTGGGTCGATTTTTTTTTCTCTTTCAACTATATGAGTTGAGCTATATGCTCTTTAACCCCCCCATTAATAAAGTTCCTTATACTTGTATCATTCCCCTAGTATAAAGACATATGTATAGCTTCTTATGTTATATGTTGAACTTTGGTTATTACCCTCACCTTTAATTCATTGAGGTTCCATCTAACTCCCCCTAGTTAATACAAGGTTCATTGAGTTAGAAAAATGAGCCATCAATAATTATAAGTGGTTACCTCAAGGAAGGACCATTGGTTGAAGACTCATCAATGGAGATTGGGTCGATGGTTAGGGTTTTGATTCCGTTAGACACTATTCACTATTATATTTGTGGGCATAGAGTAGTTATGATCTTCCCCATGTACACAAAGATATCTGAGAAGTGTTTCCCATAATATCATGCAAGTGGAACTTCAACATGTACATCAAGGTAACCACAAAATATTTATCATATTTACACAATGCAAGGTGATAGGAAAATATTTACATTATATATGTGAATGTACTAAGTTTAGGACCATTAGCATCATATTTACATATTTACCATGAGACGTGGGTCATTACAACCACCTAAAAATAGCCATAAGGCCTTCCTCTTTTGCAGCTCCTTGACCACAAGGGTTTAATTGAAAAACACATAGTTCCTTTAAATATTTGTAGGTTGAGGCAGCCACTTCAAGCCCTTGAACTTAAATATAATCAAATATTTTCAATTTTTTACAATAATAAGTCCATTACGCACACTCCTCATCTTAGAGTTGGGTAGAGAGGGAGAATACTTAATTGATGCCAACCTTGTAAATGAAAAACATTTCCTACTCATTGGTTGCACTCTCCATCACTAGTTGACACCACTAACACACACCAAAAGTCCAAGATACCCATAATATGTGCCCTACACCGAAGGGCTTAGACTACACCTCCATAAAATGTACCTTCAACTTTAGATGTCCCAAAACATAAATATCCTAACCCTAGCCTATTTGTTAGATTTTTGTAACTTTCTCCTTAACTAACATTTGTTTTTTAACTATTTAATCCACTTATCATATACTCTCTCTTGTTTTCACCCACATAGTATACAATAAGACTTATGTTTTTAATACAACCAAGTTAAGAGGGCATGCTTCTTTCTTACACTTAAATGTTTTCAATACAACCAAGTTAAGAGAACATGTTTCCTTTTCAAATTCCGAAAGTATAACATGTTTATCTCTATAAACTAACAACAAAATCATTGCATAAAAAAGGTAAGCTTGAAATTAAATTTAAATTAGATTATTATTATTATGATAAATACACCCAATATGGAAAAAATGTTTTCAAACAGAACCATAAAAAAAGTGTTAGTTTATCAAATACACTACAAACTTATTAAGCTAGCCTAGATCCATCTTAACCCAGATCTATCAAGCATCGAGAGGGATCCAATCTCTCTATGTGCAAACCTCTTTTTTGGTGCTTGATAGATCCAGGTTAAGATGGATCTAGGCTGGTTATATAATACTATATAATATCTATATTTGTATCTATGTGTCTCTTTCTTATTCCCTCTCTCTATCTCACCCCCCAAACACACACACTCTCTCTCCATATGTATCTCTCTCTCCCTCCCTCTTCCTCTCTACCTTTCTCTCTTCCCTCTATCTCTCCTCTCTCCATCGCTCCCTTGTCACTCCCTCTCTGTCTCTACCTTTCTCCCTCTATGTCTTTCTTCTTCCTTCCCTCTCTCTCTCCCTCCAACTTCATCTCTCTCTCCTCTCTCTTAGTCATCTCTCTCCCTTTCTATCTCACCTCCCTCTTTTCCCCCCTGATCACTCTCTCTCTCTCCCCCCTCCATCTCTATTCCACCCTCTCTCTCTCTCTCTTTCCCTTCTCTCCCTATCTTTATCCCCAACAATTCTCTCTCTTCCCTCCTCTCTTCTCTCCCTCTCTCTCTATCCATCTATCCCTTGTCACTCCCTCTCTCTCTCCACCTCTATCTCCCTATGCCTTAGTTATTTCTTCCCTCTATATCCCCCTCCAACTCCATATCTCTCTCATCCCCCTCTCTTCTTCTCCTCTCTGAACCTCCAACTCCATATCTCTCTCCCCCACTCTCTTCTTCTCTCTCTCCCCTCTCTCTCTTCCTTCCTCCTTTGCGTCACACCCCATCACTCTCTCACTCTCTCTTTCTCTCTCTCTTTGTCCACCTTCCATCTTTGTCACTATCTCCCTGCACCTCTCTTCCCTTCACTTTTCGTGCTATCATCACTTGGATCCTTAGTTAAGATAGATCTATGTTGGTGCTTACTAATATTTGTATTATATAAATTTTAAATCTTTAAATACAAAAGTATTCTCATTTTTAATTTTATTAAAACCTTAATTTAATTTATATGGGAATAATTTTAGTCATGAGGATAGAGGGTTTATATATATCTCAATACTAATTATAACCCTTTTCGTATTAGCTTCAAATAAAAAATGTTATAAAATTAAATTAAATTAAAATATTTTTATTGTGAAATAAGTTATGGTTTTTGGGCATGTGGTATTGATAAGGCATGGTATTGGCCCATAGTATTGTAACAAAGCCTATTTACAAGTTAATAATATCCATGGTAAAGTGGGGGTGAATATTGATGGTTAAGAATCTTGTCATATTGTTATAAAATATTTAGATTGTGAAATAAGATATGATTTTTTGGCATGTGGTATTGAAAAGCCATGGTATTAGCCCATGTTATTGTAACAAATCCTATTCACAAGTTCATAATATAAATGACAAAGTGCGGGCGAATATTCATGATTAAGAATCCTATCATATTCTTAATAAATATTTTGTTTCTTAAATAAGTTATTTTTTTGGGCATGGGATATTGATAAGCCATGGTATTGGCCCATGGTATTGTAACAAAGTCTATTTCCAAGTTAATAATATCCATGGTAAAGTGAGAATGAATATCCATGGTTAAGAATATTTTCATATTGTTATTAAATATTTTGATTGTGAAATAAGTTATGATTTTAGAGCATGTGGTATTGATAAGCCATAGTATTGGCCCATGGTATTATAACAAAACCAATTTTTTACAAGTTAATAATATCCACTGTAAAGTAGGGGGTGAATATCCATGGTTAAGAATCTTGTCATATTGTTATAAAATATTTTGGTTGTGAAATAAGTTATGGTTTCTGGGCTTGAGGTATTGATAAGCCATGGTATTGTCTCATGGTATTGTAACAAAACCTATTCACAAGTTAATAACAAAATCAAAATATAACAAATTGAATTTTATTATTTTTATTATTAATTGAGCCAACATTTAGATTTTTGCACTCATCCCCGTACTTTTTACCTTTATTATTATTATTACTATTATTCTTTAACTAAGCTCATATCTAGAACTGTTTACATACTTACATTACACGTACACATCTACTCTATACTTTATAAATATTGTATTTATTGTTTTGTAGGGTGAGAAATTTTAACATTTTTGAAAAAAATCAGCCTTAATTTTGATGTAACAAAGCCCTCCCAATTCCAATCTTCATTTACATTCTAAAACAAGTAGTATATTTTCAATTTTCATAAGGTGGAGGGAAAAGGTGTAGATATTTTCAAAACAAGTAGATATTTTCACTTTTCATAGGATGGGAGGGAAAACGAGATTGAAGAGAGTTGTGAATTAAATTTTCACTTTTCATAAGGTGGAGGGAGGGAAAACGAGTAGCATATTTTCACTTTTCACAAGGCGGGAGGGAAAAGAGAGTTGTGAATTAAGGTTTTTCCAGTAGCACACTAATATCGAACCCCACCATTGGATCTTGAATCCATTAATGGTGCCCAGGTATGTTTCATTTCTAACCTCGATGCATTTCCACCCCACTTTTAGTCTTCTTCCACACACGGAGGAGTACACAGACCTTAGAAGATCTCTGGTTCAAAATTCACTATTTTTTTCATCCTTTCTTTTAAGTTTACGAGTAAAATATTTTCATTTTCACACAGTGGGTTTCATCCTTTCTTTTAAGTTTACGAGTAGCGTTCACTTTTCACAGGGCAGGAGGGAAAATGAGATTGAAAAGATCTGTGAATTAAGGTTTTACTAGTAGCAGAGTGATATTGAACCCGACCATTAGATATTCAATCTATTAATGGCGCTCATGTATGTTTCATTTCTAACCTTGCTGCATTTCCACCGCACTTTTAGTCTTCTTCCACACATGGAGGAGTACACACACCTTAGATCTCTGGTTCAAAATTCAATATTTTTTTCACCCTTGCTTTTAAGCTTATGCTTTAATCTCTGTGCCACACTTTGTTACTGTTTGCATGGATGGCATTGGCATTTCATGACTTTGGGAAGCCATTTATTATAATAAAAAAGCAGGGGCAGAAGACCCAAATGAGAGGCTTAGATGTTCAAATTTTCTAACACTGTGATCATCAGGGTTATTATGAGAATACTGCACACCTCACTGGACTCCAATGGAATAAAAATGATGCTCTAGAACCCCTATGGTGATGTCATCATCAGTGAGCTCCTATTATTTTTATTCATTCTCTATTTTCTGGATCAATGAAATTGCCCTTAAATTATGAAAATTAGTAAAATTTATTTTAAAACTTGTATGATTCATAACTAAAAATTACTTAATTTTCTATAAAGACTGAAATAAAACATTAAATTATGAAAATTAGTAGAATTTACTTTAAAAATGATATGATTCATAACTAAAAATTACTTAAATTTTTTGTAAAGACTGAAGTAAGACAATACTCTGCAATCTACTCACTCTTTCTTGTTGAAAATAATACTGAGAGGGCGGGGTGAATCAGTATTATCAGATCAATTAATTTAATTTTCAAAACTTATATGTATATTCTACTTTAGTTCGGAGAACTAGCGTGTATACGGAACTGTACTTAATGCAACCAGCATATATGTAGAGATCTTTTGATTTACCCAAATTATCATGTATTGAACTTTAATCAGTATATCAAGAATTCATTAGATAGTGCAGTAAAAATAGATTAAAGCATCAAAAACAAGAAACACACATGAACACCAAGATATAAGGTGGAAACCCAATGTGGGTGAAAACCACCTGCTACAATCGTCTCTGTCTTCTTTTGATAAGAAAATTATGTTTACAGTTTTTGTACTAGTGTAGCCTTATACCAGTACGCAGGCTTCTACCTGTAGAAGGGTGCAACCTTCTCTCTTTCTCCAGCTTCTACTGGAAGGGAGCTACAATCCCCAAGCTCTTGTACTAGCTGATATGTTTACCAGTACATAGGTGCTGACCTATAGAAGGCTATGACCTTCTCCTTTTTCTTCCAAGGACCACGTTTCATAAATTTTCAGACTGGATCCATCAACAACATCATATCAAATATATCTGCATCAACCAATCACCTTTTGAACTAACTACAACCGAATTAATCAATCACTTTGACAACCCATCAATCTGATCATCCAGAATATTGTCACCAGAATACAGTAACGATAACCCAAGTGAGAACCCAGAACACTGCAATAGCAAATAGAAGAAACTAAAACATATTTTATAAGGTATATGCTACTTCCATGTGTTGAACCTACATGCATACACGCTTTCCTCAAAGCGAACCGGCATACAGGTCCGAAAATGAAATTTATGATGTGTACGCTGCTTTGATATGTAGAACCAGCATGTATACGCTCCTTTTCTAAAGTGAACCTGCGTATAGATCTGTAAATGATGGTTTAAACATTACAACTATTCCTGACTTCAGTCATACCCAGATCATCATGTTTACAGACTACAACATGTGCCAGTTATTCAAATACATGATCAAATCACATAAAGATAATTCACTTCAACCCTTGAGATCCTGGTGCATCATTAGATCTTATCTTCCAACAAATGCTAAGGTTCCTCCTTGATTCAGATCCAGAAATACACCATAACCCAATACCCTGCATACTAGATTTCACACTTCATCAGATATTCAATGCTTATGTTTTGGCCTAATGATCTTCTCCTCCTTATATAGTTTTAGGCCTTTCTCAATACCATGGACCAAAACCGCTTAGGATCAATACCTTGGATCAAATACTTAGGGTCAATACCTCGGACTGAATACCATGGACCAATACCATGGATTAAAATACCATGGACTAAAAACTTCAAACCAAAAACTTAGTTTCCCAAGGTATACGCTCTTTCCTTTCTGTGAAAGTGCATGTGTACGTTATATGCTTCTTTTGTTCTGTTAACCTACATGTATACACGGCTTGGTCAATGGTGAACCTTTGAATACCTCTCTTTCTTCACTCTATGAAGAATGATCTATCATTCTTTGTTGTTTACCTGCTATACTGTGATCTTTCATTTGAGTGAGTTTCCTTCTGAACTGATTACTTGAAGTTGCCCTACATTTCATCACAACTGTAAACACTATTGTCATGCATTCTGTCACATCTGATATCTCTTATGTAGATACATCTAGTTACCATATACAAGTGAGTTGTTCTGCTATAAGTGGGTTGCCATCAAGTACAAGACATACATCATAATGCCAACAATCTCCCCCTTTGGACTTGATGGCAACAACAACCACACCAAGTCACTATCCCCCTTTGACATCAAGGGCAAACGGTCCTGCTCCCCTTGAGCGCATGTTGAATTTTCTGATATGATGAAATGTGTTGATTGAGCTCCCATGATCAAGTCCATGCTCCCCCTGAGAACAAGCAAGGTCTGCAAAAAGATGTTCTAAAAGAATAACATGACTCTATACATACATCACAAATGACCTTCCTATCACCAATGACTCATACATACATTCATCTCCCAACCAAGTAGGGATATACCAAATTTGACTCATCCACCCAACCAAGTGGGGATATACCAATTTTTTATACATGTCAAAACAAAACATTATGTAATCCATCCCATGCGTTGTGGGGTTACAAATTAGGTCTTTTCATGACCTTTACATTATAAGATGTACATGACATATATAACATAGACCAAATATCTTAAACAAGACCATGATAGTCATTAGCAACTATCATATTATTTGCACCATCAATAGCATCTGTCAATCAGCATCGAGACCAACAACCTGTATATGTCCATCATTAGTTCCCAAATTATCATCAACCATGTTCTCCCCCTGAATCTGTTCCACCTGTTCACTGTCAGATCTGATCATTGCATATGTCAGTAAGAGATATCAAAGCATCATCATCAATCAGATATACATCAAGTTATGAACAACTTTATGAGAAGCAATATATTTCCATATGTTATTAGCAGAGTGAAACCAATGTCAAACAGAGTAGATAATTGACAGAACCATGGCAGACCCCTTTTCTTGAGTCTAGCCCACTGCTTTCCTTCAAACCAACATATATGTGACTGTGCCCACAAAAACCCATGTATCTATGCAACTACGCTTTATGAATCTCATGCATGACCACCTTTCTTTGAAGAAAATAGGATTTAACAGCAGGATGATGCAACAACTACTCCCAACTTTTGTCTGAGATATTCAAATGTCTCTCTGGGTAGTGGTTTAGTGAATATATCAGCAACATGTTCTTTGGAGGGAACATATTCTAGTTTGAATTTTTGTTCAAGAACTTGTTCATGTAGAAAATGATATTTGATGGGTATGTGCTTGGTCTTGGAGTAAATGACTAGATTCTTTGAAATACTGATGGCACTTGTATTATCACATAGAATGGAGATAGGTGGAGTACATGTGATATGAATGTCTTGCAAGGTTTGCATCATCCAATGTGGTTGTGTGCAGCAAGATGCAGTGACCACGTATTCTACTTCAGCTATAGATAATGCAATTGAACTTTATTTCTTGCTGAACCAAGACACTAACCTGGAACCCATATAGAATGCACCACCACTAGTGCTTCTTCTGTCATCAACACTTCCTACCCAATCTGCATCTGTATATGCATGAAGTGTAAGATCGACATCTCTAGGATACCATAAACCAAAGTTCTGTGTTCCTTGAAGATATTCAAAACTCCTTTTGACTGCCTGAAGGTGTGTTTCCTTAGGATTTTCTTGGAATCTTCCAACTATTCCCACTGCATCCATGATGTCTGGTCAGGTACCTGTTCGATAAAGAATACTGCCAATCATGGATCTGTAATTTGGTTGATGTTTTGCTACTGATTCATCATTTGAGCTAAGACTGCATCTTGTTACCATTGGGGTACATACTAGTATAGAGTCTTCCATGCTGTACTTTTTTAGGATCTGTTTGAGATATTTGGTTTGTGAGAGAAAAATTCCATCTTTATTCTGTTGAACTTGTAGACCAAGAAAGTAGGTGAGCTCACCAAGAAAGGACATTTCAAAAAATTCTTGCTGCATTACTGAGGCATAGTTTTGACTCATGGATTCTTCATTACTACCAAAAATGATATCATCAACGTACACAACAATTATTAGCAATTTATCAGTGTCCATCTTTGTATATAGATTGCTATCTGCTGACCCATCTGAAAAAACTTGTTGGTGGAGATATTTGTCAAGATGGTAATACAATGCTCTTGGAGACTGTTTTAGACCATAGAGAGCTTTTCTGAGTTTGCATTCAAGTTTTGCATCATTTCCAAGAATGAATCCTTCTGGTTGTTCAATATGGTCTTCTTCTTCTAAGTCTCCATTAAGAAAGGAAGATTTTACATCCATTTGGGTATACTTTAAATTTCTTAAAACTAGAAAGAGCAAGAAACATTCTTATGGCTTCAAGTCTAGCAACAGGTGCAAAAGTTTCTTCAAAATCTATACCTTCTTGTTGATCATATCCTTTGCAAACAAGTCTAGCCTTGTTTCTAATAACTTCTCCATTTTCGTTCAACTTATTTTTGAATATCCATTTAGTTCCTATGATATTCTTATCATGAGGTTTAGGAACTAATTCCCAAGTATTATTCTTTTCAATTTGCTCAAGTTCATCATTCATGGCCTTGACCCAACATTCATCTTTGCATGATTCATTCACATTTTGAGCTTCAGTGGAAGATAGTAATGTTATATAGCTTGAAGTTTCAAAAATAGTTCTTGTTTGACACCTGGCCCTTTTTCCCCCAAAATTTGAGTTTCTCGATGATTTTTCTAAACATACCTAGGCAGAGTCTTTTCTTCTATCGGTATCTCTTCTTCTTGTGCTTCATTGGTTTCTTCTTCAGAATCAGTTTGATTTGATGTGGGAAAATGATCCTCATCTTCTTCATTGTCATGATCTTCGGTTTTAATCTATTTTGGAATTTTGCATGCTTCATCAACTACAACATCAATACTTTCAATAATTTTCCCAAGTCATTTGTTAGAACATTTATATCCTCTACTTTAGGAAGAGTAGCCAAGAATAATACCTTCATCTACTCTAGGTTCAAACTTACCAAGTTTTTCATCAGTCCTTTTGATGTAACATTTTCTTCCAAAAACTTTGAAGTACTTTACCGTAGGAGTTTTACCATACCAAAGTTCATGCGGAGTTTGAGTGTTGTTTACCCGAACATTTGCTTGGTCGAGAATAGTGATGGCGGCGAATGCAGCTTCACTCCAGAAGGTTGCAGGAGTTCTAGATTCATCTAGCATAGCACGAGCCATTTGTTGAATAGTTCTGTTCATCCTTTCTACCACTCCATTTTGCTGAGGAGTCCTTGTGGTGGAGAACTGCCTTTTTATTCCATGTTGTTCATAGAAGTCAAAGAATTCATCTGAGATAAATTCTCCTCCTCGATTAGATCTGAGGCATTTAATTTTGTGATCTGATTCATTTTCAACCAAAGCTTTGAAGGCTTTGAACTTTTCAAATGCTTCATCTTTATGCTTTAGAAGACCTATCCAACACATTCTGGAAAAATCATCAATGAACAATATAAAGTATTCTTCTCCACGAGGTGACTTTTTCCTTGATGGTCCACATAAATTAGTATGAACAAGTTCAAGAGGATTACTAGATGATCCTTCCTTTTTGATGAATTGAGATCTGGTTTTCTTACCAAATTGACATTATTTGCATATAGTATTTTCAGGAATTTTGTTATCTGGAAGATCTCGAATAGCCTGGAATCTGCATGCTTTTCTTATTTGAGAAAAGCTTAGATGTCCCAATCTTCTGTACCATAGCTAGTTTTCATTATTTTTTCTTAGATAACATTGTTGATGTCCTCCCTTGAGTATGTATAGGTTGTTTGGAGTTCTTGTACCTTTAATCATGGTTCCTCTTGTATCAGGCTCATAAACAACACATCCATTTGATCACACATTTGACTCACACTCAACGGGTTATGTTTTAAGCCATCAACATACATGAAATTTCCATCTTTAACTTTTTATTTCAAGAAAATAGAGCCTTTACCTTTTATGATAGGAGGATTTTCGTTTCCAAATGAGACACTCTTTCCTTTTCTAAGGAAATATATGAGTGTAGCTTTTATGTGTCACATGTCATGTGTTTTGAGCATCCACTATCAATGTACCACTAGTTTTCTTATCCTTCCGCATACAAGGCTATACCACATCTTTTTGTTTGTGGTTCTTTCTTTCTCCATATTTTGGGATTTAATGGAGTTTTCTGCTTTTGAGATATTTTCCGAAATTTTCTCTTGCATTCAGATTCTTCATGGCCAAAGTTATTACAGATTGAGTATTTTATTTCATTTTCAAGCAGAGAAAAGTTATTATAGGAACTTTTCTTGATCCCTATCACATTCCTTTGAGTTCGTGCTCCTCTAGTCATGATGGTTTTGTAAGCAACACATTGAGCAGCTTTGCGTCCAAAATTATGACATGAGAAACATTGACCGTTAAAGAAGTTCCAGTGATTATCGAACCTACTGTCTTGGTGATTGTAGTTTCTATTGATATTCATCTTTGAGGCAGATTGAGTACGATTTACCTGACGTTGGTTGTGTCTTCTATTCATCCTTGAAGTAAATTGAGCCTGATTTACCTGGTGATCTGCTTTATGCCTTTGCTGATGATTTTCAAACTGTTCACTGCTCTTTGCTGCATCAAGATAGCTTTTAGTGGAGGTTGACAGATTCTGTGATTGATATGATTCTTCAGTATATCCAAGACCTATATTTATCAGAGGAGAACACTGCACTTTGATAATTTCATTTAAGGTTTCTGATCCTTTAGAAAATCTAAGATTGAGAGCTTTTGTTTTCTCAAGATCCTTTCTTAGACCCACCATTTCACATTCTAGTTTTTCATTGTGTTTTTCTCTTTTTGCAAGTTGGTATGTCAAGGTATCTATAACCATATTCTTTTCTTCTAAACAGATTTTGAGTTTAGATATTTCTTCATAAAGGTCATCTTCATCTAAATCATCCAAAAAATCATCATCTTCATAAGCCATCAGAAGCCTATAGTCATTACTATTTTCATCTTCATCACTATTTGATAAACCATCGCTATCTTCATGAGTATAGTACCTCTTTTTACTTACACTTTGTTTTCTATTCCATTTTGTAGATTCCTTCCCTTTATCATATTTATCTTTATGAGGACATTTGGTAGCATAATGACCAACTCTACCACATGCAAAACATTTGAAAGGTAGTTTACCTCTGAATCTTCCAGAACCGCGTTGAAGGTTCTTGACGAATTTTTCTTCTTCTTCTTCTTCTTCTGAAATATGTCCTGATTGATTGAGCTCTTCTTTTCCTATTGTTGAAGCTTTAAATGTGACTTCTCTCATATCTGATGGAGCTCCTTTTCTCATCTCAAAGGCAATTAGGATTCCGTGAAGCTGTGTCATAGTATAGTCTGTAGATCCTTCCTTTCTTCTATGGCAGATACTTTTGATTCAAATTTAGCAGACAAGGATCTTAAAACTTTTTCAACTAAAGTAACTTACTTTATCTCTTCACCCAAATTCTTCATGCAATTAACAAACTCATCTATACATAAGAAGTAACTAGCTATAATTTCATCATTGTGCATCCTTAGAGTTTCATATTGAATTCTGAGAGTTTGCAGTTTAGCATGTTTTACCTGAGAGTCTCCTTCGTAGCTTAGAATGATTTTGTCCCATATTTCTTTGGCGGATTTGAGCTGCATAACTTTGACAAACTATGACTGTGACAAACTTCACAATAATGTATTGACAGCCTTGGCATTGGTTTCATATTACTTTTTACCTGAAGTATCTGTAGGAATTGTTGATGGAAATGTATATCCTCCTTCCATGATTTCCCAGACATCTGTTCCAAGTGATTGAAGATAGGTTGTGGTTCTTACCTTCCAATAAACAGAGTTGCTCCCATCAAAGATTGGAGGTCTAATGGATCCCCCGCTTTCATGATTACTCATGATGATGGATCTTCCTTCAAGCGATCAAGCTTATTCTGAAGGACCTGAATCTAATACCAATTGTTGAAAATAATACTAAGAGAGGGGGTGAATCAGTATTATTAGATCAATTAATTTATTTTTCAAAACTGATTTTTATATGCTACTTCAGTTCAGTGAACTAGCGTGTATACGCGATTGTACTTAATGCAACCAGTGTATATGCATATATTTTTTGATTTAACCAAATTATCATGTATTGAACTTTAATCAATATATCAAGAATTCATTAAACAATGCAATAAAAAGATATTAAAGCATCACAAATAAGCAGCACATATGAACGCCAAGATATAAGGTGGAAACCCAATGTGGGTAAAAACCACCTGCTGCAATCGTCTCTGTCTTCTTTTAATAAGAAAATTATGTTTACAAGTTTTGTAGTGGTGCAGTCTTATACTAGTACGCTGGCTTCTACCTACAGAAGGGTATAACCTTCTCTCGTTCTCTAGCTTCTACTGGAAGGGAGCTACAACTCCCAAGCTCTTGTACTAGCTGATATGTTTACTAGTACATAGGCGTCGACCTACAGAAGGCTACAACCTTCTCCTTTTTCTTCCAGGGACCACGTTTCATAAATTTTCAGACTGGATCCATCAACAACATCATATCAAATATATTTGCATCAAGCAATCACCTTTTGAACCAACTACAACCGAATCAATCAATCACTTTAACAACTCATCAATCTGATCATTTAGAATACTATCACTAGAATACAGTAACTAGAACACAAGCCAGAACCTAGAACACTGCAATAGCAAACAGAAGCAACTAAAATATATTTTATAAGGTATATGCTACTTCCATGTGTCGAACCTGCGTGCATACACACTTTCCTCAAAGCGAACCGGTGTACATATCTACAAATCAAATTTATGATGTATGCGTTGCTTTGATATGTAGAACGAGCGTGTATATGCTCCTTTTCTAAATTGAACCTGTGTACAGATCTGTAAATGATGATTTAAACATTACAACTATTCCAGACTTCATTCATACCCAGATCATCATATTTATAGAGTACAACATGTGTTAGTTATTCAGATACATGATCAAATCACATAAAGATAATTCACTTCAAGTCTTGAGATCATGTTGCATCATTAGATCTTATCTTTCATCAAATGCTAATGTTCCTCCTTGATTCAGATCCAGCAATGTACCATAACCCAATACCCTGCATACTAGATCTCACACTTCATCAGATATTCAATGCTTGTTTTTTGGCCTAATGATCTTCTCCTCCTTATATAGCTTTAGTCCTTTCTCAATACCATGGACCAAAACCACTTAGGACCAATACCTTGGATCAAATACCTAAGGTCAATACCTCGAACCGAATACCATGGACCAATACCATGTATCAAAATACCATGGACCAAAAACTTCAGACCAAAAACCTAGTTTCCTAAGGTATACGCGCTTTCCTTTCTGTGAAAGTGTGTATGTGTGTACATTATACGCTTCTTTTTTTCTATTAACCTATGTGTATACACAACTTGGTCAATGGTGAACCTGTGTATACCTCTCTTTCTTCATTCTATGAAGACTGATTTGTCATTCTTTACTGTTTACCTGCTATATTGTGATCTTTCATCTGAGTGAGTTTCCTTCTGAACTGATTCCATGAAGTTGCCCTGCATTTCATCACATTTGTAAACATTATTCTCATGCATTCTGTCACATCTGATATCTCTTCTATAGATACATCTAGTTACCATATACAAGTGAGTTGTTCTGCTATAAGTGGGTTTCCATCAAGTACAACACATACATCATAATACCAACATTTCTCACAAACTCTGAGGCCCACCATGCTATATGCTCTACATATGTCGATGCCTTCCTTCTAAAGCTCTTAAAATTGGTTAGATGCTCTACATATGTGGATGCCTTCCTACTAGACTGAAATAAGCCAATACTCTATGATCTACTCACTCATTCTCACAAACTTTGAGGCCCACCGTGCTAGATGCTATACATATGTCGATGCCTTCCTACTAAAGCTCTTCAAATTGGTTAGATGATCTACATATGTCGATGCCTTCCTACTAAATCTCTTAAAATTGGTTAGATGCTCTACATATGTCAATGACTTCCTACTAGACTAAAATAAGCCACACTCTGCGATCTACTCACTCTTTCTCACAAACTCTGAGGCCCACCGAGCTAGATGCTCTACATATGTCGATGAATTCCTACTAAAGCTCCTAAAATTGGTTAGATTCTCTACATATGTTGATGCCTTCCTACTAAAGCTCTTAAAATTGGTGAATGTGTTCAGATGTCGTTTGGATCATTGGAAGTCTAATGTGCATTAATGACATTTCAACCCCTAGATTTGTATGTGCCATATTCCATCATGTTGGTTCCATTTATAGGTGCATGTCAAGTTTTCGTTTTGGGTAGTTCTCCTATTTTATAGGAGCTACATTTTTGGAACATGTATGCCAAACATAGCTACATGGTATTGGTCCATGCATGTAATATACACAATAAATTATGTGCACTTTGAGGATGTGGTACTTTAGTTTACCACCCAAATTCACACAAATTTACGAAGTAACTGAACTAAATTGTTTTTGTTATTAACTATTTACTATTGATAGGCATGAAACTATAGATTTATGAAACCTAAATACACACAACCTTTCGATTCATCACGAATCCATAAATCACAAATGCTGCTAACATAAGCAGTTAGAGAGGAAACCTAAAAATTAATTCAGCAATGAAATAAACCATAAAAAATTAGTAATAATTCATATATACATTTAGGAATACTTATATATTTGGAATTGTTCAACAATTAGTTGCAGAAGAGGGAAGTAAGATCACAACCATATAACTAAAGATCAATCACAGTTTATATTTTACTCGATCACTCACTTCATCATTGACATTAGCACTATTTCACTTGATCACAAGATCCATTGTTAGTAAGATCTTTGTTTGACAATAGACCACACATAAGGGCATGCAGGCATATTGTCTTACTGTCCATAGGCATACCTCAAATATAATCTCTTCATGAGTATAATTGATGGCCTTTACTATATTGGAGCTAAGAATTTGCTAAATTGAAGATTAATTTTTGCAAAGGATAGTGAGTAATTTCACTACTTTTTTTTTATAAATCTTCCTCCCAGACCTATCCCTTAAATATAATCTCTTCATGAGAATAATTGATGGTCTTTACTATATTGGATCTAAGCATTTTCTAAATTGAATATTAATTTTTGCAAAGGATAGTGCGTAATTTCACTACCTTTCTTTTTATAATTCTCCCTCCCAAACCTATAGTTGTTCCTAGATGATAGGTATAGACAAAACAACATGATGCACTTCTTGTCTTCACATTATTGTTTGTCAAGTTTATGATTCGAACAAGACATGATATCTCTTTTGATGATACAAAAAAAAAAAAAAACTTAATACTTGGTGAATAATCTAAAGAAGTTCCTTGGTGGTGTTGTGCACAAACTTATGGACAAGAACAAGAAAGTGAAAGAGAGATGTAAAATTTGTTAGAACATAGATTTCTTGTTGATCACTAGATCCATAACTAATGATCCCATAGTGTTAGTAGATAAGAGTTCCCTCAAATAATGATCCTCATATGTCTTGGGTTATTTTTGTTTTATTCCACCTTCCAGGGCACTGACTTGTGATGTGGAAGAAATTTTGTGATGAAGGCTACTAAATTGACCCACTGACTTCATGGGGATCCAATTGATGTTCTTATGTCTAGCTTCTAATTTCTAGTCTTTAAGCACTCTCGCAATGGTATATATATCTATATATATATATATATATATATATATATATATATATATATATATATATATATATATATATATATATATATATATATATATATATATATATATATATATATATATATATATATATATATATATATATATATATATCTATATAAACAACTGATATTTCACTAGATAGACAATGGAGTTAGTAGTCTGAAGTTTTCTATCACATTTTTATTTTTAAAAGAAAGTCCTCTAGTTCTTCTCTCAGGGTTACTCTCAAGGTTCCTTGTTTCCCTTCACTTCCATCATTTACTTTGGCCATAATTTTTCTCAGTTGGGCTATTTCTATGGTTTCACTGTTGTAGTAATTGTTCGAAACATCTTTGTAATGTTTGCATTTCTTTGATATATGCTTCTCCATTTCACGTCCACTCCTCCACATACCATGCTTTTTTCTCTTTTCAAAACTGGCTTCTGGAAATCATCTTGCCAGTTCTCATCATGGAGTTGCTTCTCTCCCCTGAATCTCCTTTGTTGGATTTGCAACAGAGTAGGGAGAAAAAAATTGGTTTTGTTGGATTTGACTCACTACATGTTCTTCCTGCTTTAATACCAATTGATGGGTGCTAGAAAATGAAAAACCTCAACAAATACACACCAATCTCCTGTAGGTAGATAAGAAATAAAATTCACTACCCATCTCAGTGGATGGTGTCAATCACAATCAATGTACTTCGCTAAACAGAGGCCAAACAATTCCACATGATGATTTTATCATTAAAATTGTATTATAACATTCAAGTAAATTAGTGAAATAATAGTGATGCTACTCAATTACATTCACTCTATAGCAGAAATTGATCCTCGTACGTGAGATTAAGAAAGGATAAATAAGAAGAAATACTATGTTTCTCACAGAACAATGGGTTACACAATTTCTTGTTTAGGCAGAGATTCAATGCTAGTTCTCTTTCCAGGAGTTTACCCTTCTTACTGCTTGATGATTATTCCTTAATGATCTCCTTCATTTTCAGTGGAGTGATCTTCCTCAATTTCCCAGTGATATGCCTCAACTGATCTAAGGATCTTCCTTCCCAATGATTGTGCTCAATTGTAGTTGTGGAGAATACAAAAGCCCTCTATAGTAACATCATCAGACATGAGTACCAAATACACAACATTTCCATTCTCCAGCAGAGCTTTGGAAGCAATTGCCCCTTCCACCAAAGCTATAATTTGGCTCTTCTTTAGAGATATGCCAAGTGAATAACCAGCATCCAACTTCTGCTTTCCTAGCCTTGTATTTGCCATGGCAATGGTGTTGTTGGAATGACCACGGTATCTCTAAGTGGTTTTCCACCAGCTGTACAAAGAGGGCTCTAGGGTCTTACTGGCTTCCAAGGATTAAACAAAATATGCCATAATGGAATGCTAAGCAAGGCTGAATCTGCCATACCAAATCAGATGAACATCCATAATAGGACTACTGGTGAGTAGGGGACCATTTTGATAAGTTAAAATAAGGGGAATCTATTCAACCAATACGGAGGAACACAGATCAATCAGAAGAAGCAGACATATAACAAACTTAACCCCTCCCATTCCCAAAATCAGAGTAACCCTATAAACCCTAGTGTTGCTAGGTTTTTCCTGACAGACAAGAAACACCTAAATTTTTTTCTCCCTCCTTTGTTGGATTTGCCTCACTGCAGGTTCTTCCTACTTTAATACTAATCAATGGGTGCTAGAAAATGCAAAGCCTACACAAATGCATACTACTATTCTGTAGGTAAATAAGAAATAAAATTTACTACCCATCTCAATAGATGGTGTCAATCACAATCAATGTACATCACTAAACATAAGCCAACCATTTCCACATGAGGATTTTATCACTGAACTTGTATTATAACATTCAAGTAAATCATTGAAATAAAAATGATTCTACTCCATTACATTCACTCTGTAGCAGAAATTGATCCTTGTGCATGGAATTAAGAAAGGATGAATAAAAAGAAATAATTTATTTCTCATACAAAAATGGGTTGCATGGTTTCTTGCTTAGGCATAGATTCCATGCTAGTTATCTTTCTAGGAATTTACCCTTCTTGTTGCTCAGTGATTATTCCTTAACAATCTCCTTCATTTTTCAGTGGAGTGATCTTCCTCAATTTCCCAGTGATATGCCTCAACTGCTCCAAGGATCTATTTCCCAATTATTATGCTCAATTTCATTTGTGGAAGACGTTGCCTTCTTCTCGAGAATTTGTTGCTTCTCTTAATTTGTTTTTGTCAATGAATTCTTCCACTTTAGCCTATTGATTTTTGCTCTATGTTAAAATTTATTTCTCAATGCTCTCCTCCTTTGCAATGAATGCCTTAATTATTGTTGGAGTTGATTTATGTTTCATCATCTAGCAAGATTTTTTTGGAAATAGAAAGATTTTTGATGCCATGCCATCGCACCCTATTGTATTTCTATTAATTCGATATCCCTTTGTTTTTGTTTTATTTATCCAGTAGCAACAATCCATCATCTCAACTCCTCTTGTTTTTTTTGTGGTCCAGTGTAATGGGCGAATAAAATAAGTACACTGTATCTTGCCTTTCCTACCAGCTATTATTAGAAATTTCATGTTTTAAAGTGGGAGTTGGTGAAGCTAAGTGTTAGCACCTAAATATGCGTTAGGCTGAAGGAAGGCAAAATTTAGGGTAACCACAAATCACGCTCAGTCTAGTAGCTACCCCTACCAGAACAGGAGAGGGCTCTTTCTAAGTCACGCTCAGCGAATAAGTAAACGGAATGGTCTGAGATGACTAACAACGAAATATTGATCTTAGGCTAGTAAGTAAATATGGATACAAGAAGAATTTTTTTATGAATGACTGAATTTCTAGGATGGTATGGGACCAATGGACAGCAATGAGCAGAGAATTTAATACAAAGGCACAGATTACTTCGTGAGGCAAGACAGGCAGAAAGTCTAGAAATTTAGTTTGAAATAACGTGGAATGGAGGAATTTCTTAGGAGGGTGAAAAGGGCATAAGAAAATGAATCCTTTTCAACAGAAGAAGAACACTGAACATGAAATTTTCCCACGGGAAGAGAAATAAAAATGAATTCTACCTTATCTAACTTAGAAGATTTCACTGGAAATGAATATGAAATGAACTGTGAAACATTACGAAATGCATATGAAACATAAGAAACACATTTTCTACACTCACAACCACATGAATCTCATGAAACAGAGCTGCTTCCTTTCATTAATCCTCTATCAAAATATATAATAAAGAACTGAGTTTCTTTCCCACAGTCTCCCAGAAATTACAAGCCAACCAACCCTTTGCAAATAGTTTGCATACAATATATAGAATGTGCCATGAAGAGATAGAATGCCCAATGGTTGGGGAGTTACTCGAATCATTACAAAATGGAGGTGGAAAGCCAACCATTAGCTACAGGTGCAACATTACAAACATGACAAATGTCTTGGGTGACTGTTTGTCTTCCTTCGCCACTTGGATAGAAGCCAATCTGGAGTGAAAATACTTTAAATGCTAGCTTAGGTGCCGAAAAAGTGAAATGTAGATGAGCAGGCCCACTTGGAGAAGTCGTGAATCGAAATTTCGTGAAACGGGCGCGATTTTGGCCTTTTTCTCTATATGCGTCGCGCCCAATTCTATATGCACCACGCCACTTTGGAGCCTATTTTGAGGCACTCTCAAGAGCTCAAAATGTGCCCAAGTGTGCTTGTTGGAAATCCTAGCCTGTCTACTTTCCAACCCAAGTGGAATTTCTGAATTTGGTGCTCATTTGCCCCTCCAAATATTCATTCTCCCAAGACTGCTTCCTGTGTGTCAAAATAGGGGCAAAGAGGTCATTTTTTGAGTTTTTTTGACCTCCTGGAGACTCAAATCATGTCCAAATTTCTTTTCCAAGCACCAGTATTCGTGATTTTGCATGATAAATCAAAAAATGCAAACCATTTGTTATTTGGAGCTCCCAATCCTAAGCGCCACGCCAGTGGCGCATCGCACAGGGAGAAAAAACCTGTGTTGTGACCAAAAATTTGTTATGTGACAAAAATTGCCCCAAATTTTTGAAATTTGGGCTGGAGGTTCTCTATGAAGGGCTATGTTGGGCCAAAGAGGCTTCAGCCAATATCTGAAGTCGATCGAGCTCCCTTTGCCTCTTTTTCTTCTTGATTGCCTTCCTCAATTTCGCCTTCAAATTCCTGATTCGAGCCTTGCATACTTTGTTTCGCGCCATGTAGTGGAAAGCCATGTGTCTCAGCAGTGCATAGTCCTTTTCGGCCTTTTCCAACAACCTCTCCAAGTGCATGTTAACTCTCTCGAGGTTGGCCTCCCGATCCTCATTAATCTCTTGCTCCAATGACGTGAGCTCAACTACTCTCCTTTATGCAGCTTGGCGATGCTCGCTAATGTTTTGTAGCTCCATGATCACTTGATAGTCCTCCAACTATTTGTTCCTCTGCTCCAAATATTTCATGTTCCACTTAGCCCTCTCCAAGTCAAGGGATAAGGCTTTGATCCCTGATTGCTGCTCCTGGATGATCTCTTTGAGCTGTGCACTTGTTGGTTTTGTATCTGTATCATCATCATGAAGGAGAATGAATTCGGTCTCTTGTTCACTTGATGGCTCACCTGAAGGCCCCTCATCATGCATTGGCTCCTTACATCTGTCCTGTACCTGTAGTTTTGATGTCGGAAGCGAGGCCCGTTCCACCCCGGGTGGAGATAACACTCGCTTTGATGTTGCAAACAAATGCCTACTGCCTCTTTGATAGGTGATGAATACTGGCATAGTAGTGGTCTCATGTCGCTCATACGGACGAGAAGGTTCACCCTCTTGCTTAACCTCTGATAATACCTGTGAAGTGCTGAAGAAGTCATGGGAGATGAAGTCCTCCCAAGCAATGCCCTGCAATCCTAGCTGATGATCCACCAAAATATTAATAAGAGCAAAGTGATAAACACTGTTAAGTTGCTGCTGAGGGGTCTCGTGCTGCATGAAGGTGTTCATCCTCTCTATGTTCTTGCAAATGAAAAATGGGATGTTCATGATCCGTACCCTGGTAAAGTGCATGAGCAACCTGATGTGATAGACATATAGACGAGAGAACCTCCCCTCACAGCTGAAATACTTCATGATCAACCTCATGAGTGGAGCATATTCATCTCTCAAATATCTAAATGGAAAGACTCTTGTGGGATGCCTCAAGAAACTGGCCTTAATGTAAGGCTCATAATGCTATCGATCAACTTTCTTTTTCCTTTGCCATGGTTCTCCAACATTCGGTATACCGGTTTCTAATGAGACAGTTTCGGGTGTCAGTGTGAAGGTGACCTCGACCAAGATAGAGTGATCTCCATGTAGGTGAAGCACAAAAAGACGGGCCAACTCATGATGAACTCTAACATTAGCGTCCCTTTGACAAAATTCAAAACATGCTAGATGCTGGAAACATGACATGGAAAGAGGGCATGCTTGTAATTCAGTGAGGGTAGTGGGCTCATCCCTAACATGTTTGCCACTCTTATGATGTCTCCTGGGAGCCTGCTCTTCCGAGGATGAGTCACTTTGTGCCTCCATCTCATACTCTGATGATTGTTGTGATGCCATGACTGTTGTTTGTACTGTATTCAGGCTACCCTTTGATGATGGTGTGAAGTTGGGTGCTTTTGTGATATCTGCCACCAAGGGGAACAATGAAACAAAAGGGAGTATTAGGAGGGGAGTAATGTGATGGGAATAGGGGTTATGGGGATAAGTTTGTTTAGGGATATGTAGGGGGTTTGGGTATTTGATAGAGTAGGTTTTTGGGGTGTTATGTTGACAAATAAGAGGAGGGGAAAGAGAATAGGGTTTGGTAGTGTTTTAGGTTAGGGATAATAGGAAAAATGAGAAAGGGAGGATAGGGAAAAATGGTGGGTGAAAATGGAACCTTGGCCTCAATACCACAATTATGCAACCCTAGCAACAACGGCCTTTGGTGTTTTCTTATGGTCGATTTTATGAGTTTTTTTGCATTCAAACATAGTCATAAACCACCATATCATTTAGAAGCTTTGATGAACAAGTCATGTCATAGAGCCTACCTGTCAATTTGAGGGGCTTCACAAAAAATTTGAGGAAATTTGGCACGCTTTTGGCCCTCTGTGGGTGTGTGCCGCGCAAAAAACCCAGTGCGCCGCGCCCATTATATGTGTCTTGCCCGTTGAAAAAATGCACTGAGGGATGGTTCTGTGTGCGCCGCGCCCTCTGTGTGCACTGCGCCCCTGTGTATATGCGCCGCCCCCTGAAAACTGCCTCCAACCTTGCTCCAAACATGCACGATGCACCCTCAAACACTTTGCAATGTTTCCCTATGCACTTGATTTGCACAATGGCTTTGATTTTGGTGGAAACTTGTATATAAAGACTTGGAAGTCATGGGTTAAATTTTTGCTTCTTCAAAATCCCATTTTTCTAATTTTACGTTTTGACACTTTTTCACTGATTTAAAGCAACACTGATTTTCACTTTCCCTTTGAAATTTTAGCTCAAATGATGAAATTTTTGGCACTCTTTGCAGGGATTGCATGATAGGATATTTGGCCACGGAAACCATGCCTGCATCTGAAGAAATCAACTGATGATTTTTTTGGAAATCTTATCACCAATGACACTGTTTGTCTTTTCTTCAAAACAGAGTTTTGGAGAACAATCAATGTTTATCAATATGACGATGAAACTCTCTAAATCATTACTTTGTAAGGGCCTCACACTGGCCTGCATGGCTTTACTGGACATATTTAAAGACCAAATTGATTAATCCCTAGACCTAATGATCGAAAATGACTTTTGTCCATTAAAGGACCAGACCTTGACTGTCATGGACTTTGGTGATCAATTGACAAAAGACCTAAGCCAATAGGAGCCAGACATTAGGGGAAATGACTGGCATGAACTTTTCTGTCAGATTATTGCATGCTCCTAGCAGAATGCAACTGGGTAAATGGAGCGGGACTCCTAAAAATGAAATGCATAAAGAGTTTTGATCTCTGATGGAGGACTTACTAGAGCGACTCTAACATTGGCTCCAATGGGGGATGGTAGCTTCTTGGAGGTGCCAAGAATAGCAGATCTCTGGAAGAGCTAGACAGTGCCTTCATCCATTGGACTGTGGAGTTATTATTTCGAAAAACAACACAAGATTTTGACACATTTATTGACTGGAACTTGACTTAAACCGACATTAATTACGAAACCAACATGATTGAAAAAACTGACTCAATGCGAAAGGAAATGACTCATGACTGACTTAACTAAAACAAGAACTGACAAAAATTATTCAATGGCAGCAGTCCATCTAGATCTGAGGGTTCCAAATCATGATGACAGCCACCTACATACTAATTCAATATGTACAATCATGTGTAATGTGTCTTCCAATGTAACCAATCAAGCAGATCCCTTGCTGACTGATTCCCCTGATCAGATCTCCTGGTCAACAGCAGATACTTGTAACTGGGCATCCAAAAAGCTAATTGACCATGATCTCCTTCATCACTGAAAACTGTAATAATCACCTTCACTGCTGTCTGCAACAGATTTGCCATTGGATCCTAAAAAACATGAAGATTTACCTCTTGATGAGTAAACAAGATGTCTTTTTATTTTGATTCTGATCTTCCTTCATAATGTACTTCAGAAAAAGTATGGTCTTGGTCCTCAAAAATTTTTGAACAAGTGGATGAGCAGATTTCCTCTTTGGACAACATTTCAAAAAATGAGACATATGAGTAAGAATCTAAAAGAGAATCTCGAATGATTTGATCTTCTGAAGTCTGAATATATGGTAGGTCATCTTCATACGATACGACAACTAGATTCTCATTACATTCATCAATCATGAGAAAAGAAACTTCAGATGTTTCATGAAACTCAAGCATGACATTTCTATCATCTACCAACAATTCATCAGAGAAACATTTTCAATTGCTTGAGCAAAGATCTCATCTTGCTGTTCATGAGCTTACTGGATTACCTCTTCATGAAGACTATGTTCTGATGACATGAGAACATTTGGATCCAAAACTCTGTCTTCTTCATCCCAGATGATTACAGCAGCAGAGTTCTCTTTCATGGGACTTAGTACAAGGTTTTCTTGGTCATCACAATCTGAATCTACATCTGAAATGGCTATCTTAACATTATCACATTCTGAATTTGAAACTGGACTTCCTTGCATGCTGTCTTCTTCTATGGACAGATCTGAACCGACACTTTTTCTTTTATCACTGTCAGCCATATGGAACTCTTCAACCTACTGATCTATTTCATGTAATTCATGTTGACTGTCAAGATGCAAAATTCCTTCATTTTCCACCGTACAAAGATCTTGATTTTGCGGCAACGTTTCCTGAGCATCTTGCTGGGACCCCTCTAGTTTCTCTTCATGTTGCTGAAATGGATTCTTGTACAAGGCTTCCATGATCTCATCATCCATAAAATTATCATCCTCATAGTATTTTTCAAGGCTTTCAATAAAAGTAGGAGCATGTTTGCAACAGTCATGAACTAGATTTAATGATGGATAAGATTCTTGATATCTTTCAATGAACAGGGCATGAAAATCCTTTAAATAGTAAATACAAGCAAGCGGAAAACTTTCATACCAAGATTGGGCTTCACCTTCCAGAGTGTCCAGGAATATCTTCATCAAGCAATCTTCAGGAAAATCAACCTTCAACTTGCGAATATGCATGTGGAATCAAACTAGATGTAAAGCAGCGTCCTTCTTACCATCATCTTTAAACGTAGGCAGATTCCTCGACCAATCTACCTTCAGAATTTTATTTGGAAAACCTAGGATGTGATCTTGGCACATGGGAGCGTATCTTCTTGCAACCCGCTCCATTTTGAAAATATCAAAGCTACTGATCTCTCTGCAATGGAGTCACCATGAAGGATTGATTGCTAGATTCTTCAGTGAATGGAGTCGCCAGGTGAATGATTTCATCCTTCTTATGTCTGATCGCTGTTCACCATCAACAATCAGCTATGAACTTGAGATATGTACTGGGGCATGACAATCGTCAATCAAACCATTTTCCTTCCTTAGGCTGAAGGAAGGAAAAATTTAGGGTAACCACAAACCACGCTCAGTCTGGTAGCTAGCCCTACCAAAACAGGAGAGGGCTCTCTCCGAGTCACGCTCAGTGAATAAGTAAACGAAATGGTCTGAGATGACTAACAACGAAATATTGATCTTAGGATAGTAAGTAAATATGGATACAAGAAGCAATTTTTTATGAATGACTGAGTTTCTAGGATGGTATGGGACCAACAGACAGCAATGAGCAGAGAATTTAATACAAAGGCACAGATTACTTCGTGAGGCAAGACAGGCGGAAATTTTAGCAATTTAGTTTGAAATAACGCAGAATGGAGGAATTGTTTAGGAGGGTGAAAAGGGAATAAGTACATGAATCCTTTTCAACAGAAGAAGAACACTGAACATGAAATTTTCCCACAGGCAGAGCAATAAAAATGAATTCTACCTTATCTAACTTAGAAAATTTCACTGGAAATGAATATGAAACGAACTGTGAAACATTATGAAATGCATATGAAACATAAGAAACACGTTTTCTACGCTCACAACCACATGAATTTCATGAAACAGAGCCACTGCCTTTCATTAATCCTCTGTCAAAATATACAATAAAGAACTGAGTTTCTTTCCCACAGTCTCCTAGAAATTACAAGCCAACCAACCCTTTGCAAATAGTTTGCATACAATATATAGAATGTGCCATGAAGAGATAGAACACCCAAGGGTGGGGGAGTTACTCAAATCATTACAAAATGGAGGTGGAAATCCAACCATTAGCTACAGGTACAGCGTTACAAACATGACAAATGGCTTGGGTGACTGTTTTTCTTCCTTCGCCACTTGGATAGAAGCCAATCTAGAATGAAAATACTTTAAATGCCACCTTAGGTGCCGAAAAAGTGAAATGTAGATGAGCGGGCCCACTTGGAGAAGTCGTGAATCGAAATTTCGTGAAACGGGTGCGATTTTGGCCTTTTTCTCTATATGCGTCGCGCCCAATTCTATATGTGCCGTGCCACTTTGGATCCTATTTTGAGGCACTTTCAGGAGTTCAAAATGTGCCCAAGTGTGCTTATTGGAAAGCCTGGCCTGACTACTTTCCAACCCAAGTGGAATTTCTGAATTTGGTGTTCATTTTCCCCTACAAATCTTCATTCTCCCAAGACTACTTCCTGTGTGTCAAAATAGGGGCAGAGAGGTCATTTTTTGAGTGTTTTTGACCTCCTAGAGACTCAAATCATGTCCAAATTTCTTGTCCAAGCACCAATAGTCGTGATTCTGCATGATGAATCCAAAAATGCAAACCATTTGTGATTTGGAGCTCCCAATCCTAAGCGCCATGCCACAGGGAGAAAAAGCCTGTGTTGTGACCAAAAATTTGCCATGTGACCAAAATTGCCCCAAATTTCTTGAAATTTGGGCTGGAGGTTCTCTATGAAGTGATATGTTGGGCCAAAGAGGCTTTGGCCAATATCTGAAGTCGATCGAGCTCCCTTTGCCTCTTTTTCTTCTTGATTGCCTTCCTTAATTTATCCTTCAAATTCTTGATTCGAGCCTTGCATACTTTGTTTCACGCCATGTAGTGGAAAGCCATGTGTCTCAGCAGTGCATGATCCTTGTCAGCCTCTCCAAGTGCATGTTAACTCTCTCGAGGTTGGCCTCCCGATCCTCATTAATCTCTTGCTCCAATGACGTGAGCTCAACTCTTCTCCTTTGTGCAGCTTGGCGATGCTCACGAATGTTTTGTAGCTCCATGATCGCTTGCTGATCCTCCAGCTGTTTGTTCCTCTGCTCTAGATATTTCATGTTCCACTTAGCCCTATCCAAGTCAAGGGATAAGGCTTCGATCTTTGGTTGCTGCTCCTGGATGATCTCTTTGAGCTGTGCACTTGTTGGTTCTGTATCTGTATCATCATCATGAAGGAGAATGAATTCGGTCTCTCATTCACCTGATGGCTCACCTAAAGGCCCCTCATCATGCATTGGCTCCTTACCTCTGTCCTGTAACTGTAGTGCTGATGTTGGAAGCGAGGCCCCTTCCACCCTGGGTGGAGATAACACTCACTTTTCTACAGCAAACAAATGCCTATTGCCTCTCTGATAGGTGATGAATACTGGCATAGTAGTGGTCTCATGTCGTTCATACCGACGAGAAGGTTCACCCTCTTTCTTAACCTCTGATAATACCTATGAAGTGCTGAAGAAGTCACGGGAGATGAAGTCCTCCCAAGTAATGGCCTGCAATCCTAGCTGATGATCCACCAAAATCTTAATAAGAGCAAAGTGATAAACACTGTTAAGTTGCTGCTGAGGGGTCTTGTGCTACATGAAGGTGTTCATCCTCTCTATGTTCCTGTAAATGAAAAATGGGATTGTCATCATCTGTACCCTAGTAAAGTGCATGAGCAACCTGATGCGATAGGCATATAGATGAGAGAACCTCCCCTCACAGCTGAAATACTTCATGATCAACCTCATGAGTGGAGCATATTCATCTCTCAAATATCTGAATGGAAAGAATCTTGCGATATGCCTCAAGCAACTGGCCTTAATGTAAGGCTCATAATGCTGCCGATCAACTTTTTGTTTCTTGCGCCATGGTCCTCCAACATTCGGTATACCGGTTGCTAATGAGACAGTTTTGGGTGTCAGTGTGAAGGTGACCCCGGCCAAGATAGAGTGATCTTCATGTAGGTGAAGCACAAAAAGACGGGCCAACGCATGATGAACTCTAACATTAGCCACCCTTTGAATAAATTCAAAACATGTTAGATGTTGGAAACATGACATGGCAAGAGCGCATGCTTGTAATTCAGTGAGGGTAGTGGGCTCATCCCTAACATGTTTGCCACTCTTGTGATGTCTCCTAGGAGCCTGCTCTTCCGAGGATGAGTCACTTTGTGTCTCCATATCATACTCTGATGAATGTTGTGATGCCATGACTACTATGTGTACTGTATTTAGGCTGCCCTTTGATGATGGTGTGAAGCTGGGTGCTTTTGTGATATATGCCACCAAGGGGAACAATGAAACAAAAGGGAGTATTAGGAGGGGAGTAATGTGATGGGAATAGGGGTTATGGGGAGAAGTTTGTTTAGGGATATGTAGGGGGTTTGGGTATTTGATAGGGTAGGTTTTTGGGGTGTTATGTTGACAAATAAGAGGAGGGGAAAGAGAATAGGGTTTGGTAGTGTTTTAGGGTAGGGATAATAGGAAAAATTAGAAAGGGAGGATAGGGAAAAATGGTAGGTGAGGGAAAAATGGTGGGTGAAAATGGAACCTTGGCCTCAATACCACAATTATGCAACCCTAGCAACAATGGCCTTTGGTGTTTTCTTGTGGTTGATTTTATGAGTTTTGTTGCATTCAAACATAGCCATAAACCACCATATCATTTACAAACTTTGATGAATAAGTCATGTCATAGAGCCTACCTGTCAATTTGAGGGGCTTCACAAAAAATTTGAGGAAATTTGGCATGTTTTGGCCCTCTGCGGGTGTGCGCCACGCGCAAAACCCAGTGTGCCGTGCCCGTTATATGTGTCGCACCCATTGAAAAAATGCACTGAGGGATGGCTCTGTGTGCGCCGCGCCCCTGTGTATATGCACCGCACCCTGAAAACTGCCTCCAACCTTGCTCCAAACATGCACGATGCACCCTCAAACACTTTGCAATGTTTCCCTATGCACTTGATTTGCACAATGGCTTTGATTTTAGTGGAAACTTGTATATAAAGACTCGGAAGTCATGGGTTAAATTTTTGCTTCTTAAAAAACCCATTTTTTTAATGTTATGTTTTGACACTTTTTCACTGATTTGAAGCAACACTGATTTTCACTTTCCCTTTGAAATTTTAGCTCAAATGATGAAATTTTCAGCACTCTTTGCAGGGATTGCATGACAGGACATTTGGCCATGGAAACCATGCCTGCATCTGAAGAAATCAATTGACGATTTTTTTGGAAATCTTATCACCAATGACACTGTTTGACTTTTCTTCAAAACAGAGTTTTGGAGAACAGTCGAAGTTTATCAATATGACGATGAAACTCTCTGAATCATTACTTTGTAAGGGCCTCACTCTGGCCTGCATGGCTTTACTAGACATATTTAAAGACCAAATTTATTAATCCCTAGACCTAATGTTCGAAAATGACTTTTGTCCATTAAAGGACCAGACCTTGACTGTCATGGACTTTGGTGATCAATTGACAAAAGACCTAAGCTAGCAGGAGCCAGACATGAGGGGAAATGACTAGCATGACCTTTTCCTTTAGATTATTACATGCTCCTAGCGGAATGCAGCTGGTTAAATGGAGCGGGACTCCTAAAAGTGAAATGCATAAAGAGTTTTGATCTCTGACAGAGGACTGACCAGACCGACTCTAACACTAAGAGTGCTTTCCTATGGGCTCATATAAGTCTCACAAGCACAAATTGATGATTAAACCTGAACAAGACGTTGGAATTTAAACACGTTTTTGGTGATGCAAGAACACTAATTGACTAGGGATGCTCCTGCATCACTCATTCTAATGTCCAACAGATAGCCTTTGTTTGAAGATATCTGTTGAAGTTACAATTTATTTATCATGTGGCACCATTTGGTGCAGTTATAACAGATTGAGTAGACAAGTAGATGAATAGATTCAATAGAGAATTGGATCCTAGCCTAAGATTCCAATGGTAGTTTTCTTGATTTCAATGATAGGAATTGGATTTGCAACATGCCCCTGATGTTTGTAACTTCTTTCAACTTTTCCATTTGACAATATGTTTATTCCCTTGTTTGAATGCTAGAATTTAGTTATTTTCCCGATAACTATTTGGAGTAGTTTATGTTCTATTTGCAGCAATAATATTTATTTATCAGGGTTCTTTGAATTTATAGGTTCATGTTAAAAGACATATAAATTTGAGTTCCTCTAGGTATACTTCATTTTATTTCATCCTTTTATTCTATCAATCCTTGCGTTTGTTGGTGATTTACAATTTGGTGATATAAGTTTCTAGCTGCAACACCTTGTTGGATTTCTTAAATATATTTACTTGCCTTTATCTTACTATCTATCCTGCGAAGCATGATTATTTATTTGCGTACATAGGGTTGAAATTTAAGCAGTTGGTTCTGCATTTGAAGGATGATTTTCTTATATGATTTGGTTTTGTTTGGTAGGTATATCAACCTTAAGAATAAGAAGTAATGGGATTTCTTGTTCCCTATTTATAGTTTGATTAGATTGTAATGAGGCTGGTGATGGTGATATTTTATTATTGTGTGATTGCTATGATTCAACATATCATACAGATTGTGTTGGCCCTGGATGGGCTATCCCTGAAGGAGATTGGTATTGTCAAGGCTATCGACCATCTATGCCGGGATAGTCCAGCACACATGATGAAGATGTTGAGGATTTTGTGCTTGATTTTGATAATGGTGATGAAGCTTAGGAATCAAAGGATTTGTGGAACATGCTCCAGTTGGGATATTTGTAGAAAGAATAAAATTAGAGCTCAATTTATCACCACCTTCTTCTTCTGCTCCTCTTGTAGAGATAAGGCCAACTAATGTAAGAACAATTCACAGAAGGATTTTGTGATGAAGCACTCCAAATCCATCTCCTAGATTGCCAAATGCAGCAAGGGCTTCACTTAGGTAAACTGAAGTATTTGGGACTACATTCCAAGTATCCATTTTACAGACCAAAACTTTCTCAGGTCATCATGTACTTCAGGAGCATGTTAGGATTTACATGAAAATTGTTCTATGCCAGGAAAAGGCTTTTAGCAGTTTTCACCTAGCTCTTCCCTTGACAGATTTGGGTCTAGATATGGGACTGATGCAAGTGTACAACCCACACCCAATAGCAGGTCGTTTCTCTTTTCGTGAATCATCTCAGAGATGTAATTTAGCCTCTATTTTAGAGATGGGAAATTATACAGTTAAATCTGACGTTGATCAGGCATCGGAAATGATGGAACGTACTCTAACATCAAGAGAAGATAATATAGGTCCGGCTAATTCTCATAAATATGGAAGACATTGGCAAGGATCATCTTCTAGTCATAAAAAAATTATTTATAAGAATTGATGGGCAACGCAAGGTCAAGTGTTGTGAACAGAAGCATCTTTTTCTCATGTATGATCAAGAACTAGCTATAGTCAAGATAGACACATTCTTGAAACTACTAACTATTTGGAAAATACAAAAAGGATAATAAAGGAGATCTCATGTAGGGATGTTGGAAATAATAGGTTGCCAGCACATAGTGTTTATAATGAGATATTGGGTATAATATTATCTTAAAGAAGTAATAGTTTACTTCATCAACTAAACAATGGCACTTGATTTAGTAAACCTCATTAAAATGGATTCTTCAAAGTTGAAGGTGCAAAGGAGAAGGTGATATCCATAGTAAAATCTCACATGAAGCACACACTCACAAGAGAACATAGGTAAAATCATCTGCATTTTTCCTTCTTTTATGGTTTGTCTCTATAGAGTTGATTTTACTGGGTATACACTATATGCATCTCAAAATTTCTCTTTAGGAAATCCTATTTTTATTCTTTCCAAGAAAAAATCTCTGGGGAATCCCAATGGATGTTTCCCCACATTCATGGATGGCATCCCTGGTAAACCCATTGGCATTGACTAGTGCACCTCACCCAAGGGATTTCAAACAAGGCACTTGCCAGCACAAAACTAGTCAAATACCGAGTAACATTAATTACATTTGGTTGGCTAACCCCTTGGGCTCAATATATCATAAACAACTACACTATTTTCCATATTAACATATTGATCCTATTTAACATTTTGTTAAAATAACCATAACAATCCAAGCATGTTCCTATTTTTATTTTGGTGTTTAATTCCTTTTTTGGTGTGGTGACAACTTTATATGAGTGTATAGATGTTTATTTTTGTCAGAGCATATGTTGAAAAGTAGATTCTCTCTTACATTCTACCTTTTCTTTTATGTATTGATGGAGTTCAGTTTCAATAGTTGTGACC
This sequence comes from Pinus tabuliformis, assembly GCA_031772625.1. Lineage (NCBI taxonomy): Eukaryota > Viridiplantae > Streptophyta > Pinopsida > Pinales > Pinaceae > Pinus > Pinus tabuliformis. The sequence goes on from CM062809.1 coordinate 1,009,689,592, forward strand.
AAAGAACTGTGTCAGGCATGTATACAAGGATGCTTGTATCACTATTTATAAACTAAATATTGTCTGTAAACAAGCAAAGTATATCCTTAATTCTACATGTTTGAATCTCAGGGAACTTCCAATCCTAATAAATGAGGTGAAATTTAAGTGTTTACAGAATCAAAATCTCATGTTTTGTGAATTCACTCATATATGGTCCTGGAAAACCGAAGTGAAATTTAATTATTTCCAAATCTTAAGTTTTGTGAATTCCCTTAGATTTGGTACTAGAATATTTTGAGCAAATGGGAAGAATTTCTTTTAGTTGCATACAAATTTTCCAAAAATAATACTAAATTTCTCCCTGGCTAAAATTCTCCATGAAATGGCTTTGGGATTGAAAATTTTGTAAATATTTTTAGGGAAACAACCCAAAATACTTTTTCTAGATTAGAGTTTTATAACACTAAGTACTAAAACAATCTTCTATTTTCGGCTGCAAATGTCTGATAGAGTCTTCCCATAAACTGATCAGAAAATTAGGTAGATGAGCTGGACAGACTAAATAATTTTGAATGAATAATCACTTAACATAAATGATATATTAGGTTGCATAAATGTATAACCTAGAAGCATGAACTGAAGAATAAATATCAACAAGATTGACATATTCTTAATTGAGTTGAATGAGGCTAGAAATAACTTTGACTAGAGGGTGTTGAAAATGGCATAATTTTGTTATGGTTGGATAGATTTAGAACTAAAAATCAACAATATTTTTTCTTTCATAACATGGGAAGATTTTTGTATCTCAAGTCTCAAACTTATTGAATAGTATGATTTACGCCTTGCAATGTTGAGATATGTCATGATACCACTTGCTAGTAACCTAAACACTTTGGATGAAAATTTAGTTGTGAATTTTACTTGCAAAAGATATAAGTGAAAATATAGATTAATTGTCCCTTGCGTAGAATTTCCTTGAAATTCTGCTATTGCTTGAATGAATAAATTTGAAACTAATTGTTGCACGAAGACAAAAAATATCTCTACCAATTTGTAGTGGAATAGAACAGAAATAAAACACAATCACACTATAGCAAAAAAAAACAAAATTTTGTAGGGAACCCAATTGGGAAAATCCTCTTCTAGCTATAGAAATTTAAAATACTATCCATATTAGACTTTGAGACACCTTCTTCAAGACTAGGTTCATCGATGCTTATTGCTTTCCATATTCATTTTCATAATCATTAGGGTTGTTGTCCGTCAAATAAGAGTAGATAGAAAGTGTCTCTTTGATTTCAGAAAGTAGATGAGGATCAACTTCATCCAAGAATCCCCTAGAAGGCTCATTAATAGTAAGAAGAAAGGTCCTTATTTATTTTATTTCATCACATGCAGCCATCATAATCACTGATTTGTCTTCATTTCTTTCAAAGTCATTTTCAATGTTAGATGCAAAAGGTAATTTAGTATGATATATTCCTTAGGTAACCAACCTTAGACATATTGTTGGTTAATTTATGTTGTTTGAAGTTTATTGAGTTTGAGTTTTATCATGAAACTACTAGAAGTGTACTAGCATGGGTGAGTTGATTATCTTGATAACAATGTTATGGTTTGATCTAGTCCTTGAAAGGAACTTATAGTTGATGGTCAAAATTTCACATTCCTTTCATTTTTTTATCTTCACATATAAAAAATATCTTTATGTTATAGCCTCTAGCTAGATATATACGGTAATTCCACTCAGAAGTTGGATGCCATCATTTTGGAGCTTGAGCTTACTCAACTTACCTTTGTTTGAGTTGAAAATGTCATTAGATCTCATTATATCATCTATTTCAAAGCATGAATCCAATTTACCTTTGTTTTAGTTAAAAATGTAATTAGATCTTGTTGTATCATCTTTTGTAGAGAATGAATCCAATTTCTCATAGTCCATTTTCTTGAGGTATAACGAAGCTACTTTAATTGATTAAACTTACTTTTCATATTCTATTTGGTGATTGTGATTCTGAAGGCCACATATGCATTGGAAAAGGGGCATATTTAATGAAGTGTGGAAGGAGAGGGAAGCTTCAGTTATGTCCTTTCAAACTTTCTAAGGTATGTAATAAAATTTAAAAAAATATTCTCCATAGAATGTTGTGCTTTAACTTTTTCTTTTGATAATGGATTATTTATGTGATCTCCCCTCTCTTACACACGACTAGAGTCCAGACATACATGGTTTTTTGGGATATGTGGACAATGGACAGATTTACACTAGCCATTTATCTAGAAATTTACATTGTAGAATATCAATCATTTGCATTTGAATATTTCCTTGCCACTAAAATAGAGTTGAAGAGTCAGAATGCTATTTGTCAGGCATATACCTCACTTTTAAATAAATTTATTACAGACTCTATATAGACCTTCCATGGGAGGGAAAAGAGTGATCACTACCATTGCTTAATCTTTCTATAGACCAAGTAAAGATTCCAAATGTGTATAAATTAGTAGCTTCTTGGAGAATCCCAAGAGTGGCGCTATTGTAGAAACAAGAAATTCATTTATTTTTAGTTCTTCATTAGTGCATTGATAGTTTATTATTTATTCTATACAATACCTCAACAGTGTATGATCAAATTACAGTTAAGCCTGTCATAATATTTTGACTTACCCTCTTTTAGAGGGAAACTAGAGTGTGTGTCAAGCTTGCACGTCACAATTGTATCATGCAAAGTTTACCTGGGACAATATTTGTGGATCTAAGTAGCAAGATACTTATTGGAATTCAAAAGGCAACAATACTACAAAGTGGGAAAGAGATTTCACAGTTAACCTATATTTCACATTATGGTTGGAGTCAGTTTGTTGGCAAGATGTTGGATACCCCAAATTCCTTTTTATGACTGAGTCCAAGATTGAATCCTTCGATATATTCCTCACTCAATTGTCATTAAGTGATGAGTTTTCTCAGAAGTGCTTCACACCTAAAAACTTTACTAGAGTTGTTCTTGAGTCCTTGGAGGTGGTTAGCTTTTCAAAGCACACACGTACAGGAAGAGGAAAAATAATATGCCCAGATAATTTGAATTTATCTACATGTGAATAGGGTGTTCCCATTCATAAGCCTGATGACTCGCTCTACTTCTTTATACTGAACAACTTTGGGACTTGCGATGAATCGTGAGACAATTCCAACCCCATAACTATAAATTTATTATTTAAATCTATACCACAATAGATTAGAGTATGCACAAGGAGAACTCCATTCTTATTTCAAAAGAACCTGCAATCGACTTGTACCATGCTATTTAATATTTTTTATATTTATTCACATCCTTGTTATGTGGCATAAAGATGCAACAGGCTACCTTGCATTTTCTATACTAACACTCCTAAAAAAAATAAAGTATGCCCAAATCTATCATTTCAAATGATCTATGTAGCTCACCTTTTGGTTTTTCGATTATCGAAGTTGTTACCTATATTGATGAGATCTTCTACAACTAATACCACAGTGACAATATATGTTATAGTTTTATCTGTGTTTCTCAAAAGATTTTTCTCCTTCGGTAGAGTAGCAATACACTACAGTTTCCATTTAGCGGAGAAGTGTACCCAGTAAAAACCTTCGCCTGTGTGCAGATGGGTTGAATGCACATTAGACTCTATCTATTGTATTGAAGGTGTTTCTCCTTCAACAATACTTCATCTCAGTAGATCCTTTCGGTATACACCTTTGGTAGATGCATGTAGCCTTGGTATACATGTTGTAGATTATAGTTTTCCTATGAGGTTGTAGCAGTGATGAAAGAAGTGCATCAATTTTAGGCATCTTATGGTTATTGTGTGAAAGCATGTTTGTTTAGTGTTTCCCAAACTTAGATACATCCATATTTAGTATGCTTTTATAGTTTGACTTAGATTCTCACATTTCTTAATTTATTTGCTTTTCTTAGTTCTGTTTTATGCACAAATTTATTTCAAAGAAAGGTGCACAGTAGAGAAGGGTTCTATACTTTGAGCAGGGGACACACTTCTAGGTAGGAGGTACCCTATTATAGGAAGCTTTTGCCATGCAGGTTAGGTGCTTTATTCAAGAATCCCAAAAGGCGCTATTGTAGCAATAAGAAATTTGTTTATTTTTAGTTCTTCATTAGTGCATTGATAGTATATTGTTTATTCCATGCAATACCTCAATATTGTATGATCACATTACATTTAAGATTTTCATAATATTTCGACTTACCCTCTTTTATAGGGAAACTAGAGCATGTTTCAAGCTTGCACGTCACAATCGTATCATGCAGAGTTTACCTAGAGTTTTGTCGATCTAAGCAGCCATATACCCATTGGATTTCAAGAGGGAACAATAATACAAAGTGGGAAAGAGGTCTCACAGTTAACCTACCTTTCACATTATGGTTGGAGACAGTATGTTGAAAATATGTTGGATACCCCAACTTCCTTTTTATGACTGAGTGCAAGATTGAATCCTTTGACATATTCCTCACTCAATTGTCATTAAGCGATGGGTTTTCTCAGAAGTGCTTCACATATATAAACTTTACCAAAGTTGTTAGTGAGTCTTTGGATGTGGTTTTCTTTTCAAAGCACACACGTACAAGAAGAAGAGAAATAATATGCCTGACTAATTTCAAGTTATCTTCCTGCGAATAGGGTGTTCTCTTCCATAAACCTAACGACTCGCTCTGCTTCTTTCTAGTGAACAAATTTGGGACTTTTCATGAATTGTGAGACAATTTCAACCCCATAACTATCAGTTTCTTATTTAAAGTTATACCCACTAGATTAGAACCCGCACAAGGAGAATTCCAATCTCGTTTCAAAAGGACCTGTAATTGACTTATACCATGTTATTTAATAGTTTATGTATTTCTTCTCATCCTTGGTCTGTGACATAAAGACGCAACATGCTACTTTGCATTTTCTATACTAACACTCCTAAATAATAATAAAGTATGCCCAAATCTGTCATTTCAAATGATCTATGCATCTCACCTTTTGGCTTTTCAATTATCAAAGTTGTTACCTATATTGATGAGATCATCGACAACCAAGGCCACAATGACAATATATGTTAGAGTTTTATCTGTGTTGCAGTAAAGGTGTTTTTTCTTCAGCAGCACTACAATATATTGTAGTTTCCATTCAATGGATAAGTGTACCCAATATTAGCCTTGGTCTGTGTGCAAATGGGTTGAATTCACAATAGACTATATCTATTGTTTTGGAGGTATTTCTCCTTCAATAGTACTTCACCTCAGCAGGTCCTTTCAATCCACACATTCAAAAGATGCATACAGGCTTGGGGTACATGCTATAGATTCCAATTTTGCTGTGAGGTTATAGCAAAGATGAAAGAATAACATCGATTTTAGGCATCTTATTGTTGTTGTATGAAAGCATGCTTGTCTAGTGTTTCCCAAACTTATATAGAGCCATATTTATTATACTTTTATAGTTTGAATTAGATGCTCACTTTTTTAATTTAGGTGTCTTTCTTAGTACTATCTTATGCACAGATTTATCTTTAAGAAAAGTGCACAATAGATAAGGGTTCTATATTTTGAGCAGAGGACACTATTCTAGGTAGGAGGTACTCTATTCTAAGGAGCTTTTGACATGCATGTTAGGTGCTTTATCCTAGACAAAGTTCCATGTCCTTGCCTCCTTGACCAAGTCCCTGCCAGAAAAGACACCGATGGATAGAGTTTCAAGTCCCTAAATTTTCCAAAAACCCACCCGAGCCTAGTTATTTGGCCTAGAATCCTTCACTTTCTAGTAATCTCTTGGTTGTGATTTCCTAGAGAGAGCCCTCTCTAGTTTGGTAGGGATAGCTACCAAACTAAAATCTTGGTCTATGGTTACCTCCGTCGATCTCATCTTCAGCCTTGGACGTTATGGATGCTAACAAAGGGCATGACAACTAGGGAGTGCCAAGGTGTTCTAGTGAATGTAAGGTTCCCAAGTCATGGAAAAATGCAATGCTAGTTGTGAGGTCATGATTGCCAAGGTGTGTTAGGGAATGATAGGGCATGCTAAGATGTGCCAGAAAGTACGAAGACATGTCAAACAAGCTAATATTTTCCAAGTGCTAATACATGCCAAGATGTACAAGGGTTCCAAGTCCCTGCCTCCTCTTCTTCCATATGCTATCCACTTATGACATTTCCTTTGCAATATTTGGTGCATTTTATAGTTATAGGTCATTTATAGGTTATAAATGTCTTAAGAGTTTCACTTCTAATTGATTATTCAACTGAACATATTGATTCTCTTATACATAACTATTTTTCCCTTCACCCAATTTTCATAACTTCAATAACCATTAGGTAGGGACCTACAAATTCTATGTTGCTTTGCTTGTTTAGTAAAATATTGTTGAGACTTTAATTTATTGAAAGTTGTAGAATTTACAATTTATGAAGTTTCAAGGTCTAATTTTTAAAAATATAATTCTTTAAAGGGTGGTTGCTCAATGGAAGAGCACCTGATTTACAAGCAAGAGGTTGGTGGTTTGATTCCATCGTGCCTTGACATCCATATGGAATGGAAACGATCAATTTTTGGTGATGGAGGCTCTTTTGACCATCGCCAATGAGCTTTGGTGAAATTTTTCCACCCTCACCAAAAATATGAAATGGTGACAGCCAATGAATGCCACCATATATACGCATCAATAGTGACGACTCTCAAAGGTCCGTAACCATACATCTTTGTTGTTGATATGAAATGGTGATAGTCATTGTCTGTCATTATAGTCATTATTCGTGATGGAGCTTGAATGTCACCACAAAACCTATACTTCTAGAAATGTGTCTTTTGGTGACGACCAATGAACGTCACCATATATATGCACCGATAGTGATGGCCATTAAAGCTCCATCACAATAAATCATTATTGTTCATATGAAATGGTGATGGTCACTATCCGTTATTATAATTGATATTCGTGACAGACCTTGACTGTCACCATAACACCTATACTTTTGGCAACACAACCTTCGGTGACGTTCAGTTTTTGGTGACCGAGACTATGGTCCGTCACCATTGCTCATATGAAATGGTGATGGTCGCTATTCATTATTATAAATCATTATTGGTGAGGAAATTTGAATGTCACTAAAACACCTATACTTTTGGCATAGCCACCTTTGGTGACAGAGGCTATGGTCCATCACCATTGCTCATATGAAATGGTTACGGTCACTATCCATCATTATAAATCATTATTGGTGATGGACTTTGTATGTCACTACAACACCTTGTTGGGCATGGAATTCCCCCACAACAGATTTTGGGGCTCAAAGCCCAAGTTTTGGTCAAAGGTTTTGTAAGACTCTGTGAATTATGGGCGCGGAGCGTGAAGTAGAGTTTAAGTCATAGGGCTGTCCACCCTAAAGTAATGTAATTTAATCTAAAGTCATGTTGACCTACCCATGGTCCATGGACCATGGGATTGTATAAATAGAGTGAGGATCTAAGTTGTAAAGAGAGTGGAAGAGAGAAAAAGTAGCGAAGGAATGGGTCAATATTAGAGTAGGATTCTACATGTATTGGGTCGTAGTAGTAGGAAGAGGCTCTACAGTTGAGTGCACAGAAGTTTAGTAGAGTCCGTAGTTGAGTGCACTGACCCCTGCAGCTAAGTGCACATGGCGGTGTCGAATTTGTAAGCAATATTGAAGAATAATAAAAGAGAAGTTGATTCCTATTTCTTTGTATTTGCTATGCATTATCTTCTTTATGGTTGTATTTGTTTATGTATTGCGTGCACTGATATGATTGTTGAATATGTTGTAATAACCATAACTCTTACACCAAAAAGTTAAGTAATCAGTTAAATAGCAAGAGACTTGGGTATTATACGGGTCATGCCCTGAGTAGGGCTGCGCGAAAGCTACACCGTAGGTTGCGAAGGGAATGCAAGTGCATGTAGTGATAGGTCAGATCGCGGACCTCCCTAAGCCCATCATACATCCCAAGGGTGTGGAAACCTGGTTCTAGAACCTTCCCATACTACTTCGGGTGAGACCTCAGTCCGCGCCTCTCGGACTGTTGCCAAAAGGGCCAATAGTACTGAGATTTTCTTAGCTAAATCAACTTTGAACCTGGGTCAGGCCCACACAAGCCAAAAAATGGTTCTGTTTCTAGGACCGGGAACTGCATAAAGGATGTCTGATCTCATGCCACTAGAATCCTATAAAGAAAGAAATTTAAGAGTTGTTGGACAAGAATATTCACGAGTTCACAGCACAGGAAAACAGAAATCCGCGAGTATCTAAGGAACAGTGGTTGGATCGCTACTTTTACACTGAAAATCCATGAAATTTTCTTTGCATCTTTTCTGTCTAAGATTTATCAGTGGATTGAAAATTTAGCAAACAACCAGGGAAGGTGTAGGCTTAACAAACCAATAGTGTGGACTCCAGAACTAGTGCACAGACTAGAAGCCTCAGAAGATAAGATAATGCAAGCTGTGGACGACTGGCTCGACCGAATAATAAGAGGATTTATCACTGAGTTTGTGGTAGACACAACTGTTGGCTACAGTGAGGTAGAGTGACATTTTCTCAAGGGACTGCGAGGTAAGTATATTAAATATTTGAACACTTAGATTAAGATGTCATTGTGTGAAAAGCGGGTTATGCAAATAAATTAATGTTTACGACTATGCGAAGTGGAAATATCTACAAAAGTGAAGTAGTGAGGAATTGGAAAACAATGCCTTAATTTCACCCTTGATGGAAAGTGAGGAGGAGCTTGCGAAAGTTTCTCCGAGAAGCGTGGTCAGTTTGATAAGGTAGAGAATTTTGCATTTACCACCTCCACCCACACCACCACCCATTTCACCCCCCTCACCTCCACCTCCACCCACTCCACCTTTGCCACCACCACAATTCAGTATGCCGAGTGCGATCAAACTGTCGGTGTTCAGAGGAGTAGGAAATGAAGATCCAGACCAATTCTAGTTTGTGTTAAGAGAAGTATGGGAAGCACAGGGCATTGTGGATGATAATATTAAAAAGGCTACATTGGTGAGCGCACTGCAGGATCGTGCACTAACGTGGTATATCAAGCATTCTAATGACCACCCAAACGCAAGAATTGTAGAGATCCAAACCGCGTTGAACAGGGTATTTAGCAAGCCAAAATCAAAGACACAATCAATCATCAGGTTTAAGGAGATCATAATGCTCCCGAGCGAGATCCCCTGGGATTTGGACCAAAGGCTGAAGAGTACAATCCATGAAGCCAATATGACATTAATAGATGCACAACATCACACATGGTTTGTGGCCTCACTTATGCCACACTTAAGGACGGTGCTCTCACAACAAAAAATTTCCACCCAGGAAGAATCATTGGAGATGGCAATGAGATTGCATGAGACCCCTATACAAGACCCTAGGTTGGGAGTCCAATAAATCCACAACTACAGAATCTAGGTCTAGAGATGCAAAGTTTGAAATAGGATAGGATAACTCGGCCAAAGGTGCGTGAGGAAGTATGGTGCATAAAATGCAAAGGCCAAGGGCACCACAAGGACCACTGTCTAGTGTTCACGAACTACTTAGCAGGGGGAGGGCCAATGACATTAATACCGGAGGTACAAGCGGGGCTGAGCATGACATCTCCATTATGGTGCGTGATCTGCCAGATAGGAGGAAAACATATCATAGATAATTGTCATCTGTTGCAGAAGTATATGCAGACGTCCCAGTAATTGTTTTGTAATTTCTGTAGGTTGGTAGGCCATGACGAATGCACATGCTAAAGCTATAAACTAATGATGGATCAAACTCCTACCTACAGGGTGCAAACTAAAACACGAGCTCTCGACCCAAATACACAGATGGCACACGCTGGGTTTCAGGGATGCTTTTAGGGTTGAGGTGGAATGGGACCAGGAAGGGGTCGTGGACAAATAATTTGTTACAATTATGCAGGGCCAGGGCATTATGCCCGCGATTGTATGAATCCATCTAGGATGTCATGTTGGTACTGTAATCAATTTGATCATGAGGTATAAGATTGCCCCTCGCTGATAGCGAAGATGCACAAAAAGGGGGTACTCCAGCCCCCTCTGACCGAGAATTTACAAATGATGAGGTTTAAACCACACAAAGAAGACCCAAATGACCATGGGAGATGATAAAGGGAAGCAACTAGAGGATAGCGCATGGGTTCATAAGGCTCCTACAAAGGAACCCGAGTCTGACTTAGAATGTGTGAAAGAGACATTCATGGAAGCTAAGAAGAGCTTCACGGACGCTTCCACTTCAGGTAGTAAGGATCAACTAGAACCAGGGATGGATCCTTCAATGCTCACTACCTTTCTGGAGACATGCATGAAATTTTTGCGTGAAAACAATGGAGTCAAAGGGCTAAAAGAACTTATCACTAGGTGTGCGGGGTTGGGAGAACTTCACGTGGTCTAAAAACTTGGAAAGCATGCATGGCGCACAGGAAGGGAGATGAGGTTGACTGCACAAATAGGCGAGTACGAAATGGATCAGGTAATCCTAGATATAGGTTCAGTAGTGAATGTACTACCAAAGAAAACATGGGAACGCATGGGAAAACCTACATTACAATGGTCCCCTATTCAGTTATGAATGGCGAACCAACAAAAGATTCTACCCATGGGAAGATTGCAAGGGGTGATAGTGGATATTGAAGACGCGAGCACGCAAGCGGATTTTGATGTGATAGAGATTGTCGATGACAGCAATCCTATCCTACACTACTAGGAATAGACTGGGTTACTGATATGAATGGAGTCATAAATCTGAAGAAGCACAAAAAGACCTTGGAGAAGAAGTCACTATGCGTAGTAGTACTGCTGGATCCAGCTAAAGGAGTGTGATACACTCAACTGATGCGCAACGACAATACTGATGATGATCTCGATTATATCTACAAGATAACTGCACAAGGAGAGGATTGGGTGAATTCGACTGTAGATGGTAGGATTTCATGGGAGTGTGAAAGCTCCTGCACTTCGGATTCAGATGAAGAGATGGAGCGATGGTGGAATTGGTTTCATGAAGTAACAACACTGAACTGCAACATGATGATCAGGTCATTACGTTGCATAAAAATAGAGGCAAGGGAGCTTCCGACATATGATGGATTGTCAGTGATGGATGAATTTCTGAGAAAATTCAAAAGTGTAGTACCAGAGCAGCAGCGGTTCGATGCACTGAAGTGGGCACTGCGCGCAACACCCGCACGATGGTGGGGTACGCATCAAGGAACTTTTGAAGACTGGCATGGATGCAGAAGGATGATGTGCCTACATTTTAGAAAACCCCAGCTTTGAACGAAAGGCAATTAGTTGGGGCGGACAAACTTGTGCGCCCACCTTTCTCGATGGGTATAGACATATGTTGTATATTCCACACAAGTGCACACCACCCCTAGCCTAGATAATCAGAAAAAACCATAGTAGTAGGAAGGACAACGCATGTTACCAATTCTCCACAACAAGGCATTCCATAGAGTATGCGGAGTACTGAACAAGGTTCACCACATGAGACGAACTGATTGGGACCTACATGTGCCAGTGGTTTGACGGGTCTATAGGACCATGTACAAAAACTTGAGTTCAGAGATGATTCCAAAGGTGCGAAATAGAGTGGAAACCAAAATTTTTGAAGGGAATACCAAAAGGAATCCACATGTAATAGCTATCGCAGTTATGACAGCACACAAAGACCCAGACGAAGGAATCACACAGCTATACGAGGACAACCATATAAGGATTTGGGAAGCCATTCAGCAAAGGAACCTTAGACTTCATGGAATCAAAGAATATTGAGTATGATTGAGGAAGAAAAGCATGTTGAAGGACGTTGAGATCAAAAGACTAGAAAACGAGGTCATGCAAGCATGTATTGTCAATAAACCAAGGCTGACAAGGCAAGATATAGATGGTCATACCATTGCATTAGAAGATTGTCACAGAGAATTTATGATTCTGCTACCATGGCTGAGACTGCACCCTACCAAATGCAATAACAAGGGGAGTGCACCACATAAGATAGAACAAGCGGCGCCAACTGTTGCAAGGGAAATTGAGGAGTTTTCACAAACTATAGTGGAAGGTGAATTGAAGTCTCGCATAGATGGTGCGACCACCTGACTAACCATAGGGATCATGGTCTTAGCACTCCAAACAGTTGAAAGAGAGCATGGGACTCTAAAATAGTTTGTTTGGGAACTCTGTGGTGAAGGAGGTGCACACAGAATCAACATGGTACAAGGTTCGTGTCCATGCACGGGGGGTTTTGCTACCGTATAAGTAAACTGGGAAGTAACTATTGGTGTCACTATTCATGAAGAGATGTCCAATTTAAGGCAAAAGGGAGTGGGCAGCCGGAAATTAAGACACGAATTAAGAGCTAGATTCGGGACTATCTACCACCAAGAATGTATTAATGAATCAGAAGTGGGGGTAGCAGTCAAATTCAAATTCAAAAGATGTTATAAAAACTCCCAAGGCTAGCCACGAGACAACACTTGTTCGTTTGCAATTTGAGCTATTATGAAGAGCATAGAGTGTTGAGCGCCAAGCGGTATTTGAGCCCCCAAGTTCGCGAACAACCACAGACAGTTCGAACAAGATGACAACTACTAGGAGAGGAGTGGGTTTTGTAGAAAGTATCGTCGAGGAAGCCGTGCAGAGCCCTACGGTGTAGGTTGTGGATGTGTCGGAAATCCAAAATCACGTCAGATGCCAAGGCCCAAGAAGGATAAACAGGAAGTGGGACCAGTCTACATGTCCCCGTGAAATCCATGGTTTGGTAAAATTTCCATGGAATAAAAGGGCAAGGCTATCAACCTTGAGACATATGATGAGGATGAGGATCTCCAGGCACTCGTAGATGAGATACAGGCGGATGAAGAAATGGAAGAAGAAATCCAACCGGTGCGCGTTGCAGAAAAAATGCCTGAGTAAGTTCCTCTGTGGAAAGGGAAAGCTAAGGTACCCAAGGATTTGGATGCTGCTAAGAGCGTGATCCAAACCCCGTTCATCCCAAATGGAATTCTGTTTGAGCGCTCAATCCTGGGCCGCGTGCCCACAATGAAATTTGAAGACTGGGACCTCGCGGACAGTGAAAGATTCCCACATTTAGAGACTAAGAACCTCATGACATAGGGAAAGGAGGGGTCAGTTACAACGCTAGAGCCACAGAAATGGTTGCGCGGTGTGGAGAAGGTTGGGCTACTCCACCTACTATGTATTCCACACTTTCACTGCACACTTATCACGATCTTTGTCATCAGGTAGCTACTTTTCCTGGTGCATGATGGGTACTTATGGCTGGAGGATCCTATTCCCATCGCGGCGAAGCTTATCCATAGGATTGCTCAGCTTCCTTGTAAGGGAAAGGACCCCGCAGAGATAACTGGCAAAAGTGGAGATTTGGCACTTGCAGAGGCCATGAAGAAGAAGTACAAATTGGAAAATAAGAAGAGAGGCTACGCAATCAATAGCATTAAAGACAAAGGGGTGCACTTAGCCACCCAACTACTGGGTAGGAAGGTGATGAGAAAATGTCATGGAGACAAGGTACCAGTGTCAGTGGTTGCACTGGCAGAACAATGTGCGAAGGGGGTCCAATTCAACTGGGCTGAATTCCTCTATGAATAATTCCTAACCAACTACAAGGAAGCTCAAGAACAAGGCAACACCTTCTACTATGTGTGGTTGCTCTTGTCTATTTTATTGGTGATAGGGGAAGTGCCTAAGGACAGTCAGTTCCCTCATATTGAATAGGACTTGCCAGAGGCTGCAAAATATGTGTCGCTCTGGGCTACAAATGATGCCATGTGGATCCGTGAAACTAAGATATTTTGGGTGCTCATGGAGGTGAGCATCCGGATGTGGATTAATAGGAGGCTGCACCTATCCCCCATAGTGTACAACAGTCTGTGGAGTTTTGCAAACTTCAAGGCGGGTACACACAATCTGTATATCAAGGAATGTAAGGATCTGGCGTAAAACTGGACCAAGCTTCCTTTCATCACAATTGATGATGCCATCTTCTCCTTGCTCTATTCATGGCCTCTCGAATGGAACACCCCAGATCTGGCAGAATGGGATAGAACAGTAGCACAAAAGTAGAAGGATGCAACCAAGTTACATGTCATGAAGTTGGCCTAGTAGAGGCGCAACGAACAAAAGGTCGCGGAGGTAAGGGCTACCCATGAAGCAGCAAAGGTAGCCACAAAATAGGGAAAGGCCACCGAAAGAGCAACAACAACACAAGAAATAGGGGCCACCATGCCACAGGATGAAGGGTGCTAGAACATGTATACAGGACACGAACTAGATACAATAGAAGGTGCGGACCCAAGCACAACATCCACCGAACTGAAACGGCCACATGTCATGGAGCGATCAGGTCCACGAAAGAAGGCCAAGGCTTCCAAATTGGACATCGGGCCAATTACAATGACAGAGGGTGAACTCTATGACATCGGCGACACAGTTTGCGAGGTCACCCGGGAAGCACTCTAGGAAGCTATGATGAAGCAACAGAATGTGTTGGGGGCCCTAAGAGCGCAGCTATAGTAAATTTAGGTGTGGGTCCCACAGGAAGGAGCAGTAGCCACCTACAGAGCCATAGGTACATCTACAACGACATAGCTACTATGCACAAAAATGGCCAACACCATAGTGCTGTCAGAAGGAGCGCTAACAACGGAGAGCGAGGAGGACAGAGCGGCGGTGGGCCGGATCAAGGGATTTGGCCTAAATTTGGCTGCCCTTCTACAGGACACATTGTACTAGTTGTAGGATGGCATAACAATAGAGCTACGTGCATGGGAAGGCTGCACAATCTAGGTATTGAGTGAGCAAAAGATCAATATCAAACATCTCAGCATGCATCATGACAAGCTAGTGTCGCGGAATCGACAGATCATGCAAACAGTGGATGAAGTGTGTCTGCATGTTCTAGAATTATCCATCCCCGCAGACCTACCAAACGAGATGTGGATCCACTGTCTGGCAAGGGAAGTTTGAAGCGTGCGAGGAAACCACACGAGTGCAGCTAGAGCTAAACCTCCAAATTACTGAGCTGTGGATGAAGGCATAGCCTTCCACTCCTCTGGAAGTCAAATAACAGTGTGTTAGCACGATTCAGATAGGATTAGCAGAAATTGGAAGGGCAGTGCAGGACTACACCGATATGTTGGACCAAGCATTCGATGTCCTCACATCCTTGCAGGAGGACCCCAACATATAGCATCTGGAAATAGAGGCGCGTGAACTGTAGCAGTAGTATGACAGTATCAGGGGAATGGTGTAGATAATCGTCCTCACCCAATTCCTGGCTAAGATGCAGCATGAAAGGGCACTGAAGGAGTAGGTGGATGTTGCAAGACAGAAAGAGGCCCTTCTCAAAGTATGCGTCCAGAATTGGATTGATGAGGCCTTCACCATTACAGCCGATATTGAAGGTAAGCTCGCGTAGATGTAGGGACTATATGCGCTAAGATAAATAGCGGAGTCTCACAATGAAGCAACAGAAGAGCGCATGTAGCAGGTCCAGCAAATAGCAGATCAATGCGTTGCAGACCTCCGAGTAATACAGGAATAGTTGGAGGGGCTCCATGCTAAGATCGCTGCACCAACAGAGTGACTCAGGATGAGTCATGATGATTGTGTTTGGGGCCTATTGGGAATGGAATCCCCCCATAGCAGGTTTTGTTGCTCAAAGCCTAAGTTTTGGTCAAAGATTTTGTAAGACTCCGCGAATTGTGGGTGCGGAGCGCAAAGTAGAGGTTAAGTCATTGGGTTGTCCACCCTAAAGCAATGTAATGTAATGTAAATTCATGTCATCCTACCCATGGTCAATGAACCATGGGATTGTATAAATAGAGCGAAGCTCTAAGTTGTAAAGCGAGTGGAGGAAATAAAAAGTAGTGAAGGAATGGGTCAAGATTAGAGTAGGATTCTACGTGTATTGGGTCATAGTAGTAGGAAGAAGCTCTACAGCTGAGTGCACAGAGGCCTATTATAGTCCACAACTGAGTGTGCAGAGGCCTAGTCGAGTCTGCAGCTAAGTGCATGGACCCCTGTAGCTGAGTGCACATGGAAGTGCCAAATTTGTAAGCAAGATTGAAGAATAATAAAAGAAAATTTGATTCCTATTTCTATGTATTTGTTGCGAATTATCTTCTTTATGGTTGTATTTGTTTATGTATCGCACACACTGATATGATTGTTGAACATGCTGTAATAACCATAACTCTTACACCCACAAGTTAGGTAATCGGTTAAATAGCAAGAGACTTGGGTATTATATGGGTCGCACTGCAAGTAGGGTTGCGCGAAAGTCATACTGAAGGTTGCGAAGGGATCACAAGTGTACGTAGCGATAGGTCAGACCACGAACCTCCCTAAGCCCATCAAACATTTGAAGGGTGTAGAAACCTAGTTCTAGAACCGTCCCATACTACTTTGGTGAGACCTCAGTCCACACTCCGTGGACTGTTGCCAAAAGGGCTAGTAGTACCAGGATTTGCTTAGCTAAATAACCTCTGAACCTAGGTCGAGCCCATACAAGCCAACACACCTATACTTTTGGTGACACCACCTTTGGTGATGTTCAATTTTTGGTGATGAATGCTCTTTTGACCATCACCAATGAGCTTATGGTGAAATTTTTTGCCTCTCACCAATGTCCTTTTTCCTTGTAGTGGGAGCTGCGCTACCTAGGGATAAACTGCACAAGTTGGCCATAAAGTGACCGTTAAAGTCACTGTTCATGATTTGACGACAGAAGTGAGGTCAAATGGAGTGGGTGGTCAGCATTTAAGATGAAATTTATGGCTCAGATCCTTGAAAATATATTGCCAATATGGAATTAATGAACTGATTTTGGGGGGAATGGTCAGATTTGAATTCAAAATTCCCTATAAATTACAAGTGGTTGTCCAGCAAGAAACACTTGGCATTTTGAGTATTGAGCTATTGAGCTCTCAGACACCTATGGACCGATAGTTCTTCGAGGCTTTCAAAGGGACTCCCGCATTTGTGAACTTGCCAAAGATGTCACGAGCACTGTTAGAAAGTGTTATGTCAACACCCCTCAAATTATAATGTAGGAATTTACAGGGTAAGTTCCTCAGACAGAACACCAAAGGACACCACTCACAACCAGATCGCAGATCAATACACCAATATTTTTGACGTGGTTAAAACCCTCAAAGAGGGAAACAGTCCACGGCCTGAGCCAACGCGGCCACTTCAGGCAATTTATTAATAAAAGAATGAAAATTTACATATGTTTCTCTCATGCATGGATTACCCTACAAATGACCCTCCATGCGCTTTAAATATAAATCATGGACCAATCGAGTGTCAAGCCACAGATCAATTGTCGGTAATACCGAGGAGAGAATGAACCGTCGGATCACTACATATCGTGACCGTCGGATTGTAAGTTACAAAATGTACAACGGTAAAGAAACACACTTTACCTAACTCTATACTAGACCAAGTTGTACTTAACTATTTCCTATGTGTCGGAATATCCTAACATCCCCCCTTAAGAACAACTTGGGATAGGATTGAAGGATTTACAAATATGACACAATAGGAGAAGGAAGGAGGCACTAGAGCCTATCCCCCCTTAGTGATAACTTCCTGAACTCCAACCATAAATCGAAGTTTAGTGAACTTCGCCTCTGTGAGAGCCTTTGTCAAGATGTCTGCAACTTGATCATCTGTTGAACAATATTGCACTTCAAGAACATGGTCGTGAATGAGCTTTCTGATGAAGAGCATGTGCAGTTCAATGTGTTTGTTGCACTGATGTTGGACTGGATCTTTGCATAGCTGAATGGCACTTTGATTATCACACCAAAGTGTAGTCGGAAGCTGCTGCTCAAAGCCAAACTCTGACAAGATCTGACGAAGCCACAAGGCTTCCTTACTAGCTTCTATGGCACCACGGTACTCTGCTTCTGCTGATGAAAGAGAAATGGCACCTTGTTTCTTGCAAGCCCATGTAATAGGTCCTGAACCAAGAGTGAACACATAACCGGCAGTAGACTTCCGATCATCAGGGTCACCAACCCAATCAGAATCAGTGAAACCAACCAATAGAGGAGATGCTTCGGCACTGTAATGAATCCCAAAATGAACTGTACCTCAAACATAACGAAGTATTCTTTTAGCTGCTTTCCAATGACTTTCACAGGGGTTTTGCATGAACCGAGCAACAAGGCCAATGGCAAAGGAAAGGTCAGGACGAGTATGGGTTAGATACAAAAGTTTTCCTACAAGTTGACGGTATAAGGTAGCATCAACTTCAGGAGAAGTACAAGTGACTGAAAGTTTGACTCCAGACTGAAAGGGAGAAGGGGCTGGCTTACAGTCTTCCATGTGAAAATGACGTAGAATATCACAAGCATACTTGGACTGGGAAAGGGAAATACCCTCCTTGGATTGCAAGACTTGAAGACCGAGAAAATAGTGTAAGTGTCCTAAGTCTGTCATTTCAAATTTCCTTTTAAGGCTAGACTTCACATGGTTTATAAGGTTGGGATCACTACCAGTAAGGATAAGATCATCAACATAAAGAACAAGGATAATAAGAGAGTTGCCCACTTTCTTGGTGTAGATAGTATTGTCAGAATGACACCTAGAAAAGCCAGATTCTAAAAGAAAGCTATCCATTTTGGCATACCAAGCCCGAGGAGCTTGCTTGAGACCATAAAGGGATTTATTAAGTCGACATACAAGGCTGGAGTATGTTTGTATGAAGCCAATGGGTTGTTCCATATAGATTTCTTCATGCAAGTCCCCATGCAAGAAGGCAGATTTAACATCCATCTGATGGACTTCCCATTTGAAAGAGGCAGCAAGGGAAAGAACAAGGCAGATAGAGTTCATTTTGGCAACAGGGGAGAAGGTTTCAGTGTAGTCAATGTCTTCAACCTGTGAAAAACCTTTAGCAACAAGACGAGCTTTATGTTTATCAACTTTCCCATCTGGTCCATACTTGGTTCTGTAAACCCATTTGCATCTAACAAGTTTTCGTCCCTTTGGTAGAGGAACAAGATCCCATGTATCGTTTGCCAATAATGAATGATATTCTTCATTCATAGCTGCTTCCCAATCTGGATGGCCTGAAGCTTCTGCAAAGGTGTCAGGATCATAATTTACTGGAGCTTGAGCCAGTAAAGAAGAGGCTCTCTCAAACTGAGAACGTGTGCGTCGTTGATCTGTAGGATCACCGGCAAGATCACCTGCTGCATCTCGAGTAGCACGAACCCATTTTGGAAGCTCAGGAGCTGAAGGAGGATCCTGAGATGGTGGGGGAGGATTGTCATCCTCACTTTCATCATCTGAAGAAGAAATGTTTTCAAAGGTAGAAGAGATAGGGAGAGGTGGCACATCCGCCGGACTAGGCTCGCAGGCCGAAATATTTTCATCAAATTTTACATCTCTTCTAATGATAACATTTTTGGACTTAAATGGAATAAGTATATAGCCTTTGACATCTTCATAATATCCAACAAAAGTACATTTTTCACTCTTAGGTTCTAAAGCTTTATGCTTTTCATCTGGAATATGGGCCCACGCTTCACTTCCAAAAACACGAAAGTGACTTACATCTGGTTTGATTGAGCTCCATGCTTCTTCTGGAGTGATATTCTTTAAAGCCTTAGTAGGAGTGCGTTTTATTATGTAATTTGCACAGTTAATTGCTTCTGCCCAAAAACTAAGACCAAGTCCTTTATATTTTAGCATACAATTAGCCATTTCCTTTAAGGTGCGATTCTTCCTTTCAGCTACACCATTTTGTTGTAGAGTATATGGAACAGTATGTTGCATTTGAATTCCATTCTCAGTGCAATAGTTGATGAATGTGTTTTTAACATATTCTCCGCCATTATCAGATCTTAACTTAAGAATTTGATGTCCAGATTGTTTTTCAACAAAGGCCTTGAAGGCCAAAAAGGTGTTAAATACTTCACTCTTGAGTTTTAAGAAGTATACCCAAGTGCGTCTGGAGAAATCATCAATGAAAGTTAAGAAATACTTGCAGCCAGAGAATGACACAACTGGAAGTGGACCACATAAATCACTATGCACACGCTGTAAAGGGGCTGAGGCATGCCAAGAGGCACTTTTTTCAAAACTGTCCCGATGATGTTTTCCGAGTACACATCCGGAACAAACACCATCTCTGCAAGAACACCAAAGGACACGGCCCTCAAATAGCTCTGATACCATGTAGGAATTTACAGGGTAAGTTCCTCAGACAGAACACCAAAGGACACCGCTCACAACCAGATCGCAGATCAATACACCAGTATTTTTGACGTGGTTAAAACCCTCAAAGAGGGAAACAGTCCACAGCCTGAGCCAACGCGGCCACTTCAGGCAATTTATTAATAAAAGAATGAAAATTTACATATGTTTCTCTCATGCACGGATTACCCTACAAATGACCCTCCATGCGCTTTAAATAGAAATCATGGACCAATCGGGTGTCAAGCCACGGATCAAGTGTTGGTAATACCGAGGAGAGAATGAACCATCGAATCACTACATATCATGACCATCAGATTGTAAGTTACAAAATGTACAACGGTAAAGAAACACACTTTACCTAACTCTATACTAGACCAAGTTGTACTTAACTATTTCCTATGTGTCGGAATATCCTAACATATAAATACCGAACAAGTAGTAGAGGAGCCGGCACAGGAAATGGAAAGAGAGGCAGAAGTAGCTTCTTCGGAAGTGGACAAAGTACTCACAGAGGTCCCTAAATTTTCGAGAATGCCGAGACCGAAGCCAACCCCAGCCAAGGAAACCGTGAAGGACAAGAAGGGCAAAAAGTTTTCCATACCGGTGCATGCATCACCAAGGAGAAACCCACTAAATCCCACTGCACAGGAGAAATGCAAGGCCATAAACCTCGAACTAGAAGAGGAAGATATCGAAGACATCACGATGGATGATGAGGATGTGGGAATTGAAGTGGAGGAGGTCGAAGCCCAGGGTGTAGACCCTATTACTCGGTTGCCAGAGTATGTCCCTCCGTGCAAGCCTAAGTCCAAGGTACCAAAGGACATCGATGAGAGTAATACTCCCCTACAAACTTCTCTGCTGCCAGACGAAATTTTTTTCGACAATCTGTGGTTGGTCTGAGTACCGCTGCTAAAGTTGGAAGACTAGGACATGGCGGACCATGAGAAGTTCCCACACCTAGCGATCGAGAAGCTGATGCACCACGTCATAGACTATGGGAATTACTGCATTGGAGTTGCGGAGGTGACTCAAGGGTGTAGAAAAGGTAGGGTTTCTCAACCTGATCTGGGTGCCACACTACAACTGCACCCCGGTGATAGTTTTTTTCATCAAGTAGTTGCTATGCTTGGTGCGTGACGGGTGTTTGTGGCTAGAGGATCCAACACCCATCACAAATAGATTGATTCATCGAATAATGCGCCTACCATATACATGTGAGAATCCAACCATGATATTTGGTGGAAAGGGTGGTGAGCATGCTCTTGTAGAGTCCATGAAGGAAAAATTTAAGCTGGTGAAGAACCCACGCAGGTACACTATCTCTAGCATTTGTGATCCCATTGTGAAGGTAGCGCACAAATCATCGCATGGAAGGTAATGAGGAAGTGTCACACCAATGAGGTGCCAGGGCCTGTCGCCGCGCTCGCACAACAGTGCACTAAAGGAGTCCAGCTCAACTAGTCTGACTACCTTTGCAGAGAGTTCCTAGCGAACTGCCGCAAAGCATAAGAGCTCAGCAAGACATTCCACTACGTGTGGCTCTTGCTATCGATTTTGCTAGTAACATGGGAGCTACCAGAGGAAAACCAGTTCCCTTCAGTTGCACCAGACCACCCTAAAGTAACGAAGTACGCTTCATTGTGGGCGACGAAGGACATGTAGCGAGTCCGATACAGAGAGATATTGTGGATCTTGATGGAGATGAACATCAGGATGGCCATCAATCACAAACCGTGATTTTCACCCACGGGGCACGCCAACCTATAGGGCTAGGCCGAATTTAAAGTCGATTGCCATCGAGTATCCACTAGGGCATGGAAGGACCCTGTGCAAAAGTGGTATGAATTATCGTATATAGCCACGAATGATGCCATTTATGTGGTGCTTGATCAATGGCCAGCGGAGTTGTGCACTACCACGGACTTGGTTGTGGGTGGAAGCAAGTCCGTCGTGTAGAAGAAGAAGGAGGAGGCCAATTGAAGATGGCACAGTTGGATGAGAAGAGGAAAAAGGAGGCAACTGATAAGGCCCAGGTGGACCAGGCAAGAAATCAAATAGGTGAAATAGAGCATGGTTCTAACAAAGGCGTGAGGCTCACGGATCATGGGATTATATAAAAAGAGCTAAGCTCCAAGTAGTTTTGTAGAGACACAATGGAAATAATGTAAGAGATTCGTAGCTCTGAAGTAAGAATTCTAAGTCTTGGGCTATAGCGTAGGTAGAGGCTCTGCAACTGAGTGTGTAGAGGCCTAGGGTAGAAGTCCATAGCTGAGTGCGCTGACCCCTAAAGTTGCGTGCGCAGGGTGAAAAGAGTCTGTAAACACTTGAAAGTTATCAATAAAGGGACATATTCAGAAATTTTTGTGTCTTTGTTGTGTTGATGCATCTTAACATGTTATGTGTGAATTTCCTTTATTATGTTTATATGATGTGCGAATGAATGTAGTTATATTGGAAAACTGATCGCAATTTAGGATATTTGTTTACGCAGTGTTAACTATAATTGTTTGATAAGATAAGCAAGTTACTTAGACTAATTTGAGGATCTCCTTAGTACGCTGCCATAGCAGCGTGAAAGTACCTGCGCCATAGGTTAGGGTTGTGTGAAGGTTAATCGTACCCTCTCGCAGAGGCATTTAAGGGTGGAATAAGAGGCTAGTTTGGCAAGCCCTAGAGCAAAGCAACCTACGAAAAAGTAGGGATAAAGGGAATTAAATGACATCACAGCCGTATCGGGGTGCGGAAACTTGGTTCTAGCATTCCCCCATACTGCTTCAGGTGAGACTTTGGTCCACGCTCCATGGGCTGATGCCAAAAGGGCTAGTAACCTAGGGATTTGTTTGGATAATTAATGTTGAACCTGGGTTAGGCCCCGTCAAGCCAAGAATTCCTCATGATCTACATGTGTACTTGAAGAATCCAAGTACACATTCGCACCTTCATCTGAGGTGGTTTTTGCCTCTGCAAAAGGAGCATCATTAGATCCCTTTCCTTTTTTAGGAGCTTTAGATTTTTAGTCCCTTTTGTAGTGCCCTTCCTTTTCGCATTTCCAGCACACCACCTTTATAGGTTTCCCTAGAGATTTATATCTCCCTCTAGATTTAGATCTCCCACTCGATGGATTATTTTTGTTTCTGTTATGGGACTGTCCTCGTACAAACAAGGCATCACCATTCTAGCTCTCCATATTTTTTTGTCTCATCTCCTCTGTTAGCAAACATGAGACTATTTCATCAAACTACAAGGAAGTTGCATTGCTACCTATTGCAATAACCAGACTATCCCACAAATCTAGTAAAGAACACAACAAAATAATGCACTTATCTTCATCTGAAATTTTAATATCAACAAATAATAACTGACTTACCACAGTATTAAATGCGTTCAGATGCTCTGTCACCAAGTCTCCATCTTTTGTCCTCATGTTATAGCGCTTTTTCT
The DNA here is from genome assembly GCA_031772625.1 of Pinus tabuliformis. Classification (NCBI taxonomy): domain Eukaryota; kingdom Viridiplantae; phylum Streptophyta; class Pinopsida; order Pinales; family Pinaceae; genus Pinus; species Pinus tabuliformis. The sequence goes on from CM062809.1 coordinate 1,009,713,317, forward strand.
GTAGGAACAGTTTATTCACCAAAGACTTATATTGGTACAAAGTCCCTAACTTGACACACAAAGCCTTAGTTGTAGCTTCCCCTGATACAATTAGCAATATTGAATCTAAGACACATAATCATATTTCTTGGGTGTGGAGCCTGATTATCTTCTATATTCAAAGGTTTCAGCTAGATGTATACCCCAGGAAGACTGTACACCCCTCCACGCGGGGGTCCAAGGAGGTAAATCCCCCCCGTCTGGGGGGTCTGGGGGCCAGCAGTCCCCCGGCAGGGGTTTGGGGGCAATGCCTCCGAAGCTAAAAATAAATGTAAAATTGCCTTGTAAAATTCTAGTAATTTCTAGTCAATCTAGGCTGTTCATTAGGCAGATGATCTGACGGTAGAAGTTATGTTTAATTTATGGTTTTTTTTTCATAGAAGGCAACCCCTCACTATATATGAGGGAATTGTATTGTGTCTATGTAGATCTGTATTTTGAGTGAGGAAGAGAGAGGAGATTGAAAGTAAAGAGGGTGTTACAGTGGATCTACTGTAGGTTGTATCTCTTCAGTTTGCTGGATAATATAAAAGGAAGGACTGGTTGTTTCTCCATGGATGTAGCCCAAACTGGGTGAACCACATATATCTGTGTCTCTCTTGTTTTATGCATTTTCTGTGTTTATATTTCTGCAATATTTTATGTGTTCCATTTCTCTGTAATATATAATTTTCAAACAACTGGTATCAGAGCCGAAGGTCTATTTGGATGATAAACTCACAGGAGAGAAGGGTTCCTGGTTCGAGTGGGAGAAATGGCGGAAGATGCTAGGTTTAGGTTCAAAAAATTCAACTGCCAAAACTACCAACTGTGGAAGATGCAGATGGAATATTGTCTGTATCAGAGAGATTTGTACCTACCATTGAGCAGAAAGACAAAGAAGCCGACGAGTATGACAGACATAGAATGGGATATTCTGGATAGAAAGGCACTTGGAACAATATGGTTGTGCCTAGCGGTGTCGGTAGCGTTTAATATTTCAAAGGAAATGACAACTCAGGGTTTAATGTCGGCATTGGCAAAACTATATGAAAAACCCTCGGCCTCAAATAAGGTATTTCTTATGAAGCGTTTATTTAATATGAAGATGTCAGAAGGTGGATCTGTTGCAGATCATTTAAATGATTTTAATATAGTTACAAGTCAGTTAAGTTCTGTAGGGGTACATTTTGATGATGAAGTTAGGGCTCTGTTATTTCTATGCTCATTGCCAGAAAGTTGGAATGGTTTAGTTATGGCCATTAGTAACTTTATCTCTGGATCTAGTACTTTAAAGTTTGATGATGTTGTTGGTGCAATCCTTAGCGAGGAAATGTGACGGAAAATCTCCGGTGAGACATCAGGTAATGCTTTGACTGTAGAGACTAGGGGAAGAAAAATCGAAAGAGGAAAGAGCCCAGGATATTGCAGTAAGTCAAGAAAAGACAGATCCAAGTCCAGATCGAGAATAGTGTGCTAGAAATGCAGGAAGAAAGGATACCTGAAGAAAGACTGCAAGTCTCGAAAGGGAAAAGAAGGAGATGCGTAGCAAGAAACTAATCATGAAGCGAATGTAACAGGTGATGTGTTGCAAGATGTTTTGATTCTTTTATTAGAAAATATTATTGATGCTTGGGTGGTAGATTCAGGGGCCTCATTCCATGCCAAACCCGATAAGAAACATTTTCATGATTATGTTCAAGGAGATTTTGGACAAGTTTGATTGGGTGATGATAAACCCTGTAAAATCGTTGGAATGGGTACAATTATAATAAAACAACATAATGGAAATAAATGGCTATTGAAGGAGGTAAGGCATGTTCCAGATCTGAAGAAAAATACTATTTCAACAGGGCAGTTGGGAGTTGAAGGTTAGGTAAGTACTTTCACAGATAAAACCTAGAAGGTCACTAAAGGATCTCGGTAATAGTGAAAGGAGGAAAGGTTGGTACATGGTATTTATGCAATGGTATTTCTAATTCTGTTAATGCTTTAACCTATACAAGAGAAGATATGGCATTGTGGCATCATAGGCTCGGGCACATGAGTGAGAAGGGGATGCAGATTCTTCACTCAAGAAATCTGTTGTCAAGTTTGAAGCATGTTGATTTAAAATTTTGTGAGAATTGTGTTTATGGAAACAGAAGAGGGTCAGATTCCTTAGAGTTGTGAAAGAAAAGAAGAGCAAAAAATTAGAGCTTGTGTATACAGATGTATGGGGACCTACTCAGGTATCATCTCTTGGTGGTTCTCGTTATTATGTTACTTTTATTGATGTTGCAGCCATAAAAAGTTGGATTTATTATATTCAAAATAAATCTAATGTATTTGATACTTTCAAGAAATGGAAAGCTTTGGTTGAAAATGAGACAGGGAAAAGGTTGAAGTGTCTCAGATCAGATAATGGAGGTAAATATTGCAGCAAAGAGTTTGATAGGTACTCTTCAGAGAATGGAATTCACAGAGAGAAGACAGTTCCACGAACACCACAAGAAAATGGTGTGTCAGAAAGGATGAACAGGACAATCATGGGGCGTGCAAGGTGCATGAGATTACATGCAGGATTGCCTTTACAATTTTAGGCAGATGTTGTAGATACTATTGTTTATCTAATAAATAGAGGGCCTTCAAGTTCCTTGGATTGTGGTATTCCAGAGGAGGCATGGATAGGTAAAAAGGTAAACTACTCATTTTTAAAGACTTTTGGTTGTGAAGCTTTTTTCCACATTAACAAAGAAAATAGAACAAATCTTGAGGAAAAATCAAGGAAATGTACCTTTATTGAATATGGTCTTAATGATTTTGGTTATCACTTATATGATTATGAAAATCACAAAATCATTAGGAGCAGAGATGTAATATTCAATGAAAATGTCTTGTATAAGAATCCGTTGCAGGAAAAGAAACAAGAAAAAAAAAAAGAGAATACGCAATGCTTGACGATATCATAGGGAAAGTGATAGTGCCTGAAAACCATAATGATCAACAACCAGAACAACAACCACAACATCAACAAGCACTTCAAACACCTGAAAGTGGTGTTAGAAGATCTACCAGGATAAGTAGACCCCCTGAACGATATTCTCCTTCATTATATTATGTATTGTTGACTGATTTTGGTGAACCCGAATGTTATGAAGAAGCAGTGCAGGTAGAAACCAGGAAGAAGTGGGAGCAAGCCATGAAAGAAGAGATGGACTCCTTAGAACATAACCAAACTTAGGACTTAGTCAGGTTGCCTGTAGGTAAAAAAACATTGCAGAATAAATGGGTTTACAGGCTGAAGGAAGAAGATGGAGGAAAACATAGGTACAAAGTTAGACTTGTGGTGAAGTGGTTTGCACAAAAGAAAGTTATTGATTTTGATGAAATATTTTCCCCTGTTGTTAAAATGACTTCAATCAGAACTATTTTAAGTCTAGTAGTAGTTGAAGACTTGCATCTTGAGCATTTAGATGCAAAGAAAACCTTTCTCCATGGGGATTTGGAGGAAGAGATATATATGCAGCAGCCACAAGGATATGAGGTAAAAGGGAAGGAGAAACTAGTGTGCAGGTTGAAGAAGAGCTTGTATGGCTTAAAACAAGCTCCAAGGCAGTGGTATCTAAAATTTGATAGGTTTATGTTTGAACAAGGTTATACTAGATGTCACTCTGGTCATTGTGTTTATCTCAAAAGGCAAAATGATGGCAGCTATATTATATTGTTATTGTATGTAGATGACATGCTTGTTGCAGGTTCTAACATGCAAGAAATAAATGTGCTCAAAAGGAAATTGGAAAACTCATTTGCAATGAAGGATTTGGGTGTTGCAAAACAAATCCTTGGTATGAGAATAACTAGAGACATGAAGAATCGTAAATTAACATTGTCTCAAAGTGAGTACATAGAAAAGGTGTTGAAAAGGTTTAATCTGCATAATGCAAAACCAGTTAGTATACCTTTGGCTAGCCATTTGAAATTAAGTAAGGAGGCGTGTCCCAATACTCAGGAAGAAATGGCTTATATGTCTAAAGTTCCATATGCATCAGCAATTGGAAGCTTAATGTATGCAATGGTCTGCACAAGGCCTGATATTGCACATGTAGTGGGAGTTGTAAGCAGGTATATGAAGAATCGAGGAAAAGAACATTGGATGGCGGTGAAGTGGATTCTCAGGTATTTGAGAGGTACCACAAATCAAACATTATACTTTGGTGGTTCAAACATTGCTCTACAGGGATATGTTGATGCAGATATGGTAGGTGATAGAGATAATAGGAGGAGCACAACAGGGTATGTATTTACTGTAGGTGGTGTTACTTCTAGTCTTCGCAGCCTGTCACCAGGGATCAACATGAGCTCTTACTATGTCTGGTTTTGTTAGATGTTTTGCACATGATGTTCAGCACAAAACATGTCACAGTGTGTCCATCAGAAGAAGCTCGGAAAAATCTTTCCAATGGTATATCACACTCTCGTAATTGGCTCCCGGATTAGAAGATATGATAGAAATGACTAAGTGATTCTTGGTTATGCATGTTTTGAGGTGAGTCGCTGCACACAATGACACATTTAGTACAAAATCAGTTTCTGAAATAATGGTAATGAATTTTTCAAAAGTGAAAGATTTTTTTTTCCATCACATACCAAATAACAAAAACCTCCTTCAGTTTATGCACAAGTGCTACTATGTGGGAGATATACGGTGTTAGGGTCCCACCCTAACCCCCTTATTTATGTCATGGGATCACGTCATAGTCAAGAGTCAATAAAGCCCATATTAATATTTGTAAGTGGTTAACCCGCAATTAATGACGGGACCACAGTTAGTTGCAAATGGGCGGTAGTATTAGATAGATGGTAAATGGGCGGTAGTATTAGACCGATGGTATTAATAAAACCTACGGTGTTGGCCCGTGGTATTGCATGTATGAGTCATATATAAAGGATAGAGACTCCCTGCGAGGAGTATCGTGTCTTGTTTTTGTGATCAAGCTCTGCTCTATTGGAGGTTGCCCCCTCGAAGAGGCCTGTGAACATTTCTCTCTGAATAATAAAATCATTGTTATTTGTGTTCTGGGTATATTTCTTCGCATATTCTCTGTTCTCGGTATCTTTTTCGCAAATTCTATGTTTGGGTATTGCTTTGCAGGTTAAGAGCATAACAAGTGGTATCAGAGCACTTTCCAGGGCTCAGTGGGATCTCCAAATTTTAGCAAATTTTTTTTTGGCTAGAGACGTGTTCCGGCATCTTTAAACCACGGGATCTGTCATTAAGCGCATAAACCTGCGGATTTGGGGAGGCATGCACACAGGAAATACAAGAGGTGGTCACGTCTGTTGGACTCCCTTGTAACCCCTGTGGGTACCCCTTCGAGTAGTAGCGCATTAGACAGAACCGCGCACGGACTGTCTTCCACGTACCCTCTGGGTATATAGGAAGCCCCCTAGCTACCTTGAAGCCTCACCATAGATAAACCTTCGGCCGTCTTGTGGCTACAGTACACCGAGAACAGCACTCGGAGAGATTACTCGCCTGTACGATAGGGTAGTCGGGTTGTACGGCTAAGGGTACGGTCGATCCTCCTTAGTTAGAGCCCTGAAACATTGGGCCGAGTACTACTGTCAGACCCTTATGTATATTGCGATCTGTAGCACCTGACACTCCCCAAGACCATAGTTCCCTTTCTATCGGGGGATCACACATCATCTATTCCAGAGCAGCAGCAGCAGTTGTTCCACCATTCAGATCTCTCAGATCCACCAGATCGGATATTCCAGATCAGCAGCAACAGTTGTTCCACCATTCAGATCTCTCAGATCCACCAGATCGGATATTCCAGATCAGCAGCAGCAGTTGTTCCACCATTCAGATCTCTCAGATCCACCAGATCGGAGTAGCTGTGAAGGGTTCCTGTACCTGGATATAATTTTCGCAGGACTTTTGGCGGCATTGACATTTTGAGGATTTGGTGACTGCAGTATTGATCAGGAAGGAGTAAAACTCCGTTAGGAGTTTTCCAAAAAAAAAAAAAAAGAGTCTGAGATCTTCCGAAGTGCTTATTTGTGATCTAGCCCATCAGCATCAGGACAACGAGCTAAGCAAGGTGGTACCATTCAATTCCTTAGAAAAAAAATTTTGGCGGTCCCAATTTTTCATCAAGTTGGTGTATGGTAGAAACTAGAGCTCAAGCAATGGCCAATGAAAGACTAGACAAACTTGAAACAGATATGAATGAGGTCAAAAATATGCTTGATGGACTATCGAGCATGGTACGGCAAGCACTCGATAAGGGCAAGGAGCCAGCTTTTGAGGAACCCTATAATGACCATACACACCATGAGGGTGAGTCTAGCTACTCTCCTCACGTCTGGCACACCCATCCACCACCTCCCAAGTTGGATAGTCAGCGACCTCCCAAGTTGGATATGCAGAAATTTGATGGTTCTAACCCGTCCGCATGGCTAGCACAAATGAACCAGTATTTCACATTGAATCGTCTCCAAGATGATTGGACTAAGATTGGAGTGGCGACCATGTACTTGGACAATGAACGATGGCAATGGGCAGAATGGCATCAACGTCGCAATGCACCTTTTTCGAGTTGGGCCCAATTTGCCAAAGCTCTTCAAGATCGCTTTGAACAGGGAGACTCCTTTTTGGGCCGTCTCACTAAGCTCCGACAGACGGGTACAGTGGATGAATATATCACCGCTTTTGAAGCCTTAGCCTTCCGCACTCAACATCTCTTAGATGAGTTCTACACGGAATGTTTTATCAGTGGTCTTAAAGAAGCCATCAAAGCTCAAGTTCTACTCCACCACCCTCCCACATGGATGGAGGCTTGCCAGGTAGCCCGTAAGGTGGAACGTGCCATAACAGCCCAATACAGCCGCCCCAATTTCCCCACTAAAGGTCGTCCCCCACAAGCTCACACCACGACTCACACTACTACTGTGATGAAAAATATTCCCCTGGTCATAAATGCAAGGAGCCCAAGTTTTTTCAAATAGATGCCACTGACTACAGCTCCACCGAGGAAGATCCACCTCTTGAGGAACCGGAGGCGATCGAACAAGACAGCCAAAAGGAGATTGTATCTGACGACCCAGTTATTTCGCTCAATGCGTTGGCAGGAATCTCTTCCCCGCAAACTCTCAAAATCAGGGGTTTTCTTAAACATCGCCCAGTAATAGTCCTGATTGATAGTGGAAGTACCCATAATTTCATCCATCAAAAAATCGCCGAAGCAGCGCACTGTTTTGTAAGGGTAGTTTCTAACTTCCAAGTCCAAATTGCAGATGGGGGCACAATGAAATGTGAAGGCCGCTGTGAAAATGTCAAACTTCAAATGGGGGATTATCAGTTAAAAACCCACATGTTTTCCATACACATGGGGGGATGTGACATTGTCCTCAGTGCTGAATGGCTCCGCACCCTTGGGCCAATCACAATGGATTTCCAGGAGTTATATATGAGTTTTAAGCAGAACAACTCCACACATACCCTCCGTGGCCTCCGGGCGGGAGCCCCCTCGGTCATCAGCTCGCATCGGATGGAAAAATTGTTAAAAAAGGGCCATCATGGAGTGGTAGCGCAATTTAATGCCATCCAAGTAGTCGAAACCAGACCTCTGCCAATTCATCCTGAGATGCAGCAGATTTTAAATACCCATCGGACGATCTTTGACAAGCCTCATGAGCTTCCACCCTCGCGAGGGGAACATGATCATAGCATCACCTTGGTTCCAGGGGCTCAACCCCCAAATGTGCGGCCATACCGATATCCGTTCACTCAAAAGAATGAAATAGAAAAAATCATCAGGGAATTGTTGGAAGCAGGTGTGATTCGTCCCAGCATTAGTCCTTATTCATCCCCAGTAGTCATGGTCCTCAAGAAAGATGGGGAGTGGAGGATGTGTCCCGACTTCAGGGCCCTCAACAAGTTGACAGTCAAAGATAAATTTCCCATTCTGGTGGTTGACGATTTGCTGGACGAACTCAATGGGGCTCAATTCTTCACCAAGTTGGATCTTCGCTGCGGCTACCACCAAATTCGCATGAAGGAAGTCGACATTCCCAAGACGGCTTTCAAAACTCATGAAGGCCATTATGAGTTCCTGGTCATGCCATTTGGTCTCTGTAATGCCCCTTCTACTTTTCAGAGTCTTATGAATCACATCCTCAAACCATATCTCAGAAAATTTGTTCTTGTCTTCTTCGATGACATTCTCATCTATAGTAGCACCTGGGCGGCACATCTTCAGCATGTAGATCTACTCTTGCAACTACTCTGCAAGCATAAATTTCTTGTCAAAATGTCTAAGTGTGCGTTTGGCATGGAAGAAGTTGAGTATTTGGGCCACATTGTGGGGCGTGAAGGTGTCAAGGTGGACCCCAAAAAGATCCAGGCAATGCAAGAATGGCTGCAACCTAAGACTTTGAAGAGCCTGAGAGGATTTTTGGGTCTCACAGGCTATTATCGTAAATTTGTCCACAACTATGGCCGCATAGCGAAGCCCCTCACTCAACTCCTAAAGAAAAATTCCTTCTTCTGGACCGAGGAAGCACAACAGGCATTTACCGCGCTCAAAAACGCCATGTGTACCACTCCAGTCTTAGCACTACCTGACTTCACCAAATCCTTTGTCATTGAAAGTGATGCTTCGGGTACAGGTATTGGGGCGGTCTTAATGCAGGAAGGGCGACCATTGGCCTTCACAAGCCAACAACTCAGTGGGAGGAATCTGGGCCAATCTACCTACGAGAAGGAAATGATGGCCATCTTACATGCAGTCGAGACCTGGCGACCTTACTTATTGGGGCGACGTTTCCAAATCCGCACAGATCATCACAGTCTTAAATATTTTTTGGAGCAATGCCTATCCTCCCCACAACAAAACAAATGGTTAGCCAAAATGCTGGGATATGATTATGAGATCATTTAAAAGAAAGGGAAAGACAACAGGGTAGCAGATGCATTATCGCGCCAATTTGAGGAGGAAAGTACTCTTCTCGCCATTTCCCTTCCCATTCCAGACTGGATTGAAGAGGCTCGCAGGGAATGGTTTTCACACCCAGGGCTCTCCCAACTCATTTCTCAATTGCAGGTAGATCCTAATTCCAGCACGGGCTACTCGTGGCAGAATGATATTCTTCGCTACAAGGACAGAGTCATCATATCACCAACATCTACCCTCAAAAATCGCCTTTTGGCAGAATTGCACTCATCTCCCATTGCAGGACATTCGGGCTTTCAGAAGACGTATGCTTGCACCAGAAGATCATTCTTTTGGACAGGCATGAAAAAGGACGTCCTTACTTTCGTAGCCGAATGTGATGTCTGTCAACGCCACAAAGGGGAAACCGTCAACACACCAGGCACCTTACAACCATTGCCCATTCCGGCCTCAATTTGGACGGAGGTTTCTATGGATTTCATTACAGGTCTTCCAAAGTCAGGGAACAAGTCAGTCATCATGGTGGTTGTGGACCGACTCTCGAAGTATGCTCATTTCTGCGCCCTACCCCACCCGTTTACACCCACCTTGGTTGCTCAAACTTTCATGGATCAGATCTTCAAATTACATGGCATGCCCACTTCAATAGTGTCCGACCGCGACCCGATCTTCACCAGCAATTTTTGGTAGGAACTCTTCAGAGTACAAGGCACTCAACTCAAACTCAGTACTTCGTATCATCCACAAACAGATGGTCAAACCGAAGCTGTCAACAAATGTCTAGAAACCTACCTTAGATGTTTCACTTCAGAGAAGCAACACCTTTGGGCACAGTGGTTACCTCTGGCTGAATGGTGGTATAACACCAACTATCATGCTACCACCAAAATGACTCCCTATGAAGCAGTATATGGTCAACTTCTGCCTTCCCCTACTTCTTATCTCAAGGGATGCTCCAAAGTACAAGCAGTGGATCAACTCCTACAACACCGCGCAACCATGCTCGCCCATCTTCGCGAGAATCTTCATCAAGCTCAGAACTGCATGAAGCAACAGGCCAACCAACATCGCTCAGAGCGCCAATTTCAAGAAGGGGATCAGGTCTTTTTGAGGTTGCAACCATATAAACAAACATCACTCAAAGATAAGGGTTGTCAAAAGCTCGCTCCAAAATTCTACGGACCATACCAAGTACTTCAGCGCATTGGAGAAGTAGCTTACAAGTTGGCTTTGCCACCTACGGCAAAAATCCATCCAATTTTCCATGTATCGTGCCTCAAGAAAGTGATTGGGAACAATTGCCGAGTTCAAACCAGTCTACCTGAGTTAGACGAAGAAGGGTCAATCTGGCTTCAACCTGAACAGGTTCTAGACACCCGAGACAAGCACCTGCGCGGCCGCATGATTAAGGAGGTCCTCATCAAATGGAAAGACACCTCTCCGGAAGATGCAACTTGGGAACCAGCCACTATTCTTCAGCAGTTTCCGCAGCTTCAGCCTTGAGGACAAGGCTAGTCTTAAGGGGGAGGGCATGTTAGGGTCCCACCCTAACCCCCTTATTTATGTCATGGGATCACGTCATAGTCAAGAGTCAATAAAGCCCATATTAATATTTGTAGGTGGTTAACCCGCAATTAATGACGGGACCACAGTTAGTTGCAAATGGGCGGTAGTATTAGATAGATGGTAAATGGGTGGTAGTATTAGACCGATGGTATTAATAAAACCTACGGTGTTGGCCCGTGGTATTGCATGTATGAGTCATATATAAAGGATAGAGACTCCCTGCGAGGAGTATCGTGTCTTGTTTTTGTGATCGAGCTCTGCTCTATTAGAGGTTGCCCCCTCGAAGAGGCCTGTGAACATTTCTCTCTGAATAATAAAATCATTGCTATTCTGTGTTCTGGGTATATTTCTTCGCATATTCTGTGTTCTTGGTATCTTTTTCGCAAATTCTATGTTTGGGTATTGCTTTGCAGGTTAAGAGCACAACATACGGTGATATTTGGAGCCTACATTAAAACAAAGCAAATTTTTCATATTTTTTACTGTTTTAGTCATTTTAGTGCGGGGCCATTTTACAACATAAGGAAAGTAATTTTGAAAAACCCAAGGCATTTTTGGTTAAGCATGAGCCATATAACAAAAACCTCTTTCAGTTTATTCACATGGGTCATGGATTGGGATATGTGACTAGATCTTTACAGCTCATTTTCACAGATTTAAATTTTTAATGATTTTCTGTTTTAGAGATGATTTTGTGGAACAGATTTCAAGCTATTGGAAACAAATTTCCCAAATTTGAGAGAGTTTTTTCTCCAAATTGACCTTATCTACAAAAACCTCTTTTATTTTTGTAACAGGTTCTATGGTTTAGGAGATACGAGTTCATCTTCAACACCTATTTTCATAAATTCGACCCAAGTTTAATGTAACTAATGCTATTTTGAAGAAAATGGTTGAGCTCAATCCCTTAGTACAAGGATGAGAAAATGTATATATTTTATGAATTTCATAGTGTAGGGGTTGGATTTTGGTAGAAGGTTGGACTCTTGAAAAAGCCTTAAGCTTCATTGTACATTCATTTTCAGTATTTTGGCTAAGGAATTAAGACCAGGATTTGTAGCACTCTTTGTGGAAATTTGTCTTGGTACAATGCTTCTCTTTGTGATTGTGAATTTTTTTATGTGATTGCATTATCTATCTTATTTCTTCTGAACTAAATAAACAAGAGTGTAAGTAGAATTCATTGAAATCGCAATGCTCTACTTGAAGTTTGCTTTAGTTGTTTGATGTTTTCAGCTGTTTGGGGAGGATTCATGATTGCTCTTGCCCTCTTCAACACCTCACCTATATTTTCCTTCCATCTCACTGAAATTTAAGTGCCAAAATGATTTCCTAACTTTCCCCATCGAGATCTTTGCAGAACTGAGCCTCAATCCCCGTACCCCAAAATGTGCCCTTCCCTCTAAGCCAACAAAACACTATTTTATCAAATCAACTCTTTTGTACATATACCTAGCCTAAAATCAAAAGATATTTCAGTCATCTCAAGCCCCATAGATCATTATTTGCTGAGATTGACCTGGAGAGAGCCCTCTCCTAACCTGGTAGTGCTAGCTACCAGGCTGAGCGTGGTTTGATGTTGGCCCTAGATCCTACTTTTTCAGCTTGAGGTAAGTCTAGGCTCTAACAGGTGGAACAATTGTCATATGGGTTTCAAAAATCCAAAGTGTTGTTGCAATTTCAACAACAGAAGCAGAGTATGTTGCTGCTACAGAGGCTAGTAAAGAAATGATTTGGTTACAAAGGTTTTCAGATGAATTGGGTAAGAAGCAGGAGTTGGGTAGGTTATACAGTGATAGCCAGAGTGCCATAAATCTTGCAAAGAACTCTGCATTTCATTCCAAGACTAAACATATACAGCTCAAGTACCATTTCATACTATCAACATTGGAAGATGGACAGTTGAAGCTGGAAAATACACACACTAGCCAGAATCTTGTAGATATGTTAACAAAAGTTGTAACCAGGGAGAAACTGAGAATCTGCTCAGTTTCAATTGGTCTTTAAGTATGATGAAGAAGATGAGAAACAACCAGGTCCAAAGTGGAGTCATTGTCTAGAAAATGAAGCAGCGATGGAGTTGCTATAATCAGTCTCCAAGTGGGAGATTGTTGGGTGTGGAGCCTGATTATCTTTTATATTCAAAGGTTTTAGCCGGCTGTATTGTTGGGTGTGGAGCCTGATTATCTTCTATATTCAAAGGTATCGCCACATTGGACCCCAGTTCGAAATGGGGGTGGCAATGCTGCCCGTGAAATATTTGTTGTAGGGGGGGTCCAGGGGGGGCGGCTGTGACCTTTGGGAGCCCCCCTTAGCGGGGGGTTGCCCCCGAAGCTAAAAAAGAGCTGTAAAATTGCCTTGCAAAAGTATAGTAATTTCTAGTCAATCTGAGCCGTTCATTAGGCGGATGATCTGACGGTCGAACTTATGTTTAGTTTAGGGTTTTTTACCCTAGAAGGCAACCCCTCTCTATGTATGAGGGCATTGTATTTGAGGCTGTGTGATAGATGTGTATTCGGTGAGCGAGAAATAGAGAGGTGAGACTGTGAGAAAAAACAAAGGATATTACAGCGGATCTATTGTAGGTTGTGTCTCTTCATTTTGCTGGATAATAGAAAGGAAGGACTGGCTGTTCAGGGTGGACGTAGCCCAAACTGGGTGAACCACGTATATCTGTGTCTCTCTTGTTTTATGCGCTTTCTGTGTTTATATTTCTGCAATATTTTATGTGTTCCATTGCTTCATAATATATAATTTTCTAACAACTGGTATCAGAGCCGAAGGTCTATTTGGTTGATAAACTCACAGGAAAGAAGGGTTCCTGGTTCGAGTGGGAGCAATGGCGGAAGATGGTAAGTTTAGGGTCGAGAAATTTAACGGCCAAAACTTCTCACTGTGGAAGATGCAAATGGAAAATTATCTATATTAGAAAGATCTGTACCTACCATTGGGTGGAAAAACAAAGATGTTGATGGGTATGACAGACGAAGAATGGAACCTTCTCGATAGAAAGTAACTCGAAACAATACGGTTGTGCCTTGTTGCGTCAGTCGCCTTCAACATTTCGAAGGAAACCACGACAGAGGGTTTGATTTAGACGTTGTCGAAACTATATGAAAAACCCTCGGCCTCAAACAAGGTATTTCTTATGAAACGGTTATTTAATATGAAGATGTCGGAAGGTGGATCTGTTGCAGACCATTTAAATGATTTTAATACAGTTACAAGTCAATTAAGTTCTGTAGGGGTAAACTTTGATGATGAATTTAGAGGTCTGTTATTCTTGTGCTCATTACCAGAAAGTTGGAATGGTTTGGTAATGGCCATTAGTAACTCCGTTTCTGGATCTAGTACTTTAAAGTTTGATGATGTTGTCGGTGTTATCCTTAGCGAGGAAATGCGATGGAAAAGCTCCGGTGAGACATCAGGAAATGCTTTGAGTGCAAAGTCTAGAGGAAGAAAAATGGAAAGAGGAAAGAGCTCAAGATATCGCAGTAAATAAAGGAAAGGCAGATCCAAGTCCAGATCGGGGATAGTGTGCTGGAAATGTGGAAAGAAAGGACACCTAAAGAAAGACTGTAGATCTCGGAAGGGAAAAGAAGGAGATGCACAACAAGAAAGCAATCATGAAGCAAATGTGATAGGTGAGGTGTTACAAGATGCTCTGATTCTTTCTTTCAAAAATATTACTGATTCCTAGGTGGTAGATTCAGGGGCTTCATTCCATGCCCTGATAAGAAATACTTTCATGACTATGTTGAAGGAGATTTTGGACAAGTTCGTCTGGGTGATGATAAACCCTGTAAAATTGTTGGAATGGGTAAGGTTCTTGTAAAACGGCAGAATGGAAACTAATGGCTATTAAAGGAGGTAAGGCATGTTCCAGATCTAAAGAAAAATCTGATTTCAACAGGGCAGTTAGGCGTTGAAGGTTGTGTGACAACTTTCACAGGTAAAGCTTGGAAGGTCACCAAAGCAGCCTTGGTAATAGCAAAAGGCAAAAAGGTTGGTACATTGTATTTATGCAATGGTATTTCTAACTATGTTAATGCTTTAACTTCCAAAGGAGCAAATGCAACATTATGGCATCATAGGCTCGGACACATGAGTGAAAAGGGGATGAAGATTCTTCACTCGAGGAATTTGTTGCCGAGTTTGAAGAATGTTGATTTGGACTTCTGTGAGAATTGCATTTATGGAAAACAGAAGAGAGTCAGATTTCTCAGAATTGGGAAAGAAAAGAAGAATGAAAAATTAGAGCTTGTGTATACAGATGTATGGGGACCTGCTCAGGTATCATCTCTCGGTGGCTCTCATTATTATGTTACTTTTATTGATGATGCAAATAGAAAAACTTGGATTTATTGTATTAAGAATAAATCTGATGTATTTGATACTTTTAAGAAATGGAAAGTCTTGGTTGAGATTGAGACAGGAAAGAAATTGAAGTGTCTTAGATCAGACAATGGAGGTGAATATTGCAGCAAAGAGTTTGATAGGTACTGTTCAGAGCATGGAATTCACAGAGAGAAGATAGTTCTAAGAACACCACAAGAAAATGGTGTGTCATAAAGGATAAACATAACAATCATGGAGCGTGCAAGGTGCATGAGATTGCATGCAGAATTGCCTTTACAGTTTTGGGTAGATGTTGTAGATACTGTTGTTTATCTAATAAATAGAGGGCCTTCAAGTTCCTTGGATGGTGGTGTTCCAGAGGAAGCATGGACAGGTAAAAAGGTAAACTACTCTATTTTAAAGCCTTTTGGTTGTGAGGCCTTTGTCCATATTGATAAAGAAAATAGAACAAAGCTTGAGGCAAAGTCAAAGAAATGTACCTTTATTGGATATGGTGTTAATGATTTTGGTTATCGCTTATATTATTATGAAAATCACAAAATCATTAGGAGCAGAGATGTAATATTCAATGAAAAGGTCTTGTATAAGAATTAGATGCAGGAAAAGAAACAGGAAAAGGAAAACAAGGAATATGCAGTTCTTGATGAAATCACTGAAAAAGTAAAGGTGCCTGAAACTAATAATAATCAACAACCACAACAACAGCAACCACCACAACAACAACAGGCACACCAAACACCTGAAAGTGGTGTTAGAAGATCTACCAGGATAAGTAGACCCCCTGAACGATACTCTCCTTCATTGTATTATTTATTATTGACTGATTCCAGTGAACCCGAATGTTATGAAGAAGCAATGCAGGTTGAAAGCAAGAAGAAGTGGGAGGTAGCCATGGAAGAAGAGATGGACTCCTTAATGCATAACTAGACTTGGGATTTAGTCAGGTTGCCTGTAGGAAAAACTACATTGAAGAATAAATGGGTTTACAGGCTGAAGGAAGAAGATGGAGGAAAACAGAGGTATAAAGCTGACTTGTGGTGAAGGGGTTTGCACAGAAGAAAGGTATTGATTTTGATGAAATATTTTCTCCTGTTATTAAAATGACTTCAATCATAACTATTTTAAGTCTTATAGCAGCTGAAGATTTGCATCTTGCGCAGTTAGATGTAAAGACAGCCTTTCTCCATGGGGATTTGGAGGAAGAGATATATATGCAGCAGCCACAAGGATATGAGGTGAAAGGGAAGGAGAAACTAGTGTGCAGGTTGAAGAAGAGCTTGTATGGCTTAAAACAGGCTCCAAGGCAGTGGTATCTAAAATTTGACAAGTTTATGTCTGAACAAGGTTATACTAGATGTCACTCTGATCATTGTGTTTATTTGAAAAAGAAAAATGATGGTAGCTATATTATATTGTTATTGTATGTAGATGACATGCTTGTTGCAGGATCTAACATGCAGCAAATAAATGTGCTCAAAAGAAAATTGGCAAATTCATTTGCAATGAAGGATTTGGAGCTGCAAAACAAATCCTTGGTATGAGAATAACTAGAGACAGGAAAAATCGTAAATTAACATTGTCTCAGAATGAGTACATACAAAAGGTGTTGAAAAGATTTAACATGCACAATGAAAAACTAGTTAGTACACCTTTTTCTAGCCATTTCAAACTTAGCAAGGAAATGTACCCAAAGACCCAAGAAGACATGGATTAAATGTCTAAAGTTCCATATGCATCAGCAGTTGGAAGCTTAATGTATGCAATGGTCTGCACAAGGCCCGATATTGCACATGCAGTGGGAGTTGTAAGCAGGTACATGAACAATCCAGGAAAGGAACATTGGATGGCAGTGAAATGGATTCTCAGATATTTGAAAGGTACCACAAATCAAGCATTATGCTTTGGTGGTTCAAACATCTCGCTACAAGGATATGTTGATGCAGATATGGCAGGTGACAGAGATAACAAGAGGAGAACTACAGGATATGTATTTACTACTGGAGGAACAACTGTCAGTTGGGTTTCAAAAATCCAAAGTGTTGTTGCACTTTCAACAACAGAAGCAGAGTATGTTGCTGCCACAGAGGCTAGTAAAGAAATGATTTGGTTACAAAGGTTTATGGGTGAATTGGGTAAGGAGCATGTTATGGGCACGTTATACAGTGATAGCCAAAGTGCCATTCATCTTGCAAAGAACTCAACATTTCATTCCAGGACTAAACACATACAGCTCAAGTACCATTTCATACCATCAGTGTTGGAAGATGGAGAGTTGAAGCTGGAAAAGATACACACTAGCCAGAATCCTGCAGATATGCTAACAAAAGTTGTAACCAGGGAGAAACTGAGAATATGCTCAGTTTCAATTGGTCTTCAAGGATGACGATGAAGATGAGAAATAGCCAGGTCTAAAGAGGAGTCATTGTCCAGCAAATGGAGCAGCGGTGGAGTTGCTACAACCAGTCTCCAAGTGGGAGATTGTTGGGTGTGGAGCCTGATTATCTTCTATATTCAAAGGTATCGCCACATTGGACCCAAGTTCAAAATGGGGGCGGAAACGCTGCCCGTAAAATATTCGCTGCAGGCGGGGTCCACGGGGGGGTGGCTGCGACCTTTGGGAGCCCCCCCCTAGCGGGGGGTTTCGGGGGCAGCGCCCCCAAAGCTAAAAAAATAGCTATAAAATTGCCTTGTAAAAGTATAGTAATTTCTAGTCAATCTGAGCCGTTCATTAGGTGGATGATCTGATGGTAGAACTTATGTTTAGTTTAGGGTTTTTTTCCCTAGAAGGCAACCCCTCTCTATGTATGAGGGCATTGTATTTGAGGTTGTGTGATAGATGCGTATTCGGTGAGAGGGAAATAGAGAGGTGAGACTGTGAGAAAAAATAGATGATATTACAGTGGATCTGCTGTAGGTTGTGTCTCTTCATTTTGCTGGATAATAGAAAGGAAGGACTGGCTGTTCGGGGTGGACGTAGCCCAAACTGGTTGAACCACATATATCTGTGTCTATCTTGTTTTATGCGCTTTCTGTGTTTATATTTCTGCAATATTTTATGTGTTCCATTGCTCCATAATATATAATTTTCTAACATGTATACCCTAGGAAGACTGTACACCCCTTCACGCAGGGGGTGTGGGGGGGACTTGTCCCCCTTGCAGGGGTCCTGGGGGGGGGGGTAAATCCCCCTCATCTGGGGGGTCCGGGCATTGCGCTTTTATTATAGGTGGAGTTTTGGAAATATGGAAGGTTTTAAAAAAGAAAGGAGGTTTCTCAAGGGGGTGTTGATGATTTCAAGGTTATTTTTTATATGCATAACTCATTCATAGGCTCATAAAGTGGTAAGAACAAGTCAAACCATGAACTCGTTGTTCTTTTCTGCTACGTTTATGCTAGAGTAGGAAGTAGTGCAGTGTTAGCACTACGCTTCCATGCAGTCAGCCCGTTGACCATACAATTCGTGTCTAAATATTATGTAACTATATTTTTTATGGTCATTGATCCAAATCGGATCCATAAACAACTGTCATAGAACCATGAATGAATTGGGATGAACAAATCCGTGAAGAATCTAGAACAGCAATCGAAAACACATTGAACCAGTGGCCATGGCAGCCAGCATGGAGATGACGAGGACCTCGTCAAAGCGCACTGACCGAGGCCCATGGAGACTGTGCAGGAGGTCAAAATAGCCCCTGGGAGCCCCAAAATGGGAAAAGGAGTTGATTTTTGATGCGCATTAGCGCGGCAAATAGGGCTGAAATGGTAGAGCTTAAGCACTCGGTCATGTTGGGAGCCAGAGGACCATGGGCGGAAAAGCGAAAAAGCGCCATCGTACGAAGGTGGGACCCACAACTTGGAAACCGACGGTTTTACTCGGGGTGCCCTTGAACGGTAAGAGGTTTTGGAAAAAGCGGAGTGATCACACTCAGCGATCGACGCGTGACAGCAGAGGTGAGAGAAAAAACCACCGTGATCGTGCGTTATCGGTCAAGCAAGTCAACCATGCTCGACGTGCGAATGACGTTGGATCTGGAGGAGCCCAGATCGGACGACTGAGATTGCACCCAATAGACAGAGCGGAATTGATAGGGAACTAAGCTGCGATTTAAGGGGATTTGGAATCCGTTGACCGCCACGATGGAGAAAGAAATGAATCGACGAACAGGCTGTCGTTGTTCCAGTGAGCACACATGGCTACTTCTCGAGCATTCATGCTGACACCGAATAGGGAATTCTAAGCACACAGGCGATAGGCAAATCGACACAAGCGGGAGAGGAACCGAAGAGGCATGGAGGTCGAATGGCTAAAGCCATGAACAGAGACAATGAACGGGGATCAGAAGAGAGATTCAGATCAAAGAGCCCAAGCGACCAAGAGAGACAGTGAACAATGAACCCTGAGAGGAGTAAGCATAGAGAGTAGTAAAGCCAAGTAGAGGAGACAGAGGGCCGAGCTGACCATATGCAGCATCAAGCGCTAAAGAGCTTGAAGAATGAAGCCTTCCCATAGAGGAATCTGTCCGGATTGAGCATCACAATTGGCTCTTTCCACTGTAGACTGAGGGTCACAGAGCTGGTAGGAAGAACAAGATTCTGTGTACTCCAAGTGGCTTGGGGAATCCAAGAACCACCCTACCAAGCAAGATCTGCTTCAGGAGAACTCATATTGAGTCCCTGTATTGTAATTTCTCTGCTTAAAGACATAATAAAACAAGGCCACCACTGAAGCTAAACCGGAGAAGTAGCACTGGAGGATAGGGTGAACTCCTTATTAAAAGAAATTGTGTCTTTGTGTTGCTTACTGTGTTTCTCTGTTGTCTTTCCATTTATTTTCTATGTATTGGCAATCTGATTGATCCGTTGTTTCAATAACACAAAACACACACTAGCACATGGGTTTGTAATACCTTTTTGTTTAATAAATCTTCACTGAGGTCACTCATAGGGTGATTATCAAATCAAGTGGTATCAGAGCTCTAGGCTATAAGGTTAGACAAGCTTGTGTTGGTTTAGCTGTGAATTCTCACTAGATCAAAGCTCAAATTAGGAGAAGGAGAATTGGTGGAGACTAATCCTGAAATTGGGAGAGTCTATTCTTGAAAGACAATGTCAGAAGAAGGTTCTGTAGGGCCAAAATCTCAATTCATAGAAAGTTTCCTAGCTATAAATTCCATGGTGTAAGAAATGTATCGGGACTTTAGAAAGCATACGGGTGAAGATTCATCATGCTCTAAGCAAGATAAAGAAGAAGATGAATCCCATTCCCACGACCACTCCAAAGGAAAGGGGAAAGAAGAAAGCTTCCCTACACCTCCTAGTAGCCCTGTGCATAATAAGAAGGCATCTTTGATTAAGTTAGATGTTAAATTTGATTTGCCTATATATGATGGAGAGTTGAATGTTGAAAAGTTGGACAATTGGATAAGACAAATTGATGTGTACTGCAGAGTACAAAATATAGACTCAGACAAGAGCAAGATTTAGCTAGCAAGCCTTCACCTAGGGGGCAGTGCCTTGGTTTGGTGGGAAGTCAGAACCCAAGCTGATGTGAAGAAGCATGGTAAGACCATCTCTATTTAGAGTGACTTTGTTTCTGCCATCAAAAAGAAGTTCTATCGATTGGCCTACATGCAAAAAGCCATGATGAGTTGGCAAACTCTTCGGCAGTTGAAAAGGAAAAGTGTACAAGGGTATACTCAAGAGTTCAGAAAGAGAGCATTGATGTTGGGTATTTCATTAGACTCACCAGAAACTCTTTTGAAGTACATTTGGGGTCTACATAGCTACATGAGTGTTAACGGGAAAAGTGTCTATTCAAAACGACCCTATCCCACTGAGGTGTGACAGTGACCTCAGAAACAAACAGGGATACTACTTTCGTATTCTCCTTTATGAACTATAAACGAAGAGGAATAGGATGAACCAACCTGTGTCTTGCGCTAGTCCTTTGATCCAATTTCTCTCTTCTTTGACAGCTTCCAGCTACCTACTCCCTTACTTGCCCAGCTTCACCAAGTTCCTATAAGATCACAGAAGAAGGAAAGTACACAAAGACATGGATTTATATTCATAAATAGCTTAGGATCAATGATATACAAGCATGTAGGAGAAACTCAAATAGTTTTATTGATAAAACAAGAAGATCCAGGAGGAGTTACAACCGATGATTCCTGATCCAGCATCAACCTCCCAGCATAGAATCCCCTCTTCACCTCCAACAAAGCATAAATCACCCAATACTCTGATATCTATCTCAAAACCAACAGCAATTCTCTGCAATGTACAAAATTCCAGCCTCTGGATCTCTTGGTGAGGGATCCATATATAGATGTATGAAAAGAGGATGAGTAATCTCATGAATTGATTAGTGGCTTCTCTCTGTCAGTTCTTGCTTCCACTTGGAGACTGAGAGCCTCTTACTCATCACTGGTCGAATTCAGTGAGGCAAGTGTCATTGGGGAAGATTCTGGAAGCTTCCATTGTCTCTCCACCTCGTGGAATGACTCTGCCACTTGTCATTTCCCGCTCAACGCACCCTGGCAGTGCATTTAGGTGCATTGCAACACACCTAGCTAGTGTATTTGGGTGCTTTGCAACGCAACTAGCTAGTGGAGTAGCTGAAATGATCCTGATTTGACTACTTCTGAGCAATTTCTGGTGGAGAACTTCTGGGAGAAGCTGTAATTTGTTGACCTTGTTTCTTTAGGAGCTGGAACAACACTTTTAGGGACTTAGGATCCCGTGGTTTATGGACATTTCATGCTTAGAGCTATAAGGCACAAAAATGTCTATAACAGTTGCCCCCTAAAGTATGAGGCCGTTTATCGGGTGAAATTCTTTATTAGGAGGATCCGAAGTTCTTCCAATGCTGGGAGGAGGCCTGTAATAAGATACAATACAATACATTATCTTCATATTGTTTTCATGATCTAGCTGAGGCGGGCATTCCCATGCTCAGTCTTTATAAATTCATTTTCATGTACATAGGACAGACAATCGTCTGATGGTAGACTGATGATTTTGATGGAGTCATCATCCTTTTGGTAGGATGATTCTCAGTGCTGCAATGCTGTACATTTCAATGTCTTTATTTTTCCTGAATATATATCGCAGCCCGGATGGATGAAACTAGATCCAGGGTCTTCAATCTCGTCCAATCTTCACTCGAAGTACAAGTCAATCCATGTGAGAAATGTTTTGAAGTCGAACATGGAAAGACATCTCTTGATTACCAGTCAATGATGTAAACTGTTAACAAGCGCGAGAGGAATCACTGATAATGATAATGACCCTGAAGGTACTGCAGTACAATTCACGTGGTGTGAATAAAGGACTTGGCATCGAACACCACGCAAAATCTTTCGATCGAAGTTCATTGATGTATACCTGTCGCCGGAAGTGAGAAACTTGCCATTGAGGCATGCAAGCTTCAAAGTACTGAAGGGATTGTTCCTAGATCAACTTCTTGGATAATGAGCTGATGTTGACAAGAAGCGATCCGTCAAAGGAGGGCCTTAATGAATCCCACATCAATGACACGGAACGGAGCAAATGATTTTGATGGAGGTGAAAACGATCTGATGATATATGGTTCAGGGTGGCAGTCATGAAAGAATGAGGTATAATGTATGGTAGTGGATGGGACACGGGTGACTTCTCTGGATGACTTCTCTTGAACATTTTAGTGACGCTTATGTGATGGATTGGTAGCATTTACCCCAAATGTGGATGGTATGGCGTGACCATGGTGATGTGACCGGTGAATGAAACAACCCAACCCGACTCAGGCACGGAGTGGAAGTGTCATGTTCAAGAGCGACTTGCTACCAACAAAGTTTCTTTGAGTTTTCTTCCCAATTTTTCCCCAGTCATTGCTGACCAGTACCTCTTTATTTTTGTCAAGCTTGAGGAGGATAACATATGCTTGTTCTATAATTTTCCCTTCGGGCAAACCCATCGCTATGTTTTAACGAGCCTAGAGATAGTGAAACTCATTCTCGTCTAAAGACAAGTTTGTCACTATTAATCTTTTTAATGAGTTTAACGACAAAGATAACTCGGTCCTTTTCATTTTTAGAGAGTCTAAAAAGGTACGTAAAGGTAACTCCAAAATTCCTTTTCCGTCATCTAATCCCTTAAGTCCGAAAAAGTATAAAACAATACAGATGGGATGAATTTTCGATTAGCTTTAACGAGCCAAACAAAACAAGCGCTTGATCTTTTTGTGCAATAATCCCTCAGGTCCAAAAAGATTAAAATCTAGAGGAGGGATAACACTTCCGGTCGCTTTAACGAGCTGGAAGGCCAAAACTCGGCAATCTTTTCATATTTTACGAGTCAGTTGAAAAGAGCTTAAAGAAGACTCGTCTTTTGAGGAACGAGTGATAAAATGGGTAGCAGCTGATTCCAGGTAAGGTTTGGAATTTTCCAATCACGGCAGTGTCACAAGGATGGCTAGTGAAATCACTCTTCGCAGCTGTTCCTCAAAATGGGTAAACAATCAAATGGAGGTGAATGATCGGCCAATGGAAAAGTGGAGGTGACGGTGCAAACACGACCAAGGCATTAATGGCTGAAAATGTTTCATTCACGGTGGTTATTTACCGGGGGATAGTTCATTTTTTAACGATCTTAAACTCGGGTGGAAACATTTTCTCGGTCTTATGTTTATTTTTTAACGAGCTTGAACTATGTGCTAAAACTGCTCGATTAATCTAGTCATAAGATAAGAATGTCTCATATAAAAACAACAATCTTTCGAGTGTTGCCCCACATCCTTTCTTTATGCAAGTTAGGAAACGACCAATCCTATGAGTTTAAAGGGTTAGAGTTCCTATAAATTTAAAAAAATAAATAGTCGCTCTTCGCTTGCATTCCAAAAGGTTTGCATGCCCCAGGTATAAAACAGAGTTTCAAAGTTACCTCTACTTTAGTCCGTTAAAACATTTGTTTTACCGAGAGAGGCCTACCTCTTACAGGTTACCCAAAGATTGTTCTATTTACGGTGTAAACAAAAAACTTCTTCGGCGATGTTGCTCGAAATAAACAAAGGTGAGTGACGATGCCCGCCAACTCACATAACTTTGAAAAGAGAATCTTATTCTAGAATAACCCCTCTTCCGCTTACGGACGGGGTACAGACTAGTCATATTCTCCCACGGAAACCTACCCTATACCTGAAGTTTTCCTGCCGAAGCAGACCAGGACACTTGCCCCCTGGGTTTCAGTCATATCCCTCCGAATTACTCGCGCTCATTGGGAGGACGGACTGAGGATTGAGACATTTCTTGCGTGAAAAGACCATTTAGGGACGATATATGACTATTTGCTATGCGTGATCTGGGAAATGAAAGCTGGTCCACGAGCTTGACCACTCTTCCTTCGTGCGGAAAACACATTACTCTAAAGAGTGAGGAGATGATGGCTCCCATGCAATAAATATAGTCTCGTCCAAGGAGTAGGTTATAATCCAAGGGTCCTTGAACTACCATGACGTTCGTGCGAACTGTCTTCCCTCTCAATGTTATGGGCACATCGGGAAGGATCCCTAAAGGTCCACTGGTTCCTTTATCAAAGCCTGTCAGATTTCTCATTTCAGGCAACAGCAATGGCGAACCAAGCGCTTTCCAAGAAATAGAGGAAAGGATACTCACAGAATCCCCCTCATCTATGATGGTACCAACCATGACCATTCTATATATTTGAAAGATAATTCGAAATGGTATGCTTGCTGGCAAACGGGGTCTGCCTAATTGATTCCAGTCGAAGGATACAACTAGGTTGCTTGGAGGTGGGACCAAGTAGACGGCCGGGTATGGCTCTGACGAACTTCCTTCCTGCGGTAAAGGAATGGGTGGATTGCCCCCATGTTCGTCGGAGTCTGTGTTGATGAAGAGAATTTGGACGATGTCATCCTTGTTCTCTTCAGTGACTGTATCATCCGAAGATAAAACCTCTGAAGGCAAGACCGGGTCAACTGCTGCCTCGACCTTTTGACTTTCGTCTGGTATGGATTCAGTTGGTTTATCTTCAATGACAGGCGCTTCAGCCGACCACCTGAGCGGGCCAGCTAGGTTCTCAACTAGTGACGGACTCGGGAAGAGTTTTTTATATCCAGGAGGAAGTCGTAACGGTGAAACTGGACGATCATCCAAAACTCTTTTAGCCTCGTCTAAGAAGGGACAACGGTGGAGGGCATGGTCGCCTTCGCACAGTTTACAAGGAAACTAACTTTCCCTTTTCGTCCTGGGGCTTCACTTTCACTAGTTGATGGTGTGCTTTCAACATGATCTCCAGAGGTTGATGACACCGGATTGTGCAAACGAGGAGACCAATCCCTTAGTATCCGGGGGATGCAAGGACAATCTCTGTGAAAGTGGTCTCCTCTGCAAATGACACATGGCGATTTAGGCCTGGTCGGTGTTGTGTGTGGATTTTCGTTAGATGACACACGTTTTCCCCCATTCGCCTTTGGCTCCTTATTCTTTTTCTCTTTCTTCTTCTTTTCCTTCCTCTCCTTAGGAACTTGGATTTTAGCTTTACCAGTCCCGTCAAGCGAAGAGGAAGGAGGAGAGGAAGAATTAGAGGAAGTAGAAGGCTGGTGGGTAACTTTGGACTCGTCTAATTTCTGATTCGATTGTTCAGGAATAGTGGTGTTCTGAACGATATTGGTTGAGAAGAGCCATACTGGCAAGCCAATTGTCAGTCCTGGAAGCGATAATGTGGCCATATGGGGCGCACCAACATCTCCCCAAGAGGAGAAGGGACTAGGATTTCCACCAAGGGGAATTCCTTGGTTGGTAGGCTCCATTTTCTCAACCCAAAGATCAACGTAGGAAAAGGGGAAGAATATTCCGTTTAAAATAAATTTTAACACGCTTTGACACAACTTGTTTTTTCAGTTTTAAAGAGTCGAGAAAAAACAAAAGATGACTCTAGTCTCCTTCGATTTTTAATGAGCCTGAAGTGACAAGTGCTCAGATGGACCTTTTCCGTTAAGGAGTCTGAAAAGGAACGAAAGGGACTGCTCTGGAGGTCTAGGTAGAGGGAGTACCAAACCAATCGCAAAGCTGCAGAATACTTTTTACGGTACGGCAGTCAATCTTCCCGAATGCTGTGTTCGGTGCATTGCGATCAGTAGGGCAGCCAACACGGCTTCCTATGGATAAAGGTTTTATGCCTATAGGGGTCTCCCAATATATACTCGACGGTACGTGGGAGCACAAGTCCGTACTGGCACTTATCGTCTCAAAGTGGAGGAATCACCCAACCATCAGTGAGGACAACAGTTACCAGGCTTTACGACGCCGAAATACGTCTCTAGCCTAGACCTCTAAATGTTGTGCGTTAAGTTACAAAGCGTTGTTAAGTTCATTGAATTTATTTTAGGTTGATCTTTCTTATGAAGTTTTCCTTTTGGGTTCACCACGAGATGTAGATGTAATTCCTAAAATGCAATCTAAAGATGATAAGCAAGCTTTTATCTCTTTTCAGCAATGAAAATCCTAGCTACAAGGGGAAAAGAAAGACACAATCTTTTCTCAAAGAGCAAAGAGCACACTGTAAATGCACTTTTCCTAAATCAAGCCAAACATACTGTCAATATGCAAATGCACATGTGCATGTATTTGTTTTTCACTTTCTTAATATTGATGCCTAAAAAGAAAGTTGTTGTACAAATTTGAATTCGTTTTCAAGTGAAAAACACAAACAAGCTTCTTTTTCGAAATCAAAAGGTAGAGACGATTACGTCACTTTATGATTTTGAAATAAACACTTGTTTCGACACTAGAAATTCACAAATTCAAGACAAAGGAAAAAGTAAAAGCATAATCAACTGTCAACAACCAATAAACTTTCTCCTAAGATCAAAATCGACACTTACGACAGATCTAAATCAAAGGACGACAGTATGACTATTCTACTTTTGCAATGGGAAACTGTAAATGACGCAACAAACACACAAAAACACATACAGTTTCTTTTATACAACTGAGGCGGAATTAAGGCAAAGAAAAGGGGTTTTTAAATAAACACACACAATGATCACAGGCTGCAAAAATTAGAGACAAAACTGAAAAAATTGAGCAAAGAACCTCAGCTGCACAAGGCTAGGCTAATCAATGCACCTGCTACATAGAGAAACTGGATTGCAATGCAGGTTGCCCTCTCGAGAACTGCACTGAAATGCAGGAACTCTTCACAGCACCTGCGCTGGGGCAGAAACGAGAATTCTATCCGGGTTCGGGGTCACGGTTTGCAGTTTAATCTAAGGTTTTTGGCCGAGTAAAAGCAATCAGTAATGCACAATCAGAGGGTAGATTTAAAAGAGGTTTAAGAGCTATCACAAAGGGTAATCAGATCATTTGTGAATCAGCTGTTCAAATCATAAACAGATCCAGTGAATGGATTGAAGTAGCAGATGTCTACTTTGCATTTGTTAATAGAAAATTCAGTTCGATTCGCTACTTCTAAGTTTATGAAACAAACAACAAGAGAAACACAAACAAACTAACTAGACACGATCCCCAGCAGAGTCGCCATTTTGTTAACGGGAAAAGTGTCTATTCAGAACGACCCTATCTCACTGAGGTGTGACAGTGACCTCAGAAACAAATAGGGAAACTACTTTCGTATTCTCCTTTATGAACTATAAACGAAGAGGAATAGGATGAACCAACCTGTGTCTTGCGCTAGTCCTTTGATCCAATTTCTCTCTTCTTTGACAGCTTCCAGCTACCTGCTCCCTTACTTGCCCAGCTTCACCAAGTTCCTGTAAGATCACAAAAGAAGGAAACTACACAAAGACATGGATTTATATTCATAAATAGCTTAGGATCAGATTTAAGCTAAACATACAAATGTAAACAACATCAATGATATACAAGCATGTAGGAGAAACTCAAATAGTTTTATTGATAAAACAAGAAGATCCACGAGGAGTTACAACTGATGATTCCTGATCCAGCATCAACCTACCAGCATAGAATCCCCTCTTCACCTCCAACAAAGCATAAATCACCCAATACTCTGATATCTATCTCAAAACCAACAGCAATTCTCTGCAATGTACAAAATTCCAGCCTTTGGATCTCTTGGTGAGGGATCCATATATAGATGTATGTAAAGAGGATGAGTCAGCTCATGAATTGATTAGTGGCTTCTCTCTGTCAGTTCTTGCTTCCACTTGGAGACTGAGAGCCTCTTACTCATCACTGGTCGAATTCAGTGAGGCAAGTGTCATTGGGGAAGATTCTGGAAGCTTCCATTGTCTCTCCACCTCGTGGAATGACTCTGCCACTTGTCATTTCCTACTCAACGCACCCTGGTAGTGCATTTAGGTGTGTTGCAACGCACCTAGCTAGTGTATTTGGGTGCTTTGCAATGCATCTAGCTAGTGGAGCAGCTGAAATGATCCTGATTTGACTAGTTCTGAGCAGTTTCTGGTGGAGAACTTCTGGGAGAAGCTGTAATTTGTTGACCTTGTTTCTTTAGGAGTTGGAACAACACTTTTAGGGACTTAGGATCCCTTGGTTTATGGACATTTCATGCTTAGAGCTGTAAGGCACAAAAATGTCTATAACAATGAGGCACACTATCCTCATGTTTAATCCCACTAGTATAGATGAGGTATTTGTACAAGCTACTCATCTAGAAGCTAGAGGAAAGAATGGAAATCCAGAAGTTGGGGGACCATCCCAACCCACTATAAGCAAGAACGAGTAGAAAAGAAAGCAGAAGTGGAAAGTAAGGAAGGCTAACACTAAACAGAAAGGCAAAGCCTCATGCACTCACTGTAAAAAGGAGGGGCATGATGATGAGCACTATTTGATTCTGCATCTAGAGCTAAGACCTAAGAAGTCCGAGGGCAAGAAGAAGACGACTGCTGTAGCTATTCAAGAGGATTTGGGGTCAGACTCGGGAGATGAAACAATCATTGCAGCCACATGTATAAAAGGTAAGAATTATGAAGCATCTACTAGTAATTATGCTCAATCTATTATTGATGAAGAACATGAGAGAAAAAGGCATGAGCTTTTCCATATTCGACTTGTTTCCAAATATCAAAAGATTGATAATTTGTTTGATAGTGGCTCACAAGTAAATCTGATTTCTGAAGAAATTGTAAAGAAATTGGGATTAGCAACTACACCTCATAAGAAACCATACCCATTAGGATGGTTGAATGATAAAGCACAACTACAAGTGACTAGACAGTGCAAACTCAAGTTTTCTTTTGGGTCAGCATTTGTAGATGAGTTGAGTTATATATAATTACTTTGGATATATGTGGAATTATTTTAGGAAGTCCTTACTTGTATGATAGAAAGGCTATTTTCTATAGAGTTGAGAACAAGTATCTACTTGTTAAATATGGAATTGAATACTTTGTAAGAGCTCATAAGCTCAAGACTAATTATACTCTCATAAACTTAGGACAGATGAAAAATGCAAACAGTTATTATTAATGGTTGTAAAGGAAAATAAAACTGATAAAACCAATGTATTTGAGGGCTGTAATTCTGATCAGCGAGCTGATATAGAAAAGATTGTTTCAGAGTATCATGTCTTGTTTCAAGAACATCAAGGTCTGCCACCCATAAAGGGAATAGAACATGATATTATTTTGCAGCAAGATTTTCATCTGCCTAACATTGGGATTTACAGGTTATCTACTTTAAAGAACGCTGAAATCAAGAAGCAGGTGCAGGAGTTGCTCGAGAAAGGGTTCATCAGGCCTAGCACATCACCATGTGGGTCACCAATTGTTTTGGTGAGAAAGAAAGATGGCTCATGGAGAATGTACATTGATTACCAAGCACTGAATAAAATAATGATAAAAAATCGTTATCCCCTTCCTCGCATAGATGATCTTTTAGATCAATTGAAGGAAGCCGTTTATTTCACCAAGCTAGATTTGCACAGTGGATACCATCAGGTCAGAGTTGCAGAGCAAGATGCATGGAAGACTACTTTCAAAACAAAGCAGGGATTGTCTGAATGGCTGGTTATGCCTTTTGGCTTGACCAATGCCCCTGCTACTTTCATGAGATTAATGAATGATGTACTCAGACCTTTTCTTGATGATTTTGTTGTTGTGTATCTGGATAACATTCTGATTTTTAGTAAAATGTGGGAAGAACATTTAAAGCATGTTAAGCAGACATTAGATGTTTTGAAAAGAGAAAAAATTTATGTTAAACTCTCCAAATGTGAATTTGGCAAAACCTCTCTAAATTATTTGGGTCATATAGTAGGGGGAGGTGAATTGAAAATAGATCCCTCTAAAGTGGCAGTCATTGTAAACTAGCCTAAACCCAAGTCTACTACAGAAGTGAGAAGCTTCTTAGGAGCAGCACAATATTGGAGGAAGTTCATTTCAAATTTCTCCTCAATTGCAGCTCCCTTACATGCTTTGATAGGATTGAACAAGGTGCTTCAGTGGGGAGGCAAACAGCAGAAAGCCTTTGACACCTTGAAAGAAAAAATTAGTACAACACTTGTACTAGCACTGCCAAATCTACAAAGACCCTTTGAGATCCAAACTGATGCCAGTGACTATGTTTTAAATTATGGTATGTTCTATGCTTATAACAGTTTACATCTTTTTCTTATTATATTCCACCAATTAGAAATCACATGTACATAAAGTAAAGTGTAGATAGAACATTAAATGATCGACAGAAAACAAGCCAAGACAAGAGACACAAGATTTAGCGGCTAGCCAGGGACAAACCCCACAATGTGTGGGGAAACCCTTTGATCAAATCTTCTTTTATCTTCAATAATTCAGCAGAGAGAAATAGTACAATAAATCTGATTCATATCAGCAGTAGCAAACCCTAGATCAGTAGCATCAGCATTAGCGGCTTCATTATCAAACTAGGGCAGACATTATCTCACAAATCGACAGTTGGATTGACTTCATTCCACCACCAAAAGTTTCGGCTTCCAGAGGAGGTTCAGATGAACCTACAGTGCAGTTCAGATGAGGAGATCTTCTAGGCCACGCAAGTCAATCTTTACTTCTGCAGTTGCAGCTTTAGTTTCAACAGTTTCCGGCTTCAAACTAGGGCAGTCGATATCCTGCAAACCATTCGTCAGATTGACTTCATTCCACCACAAAAAGTTGCGGCTTTCAAAGGAGGTTCAGATGAACCTACAACACAGTTCCAAAGAGGAGATCTTCTAGGCCACGCAAGTCAATCTTTACTTCTGCAGTTGCAGCTTCAATTTCAGTAGTTTCTGGCTTCAAACTAGGGCAGTCGATATCTTGCAAACCGTTCGTCGGATTGACTTCATTCCACCACCAAAAGTTGCGGCTTTCAAAGGAGGTTCAGATGAACCTACAGCGCAGTTCTAAAGAGGAGATCTTCTAGGCCACGCAAGTCAATCTTTACTTCTGCAGTTGCAGCTTCAAATTCAACAGCTTCCGGCTTCACATGTGTGAGAGAGAGAGACCCATTTCAACGCAGTAGAGAAGATACTCATATTTGCGCAGTAGAGAGAGAGAGATGTGATGAGATGAGTGAGTCCAAATGAGGAAAATTCCTCTTATATTTATACACAACGTTGGTGGGTGAATAGACGCAACTGTTGGGCTTCTGAGCCTACATGAGTTGTAGGTCGGCTTGATAATAATTCCATAATCAAAATAAATTCATATCTCCATGAATACTTATCGGAATTGGATGATCTTTATATCAATCCTACACCTCTCAACGAGAGGAATCTAATAAAAATATTATTAACCATGAATAAGATGACCCACATGAAGTTTTGCTGTGGTTTCCAATTTTAACACTCCCTCTCAACCATGGAGAACTTCATCTGTAATCTGTCTATCGGTCGTTACTATTCATCCATCAAATGCACTACTCTATACAGCCTGACCCTTACCCTGCTCTGCTCTATTCTGCCTATTCTGCTTTGTCTTGTTCTACCCTGCACTGATCTGTACTCTTTTGCTCTGTTCTGCTCTGCTTTTGTCCGAATTATGAAGAAGAAGAAATGATCGAGGATGTATCATACTGACTCAAAGTCAGTCTCAGAGTATGTACCACTGGTCCCAAACCAGTCTCAACCAACCCAAAGTCAGCGTCATAGTGAGTACAACTCCAATGGTCCCAGACCATTATCATCCTCCACTGACTCAAAGTCAGTCTCAGAGTATGTACCACTGATCCCAGACCAGTCTCAACCGACCCGAAGTCAGCGTCATAGTATGGTACAACTCCTACCACTGGTCCCAGACCAGTACCATTGATCCCAGATCAATGGAGGTCATCCTAGCGTAGGGAGTACGGTAGTTACAACGATGCGTCCATCGGTACTACTATGGTCCCTAACTTCATTTCCCTACTCATTGATTAGATGAGAGGTACTTCCCATGAGTCCCAGACTCCATGGGTAGGATGCCTCGACAGGAGAACTAATCAATCCTGTCCTCATAGGAGAACACATCAATCCTGCTACAATTGCCATGGAGAACACATCAATCCAGGCCTCACAGGAGAACACATCAATCCAGCTACAATCGCCATGGAGAACACATCAATCCAGGCCTCACAGGAGAACACATCAATCCTTCTACAATCGCCATGGAGAACACATCAATCCAGGCCTCACAGGAGAACTAATCATCCTGCTACACAGGAGAGCGAATCATCCTGTTCCACAAGAGAGTGAATCTTCTTGTCCCAGAAGAGAGCGAATCATCTTGTTCCACAAGAGAGCGAATCATCTTATTCCACAAGAGAGCGAATCATCTTGTTCTAGTGCGCACCACCAGGGGAGGGTGAGTCACCCTGTGGTCGTATGTTGCTCCAGTAAGAACCACAAGCCCTTAGAGCTCCCAGAGCTCAATGTATGCAACATGCAGGACCCTTGTACAAGGGTTTCTTGATGACTCCAAGTCGTCTGGGAAAATCACAAATTAGATCTTTCCTCGGGGCTTTGACAAGGTGTATCAACCTGTACATCATCTTAATGCGATGGAGCCTCCTTGCTCATCGACTTACCATATCCCAGATGATGTCTATCTGCTGGAACAATTGACGAATACGGGATTCCTCAATAATCGAATCCCACCTCTGGTTGTTACAAAGAATCACAGTGGTATCCAATGTAAATCCAAACAGCTCACTGAAGAGCTTTCGCAACCAGACTGCCTCACACGAGGTTATGCTAGCAACAATATATCTTGCTTCGGCGGTGCTCAAATTCACCAACTTCTGCTTCCTGCTCATCCAGGATATCGAAGCAGATCCCAAGGTGAAACAGCACTCGGAAGTGCTCTTACAGTCCACCACACTGCCTGCCCAATCAGCATCAGTATATCCAAGTAGTCTCACAACTCCGACAGTGTATCTTAACCCATTGTGCCATGAAGATATCTCAGAAGATTCTTGGCATCAATCCAGTGAGGCTCAACCAAATATGAGCTCATAATGCTAGCTGCAAAGCATATGTTCAGATGGAGGTTCACCAAGAACATCAATGCGAATGAGTTTATGAAACTCAGAGGCATTTCCCAAATCTGGTCTGACATCACTACCATATAACTTTTAAAAGTTAAGATCCTCGAGGTAGTCATAGGCTTGCAGTCCATCATACCAAATCTTTCCAATATCTTTACCACATATTTTCCTTGAGATAGGAAAATTTCTCCTGGCTTTTGCTACACTTCAGGTCCTAGGAAGTAGTGCATCAGTCCTAGGTCTTTCATTTCAAATTCAGAGGCCAGCTCCCTCTTACATTTGTGAATGAGAGGGTCTGCACCTGTTAGAAAGAGGTCATACACATACAACACCAGTATGAGAGGCTTGTCATCTTCAACCTTAAAGTAAAGGTTAGGATCGACTTCACTCCTAGTGAATCCCAAGTTCATCAAGTAGCTATCGATCCTCTCATACCATGCTTGGGGTGCTTGCTTCAGCCCATAGAGAGCCTTATTCAACCTGCATACAGGAGATTTTCAATCATAAATCTCAAATCCTTCGGGTTGCTCCACGTAGACCTCTTCTTTGATCAAACTGTGCAAGAACGTAGTCTTGACATCCATCTGATGTAGGTTCCATCCTTGTGAAGTCACAAGGGCTATGATCAAGCGGATGGTCGTATATCTGGCAACAGGTGCAAATATCATAGACTATACCTTCCTTCTGGGATAAACCATGAGCAACAAAATGAGCCTTATACTTTTCCGTGCTTCCATCTGCTACATGCTTTATCTTGTAAAGCCATTTGGAAGTAACAACAGTCTTGTCCTGGGGTCTGGGAACTACTTCCCAAACATCATTCTTTATGATAGACTCATATTCTTCGGTCATAGCATCCTTCCATACTTGATGCTTGACGGCATCTGAGAATGACGAAGGCTCATTTTGTATGATCGTGCTCATGATGGTCACGTATCCTTGATACCTATTAGGTTTCTTACTTTCACGAAAGATTCCTCGGGGTGCAGTGATCTAGGTGGATGTTGGTGGCCACCCACCTATCCCATTTGGACCCCCACAACTGTCTCTTTCAGCTTTTTCAGTTTCCTAAATTGTAGCAAAGTTTACTATTTTTAGCAGTTTTTCGAGTCCTGAACTTCCGAAGCCGTTTTGAGGCCCTAAACGACGTTTTTTTTGGGAATCTGGGGCAACATGGTTTCATGGACCGATGTTGCCTCTCAAAGTGGTAGTACCCGGATAGATCTTTCTAACGAGCTATCGTACGCGTCAAACGGAGATCATATGCCAAAGTTACGACCCCGGGAAATTGATGTACCAATTTACCCAAACGGGGCCCACAATTTGGATTTTCATCTTCTAGGGTTAGATTTCGGAATGTTAAGGGTTTTCCATTGTTTCTCAATAATAAATAGGCCTTCGAGCCTCATTGTAACATAGTTTTAGAACAGTTCAGAGGCATGTAGCCGACACATCTCTTCTCAGAGATAAGCTACCATCGCCCTAGCTGGTTTATTTCCATTTCTGGTTGTAAGCATATTTCAGTATTTTCCATTAATGAAATGAAGTATTATTTCTGCTGCATCTCTGTATTTATGGTTATCGCATCTCTGTATTTA
Source organism: Pinus tabuliformis (assembly GCA_031772625.1). NCBI lineage: Eukaryota > Viridiplantae > Streptophyta > Pinopsida > Pinales > Pinaceae > Pinus > Pinus tabuliformis. Next base: position 1,009,748,282 of record CM062809.1, read on the forward strand.
TGGTTATCTCTGTAATCTATTGCGTTCCTGTTTAAATCCGAATCAGTGGTATCAGAGCGGTCTGCTTTTTATCTGTTTTTCTTTGCATGTCCCCAATGAGGTCGGGATATAAGGAGTTAGGGCTTGAATTGGTCGAACCTTTGCAAGATCAGCCTCGCAAATCCCGACGGCCTCCCATGGCGGATGAGAAGAAAGACAAGGGGGCAGGAGATCCTATCAAAATCTTACTCGAAGAAGTGCTCGAGCGGCAAAGGAACGCGATGATGGATAGCTTTGTGCAGATCCTTCAGCGGCTACCCAGAGGCGACGCATCGGCTTCCAACAGCGACTCTGGAAATGCCACGCCGTTTAAGGTACAAGTTAATTATGAAATCCCCATCTTCGAGGGTAAAATAGACGCAGATGCTGTAGATAAATGGTTAAATCTGCTAGATGGGTATTTTTCTGTTCATGAATTTTCAAGTCGGGAAAATATTGTTTTCGCTCTTCTCAAAGCAGCCCCCCACGTCAAGGACTGGTGGGAAACCTACTGCGAGCAGAAGGATGAAAGTACAGGCTCACTATTTTCAGCCGCACCCACTTGGAATGACTTCCGGGATGCCATCAAGGAGCAGTACTACCCTGTCGGAAGCTATGAGGACAAATACATCAAATGGACCACACTGCGACAGGGACGAGACCAAGATGTGCCGGAGTTCACAAACATTTTTCATACCCTTCGCACATAGTTGGGTATCAAAGATTCTGAGCTGCATCTGGTACTCAAATACCATGGTTGCTTGCACAGATACATCCAGGAAGAGATGGGGTTCTTCAACATCTCCTCACTCGGCACAGCATACCGATATACTGTCAAAATCAAGCAAAAGTTGAAACAAAAGAAGCGAGACTTTGGATCTACAAATCCGAAGCCCAAAGGACAAAGCTAAGGCGGGGTGACCCAAGACAACCCGTCGAAGCCGCAAGAAAAGAACACCACCATGAAGCCGAAGAAGGACACAGGGAAGTGGTGCGAGTTCCACAAGAGTCCCACTCATAACACAAGTGAGTGTCGGACCAAGCAGTCGTTGGTAGCTGAGTTCAACGCTTCCGAATCAGATGCATGTTCCGACCCTGAGCTAGAACCCAACAAGGGGAATGGCAAAGGGAAGCAGATCATTGATGCGGATCCCAGTGCCACTATTGCCACTGCCAAGATCCAGAAAGATGAGCCCGAAAATCCAGAGGAAGGGGAGCGTCTTTTCCACTCACAGATGTGGGTGAAGGGTTCGCCACTGCAATTCATTGTCGACAATGGCAGCCAAAAGAACCTCATTTCAGCAGAGGTCGTGAAGCGGTTGGGCCTACCGACTAGACCACACCCACAGCCGTACAGTATCGGGTGGCTTCATGAAGGACGAGATCTCAAAGTTCGCTAGCAGTGCCGCCTTCCCTACAGCATCAAACCATTCACAGACGAGGTATTGTGTGATGTTACACCTCTGGATGTTTGTGATGTATTATTAGGCCAGCCATACTTGTGGAGGCAACATGCTGTGTATGAGTCCAGGCCTTGTGCTGTCATTATTTCTTTAAATAATTCATTATACAGGATACCAGAGGTAGCCCTACCTACTACCACATCTTTGATCACTGCTAAGAAAGGCAGCAAGCTCATCTCCCAGACCAGGAAATTTATCTGTCTGGTTCACTCCCAAAGTAAGGGGATGATCATTGCTACATCCATGACCCCTGAAAAGGGTTCCTCCATGCAGCAGCAACAACAAAGGGATACGGTCATGACAAAACACAGGGACAACTTCTCCTCACCCACATGGGTACCACACAAGTTTCAGGTGGGCAACAAAGTCTGGTTGCATCGACAAAAAGAATGCCTTACCAGAACCCATCAGAAGCTCAAATCACTCCGACATGGTCCTTACAGCAGTACCAAGGCTATGGGGAACAATGCTTTGGAGCACATCATTCCTCCATTCCTTCGCTTGCACCAAATGTTCAATGTGGACCATCGTCGACCATGCTTCCCACCATCACTGGACACATCAGAGATTGCAGGACAAGTTCAACAGATGGAGGAACTCAACGCAATGGGGACCATTGCTTCCTAAGGGGGAGGAATGATCCAGGTGGATGTTGGTGGCCACCCACCTATCCCATTTGGACCCCCACAACTGTCTCTTTCAGCTTTTTCAATTTCCTAAATTGTAGCATAGTTTACTATTTTTAGCAGTTTTTCGGGTCCTGAACTTCTGGAGCCATTTTGAGGCCCTAAACGATGTTTTTTTTTGGAATCTGGGGCAACATGGGTCCATCGACCGATGTTGCCTCCCAAAGTGGTATTACTTGGATAGATCTTTCTAACGAGCTATTGTACGCGTCAAACGGAGATCATATGCCAAAGTTACGACCCCGGGAAATTGATGTACCAATTTACCCAAACGGGGCCCACAATTTGGCTTTTCATCTTCTAGGGTTAGATTTCGGAATGTTAAGGGTTTTCCATTGTTTCTCAACAATAAATAGGCCTTCGAGCCTCATTGTAACATAGTTTTAGAACAGTTCAGAGGCATGTAGCCGATACATATCTTCTCAGAGATAAGCTACCATTGCCCTAGTTGGTTTATTTCCATTTCTGGTTGTAAGCATATTTCAGTATTTTCCATTAATGAAATGAAGTATTATTTCCACTGCATATCTGTATTTATGGTTATCGCATCTCTGTATTTATGGTTATCTCTGTAATCTATTGCGTTCCTATTTAAATCCGGATCATGCAGCATGTCCTTCAGCATCATCAAGTAACCCCTTAAGCCATGAAGGCCTCTTCCTAGAAGAGGAAGGTTCATATGGAGGAGGATCAATCGGATCCATGGGTTCTTCTACATCAGGCATTGATTCATCATCCTTTTCTTTCGGTTCCCTGGTTTCGGCTTCTTGAGAGCTCCTCAAAGTCAGAAGATTGTTCACCTTGCGGTGAACTTTTCTTCAAGAGTCTTGGAACCCAATGCTTGATGAGGGCATTGATTTTGTACATATACGGTGGTGATTGTAGTTTGAGCCCATAGAAACTTCAGAAGTCTTTGATCCTGTAGCATGGCCCAGACAGCTTCCATCATCGTGCGGTTCTTCCTTCCCACCACACCATTTTGCTCAGGAGTATGTGGTGTAGTAGTCTCCCTCTTAATGCCAACCTCAGGTATGCCTGAGTGAACCAACTGTAATATATCAGAGGTCTTGCTTTGGCTTGAGGGGAATGGTCCCCTTTTGATATTTCCTTTGGCACATCCCGAACATACACCTTCTTTCTCTACTTGGAATTTGGGCATCCCTGTTACCATTTGTCTTACATCGGGTAGAGCTTTGTATTGAAGGTGGGAAAACCTCCGATGCCAAAGTTCGGACTAAAGAGTTGTGTCACAAGACATGACACCTAGCGGACTTCCATCAACCTGATATAATGAATCAACACTAAACCCAAGAGTAAAGGAATCTTTAACATTATTTTTCCATATACATACCTTGCCATTGCTGAAGGTTACCTTGTAGCCTCTGTCTTCCATTGCCAAGATGGACACTAGGTTCCTTTTGAGGTCAGGTGAATTTAATACATCCTCGACTTTCTAGCCTTCTTGAATGGTTGTTCTCTTCCTCGATCTCCAGCTCTCCTCTTACCTTTGCTGTTGAATTTGTCATTCCTTTGATTTGCCATCAGAGGGATTTTGATCATCGTCCCGGTGTGAGTCCTTTCTTCTCTTTGCATGAGAAGAAAATGCAGCAGGAGGACCTTTAGGCATGGGCATTTCATGCACTTCTTCCCTTGTTTCTTCTTGAATGCATCTAGCCATTAATTCCTCGAAACCAGGAATTACATTATAGTTCAGAAGAGTAGTCCTGAACACATGCCATTTAGATGGTAATCCTCCGAGAGTTGTGAGTGCCATTTCTCTGTCAGTAATGGTTTCCCCAATAGATAGGAGATCGTTCTTGATCTCGGTGATTCTTAAGAAGTATGCTTGCATACTTTCGTCTTTACCCTTCTTGATTTCCCTCAACTTATTTCTAAGAAACAAAACTTGATTTGCATCATTAACTTTAAATAAACTCACCAGTCTGTCGTAGATTTCCTTGGAGGTGTCTAGATCAGAGATGTAGGCCACCAAGCGCTTGTCGATAGAGTCCCGGATGATCTTCCTTTTTTTGACTTCTCCATTTTTCCATTTGTTCCAGGCAGCAGCAGATGCATTTGATGAGGGCTCAACAATATTGCCTCTTACATGGTCCAGCACTCCTTGATCTTCAAGGGTTAGATTGATAGACATCTTCCATCCGTGATAGTCAGCTTTCTCATGGAGCTTGTCTTCGGCAAAAAAGAGTGTTGAGGACCCCATAGTTCTTTTAGGATAGCCTTGCCAATCTTCTCTTCAATGATTGCTCTTGCTCTTGCTCGGGCTTTGTCTTCACCTCAGCTCTGATACCATGTTAAATTATGGTATGTTCTATGCTTATAACAGTTTACTTCTTTTTCTTATTATATTCCACCGAGTAGCAATCACATGTACATAAAGTAAAGTGCAGATAGAACATCAAACAGTCAACCTAGAAATAAAATCATTCACTACATTATCTTTTCCAGGTTTATCTAGAACTGTTATATGAAACTCTTGCAACAAAATAAACCATCATGTAACCCTACCATTATTACTAGGTTTATTCATTAAAAAGTGAATGGAAAAGTGATCAGTATGCACAAATATTTGATAACCTATAATATAGTGCCTAAATTTATTAATGGCATGCACTACTGCAAGAATTTTTTTTTCATAACTGTGTAATTTAATTAAGCAGGAGTCAGATTTTTGTTAATTTAGTAGACATCATATGGCTTCCTGTCTTCTATTTGACCTAATACAACTCTAACAACAATATCAGATGCATTATTCACTATATTAAATGGAAAATTTCAGTTCAACCCTCGCAAGATAGGAACTGTTGATACACACTATTTTAATTTTGTAAAATCATCTTCATATTTCCTTGTCCAAACAAATTCCACATCCTTAGTGAGGAGAGAAAATAACAAAAATGTAATTTTTGAATTCTTTTTCTATAAATATCCTATTGTACCCTGCATATCCCAAAAAACTACATACCTCTTTCTGTGTTTTGGGAGTTGGAATTTTCAGAATTAATTATGTTCTAGTAGTGTTAAGTTATGGTATGTTCTATGCTTATAACAGTTTACATCTTTTTCTTATTATATTCCACCGATTAGCAATCACATGTACCTAAAGTAAAGTGCAGATAGAACATTAAACGATCGACAGAAAACAAGCCAAGACAAGAGACACAAGATGTGGCGGCTAGCCAGGGACAAACCCCACAATGTGTGGGGAAACCCTTTGATCAAATCTTCTTTTATATTCAATAATTCAGCAGAGAGAAATAGTACAATAAATCTGATTCATATCAGCAGTAGCAAACCCTAGATCAGTAGCATCAGCATTAGCGGCTTCATTATCAAACTAGGGCAGACCATATCTCACAAACCGACAGTCGGATTGACTTCATTCCACCACCAAAAGTTTCAGCTTCCAAAGGAGGTTCAGATGAATCCATAGTGTAGTTCAGATGAGGAGATATTCTAGGCCACGCAAGTCAATCTTTACTTCTGCAGTTGCAGCTTCAGTTTCAGCAGTTTCCGGTTTCAAACTAGGGCAGTCAATATCTTGCAAACCGTTCGTCGGATTGACTTCATTCCACCACCAAAAGTTGTGGCTTTCAAAGGACGTTCAGATGAACCTACAGCACAGTTCCAAAGAGGAGATCTTCTAGGCCACGCAAGTCAATCTTTACTTCTGTAGTTGCAGCTTCAATTTCAGCTGTTTCCGGCTTCAAACTAGGGCAGTCGATATCTTGCAAACCGTTCATCGGATTGACTTCATTCCACCACCAAAAGTTGCAGCTTTCAAAGGAGGTTCAGATGAACCTACAGCGCAGTTCCAAAGAGGAGATCTTCTAGGCCATGCAAGTCAATCTTTACTTCTGCAGTTGCAGCTTCAAATTCAACAGCTTCCGGCTTCACATGTGTGAGAGAGAGAGACCCATTTCAGCGCAGTAGAGAAGAGACTCATATCTGTGCAGTAGAGAGAGAGAGATGTGATGAGATGAGTGAGTCCAAATGAGGAAAAGTCCTCTTATATTTATACACAACGTTGGTGGGTGAATAGATGCGACTATTGGGCTTCTGAGCCTACATGAGTTGTAGGTCGGCTTGATAATAATTCCATAATCAAAATAAATTCATATCTCCATGAATACTTATCGGAATTGGATGATCTTTATATCAATCCTACACCTCTCGACAAGAGGAATCTAATAAAAATATTATTAGCCATGAATAAGATGACCCACATGAAGTTTTTCCCTGGTTGCCAATTTTAACACTATGCCATGGGAGTAGTGTTGACACAGAACGGTAAACCCATATGTTATCATTCTGAGACTTTTAATCCTGCAGTAGTTAACTATCCTACCTATGATAAAGATTTGTATGCATTAGTTCAGAGTGTGAAAAAGTGGAAACATTATTTAATGGGAAAAGAGACTATAATACATACTAATCATCAGCCACTTCAATATCTACACTCCCAAACTAAGTTGCAACAATCAAGACATTATAGATGGATGGGTTTTCTACAATAGTTTCATTTATTCATCAGATATAGAAAGGGCATACATAACAAGGTTGCAGACATGTTATCTAGACCCATTATAAATGCATCTACCATACTTAAGCATAATTCTGTGCTACATGAAATCTACATAGAACAGTATGCTCAGGATATGGACTTTAAAGATGTATATGCAACTTTGAGTCAAGGCAAAAGAGTAGAAGAATTGGACTATCGTGTGAAGGACCGACTCTTATATCATTGTGGGAAACTCTGCATTCCACAAACTGAGAGAGAAAAGATAATTAGGGAAGCACACACTTCTCTAATATCATGTCACTTTGGGGTAAGTAAAACAGTTTCACAGCTGCAAAGGTTTTGTTATTGGCCAAGAATGAATGAGACAGTTTCTAGATATGTAAAGGGGTTTTCTATGTGTGCTAAAAGCAAGCCTAGCAACAGAAAACTAGGCTTGTACACTCCATTGCCAGTTCCTTCTCACCCTTGGGAGACCATTTCCATCGATTTTATTGGAGGACTGCCTAAATCTAGGAAAGGTCATGATTATTTATATGTTGTTGTGGATAGGTTCAACAAAATGTGTATTTTGATACCCTGTAGTAAATAGATTACAACTGAACAAACTGCAAAACTATTCTTTGAACATGTATGGGTTCATTTTGGATTACCCACTTCTATTATATCTGATCGAGACACCCAATTTGTGGGAAAGTTTTGGTCCAGTCTGTGGGAACTAATGGACACCAAATTAAAGAAAAGCACAGCTTTTCATCCACAAACAGATGGCCAGACAGAAGTAGTTAATAGGACAGTGATCCAGTTACTGAGAGGATATTGCAGCAAACACCCTAAGCTTTGGGATGAACACTTGTGTTATGTGCAGCATGCTTACAATAGAGCCAAACAATCTTCTACCCAGAGATCTCCTTTTGAGACCTGCTTTAGTTTCATACCAAGGTCTCCCTTGGATTTTTTCTTTGGTAAGGATACCATGGTTGATGGACACAGTGATGTGGACAAAGCAACTAGGTTCATTGAACAGATCCAGGAGATCCACCAAGCAATATAGTAACAGCTGTGTTAGCACCTAAATCTACATTAGGCTGAAAGAAGGCAAAAATTAGGGTAACCACAAACCACTCTCAGTTTGGTAGCTAGCCCTATCAGAATAGGAGAGGGCTCTCTCCGAGTCACGCTTAGCGAATGGATAGGAAAAATGGTCTGAGATGACTTACAATGCAATATTTACCTTAGGCTAGTAAGTAAAAAGCGATTTTGGAAAAGATTTTATGAAGTGACCGAGCTTTTGGGCTGTATATGGGACTGGCACTCAGCAAAGAAATAGAGAATTGAGGATGAAGGCACAGATTATTCCGTGAGGCGAGGTAAGCGGGAAGCGCAGAAATTTTAACTTAAGGTGACATGGAATGGAAATATTGCCAAAGATAATGAAAAGGGCATGGTCGTATGAATCCTTTTCAACAGAATAATAACACTGCACATGAAATTTTCCCACAGGAAGAGAAATATAAATTGAATTCTACCTAATCTCACTTAGAAAATTTCACTGAAATGAAACATGAAATGAATTATGAAACATAACGAGATACATATGGAACATAAGAACACATTTTCTACAGTCACAACCACAAGAATCTCATGAAACGGAGCCGCTGCCTTTCATTAACTCTCTGTCAAAAATACACAGTGCAGAAAAAGAGTTTCTTTCCCACAGTCTCTCAGAAGTTACAAGCCAGCCAACCCTTTGCAAATAACTTGCTTACAATATATAGAAAGTGTATAGAAGAGATGGAATGCCCAGGGGTTGGGAAGTTACTCAAATCATTTCGAAAAGGAGATGGAGAGCCAACCATCAGCTACAAGTGCAGCGCTCTCAAGCATGACATTTGGTTGTGGTGACCCTTTGCATTATTTTGCCACTTGGATAGATGCCCACCTAGAGAGAAAATTCTTTAAAAGGCACCCTTGGTGCCAAAAAACTGAAGAGTAAATGACCAGGCCCACTTGGAGAAGTCGTGACCCAAAATTTCGCGAAACAGGAGCAATTTGGCAGTTTTTTCCCCTGTGTGCCGCGCCAAATTTCCTGTGCATCACGCCACTTTGGATCCTATTTTTGGGCACTTTCAGGTGTCCAAAATGTGACCAAGTGGGCTTGTTGGAAAGCCTATCTTGTCTACTTTGCAACCCAACTTGAATTTCTGAATTTGAAGCTCATTTGCCCCTCCAAAACTTCATTCTCCCAAGATTACTTTCTGTGTGTCCAAAAAGTGGCAGAGAGGCCATTTTTGGGTGTTTTTTGACCTTTAGGAGACCCAAAACTTGTCAAAATTTCTTGCCCAGACACTAGTAGACATATTTTTCAATGGTGAATCCAAATATGCAAGCCGTTTCTCGATCTGAGTTCTATATTTTTAGCGTCGTGCCAGTGGCGCAGCGCACAGGGAGGAATTTCTTGTTTTGCGCCCAAAAATTTTTCCTATGCCCAAAATTTGCCCAAATTTTTTGGAATTTGGGCTGGAGGTTCCCTATGAAGTGCTTTGCTATGCCAAGGAGGCCTCAGCCAAGATTCGAAGCTGATCTTGCTCCTTTTACTCCTTTTCCTCTTTTGTCGCTTTCCTCAATTTTGCCTTTAGGCTCCTGATTCTCGGCTTGGAACTCATGTTTCGTGCCTGGTAATGATGAGTCATGCACCTCAGCATGTCTTTCTCCCTGTTTGCTTTGTCTAACCGCTACTCCAAGTGCATGTTGACCCTCTCAAGGTAGGACTCCTGGTCTTCATTGATTTCTTGCTCCAAAGAGGTGAGCGGAACCCTTCTTCTTTAAGCAACTTGGCACTGCTCCCAGATGTTCTGTAGCTCCATGATCGTCTTTTGGTCCTCAAGCTATTTTTTTCTCCACTCCAGGTAGTTCATGTTCCACTTGGCCCTTTCTAGATCAATGGTCAAGTCTTCAATCTCTGATTGCTGCTCTTTGATGATCTCTATAAGCTCCTCATTGGTGGGTTCTTCATCTGGCTCATCATCTTGGAGGAGAACAAACTCAATCTCTTGCTCACTTAATGGAAAACCTGAAGGCCCCTCCTCATGCTTGGGCTTCTTTCCCTTGTCCTGTACCTGTGTCGTCAATGTAGGAAGCGAGGCCCCTTCTACCCCGGGTGGAGATAACACTCGCTTTGCTGCTGCAAACAAAGGTCTAGTGCCTTTCCGATAGCCTCTCTAATATGTGATGTATACTGGCATGGTGGGAGTCTCATGGCTATCAAACTGATGTGAAGGACCTCCTGTATCATGCTCAAACTGATGTGAAGGACTTCCCAGCTCATGCTCAGCCTGATGTGAAGGACCTCCCACCTCATGTTCTGCCTCCGATGTCACCGATGGAGCTCTGAAGAAATCACGGGAGATGAAGTCCTCCCAAGAAATACCCTGCAATCCCAACTGATGGTCCACCAAAATCTGGATGAGAGAAAAATGATAGACACTGTTTAGCTACTATCGTGGGGTCTTGCGCTGCATGAATTTCTTCATCTTCTCAATGTTGTTGCAGGTGAAAAATGGGAGGCTCATCATCTTCACCCTTGTGAAGTGCATGAGCAGGCGGATGTGGTAGGCATAAAGGTGAGAAAATCTCCCCTCGCAACTGAAATATTTCATTATCAATCTCATGAGTGGGGCATACTCATCCCTCAAAAATCTGAATGGAAAAACCCTGGTGAGCTGGCTCAAGCAGCTGTTCTTGATGTAGGGCTCATAGTGATGTCTCTCCACCTTCCTTTTATTATGCCACTGCTCCCCAACGTTAGGTATCCCTGTTACCACTGATATAGCCTCCGGTGTTAAGGTGAAAGTGACCCCAGCCAGGACAGATTGGTCTCCCTGTAGATGAAGTGCAAAAAGGCAGGCCAACTCATGATGTACTCTGACATTTGCCACCCTTTGGCAAAATTCATAACATGCCAAGTGCTAGAAACAAGACATGGCAAGTGGGCATGCCTGTAGCTCTGTGATGGTGTTGGGCTCATCTTTAAAATGTCTGCCACTCCAGTGATGTCTCCTATGGGCCCTCTCTACTGAAGATGTGTCACTGTGTGTATCCCCCTCATAATCTAATGAATTTTCTGATGCCATCATTGCTACTTGTACCCTGAGTTTAATGCTGCCCTTTGGATTCAATGACACTGATGAATGATCTAAAAATATGTTACCAAGGGGACAATAAAACAGGGGATTGTTAGGAGGGGAATGATGAAAAGGGGAATAGGGGTTTAAAGGGGAAATTTATTAGGGATTTGGGAGTGTTTGGGGTGTGTTTTTGATGGGGTAGGGTTAAGGAACTTTTGAGCTATATGAGTAAAGGGGACAAAGGGATATGATTGCAATGTAGCTAGGGTAACTATTAGGGGAAATGCTCCAGGGGAATTTAGCAGATAGAGGTAAGGTAGGAGCATATTTAACAATCAAGTTATTGTAGCAAAACCCTAGCTTTTTTACCCTTTTGTGTCATTTTTGTGTTTGCTTAATAAAAATTTGTTTTTGATCTCATGGTCACCAACATCATATTTTTCTTTGAGTTTAAGGATCAATGATGAAGGTGTCTAGGTCCACTTTTGCAATGATGAGAGCCAATTTCAAAAAATTTGGGTGATTTAGTGGCTTTTTTAGGCTCACAGGCATGTGCTCCGCACACTTTCCCAGTGCGCCACGCCAGTGTAATGTTAACACTGTGGCCGTGCTCCTAGTGCGCCGTGCCACATTGTGTGTGTGCCGCGTGCGGTCAAACTACACAATTTTTGTTTGAAAAATAGGGGAGGGATTTTTAGGGGGATTTATGTTGGTTTTCTTGGGAGATAAGGAGGAATGGAGGTGAAAATGATGAGGAGTGAGGGGACAAGGGGAGGAAAGTGACCTTGGTGCTAATCATTACAATCTGGCAACCCCATCAACCATTTTTCTTATTGCTTTTTCCATGGAAGGCCATTGTGCTTTTGGATACCTTTCAAACATCTTACAAAAAGCATTGACCAAATTGATGGAGAAGAGGTGTCATAAGGCCTACCTCGTGATTTGATAGCTTTCACAAAGATTTGAAACGGTTTGGGATTGTTTTTATGCCCCTGGCTGTGTGCGTCGCGTGCCAAGCCCAGTGTGCCACACGCCCTGAGTGCGTCATGCCCTTGTGGATTTTGCACTACGGGATGGCTGCCAATGCATCGCGCCTTCTGTGTGCGCCGCGCTCCCTGGTGTGTGCGCCGCGCCACCTAGAAATCCACCCTCCTTACTCGAATTCCTCCTCTTTAGCTCTCTTTTCTTCAACAATGCCTCTCTCAAGCTTTTTCATAACACAATAACTTAGTCTTGGGTCAAAACAAATATATATAGGCTTTGAGAGAGTTGGGTTTAATTTTTTCCTCTTTGAAAACCCACTTTCTAATGTTCGGGTTTTGCACTTTTCATTGACTTTTAAAACACTCTGTTTTTCCTTTTTCTTTGAAATTTTGGTTCTCATGATAAACTTTTCGGCGTTTCTTTACGGGGACTGTGTGACTGGGCCTCTGGCTTTGAAATCCATGACTGCATCTGAAAACGTCAACTGTCGATTTTTGGAAAATTTTGTCATAGTTGACCTTGTTTGACTTTTCTTCAAACCATAGTTTTGAAGAAGAGTCGATGTCTCTTGCGGTGATGATGAAGCTTTCTGCACTGTAGGTGTATAAGATCTCCCTCTGGCCTGCATGAATTTATTCTGGACATTTTTTTCAAAAACCACATTGATAATTTCCTAGACCCAGCAATAAAAAGGACTTTGACATGTAATATGACCAGACCTTGGCTACCATGAATTTCAGTGATTGTGGATCAAGACCTGAACCAGCAGGGGCCAGACATGAGGGAAAATGAGTAGCATGACTTTCTCCATTAGATCATGACATGTCCCTAGCGAAATGCAGTTGAGTGGATGGAGCGGGACACCTAAAATTGAAATGCACAACGAGCTTTGATCTCTGACGGAGGGCTGACTAGACCGACTCTAACATTGGCTCCAATGGGGGATGGTAGCTCCTTGGAGGTGCCAAGAACAGTAGATCTCTGGAGGAGCTAGACAGTGCCTCTTTGTCCATTGGGCTATGGAGTCATCATTTTGATAAACAGCACAAGACTCTGACTTATTTACAAAATTGAAGTAACCAAGAAATTGACTCAAACTTGTCAATTGGAATAACTCAAAAACTGATTGTACATACTGAAACCAACCTGAAATAAAAATGGTATTTACAATGACAGTGGAAGCAGTGTTAATAGATCAACAATGATACCACTTGAGCAGCCGACCATTGATCGGCCCTCCAAGACAGTCTTCCCCATTCATTTCTTTAAGAAGAAAGGCATTTTGACCCCTGTACGCTGCGATCTTGAAAGGACCTTTCCACATATTTTCGAACTTTCCGTGCTTGCCTTTCTCTTCGTTCCTTGCATCCCACTTCAACACCACATCATCCAACTGAAATTTGTCTACTTTAGCTTTTCTGTCATAAAGTTTCTTTATCTTCTCATGTAACTTGGATGTGTTTTTGAAAACTTCTTCTCTTGTTTGCTGCAAGTGGATCATTTGATTCAGCCTTCTCTGCATGGGATCTTCCTCACTGCCGACCTCCTGAAGAAGTTTGACCACCGGGGCAACAAGGGAAGCGGGAAATACTGTGTCCGCACCATAAACCAGCTCAAATGGTGACATACCAATAGACTTTTTCTGACTAATCCGGTCTGCCCAAAGTGCATGGACCAACCTCTTGTTCCAGCTCTTCTTATTTATTTCCAGCAGCTTCTTGATGATGTTGACCAAATATTTATTCGAATATTCCACCAATGCATTGCCTTGCGGATGATAGGCAGTTGAATGACCCAAAATTATGTGATATTTGTGACAAAATTCTACCATCCTTTTCGATTTAAAGGCTGCTGCATAATCAATGATTATTTTGTTTGGACAACCAAAGCGAGACAAGATGTTATTTTTGAGAAATGAAATGATTACCATGTCTGTCACTTGTCTGGTGGGTCCTGCCTCAATCCACTTTGTGAAGTAGTCCGTTGTTGTAAGGATCCACCTATGCTGTTCGGAAGATGCGGGATGAATTTCCCCAATGAAATCCAACCCCCACTGCTGGAATGGAGCACTCACTTTGATAGGCTTAAGTGGCAAAGGCTGTAGTTTCTGTTTTCCTTCGAAAATTTGACACTTATGACAATGCTTTACCATCTTATGCACATCATCAAACAAAGTAGGCCAGTAGTACCCTGCTCTCAAGATTTTGTTTGGTGTTGACTTCCAAAAAAGATGTCCACCACACTATCCTCCGTGGAAGTCCTCCATGACTTTCTTTGCCTCCTCTTCCACCAGACAATTTAACAAAATACCACTGGGATCTTTCCAATACAGTGCAAAATTCAAGACACAAAACTTGGCAGCCTTCAATTTAAGTGTTCTCGCTTTGTTTCTAACCATGTTGGGTGGTGGTGATAGATTTTTCAACACATAGATTATATCAGAATACCATGGGGACAAAGCAAACATTTCAGATACCTAGACTGAAGTTCCTTCATCATTCTCATCAAACATGGCAGCAATCAGATTTATGTCCAATGCATGCAGATTTGACTCAGCCATTAGCTTCACCAATCCCTGTCCTTTGACCAGCTTTGTAGGCTTTATCTCCACATCATATTCTAGCAAGGCTACGATCCATTTGCCCCTTATCCTTTCCGGATCGGTCTGCACTAAAACATATTTCACAGCAGTATTAGGAACATAGGCCAGAATGTGAGAATGTAAGATATACACCCGGAAATCTTTCAATGCCTTCACCAATGCCAAGGCTTGCTTCTCAATGATATTGTACTTCAAATCTACATCCCTTATAGCCCTGCTGAAGAATGCAATGGGTCTTTCATGATCATCCCTTTTCTGCAACAATACCGCTGCCATAGTGTGCTCAGAAGCAAATGAAAACAATATGAAATCTTGAGTATAATCCGGGCTAACTAGAACTGGAGCTAAAGAGAGGGCCAATTTGACCAAGTTGAATGATTTTACAACATCATCCGTCCATTTCCTGGTTGTCCTTCTTAAGCATGTTGGTCATTTCTTTCAAGTGTTCTGCAAGATTAGGCACAAAGCAACACAGAAAATTCATCTTACCATTAAATGACTGTATCTTCTTTTTGTTCCTAGGCAGATTGATTTGCTGAATTGCTTGGACACGTGCTGGGTCTATGCAGATGCCATCTTTTGAGATGATATGCCCAAGTAATTTTCCTTCCTCCATGGCAAACAAGCTCTTCTTAGGATTCAGAGATAGGCCATATTTCCTGCATTTTTGAAAGACAATTTTTAGGTGATGCATATGCTCTTCATCAGATTTTGAAAACACCGTTAAGTCATCCAAGTACACCACAAAAAACACATCCTTCTCATTTGCAAACGCCAAGTCCATTGCACGCTGAAATGTGGCACCTGAATTCTTCAAACCGAATGGCATTTTGGCATAGTGAAATGTTTCCCATGGGGTTGTGAATGTTGTCTTATCCCTATCATCTTCATGGACTGAAATTTGGTTATATCCTGAATAACCATCAAGCAGGGACATACGAGATGCCCCCACTACTCACTGAAGTATATGGTGCATCTTGGGTAGTGGATAGTTGTCCATCAATGAGACCTTGTTTAGATTTCTGAAATCAATGCATAGGCGGATCTTACCGGTCTTCTTTCATACAGGCACTAAGTTAGATATCCAATCTGAAAATCTGATAGGCACAATGATACATGACTTGTACAACCTATTTACCTCTTTTTTGATGGATGGCAACAACTTTGGATTGATCCTTCTCAGCTTTTGTCTAAATGGTTTCTGATTAGGCTTGATAGGTATGGTGTGTTGAATGATGTTCGTATCATAGGTCTTTAAATCTGAATAATCCCAAGAAAATACATCTGCAAATGAAGCCATCAAACTGATATATTTGTCCTTGATCTTTGGCGATAGTGTCTTGGATGATTTTAACAATTTTGAATTTGTTGTTGTACCGATGTTGACTTCTTCTACACCTTTCTCCGTGGCCTGCAAAGTTGGCTTGCGGGCTACATCGTCCTGATCAAAAATTTCTTCTAGGGGTATCAAGACTTTAGGAATGATGTTGTTCTTTAGTTGCAATATGTCTATTTGATTGATTTGAACTTATTCTGTACCATTCCATTTGTTCTCATCGTTTTCCACATCGATTAAGGTTTCTTTGAACTTGCCTTTGTTGAGCAGAAAATCCTTAATCTCCTCATCATCTTGGAACACTTGCCAATGTCGTTGATTTTCTAGAATGGTTGGATGGTGCTTGATGTGGATTTCAAATTTATTGCTGGAGTTCATGGGGATCTTCAAGCTGCTCGCTGCCTTGGAAAGAGCATCAACAATGCTATTTTGTATTCGTGGCACACTTGTCAAGGTGTATTCGAAAAATAGCTTCAATATGTCCAAAACTACATTACGACAGGCCCGCATCCTAGGATGTTTCACTTGATACTCACCTCTGACCTGTTTTATCACCAACTCGGAGTTGCCATATACTGAAATCCTCTTTGCATTCAGCTTTCTAAGAATCTTCAGGCCAGCAATCAGAGCTTCATATTCAGCTTCATTATTGGAACATTCAAAGGCCAGCTTGTAGGAGCAAACTCTCACACTGCTAGGTACTTTGTTTGGGACGGAGAAAGGACTGCGTACCCAAATACCAATACCAGCTCCATCATTCCCTACTACTCCGTCAAAATCCATGGTCCATAAGCCTTCTTCTTCCTCTTGCAAGTGCTGAAAATCTTTTTGTTGTCCATTGTTTGTTTGTTGTCCATCGTTTGTTTGTTGTCCATTGTTTTCAACTGATCACCCAATATTTTGTTGCTTTTCTTGTCTTTCTTTCCTCAGAATCTCTCTAAAATTTTCTGTTATCTCTGGAATGTCATCTGCTTCTACCATCTGACTATCTATTTCATTTAAACTATCTGAAAACAAAACAAAAGACTCTAAATCTATATGTACATAGTTTATAGGATGATTTATCGGTTTCTCCTTGCTTGTGATCATATACTTCATCTTTTTTTCCCGATATAATTTCCTCATCTGTCCAAACACCGGGATTGTCACATAGGAGAAATCTAGCTATAGTGTCCCCTTCAATTTTGCTACCCAAGACCTGGAAAGAAGCATGCCAAACCTTGGAGGGATGTCTGCAACCACTACTTCCATCAGAACATTTTTCATAGGAAGTTGATCCAAACTCACAACTAGGTCTTTGATGAGCCCTATGCACCTTACTCTACTGGAGTCGAATGAATAGAGATCATGATATTTGCGGGTGATGTCCAGACCAAGCTTTTCAATGATAGCCTTGGGCATGAGATTCTGAGAAGCTCGGGAATCGAACATGGCATTGTGTAGCACAAAGTCATGCAATCGTAAACTGATATAGAAGGGTGGTACTTCGCTCTCGGGAGACTCACCATTTGTCGCTGGCCCAAAAATCATTTCAGGCTGATCATCTTCCACGTTTACCATGTCGGACATTGGGTCCAAATTCAACATTTTAGAAATCTGTCCTCTATATCTACTGTTCTTCATGATTTCAGTCAAAGGGATGGATACCTTTAGCTTAGAAATCTCTTTCTCTAGGCTGAAAGTGGGAATTATTTCTACCTCTTTGACTGGGATCTCTTTCCTTTCCTTGTCTTTTGAAATGGCCGGTTGCTACGATTGTTTTGCTGATTTTGATTTGCTGCTCTCCGAAACAACCGCCTCCTTTCCCTTTCTTTGTGTAGCTGATAGATCTTTCTTTGTTGTTTCATCCTCCTTCCTTTTCTAAATTTGTTTAACCGGTACATCTCTATTTTGAAGGGAATATCGGTGTTGTTGTGTGGACAAATCATTCATATACCCCCTTTGATATTCTTCTGACTCTTCTTCCAACATGGTTTCATTAGCTAGGATAAAGTCAGTGTCTTGGTGTGTAGCTGAGTTCACTACACATTCTTCTTCTTCGTTGATGTAAGTAGGCAGCTCATCTAGAGTAAAGAGATGGTTTTCTTCGCCTATTACATTCCCTTCCTCATCTGATTCCGGTCCATGTACAAAATTCTGCTGCAAAGGTATTTGTATCGGTTGTTGTGCTATCTGCTCTTGAGTCCGCTGATCTCTTTGTCTAATTCTATATTGTGGTTGTTGTTGGCCACGAAAGTTAGGATTCCTTACTTGTGGCTCTGGCTTGTCAAGTTTTACCCTTTCAAGCATTTGTTCTACCTTTGTGAGCGGCTGATCCATTGAAGAAGATTCTTCTTTCACTGTAGTTTTCTTCTCTGCTTTCGCTCTTTCTCTTTTGGACAGTAGGTTAGCCTCAACGCTGACTGCAATTTTTTGCATATCTTCCATTGTAGCTGGTTCTCTCTCTCGTAATTGGCACGCCATGTCAGCATCAAAACCATCCGGGAACTTCATCATTGCTAGTCCCACAGGTGGCTTTAGATGATTTGGGATGTCGTTGTAGACTGCATTAAATCTAACACAATAATCTTGGACCGACTCACCAGCATTCTGCTTGATTTGTTCATACTCGGCCAGAATTTGAATGGGATTCTTTTTGACTTCCCACCTGTTCAAAAATTGTCTTTGTAACTCTGCTAAGGTGGTGATACTTGCAGCCATCAAAACTTTGAACCATTTCCTCACATCACCTGCAAATGTTTGTATAAAGAGCCTCATCGCCATGTTCTCTGCATCGATCTCATGAAGTTCATAGGAGGGCTAAGCCTCCCCGTAGCAATATCAGCAAGGCTGAGTTTGAGGCTTTGAAGAGCTTGAATGAAAATCGTGACGTCGTGGTCTTAAAAGCTGATAAAGGCGGGGCTGCTGTTATCCTGGATAAAAAGGATTACAGAAACAAGATGCTTGACCATCTTTGTAATAGTGGGAGTTATAAGAAGCTTTCGAAAAATCCCCTCAAAAAGGTTTCTAGAGCAGTCGCTCTTGCGATCAAGTCATGCAATTCCACGATTCCTCTAGCCCAGAAACTTATTGAGGGAAACCCCATCACTCCTAGGATTTATGGTCTTCCAAAAATCCATAAGGATGGGGTCCCCTTGAGACCCATTGTCAATACCATCGGTGGTCCGACTTACCTCCTGGCCAAGTTCCTCGCTGCGAAGTTGAGACCCTTGGTTGGGCAAACTGAGTCCTTTGTCAAAGACTCAGCATCTTTTATTGAGGATCTTAAGAGGATTAAACTTGAGCCCGAGGACATTCTGGTGAGTTTCGACGTGGTCTCTCTTTACACTTGTATTCCTATCAATGAGGCCATGGAGGTAATTAATAAGCTAACTGACCCTGATACGGCTATGTTAGTTGAGCTTTGCCTTACCTCTACCTTTTTCAGCTTCGAGGGAGAATTCTATGAGCAGACTTGCGGAGTTGCCATGGGCTCCCCCTTGTCCCCTGTCGTCGCTAATCTCTTCATGGAGGATTTTGAGTCCAAGGCTTTGGCCTCCTCTCGTCTCCTACCGAAGCTTTGGAAAAGATTTGTTGATGACACCGGTGTTGTCTGGTCTCATGGTCCTGACGAGCTGGATCGTTTCTTTAGTCACCTCAATAACCAATCCACCGCCATTAAATTCACGATGGAAAAAGAAGATAATGGTTGTCTTCCGTTCTTGGATGTTCTCATCTCTAAGAAGGTGGATGGTTCCTTTTCTCATCAGGTATTTAGGAAGAAGACGCATACTGAGCAATACTTGCATGCTTCTTCGCATCATTTCCCCGCTCAGAAGTTAGGGGTTCTTAGCACGCTTGCCACCCGTGCTGTAAGAATTTCGGATGAGGAGAGCCTGGAAATGGAGAAGGCTCATCTCCTAGATGTTTTTGAAAAGAATGGTTACAATAGGCACCTCGGTCAAAAAGCCTTCCTCCGGGCCAAGAAGGAGCCTTCAATCCATAGGGTCCCTAAAGATCATATCATGGGTGTGAACCTTCCTTACATCCAGGGGACCACGGACAGGATTGCGAGGATTCTAAAGAAGTACGATGTGCCCGCAACTTTTAGACCTCTCAACACTATTCGGGGCTCCCTCAGGTCGGTGAAAGACCCGATTGACCCTAAGGACATGAAGGGCGTATATATCATTCCATGTTCCTGTGGGACCCCTTATATTGGTGAGACTGGTCGCTCTATCAACCAACGAATTAGCGAGCATTCGGCTGACTTAAGGCATGGTAGGACCAAGTCCTCAGCCCTGGCTGAGCATGCAGAGAAGACTATGCACCATGTATGTATAGAGGAGGCTCAAGTCATTGCCAAAGTTGCGCAGTTTCACCATCGCAAATTTAGAGAGGCCCTGGAGATTGAGAAAAGGCCAAACAATCTTAATAGGGATGATGGCTGGAGGATTAGCAGTTGCTGGGTCCCAGCCTTGGCTTCCTAAGCCTCCTCATTCCCCGTTTGTTAGGTCTTAGGGTTTCTGTCTTCCCTCTCCCTTAGTTTGTTTTTGGCGGGTTGGTCCTAATATTGTGGAGTGTTTGAGTTTTTTAGGCTATTATTAATTTCAGGCTAATTAGTGTATTAACTGTATCCCGTTTATGATACTATTGGGTATATTTTAGTTAAATTTGAATTTTTGTTTCCTTAATGTCAATTGTTTATGCCTTTATATTTAGTTCTTCTATAACTCTTTTTAAACCATATAAGTAATAATTTAATTACCTAATGACAGAATTAACTTTAATAATTTTATTGGAATATTTATCTAATATAACTATCTTTTGCCCAATTATCTTACACCTAATATAACTAAATTTATATAGTTATTTACCTCACTAATAATTACCATTTATATAAATTAAATAAATAATTTACTATTATAATTATTAATTTATAATTTTATATTTATTTATTTATTTAATAAATAAACAAATATATTTTTATTATTGATATATTTATTTAAAAAATAAAAAATAAAAAAAATAAATAAATAAATAATTTACTATTTTATTTATATATCTATATATTTAGTTATCTCCACCTAATATAACTAAACTTATATGTTTATATATGATTTTATATTTATTTACCTCACTAATAATACCATTTATATAAATTAAGTAAATAATTTACCTTTGCTATTATATGTATTAATTTATATATTTTATTTATTTATTTTTATTTAATAAATAAATAAATATAAATTATTATTTATATAGTTATATATTTTTAATAAATAAATAATTTATTATTACTTTATTTATATATTTATATATTAATTTGGTTATCTCACACCTAATTTTAACTAAATTTATATATATTTATTTATTTTTTATTTATTTATAATTCTATATATTTATGTATTTAATTTTATATTTATTTTTATTTAATAAATAAATAAATATAAATTATTATTAATTTTATTTATTTAAATAAATAAATATAAATTATTATTTATATAGTTATATATTTTTAATAAATAAATAATTTATTATTACTTTATTTATATATTTATATATTAATTTTGGTTATCTCACACCTAATTTTAACTAAATTTATATATATTTATTTATTTTTGATTTATTTATAATTTTATCATTGATATATTTATGTATTTCTTACCTTATATAACTAATTTTGACCTTGCTCCCTGAGTCAACCTTTGGCCAGGTAACCGTTGGTGTCTCTGCTCTAGCTATTTAAACAGGCTAAGCTGGATCTGTTCTTCAACTTGTCCTGACGATGAACCACACTGGTTGGTTCGAAACGCGTCGACAAAAGATTGGTTATGTGATTTTGCCGAAGATTATCTAAACAATGCTATGGATCACAGAAGTCTAAATTCCTTAATCTGCCATTTTATCCACATGTTGTTGAGCTGTAATACTGTTAGGAGTGCCATCAAAAAAATGGGATTTTACTTTGATAGTCATTTGGCATGTCATCTAGGACTTGGGGCAAAACAAGATGAGCGAAATGGGCAGCTATCATTCTTGGTGGATTTGGCCTTGGAGGTGTTGGAGGAGAGTGCAGAGTTTGCAAGGGGCTTGCACTTGGAGTTTGGGGCTATATGGCAATGTAGTTATTGATTAATCTATTAGCTCTTTCCGTCTCAAGGTCTACAAGAAATTGCAGATCGGGGATGGTGTAATCAACAGCCTTTTCGGATTTAGATTCAAACAGTGATATCTCAAATCATTCGTCAAACTCGAGCTCTTCAAGATACTCAAAAATGTCTGGACATGAAGGGGATTTGAACACGAGGGTTATGGTGCTTTCTTGACGAAGGAGTCTTGGGATCAAATTTGGATTTTCGTAAATTTGAGGATGGTCTGGGTCTGGATTCGCTTTGGTGTATCATCTTGAAGCCAACGTGCTATTGAGAGGAATTACAGGATGCAACCAACTTACTCAGCCTTTCCAATCCTAAGCTCATCATCCGGAAGCCTAGAATTCTTACAAAACAAGGGGATTTGATTTTCAACTAGTCCCTAGTATGGTCGCCACTATGTTAGCACCTAAATCTGCCTTAGGCTGAAATAAGGCAAAAATTAGGGTAACCACAAACCACGCTCAGTCTGGTAGCTAGCCATACCAGAGCAGGAGAGGGCTCTCTCCGAGTCACACTCAGCGAATGGATAGGAAAAATGGTCTGAGATGACTTACAATGCAATATTTACCTTAGGCTAGTAAGTGAAAATGGATTTTGGAAAAGATTTTATGAAGTGCCCGAGCTTCTGGGATGTATATGGGACCGGCACTCAGTAAAGAAACAGAGAATTGAGGATGAAGGCACAAATTATTCCATGAGGAGAGGTAGGTGGGAAGCGCAGCAATTTTAACTTAAGGTGACGTGGAATGGAAAGATTTCTGAAGATAGTGAAAAGGGCATGGTCGTATGAATCCTTTTCAACAGAAGAATAACACTGCACATGAAATTTTCCCACAGGCAGAGCAATATCAATTGAATTCTACCTAATCTCACTTAGAAAATTTCACTGAAATGAAACATGAAATGAATTATGAAACGTAACGAGATAAATATGGAACATAAGAACATGTTTGCTACACTCACAACCACAAGAATCTAATGAAACAGAGTCGCTGCCTTTCATTAACTCTCTGTCAAAAATACACAGTGCACTAACAAATTTTCTTTCCCACAGTCTCTCAGAAGTTACAAGCCAGCCAACCCTTTACAAATAAATTGCTTACAATATATAGAAAGTGTAGAGAAGAGATGGAATGCCCAGGGGTTGGGAAGTTACTCAAATCATTTTGAAAAGGAGATGGAAAGCCAACCATCAGCTACAGGTGCAGCGCTCTCAAGCATGACATTTGGCTGTGGTGACCCTTTGCATTCTTTTGCCACTTGGATAGATGCCCACCTGGAGAGAAAATTATTTAAAAGGCACCCTTGGTGAAAAAAAACTGAAGATTAAATGACTGGGCCCATTTGGAGAAGTCGCAACCCAAAATTTTGCGAAACGAGAGCAATTTGGCAGTTTTTTCCCCTGTGCTCCGCGCCAAATTCCCTGTGCATCGCTCCACTTTGGAGCCTGTTTTGGGGCACTTTCAGGTGTCCAAAATGTGCCCAAGTGGGCTTTTTGGAAAGCATGTCCTATCTACTTTCCAACTCAACTAGAATTTCTGAATTTGAAGCTCATTTTCCCCTCCAAAACTTCATTCTCCCAAGACTACTTTTTGTGTGTCCAAAAAGTGGCAGAGAGGCCATTTTTGGGTGTTGTTTGACCTTTAGAAGACCCAAAATTTGTCAAAATTTCTTGCCCGGACACCAGTAGACGTATTTTTCGATGTTGAATCCAAATATGCAAGCCGTTCCTCAATCTGAGTTCTAGACTTTTAGCATCGCGCCAGCGGCGCGGCGCATAGGGAGGAATTTCCTATTTTGCGCCCAAAAATTTTTCCTGTGACCAAAATTTGCCCAAATTTTTTGGAATTTGGGCTAGAGGTTCCCTATGAAGTGCTTTGCTGTGCCAAGGAGGCCTCAGCCAAGATTCAAAGCTGATCTTTCTCCTTTGCCTCCTTTGCCTCTTTTGTCACTTTGCTCAATTTTTCCTTTAGGCTCCTGATTCTCGCCTTGGAACTCATGTTTCGGGCCTGGTAATGATGAGTCATGCACCTCAGCATGTCGTTCTCCCTGTTTTCTTTGTCCAACCACTGCTCCAAGTGCATGTTGACCCTCTCAAGGTAGGACTCCCGGTCTTCATTGATTTCTTGCTCCAAAGAGGTGAGCGGAACCCTTCTTCTTTGAGCAACTTGGCGCTGCTCCCGGATGTTCTGCAGCTCCATGATCATCTGTTAGTCCTCTAGCTATTTGTTTCTTCGATCCAAGTAGTTCATGTTCCACTTGGCCCTTTCTAGATCAATGGTCAAGTCTTCAATCTCTGACTTCTGCTCTTTGATGATCTCTATAATCTCCTCATTGGTGAGTTTTGCATCTGGCTCATCATCCTGGAGGAGAACAAACTCAGTCTCTTGCTCACCTGATGGCACACCTGAAGGCCCCTCCTCATGCTTGGGCTTCTTTCCCTTGTCCTATACCTGTGTCATAGATGTAGGAAGCGAGGCCCCTTCCACCCCGGGTGGAGATAACACACGCTTTGCTGCTGCAAACAAAGGTCTGGTGCCTTTCGGATAGCCTCTCTAATATGTGATGTATACTGGCATGGTGGGAGTCTCATGGCTATCAAACTAATGTGAAGGACCTCCTGTATCATGCTCAAACTGATGTGAAGTACTTCCCAGCTCATGCTCAGCCTGATGTGAAGGACCTCCCACCTCATGTTCTGCCTCTGATGTCACCTATGGAGTGCTGAAGAAATCACGGGAGATGAAGTCCTCCCAAGAAATACCCTGTAATCCCAACTGATGGTCCACCAAAATCCGGATGAGAGCAAAATGATAGACACTATTTAGCTGTTGTCGTGGGGTCTTGCACTGCATGAATTTCTTCATCTTCTCAATGTTGTTGCAGATGAAAAATGGGAGGCTCACCATCTTCACCCTGGTGAAGTGCATGAGCAGGCGGATGTGGTAGGCATAAAGGCGAGAAAACCTCCCCTCGCAACTGAAATATTTCATGATCAATCTCATGAGTGGGGCATACTCATCCCTCAAAAATATGAATGGAAAAACCCTGGTGAGCTGGCTCAAGCAGCTGTTCTTGATGTAGGGCTCATAGTGATGTCTCTCCACCTTATTTTTCTTACGCCACTGCTCCCCAACGTTAGGTATCCCTGTTGCCACTGATATAGCCTCTGGTGTTAAGGTGAAAGTGATCCCAGCCAGGACAAATTGGCCTCCCTGTAGATGAAGTGCAAAAAGGCGAGCCAACTCATGATGTACTCTGACATTTTCCACCCTTTGGAAAAATTCATAACATGCCAAGTGTTGGAAACAAGAAATGGCAAATGGGCATGCCTGTAGCTCTGTCAGGGTGTTGGGCTCGTCTCTGAGATGTCTGCCACTCTGGTGATGTCTCCTATGGGCCCTCTCTATTGAAGATGTGTCATTGTGTGTATCCCCCTCATAATCTGATGAATTTTCTGATGCCATCATTGCTGCTTGTACCCTGAGTTTAATGTTGCCCTTTGGATTCAATGACACTGATGAATGCTCTGAAAATCTGTTACCAAGGGGACAATAAAACAGGGGAGTGTTAGGAGGGGAATGATGAAAAGCGGAATAGGGGTTTAAAGGGGAAATTTATCAGGGATTTGGGAGTGTTTGGGGTGTGTTTTTGATGGGGTAGGGTTAAGGAACTTTTGAGCTATATGAGTAAAGGGGACAAAGGGATATGATTGCAATGTAGCTAGGGTAACTATTAGGGGAAAATGCTCTAGGGGAATTTAGCAGATAGAGGTAAGGGGAATTTGTGTCATTTTTGTGTTTGCTTAATAAAAATTTGTTTTTGATCTCATGGTCACCAACATCATATTTTTCTTTGAGTTTAAGGATCAATGATGAAGGTGTCTAGGGCCACTTTTGCAATGATGAGAGCCAATTTCAAAAAATTTGGGTGATTTAGTGGCTTTTTTAGGCTCACAGGCCTATGCACTGCGCAATTTGCCCAGTGCGCCGTGCACTGGGTATGCGCCACGCCAGTGTAATGTTAACACTATGGCCGGGCTCCCAGTGCGCCGCGCCACATTGTGTGTGCGCCGCACGCAGTCAAACGACACAATTTTTGTTTGAAAAATAGGGGAGGGAGTTTTAGGGGGATTTAGGTTGGTTTGCTTGGGAGACAAGAAGGAATGGAGGTGAAAATGATGAGGAGTGAGGGGACAAGGGGATGAAAGTGACCTTGGTGCTAATCATTACAATTTTGCAACCCCATCAACAGTTTTTCTTGTTGCTTTTTCCATGGAAGGCCATTGTGCTTTTGGATACCTTTCAAACATCTTACAAACAGCTAAACATTGACGAAATTGATGGAGAAGAGGTGTCATAAGGCCTACCTCATGATTTGATAGCTTTCACAAAGATTTGAAATGGCTTGGGACTATTTTATGCCCCTCGCTGTGTGCGTCACGCGCCAAGCCCAGTGCGCCACACGCCCTGAGTGCGTCGCGCCCTTGTGGATTTTGCACTGAGATGGTTGCCAATGCATTGCGCCTTCTGTGTGCGTTGCGCTCCCTGGCGTGTATGCCGTGCCACCTAGCAATCCGCCCTCCTTACTCGAATTCCTCCTCTTTAGCTCTCTTTTCTTCAACAATGCCTCTCTCAAGCTTTTTCATAACACAATGACTTAGTCTTGGGTCAAAACAAATATATATAGGCTTTGAGAGAGTTGGTTTTCATTTTTTCCTCTTTGAAAACCCACTTTCTAATGTTTGGGTTTTGCACTTTTCATTGACTTTTAAAACACTCTATTTTTCCTTTTTCTTTGAAATTTTGGCTCTCATGATAAAATTTTCGGCATTTCTTTACGGGGACTGTGTGACTGGGCCTCTGGCTTTGAAATCCATGACTGCATCTGAAAATGTTAACTGTCGATTTTTGGAAAATTTTGTCATAGTTGACCTTGTTTGGCTTTTCTTCAAAACAGAGTTTTGAAGAAGAGTCGATGTCTCTTGCGGTGATGATGAAGCTTTCTTCACTGTAGGTGTATAAGATCTCCCTCTGGCTTGCATGACTTTATTCTGGACATTTTTTTCAAAAACCACATTAATGATTTCCTAGACCCAGCAATAAAAAGAACTTTGACCTGTAATATTACCAGACCTTGGCTATCATGAATTTTAGTGATTGTGGATCAAGACCTGAACTAGCAGGGGCCAGACATGAGGGAATATGAGTAGCATGAATTTCTCCATCAAATCATGACATGTCCCTAGTGAAATGCAGCTGAGTGGATGGAGCGGGACACCTAAAATTGAAATGCACAAAGAGCTTTGATCTCTGACAGAGGGCTGACCAGACCGACTCTAACAAGCTGGAAAAGAGCTAGGCCAAGTACAAGGCTAGGCATGATAAGCATTGGATGGAGCGTAGTTTTCAAGTTGGAGACCAAGTCTGGCTGTATATCAGCAAGGACAGGATGCAAGGTGAAGGTAAGAAGCTAAAACCTATCAGGTATGGACCCTTCAGGATACTTGAGAAGATTGGTGAAATGCTTTTCGCCTTGATCTGCCAGATTACATGCGCATCTACTCAGTCATGAATGAAAATTGCCTGAGATTGTTTGAACCTTCAATGATTGAGGACCCTCAAGAGTAGAGTCAATTACCTCTTGTTGATGACCTGCTACTTGAATATCTTAATGAGTTGCAGGAAGATACAATGCTGGATAAGAAGGTAAGGATGACACGCAGTGGACAGGTGGAATACCTCAGAATTGGGCTTAAAGGTTCGAAGCTGAGCAGTGCGAAGTGGATTGAGAATGGACAAGTGAGATATCAATTTCCTCACTTAGTCGATGCTTGAAGAAAAACCAACTTTTGGTGGTCCAAAAGCTTTTCAGTTGGGAGGATGTCATCCGAATCGGATCCATAAATGACTATCATAGAACCATGACTGAATCAGGATGAACAAATCGGTGAAGAATCTAGAATAGTAATCGAAAACACCCTGAACCAGTGGCCATGGCAGCCGGCGTGGAGACGACGAGGACCTCGGTCAAAGTGCACTAACTGAGGCCCATGGAGACTGCGCAGGAGGTTAAAATAGCCCTTGGGAGCCCCATAATGGGAAAAGGAGCTAATTTTCAATGCGCATTAGCATCGCTGGGTAAACACGGCTGAAATGGTAGAGCTTGAGCACTCGATCACGTTCGGAGCCAAAGGATAGTGGGCAGAAAAGCGAAAAAGTGCCATCGTACGAAGGTGGGACCCACAACCTGGAAACTGACGGTTTTACTTAGGGTGACATTGAATTGTAAGAGGTTTTGGAAAAAGTGGACTGATCACACTCAGCAATTGAAGCGTGGCAGCAGAGGTGAGAGAAAAAACCACTGTGATCGTGCATTATCAGTCGAGCAAGTCAACCGCGCTCGATGTGCAAATGAAGTTGGATCTAGAGGAGCCCAGATTAGACGATTGAGATTGTGCCCAATAGACATAATGGAATTGGTAGGGAACTAAGCCGTGATTTAAGGGGATTTTGAATCCATTGACCAGCATGATGGAGGAAGAAACAAATCGACGAACAGGCTGGCATTGTTCCAGTGAGGACATGTGGCTACTTCTCGAGCGTTCATGCTAACGCCGAATATGGAATTCCAAGCACACAGGCGACAGGCGAATAGACGCAGGTGGGAGAGGAACCGAACAAGCATGGAGGTCGAATGGCTAAAGCCATGAACAGAGACAATGAACAGGGATCAGAATAGAGATTCATATCGAAGCATCCAAGTGACCAAGAGAGACAGTGAACAGTGAACCCTGAGAGGAGGACTGAGCACAGAGAGCAGTAAAGCCAAGCAGAGGAGACAGAGGGCCGAGCTGACCATAGGCAGCATCGAGCACCAAAGAGCTTGAAGAATCAAGCCTTCCCATAGAGGAATCTGTCTGGATTGAGCATCAAAGTTGGCTCTTTCCACTGTAGACCGAGGGTCACAGAGCTGGTAGGAAGAATAAGAGTCTGTGTACTCCAAGTGGCTTGGGGAATCCAAGAACCACCCTGCCAAGCAAAATCTACTTCAGGAGAACTCATATTGAGTCTCTGTATTATAATTTCTCTGCTCAAAGACATAATAAAACAAGGCCACCATCGAAGCTGGACCGAAGACGTAGCCCTGGAGGATAGGGTGAACTCCTTATTAAAAATTGTTTGTGTCTTTGTGTTGCTTACTATGTTTCTCTGCTATCTTTCCATTTATTTTCTGTGTATTGGCAATCTGATCGATCTGTTGTTTCAATAAAACAGAACACACACCAGCACATGGGTCTGTAATACCTTTTTGTTTAATAAATCTTCACTGGGGTCACTCATAGGGTGATTATTAGATCAGTCATGGTTAATTTTTTGAGGTGTCTAAAGAGCTTTGAGACTTGTTTTAGGCATTGCATTCATTGTAATTTGCTTGAGAAATTGTTTGGTCAAAAGAGTTTCCTAGTTTTTAGAGAAGCAACTCTATATTCACTGCAGTAGGGAGAAACAAAAAATTTGTTGTTGAATTTGGTTCCTGAAGGAAGGAACAATTTTTTTATTATTATCTATTTGTGATGTAATTTTAATAAGGCAAATGGTTGGTTAGGGTTATAAGAAGAAACATTGTGCATTGTACTTTTCTGATACGTTTCCAGTTAATGAGGAAGACTGAGGTTTGGTTTTGCAGGGATTCATATGTCAATTCCTAATGGTGATGTCCTTTCTTGTGTTGTAAGTTTTCTCTCTTGTCATTATCATTCTTGATTGTATGTCCTCATGTTTCGTTAAGCAAGGATTTATCTCAAAACTCACTTTCAAAGTGCTATGTTATATCTTAGTGAACAATTAATGTTTTTTTATTTAATGACACTTGGAATTCATCCTTGAGTTAGAGTATTTATATGTCATTTTTCCACCATTATTCTACTCACCCTTCTATAATGAATTTAATTGAAAACACCAAAAGGATTGCCTCCCTTAACCTTGTTGAAAGATCCCTCATTTCTTCATCCTCTCACTGGAAAATCAATCAACTTTATATGATTGTATGCCCAATTTATTTTCCCTCTTCCCTACCAATTTTTTTTTAAATATTATTCCCATACGATCTTAAATCCTAGCCTAAGAACCTAAGACAATCAGTCGTCTAGGTGATTGAATATTTAGATAGAAAGAGCCATCTCTGAAGCTCGAAGGGACAAATTCCAGTTTCAAAGTGGTTTTTGGTTACCTTTAGGTTCCTCTCCTCATCCTAGAGGAATTACAAAGTGTTAACATAGTAATGTCATTGTCGAGGAACGCAAATCTTGAAAACTTCCCTGGAATAATATGTTATTAGAGACAAATGTGGTTCCTAAGGGTGACAGTCAACTAGAAACCGATAGGCTGAATATTTACCCAACGGTTAGTCATTCTAAAACCAAGTGTAATTGTTTTCTATAAGAAACTATCACTTCAAAAGTACATACTAGACATCATCCAGATCCTAATCCACCTTAGATATTGACAAATAAAGAGAAGTTATTTAGGAAAAAGAGTCCTACAAAGGGAATAACTAGCATTTGCACCAAATGTTGCAAAGGAAACGCCGTAAGGCATAAATTGAGGAGCAATGGCAACATAGGAATAGGAAAATATAAATAAAATGCAGAAATGTGCATAAATTGAGGAGCAATAGTGACATAGGAATATGAAAATCTAAATAAGATGCAGAAATGTGCATAAATTGAAGAGCAATGGCGACATAGGGATAGGCAAATATAAAAAAGATGCAGAAATGTAACAATCAACATCTGGGGACATTTGTCCCCACGTCGCACCTCCTTTAATAAAGAGCCACCTAGAAAAATTCTTTGTTTCTGTTTGAGTTAAAACTGTTTTCATGGCGTACACCCAGTTTGGATACCAGCTGTCCAAGAGAGCACGTTTCATTGTATTTTCCTTCATTTCCGGTATAACCAGAATCACCACTGGAATTCACATGGAAAAACAATTCAGTCTCTATGAACGCCATTAAATGCAATACACATATTAGATATAGGTGCAGAGTCTCTATCATCTCATGTTGGCAGAAGCAGTAAAAATGATTTCAATTATTGAGAAGTAAATCAGTCATCTAATCCAATCTAGCACAAAATTAACACTCATGACATTCATCAACATCATGGATTGGTTAAATTTGCAGGTATGGATCCTCCCATATTTTGCTATTTCAGTCATCTAATCCAATCTAGCACAAAATTAACACTCATGGCATCCATCAACATCACGGATTGGTTAAATTTGCAGGTATGGATCCTCCCATATTTTGCTATTTCTTGCTATTTCGTGACCCTTCACAGTTTAAAAATTTGATATTTTATGGACATTGTAATAATAGCAGCCAATCAAATTTGAAATGAATTAATACAATCAAACAGAATATGTAGCCCACATTCTGTCCAAATACGATTTGCAGGTTCTGGATTCATAAACCAAAGAAATTTGCAGGTCCAAAGGAGGCTATTTGAAAATGCTTCGATTGACTTTGTAAGAATGTTGATATTCATTTGTTATTGTATTAAAAATGGCTTATTCGAGCATGTGAATCCTCACTTTGGGGGTCATCATGTCTCTTACATATGCAAATGGCAACTGATCCCGAGGATCAAAGATTTCTAATTCATTGAATAACATGCAAGAAAATAGCTTTATTGGAAGGGTGTGCTTTCTCAATATCAGTGCAATATCAGCCACATCTGTAATGCGAACAACAACACACAAAATCAAAAAATCAGTTACAGAGAGAACCAATCTCAAAACAAATCTCAGATGCTATCACACTAAAACTTCACCATAATTGAGCAAAGTTGAGTTCTCATACCACTGCTGTCGGAAGCTTTTCAGAGCTCCAAGGTAGCAAGCCATTGGCACAGTAATTGTCCATTTGATATCTCACACCTACTTTGCTTCTCCACTTTCTCCATCTGACTTTAAAAATGGCTTCCTCCATGGTATGAGTATCACAGGGAAACGATAAAGAATACCAAATATAAACAATTACCTGGGAAAAGAAATAAAGGCCTTGTGTGTTGGGGGCACTGAAGGAGAATTTTCAATATGTCAGCTACAAAATATATCCATCCCATGTTATTAATTTATATTTGCACACAAATTAGAAACTAATTAGAAGCATATGTTAACAATAACATAGACAAACTTTAATGTACATTTTTCTGAATTTAACAATAGTATTGGCTTATTAGATTCTGTTTGGAACAACTTAGCAAATGAAACTGAAAATTTTGGGAGTTTTATATGCCATTTATGCTTTTTATTTACCTTTGTTCTGCTTGTACATTGCGAGTATTAGATCAAACTCTTTAAAGTCTGTAGGTGATATAGAAGTTATATCTATTCCACGTTTCTTGGCTGCATTCTTCATCTTGGGATCTGCAGGATCGCCCTTCAAATAATTTCAACATATTAATACGTGATACCTATTTATTGCAGTATAATACAAAAAAATTTAAAATACCAATTCAATTAGCCTTGACCCATGATAAGCTGGAACCTACTTCATTGTAGTCAATAGTTGCAGCAGAGTCAATTTTGAATGCTGATGTCAATCCCCTTTTCTGTATAGCATCACGAAATACAGCCTCTGCAATGAGACTCCGACAAATGTTGCCTTCCAAGAACAAGAATAAAAAGAGATTATTTTCCTGGAGAGATTAGCAAATATTTTTTCAACTACTTAAGATATCTAAACTTGCAATGCTTTTATCATCCCCAATTGCAACAATAGGAGCCGATAACAAATCATTATCCTTGACAAATCAGATAATAATTTTTCCACAGCTAATAATCATTATCCTTCTTGACATTGATATGCATCACAACCCTGAAAAAGAAATCATGAGCATTGAGATATCAACGGTAACTGGTTACTAGAATTTCTGCTTTGTAAAGGAATGAAGTAATGCATCTAGAATTTCTTCTTTTAAAGGACTGAAGTAATGCATAACTCTACATGAAATATTTAGTTACCATGAATTGGTAATTATTCTACAAAGTTTTTATGAAGAAGTTTATAGTGGATACTATCTCATGTGATTGTTCTTTTTGTTCCATTTTCTACTGGTAAGTTGAACTCATGATTAAATATTAAAAAATGTGTATCATTATAAACTCGACAACTTATGTAAACATGAAGCAGGCTCACGTGTTTAAATAAAACTGAAATGCATCACTCAGCACTAAAAACAAAAAGATGGAAACCAAATCCTTGGCCCTGGATTCCACTAAAATGTTTCAGCTAGATTTAATGACTAGAGACACAAACATTGAGTGCATAGAGCATAATGAGCCACACTCCTTGGTGACCAACTCTGTTTTGACATGAAAATGACAACCAGAAACACACAAAAATAATCTAGAAAATACATACTATGGAGAGACCTTATGGAAGCAGTAAATTGACCATTGAACTTAGAAAGTTCAGGCAATTGGAAGTAGCAAACAAAGTGATCATGTCAAGAGTCGGACCCTTGTTTCAATGGCCCTCCACACATGACAGCCTTTGATTTGATTTCTTCCTTAGAAGCAGAAGGCTTATTTGATAAAGGATAAGCCCTAGTCCATTAAGATTGATCATCAAAGCATCTACTTTCAGGGGTTGTATGATGGGGAAAATAGTTGAGACAAAGCCAAGGCCTTTTTGAGGTGAGATTTCCCTTCCCCTCTCTTCCACATCCAAGGCTGGGCCTTGATGTAATGCTCCAAGTTACCAGAAATAACTAAAAAAATACTAAATACATCAAATATAGAAAGGCAGTGTGGCTCAAAAGTATAATAATGATGAGACACATCTACATCTCTTTAGAAATAGGAAAATATCTCTTAATAACCAAAATATTGAAAAATCATACACAACTGTGTGAGAATGGCTATAATAATCTCTTGTATATAGTAATTAGGCCCTCCTTATTCATGAGGACCTAGTTCCCCGTTAATGTACCATTTCTTTATCTTGTTTCATCATGGCAAAGTTGTACCCTAACTAACAACCTCAGCTGCCCCGCAGCTTCCACCCAATAAAGAGTTGGCATTTAGCCCCTAGACTCCATGTTAATTTCTCTAGCAATTTTACTTAGATCAGATCTGGTTTTATCGTAAAAAATGCCAGGATTTTGTCAACAGTTGGTCCTTAAACAACAATGAAAATATTTAATAGTATTTCTGTGCTCGATATAAATATTTAAGGTTGTTAAAAATATATTATCATAGAGTTATTGTCGGTATGACTATTACTTACCTTGATGGGACTTTGAGAATCTGAAAACGTATAGAGAACCGCAAACTGAAAGCTCTTGGATAAACAAAAAATATGTCATAGATGGAATGGCAATGGGCATGATAAGCAGCGTGCCTATTGTGGCAATCAAAGCTATTCTACCTATGAGTTCCAAAATAAATCTAAGCATTGTTGTTTGATAAAGCTAACACCACTAATAGTCCCTGGGCAGCTCAATCGGCGGTGGATTTCCTATAAAGTCTTATGTAAAGTTTGTGGTCCAAAATACTTAATTAACTTTGTGGACAGTGTGTGGGAGCGTGCATATATTCACCTAAAAGTTATAGTGGTAGTAGTCACAATTGACTCCATGTCATGCGAATTCAAACCTGTACTCGGCTTAGTTGTTGATTCCTTTATATATATATATATATAAGCAGCTGCTAAAACACTCTGATGATGTATCAAGGATCTAACAATGATAGGACAAGGGATAACCATGCGGGTCTCTGCGTTACAGAAGAACTTCAATAGAATTTAGACAACGAGGCACATAAGAATAATGCACAGCCTTTAGTGTCTATGTCTTTTTTTATTTTTGACAGTTGGTTGTCGGTAACTAGCTTAACGGGTTGTAAAGTTGTTTAGTGATATCCACTAATTCTGTAAGCTTCACAATAGCAAGGTAAGGATGACAAAATCCCCTTACGAGCACCTTAAGCTAGTTTGAAACTCGTCAGAGAGATGGTTGTCCAATTATGGACAAACGATGATAAATATGTAGCCTATCGTAGTAATATCATTTTGTACAAAAGTAGCCAAATGAGCTATCTTAATTTTATTACGGTTCCACAACGTTGGTTGTTACCCTGCATTAGAGCAGTTTAGCCTAATTGGTGGATTACATATATTTCTGTAGTAACCGTGTACTAAATCTCATCGGATGTTCAGGAAAAATGAACATCCTAAGTTTTAATAATCCTTAAATTAGAGGTATATATTGCAGTCATTTTTTTCATGTTTGAGCTGCATGGCTTTCAGCTCAAACTTAAATCTTTGATTATCAGGCACCCACCCTGCCTTGAGAGGTCACACCCATAGCATTAATAGCCTAAGGGGATATTGATTCACTAGTGAGGTTGGCGAAGTGTTAAGCTGTCCCCCAAGCTTTCTCACTGTTGGCTACCCGATCCATATGGCACCAAGGAATGAGGCTAGGTGCAGATCTCAAAGGATTTTAACAGAATAGTTATCCCTTAGACCCGACACCTCAGTCGGAGGATGCAGCCCCTCACATCATGTTTCTTCTTGAAACATTCAAAAGGGTAGAATAAAATTTCTATGTCCTAACCGGACGTTCGCTGGTATTCAGGCATTACTAAAATTTTCTCTCTGCAATCATTGGGTGCATTTTATGACTGTAAAAATCTTGAGTGCCAGTTTATTATGATTTGTTCTAATAGAAACATAGATGAGAAATTGGGTCTGGGTTTTTAGTAATATAGAAGCTACAAAGAACCTAGCTCCTTTAGTTGAATTGAATAGAACTACAAAAATTTAGTTAGCTCAAGTCAGGCATGATACAAAGAATTATGCTTGGCTTCAGGCTTTGGATCTTTAGTGTGCAATATACTATAAGCTTCTACAATTGGATGGCTGACAATAATGGTAGACGTTATGGAATCATTATTTCGAACAATGACCGATACCGAACTAACTCGTTGAATCATTGGATGGATGGTACTCACCAAGGCAAACAAAGAGAACTCCAAAAGGCTTGAAGGTTGCAGATGAATCAGACGCCATGGACCTCAATGCTTCTCTTCATCCTCCTCATGCTCCTCTTCGTCCTCCTGGTCTCCTGCAAGTTCGGATTAAACCTCCAAACTTTTGGCCTGAAATGAGATGATAAGTTGTGCTAAAAATGGGTGAATGTCATACATTTGTTTTATAACTGTAAATTCTGCTTCATCATTATAGAACCCACCCTTCAAATATTGGCATTTTCTTGTTGGAATATAGAGACATTCATGGAGTCACAAGAGCAGAGCCAAAAGCCTCATGTCGCAATCTTCCCTGGGTTTGGGTCGGGCCATCACATCCCACTGCTCGAGCTTGCAAAGCGGCTGACTGTGTACCATGGCTTTTCTGTCACCTTCTTCACCGCCATATGTATGGAAGGATCTCCTCACCACACCCTACCATCTTCGTCAAGGGACATGATCCGCTTCATAGAGCTCCCTGATGTTCAGATCGAAGGGGATCATGCCAAGATGAACATTTTTGTACGCATGCCCTTACTATTGGAGAAAGCTAAAATATTAGTGCAAGATGCTCTCACATCCTTTTCATTTACTGTCTGCACTTTCATAATCGATTTTTACGGAACACCCATGTTGGATTTCACCTCAAATGAACATGGAGAAAACTCAGGTGAACAACATGCCGAATTGAGTGGTAACTACCTAATTAACGCAAGGTGGAAGCGACTTGGCTGTAGATAATCTCTCTGTTGCAATTCGGAATGGCTATAATTGGCTACAAACTACCATTGCATTACCTCCACGCTTTTTCTCTGCTTTTGTCAAACACTAATAATTGTAACCCTTGCACTATCAGAGTTTTATAGAGTTTAACAGTTGCAATTGCAAAAGAGGTGAAAAAGGACAACAACTCTGAAATAAGACATACAGAGAGAAAAATGTCTGTTTCTGGAGATACAGGTAAAGAATTCCCGGAGGAAAAATTAACTGTTTCTGGAGATACAGGTAAAGAATTCCCGGAGGATTTGTTGAGTGAAAGTTTTTCACGCTTACCTTTTCTGAGCATAAACAGGTTAAGGATTGTTTGTAAACGCTGGAATTATCTTCTCTCCAACCAAAACCAGGTATTCTGTGCCCCTGTTTTTTTAATAAAACGTGAATGCTACAATGGTGGGAGGGCTGCAGAGCTGTGGTGTGCGGAAAGAAATTCAGTTTTGTTCAAACATACAAACGCTGGAATTATCTGCTCTCCAACCAAAACCAGGTATTCCGTGCCCCTGTTTTTTTAATAAAACGTGAATGCTACAATGGTGGGAGGGCTGCAGAGCTGTGGTGTGCGGAAAGAAATTCAGTTTTGTTCAAACTTCCGATGGAGTTTCAACCATTTCGTTTCAAGAACTTTAATCTATTGCCTGAGATTCCTTCCAGTGATAATATCTTGGGTATGGTTGTTAAATATGGGGTTTGCTGTGTTTGTGTCAGTGAAATCTTATGCTGTTACCATAATTGCACGGAGCATAATCTCTATATATGTAATCCTGCTATTGGGAATATGAAAAAACTTCCAAGGCCTTCACCTTGGATCTCTCACCTCAGATTGTTGTCCTCTCTCATCCATCCACAGACGATTTCTTTTTTCATTGCGGTTGGAATTCAACGATCGAAAGCATCTTACATGGAGTGCCGATGATCGCTTGGCCTCTCTTTGCTGAACAGAGAATGAATGGCTGAAAATGAGTGGCTTCCTTCTAGTGAAGGAGATGAAGATGGGCATTGAAGCGTAGAAGGGCGCAGATGCATTGGTGAAGAGAGAGGAAGCGGAAAGAGCGGCGAGGGAATTAATGGAAGAAGAGGGGGAATGGAAATGAAGAAGGGATGGCAGAATTGATGGGAAGGCCCATCATTGAGTGACAATTGTCATTGACGACATTCCAATAAACTGAACCGTTTACAACATTCTTCACCGATGATCTCATGGCTGGAGTTTATTCCATCGTCTAACAATCGATCTAAGGGCTCATAACAAGACACCGCGGCATGGAGGAGAGTTCCTTTCAGAGGGAACACCTTATAGCGTAATTAAATAAACATATAAATTAACTTAAAAAATGATTCACCATTTTATAATATCACATAGAAATAAGATAGATGCTTAAAGTTTTATGCTTTCTCTATTAATTGGAATTGCGCTCATTGAAATGTTAAATATAGGTGAGTCAAAGATACTCTATATGCTTTACCAATAAATATTACAACTCAAACCTTATTTAAACATGCAAATCTGATTAACTGAGTTGACAGTGCACATTTGAACATGAAACTGAAGTGAAAGTGTCACAGGAATGCAAATCTGAATATGAAAACTGACTTCGGAGTGTCACATTGTCTAAGAAAGAAAACCAGAGTATGAAAATGAAGAGAAGTGTAAAAATATATACCCTATAAAGCTATAAAGAATATGAAACTGAAGAGAAGTGTAAAAATATATACCTTATAACGCTATAAAGAATATGAAACTGAAGAGAAGTGTAAAAAGATATACCTTATAACGCTATAAAGAATATGAAACTGGAGTGAAAGTTGAAAATTTGAATATAAAAATTGTCAGTTTGGTGTAGTTTAATTCGCAATGTCTGTAAAAATGAAACCAAACCGAAACCGAATTAGAAATCTTGAATTCAAATCTTAATCTATAAAAATAAGACAAAACTTAAGATATATATAATGGGAGAAGCTCTAATGGATGCTATGTATGAAGAATTATTGTGACAGTCTGTAAATGTCACAGGAGAAACTGTGAGCATGGTGAGCCACTTCCGTTGACATAAATTTCATGTCAAATAAAAAAATTTATAACATGTGGGGGCTTTGTTGTGAGAAAAACTCACAACAAAATTTATAACATGTGGGGGCTTTGTTGTGAGAAAATATGTCATAGATGGAATGGCAATGGGCATGATAAGCAGCGTGCCTATTGTGGCAATCAAAGCTATTCTACCTATGAGTTCCAAAATAAATCTAAGCATTGTTGTTTGATAAAGCTAACACCACTAATAGTCCCTGGGCACCTCAATCGACGGTGGATTTCCTATAAAGTCTTATGTAAAGTTTGTGGTCCAAAATACTTAATTAACTTTGTGGATAGTGTGTGGGAGCGTGCATATATTCACCTAAAAGTTATAGTGGTAGTAGTCACAATTGACTCCATGTCATGCGAATTCAAACCTGTACTCGGCTTAGTTGTTGATTCCTAGATATATATATATATATATATATATATATATATATATATATATATATATATATATATATATATATATATATATATATATATATATATATATATATATATATATATATATATATATAAGCAGCTGCTAAAACACTCTGATGATGTATCAAGGATCTAACAATGATAGGACAAGGGATAGCCATGCGGGTCTCTGCGTTGCAGAAGAACTTCAATAGAATTTAGACAACGAAGCACATAAGAATAATGCACAGCCTTTAGTGTCTATGTCTTTTTGTATTTTTGACAGTTAGTTGTCGGTAACTAGCTTAACGGGTTGTAAAGTTGTTCAGTGATATCCACTAATTCTGTAAGCTTCACAATAGCAAGGTAAGGATGACAAAATCCCCTTACGAGCACCTTAAGCTAGTTTGAAACTCCTCAGAGAGATGGTTGTCCAATTATGGACAAACGATGATAAATATGTAGCCTATCGTAGTAATATCATTTTGTACAAAAGTAGCCAAATGAGCTATCTTAATTTTATTGCGGTTCCACAACGTTGGTTGTTACCCTGCATTAGAGCAGTTTAGCCTAATTGGTGGATTACATATATTTCTGTAGTAACCGTGTACTAAATCTCATCGGATGTTCAGGAAAACTGAACATCCTAAGTTTTAATAATCCTTAAATTAGAGGTATATATTGCAGTCATTTTTTTCATGTTTGAGTTGCACGGCTTTCAGCTCAAACTTAAATCTTTGATTATCAGGCACCCACCCTGCCTTGAGAGGTCACACCCATAGCATTAATAGCCTAAGGGGATATTGATTCACTAGTGAGGTTGGCGAAGTGTTAAGCTGTCCCCCAAGCTTTCTCACTGTTGGCTACCCGATTCATATGGCACCAAGGAATGAGGCTAGGTGCAGATCTCAAAGGATTTTAACTGAAATAGTTATCCCTTAGACCCGACACCTTAGTCGGAGGATGCAGCCCCTCACATCATGTTTCTTCTTGAAACGCTCAAAAGGGTAGAATAAAATTTCTATGTCCTAACCGGACGTTCGCTGGTATTTAGGCATTACTAAAATTTGCTCTCTGCAATCATTGGGTGCATTTTATGACTGTAAAAATTTCGAGTGCCAGTTTATTATGATTTGTTCTAATAGAAACATAGATGAGAAATTGGGTCTGGGTTTTTAATAATATAGAAGCTACAAAGAACCTAGCTCCTTTAGTTGAATTGAATAGAACTACAAAAATTTAGTTAGCTCAAGTCAGGCATGATACAAAGAATTATGCTTGGCTTCAGGCTTTGGATCTTTAGTGTGCAATATACTATAAGCTTCTACAATTGGATGGCTGACAATAATGGTAGACGTTATGGAATCATTATTTCGAACAATGACCGATACTGAACTCCCTCGTTGAATCATTGGATGGATGGTACTCACCAAGGCAAACAAAGAGAACTCCAAAAGGCTTGAAGGTTGCAGATGAATTAGACGCCATGGACCTCAATGCTTCTCTTCGTCCTCCTCATGCTCCTCTTCATCCTCCTGGTCTCCTGCAAGTTCGGATTAAACCTCCAAACTTTTGGCCTGAAATGAGATGATAAGTTGTGCTAAAAATGGGTGAATGTCATACATTTGTTTTATAACTATAAATTCTGCTTCATCATTACAGAACCCACCCTTCAAATATTGGCATTTGCTTGTTGGAATATAGAGACATTCATGGAGTCGCAAGAGCAGAGCCAAAAGCCTCATGTCGCAATCTTCCCTGGGTTTGGGTCGGGCCATCACATCCCACTGCTCGAGCTTGCAAAGCGGCTGACTGTGTACCATGGATTTTCTGTCACCTTCTTCACCGCCATATGGATGGACGACTCTCCTCACCAAACCCTACCATCTTCATCAAGGGACATGATCCGCTTCATAGAGCTCCCTGATGTTCAGATCGAAGGGGATCATGCCGAGATGAACATTTTTGTACGCATGCCCTTACTATTGGAGAAAGCTAAAATATTAGTCCAAGATGCTCTCACATCCTTTTCGTTTACTGTCTGCGCTTTCATAATCGATTTTTACGGTAAACCCATGTTGGATTTCGCCTCAAATGAACATGGAGAAAACTCAGGTGAACAACATGCCGAATTGAGTGGTAACTGCCTAATTAATGCAAGGTGGAAGCGACTTGGCTGTAGATAATCTCTCTGTTGCAATTCGGAATGGCTATAATTGGCTACAAACTGCCATTGCATTACCTCCACGCTTTTTCTCTGCTTTTGTCAAACACTAATAATTGTAACCCTTGCACTATCAGAGTTTTATAGAGTTTAACAGTTGCAATTGCAAAAGAGGTGAAAAAGGACAACAACTCTGAAATAAGACATACAGAGAGAAAAATGTCTGTTTTTGGAGATACAGGTAAAGAATTCCTGGAGGAAAAATTAACTGTTTCTGGAGATACAGGTAAAGAATTACCGGAGGATTTGTTGAGTGAAATTTTTTCACGCTTACCTTTTCTGAGCATAAACAGGTTAAGGATTGTTTGTAAACGCTGGAATTATCTGCTCTCCAACCAAAACCAGGTATTATGTGCCCCTGTTTTTTTAATAAAACGTGAATGCTACAATGGTGGGAGGGCTGCAGAGCTGTGGTGTGCGGAAAGAAATTCAGTTTTGTTCAAACGTACAAACGCTGGAATTATCTGCTCTCCAACCAAAACCAGGTATTCCGTGCCCCTGTTTTTTTAATAAAACGTGAATGCTACAATGGTGGGAGGGCTGCAGAGCTGTGGTGTGCGGAAAGAAATTCAGTTTTGTTCAAACTTCCGATGGAGTTTCAACCATTTCGTTTCAAGAACTTTAATCTTTTGCCTGAGATTCCTTCCAGTGATAATATCTTGGGTATGGCTGTTAAATATGGGGTTTGCTGTGTTTGTGTCAGTGAAATCTTATGCTGTTACCATAATTGCACGGAGCATAATCTCTATATATGTAATCCTGCTATTGGGAATATGAAAAAACTTCCAAGGCCTTCACCTTGGATCTCTCACCTCAGATTGCTGTCCTCTCTCATCCATCCACAGACGGTTTCTTTTTTCATTGCGGTTGGAATTCAACGATCGAAAGCATCTTACATGGAGTGCCGATGATCGCTTGGCCTCTCTTTGCTGAACAGAGAACGAATGGCTGAAAATGAATGGCTTCCTTCTAGTGAAGGAGATGAAGATGGGCATTGAAGCGTAGAAGGGCGCAGATGCATTGGTGAAGAGAGAGGAAGCGGAAAGAGCGGCGAGGGAATTAATGGAAGAAGAGGGGGAATGGAAATGAAGAAGGGATGGCAGAATTGATGGGAAGGCCCATCATTGAGTGACAATTGTCATTGACGACATTCCAATAAACTGAACCGTTTACAACATTTTTCACCGATGATCTCATGGCTGGAGTTTATTCCATCGTCTAACAATCGATCTAAGGGCTCATAACGAGACACCGCGGCATGGAGGAGAGTTCCTTTCAGAGGGAACGCCTTATAGCGTAATTAAATAAACATATAAATTAACTTAAAAAATGATTCACCATTTTATAATATTACACATAGAAATAAGATAGATGCTTAAAGTTTTATGCTTTCTCTATTAATTGGAATTGCGCTCATTGAAATGTTAAATATAGGTGAGTCAAAGATACTCTATATGCTTTACCAATAAATATTACAACTCAAACCTTATTTAAACATGCAAATCTGATTAACTGAGTTGACAGTGCACATTTGAACATGAAACTGAAGTGAAAGTGTCACAGGAATGCAAATCTGAATATGAAAACTGACTTCGGAGTGTCACATTGTCTAAGAAAGAAAATCGGAGTATGAAAATGAAGAGAAGTGTAAAAATATATACCCTATAAAGCTATAAAGAATATGAAACTGAAGAGAAGTGTAAAAATATATACCTTATAACGCTATAAAGAATATGAAACTGAAGAGAAGTGTAAAAAGATATACCTTATAACGCTATAAAGAATATGAAACTGGAGTGAAAGTTGAAAATTTGAATATAAAAATTGTCAGTTTGGTGTAGTTTAATTCGCAATGTCTGTAAAAATGAAACCAAACCGAAACCGAATTAGAAATCTTGAATTCAAATCTTAATCTATGAAAATAAGACAAAACTTAAGATATATATAATGGGAGAAGCTCTAATGGATGCTATGTATGAAGAATTATTGTGACAGTCTGTAAATGTCACAGGAGAAACTGTGAGCATGGTGAGCCACTTCCGTTGACATAAATTTCATGTCAAATAAAAAAATTTATAACATGTGGGGGCTTTGTTGTGAGAAAAACTCACATCACCATTTGCTTTCGGCAAAGGAAGAATACAGAACATACTTTTTTTTCTTTTTCTTTTTGTGCTTATTAATTAATTGTAAGCTAGTGTGCTTCTTACTGCATTCTAAGATTTTTGTTTGATTAAACCAACTTCCAAACTTTCCTAACAAAGATTTGCCTTTTGGTTAAGTATCCATGTGTATTGTCTTCCAGGTCCCTTGAGATGAAGTAAAGTCATAAAAAGGTGGCAGATGCGTGATGAACTCTTTCTGTTTGGTTCCCCTGCCATTTTTTCCCTGTGGGTAGCGTATCTTTGGATTTTTTTTTTCAA
Organism: Pinus tabuliformis; assembly: GCA_031772625.1. NCBI lineage: Eukaryota > Viridiplantae > Streptophyta > Pinopsida > Pinales > Pinaceae > Pinus > Pinus tabuliformis. Next base: position 1,009,792,114 of record CM062809.1, read on the forward strand.
CTTTAGTGTTGGACCTGCATGCTTTTTTGTTTTATGATATTCTTCCAACCTTAGCCAGAGGAAGCGATCCTTTGAAAGTTCGTCAGCCCGGGAATAAAGAACTTTTGCCGACACATTTCTTGAAGAAGATGAATCCAATCCAACTATAATGACATATCTCCAACAAAAATAACAATACTGTCCTGTCATTTGACATTCTGCAACAGTACTTGATCAGGGTGCAATGTAGGTAACTATGGATGATGCACTTTATTACATTTAGATAGACAAAGCTGCAACGAAGCACAAGGAATTTGGCTTTCCTTAATTTTATTATGTTAAGTTTCATTGTGACAAAGCTTGAAGAAATTGGGTAGATGAACCAGCTTTTTTTGTATTTCATGTTTGTATAACCAGATGGGTCGAAAAAATTGGCCATGGAAAAAGAAGCAGGAGGAAAGGGAAGAAGAGAAGCCTAATGTTACCTGCTCGTCTGGTCAGACTCATGAGGTGGGGCATTAATTTCTTATATATCAGAACTCATTTTATATAGATTTAATGCTTTGAAATGATTTTTGATGTTCTATATTATTGGTGTAGCAGGAAGTGCATTTGGACGAAGAATTGGCAACAGAAAGCAAAGAAGATATGGTGAAGCAGCATGAAAAACTTTTGGAAGAGGCAGTTTCAGGTAACAATCTTCTACCCATTTACAGGCAGGGTTAGGATACACCTCAGGATTGTTTATATCTTCAATTTCACTATGCGATCAGTGAGCTGAAGAAGCAAGCACGTTCCAGAGATTGTGTCAAAATGGTTTAGTCAATATCAAATTCTTGGTTGACCTGGTTGTGTAACTTCTTCGATTGAGATTCATTCTAGGTGATGATTTGTGGTTGTTTACTTGTGAGCTGAATATATATGTTTTCTGAGTTTTCTTCTCCACAATGTGTAACGTGTTTCTGTCAGTGAGTATGTGCGAGTGTTTTTGAATATGATGGCAAAGTTTGATGCCTTGAAAAATAGATTATAGGCCTTGTATATCTTCTCCTTGACCCAGTAGTTTGTCACCTGGCTGTCAGAATTTCTTCTTAGAAAGAGTCTCACTTACCAACACAAATGCTTCGCCTAGTTGTGAAATTTCTTTGATTCTCCATGTTAAATTTAAGAGAGTGCTTAAGATGAGAATAGAGAGTATCAAATAAAAATAGATAGTGCTTAAGATGAGAATAGAGAGTATTAAGGAATAAAATTTTATTTCTCGGCAATCCACTTTCTCATTTTTCTAAAAACACTTTTTTATCTTTGATAATAGGTAGAGTGTTCATCTTAAACATGGTAGGTTTGATTCTACTTTACACAATTTAACTTAATTAAAACCATAAACCATATAAATCTAAAAGTTTAATTAACTTTTTCTTTTCTGTGAATAAATATATGAATAATATTGAATATTACAATTAGATAAATCATATATAATATCTTTAAATAAATTCACCTGTTATAGATAAATCATATAGGTTGGTTTTGAATAATTTCATATGCTTTTTTTTTCCAATTGAATCGATTCTACTTTCTTTTATATATATGAGGGCAGGCAAAAGAAATAATAGAGAAAACATAAGATATTGCTAACCAAATATGTTGGACAAATGCCTTTGACAAATGCCTTACTCTGGTATGGGTTGTATGTAGGTAAGTTGGGTCGACCATATTATTATTTTGTTATTTAAATATTTAAAGTTTTTAGTTAGAATTTGGTTAGAAAAAAAAAAATTGTGAAATTTTGATATTTATTTTTTAATATGAGTTTTTGATAATATATATAAATCCAGTATTTTGAAAAATTTTAAGTACTTAGATTATAAAAATTTCACAATTTAAAATATAATTTCAATAAATCTCTATTAAATTTTAAACAAATTAGACTATAGAGAAAACCTTATATAACAGATGAAGTATATTTATCACTACCAACATTACGAGCATTATCTAATGCATATAAAAATATACAGGTAAACCGAACCTATTTCTCTAAAACCCCTTTGCATCACATGAATAAATAATAATTAAGAATTTGTGGGTTTCAATTGCTTATTTCCACATAATCTTCAATTACTTCACATGGCACTAAGTTCCAATTATCCTGTGGTGTATTTTATGAGCCCCAGATTGTTTGGATCATAGTCAATTTCATGCATCCAGCGGCGTTCTATTGTAGATTACCCCACCCAGTGAAAAAACAATCCTTGAAATTTGATAATACATTCTTTTCTTTTTGTTTTCGAGGTAGGATGGGAAACTGCTCAAGCTGAAGCGGCAACTTCAAAGCGTGAGCTGGAGGTCGCAATTGCAGAGAAGGTTGAACTGAAAAGATCCTTGAATGAATGCCAGATAGAACTTCAATTGGGCAGGGAAGAGATCGATAAGGTGAAATCCGAAAAGAATCTTCTCTTCACATCATACCAAGACGTCCTCCACTCCAAAAGGAGATCCCAAGATGAATTACGCACCATGGAGATGAAACTGGAGATTGCAGAAAAGGAAAAGTCTCGTTTGAAGTATGAACTTCACTTGCTTAACAAGGAAATTGAAATCCGGAGCGAAGAGAGGGAGCACTCCATGAAAGCTGCAGAGGTTTCCCACATGCAATACCTGGAGAATGTCAGAAAGATTGCTCAGCTCCAATTAGAATGCCAGAGGCTGAGATGTGTAACGTGTTTCTGTCAGTGAGTATGTGCGAGTGTTTTTGAATATGATGGCAAAGTTTGATGCCTCGAAAAATAGATTATAGGCCTTGTATATCTTCTCCTTGACCCAGTAGTTTGTCACCTGGCTGTCAGAATTGCTTCTTAGAAAGAGTCTCACTTACCAACACAAATGCTTCGCCTAGTTGTGAAATTTCTTTGATTCTCCATGTTAAATTTAAGAGAGTGCTTAAGATGAGAATAGAGAGTATCAAATAAAAATAGATAGTGCTTAAGATGAGAATAGAGAGTATTAAGGAATAAAATTTTATTTCTCAGCAATCCACTTTCTCATTTTTCTAAAAACGCTTTTTTATCTTTGATAATAGGTAGAGTGTTCATCTTAAACATGGTAGGTTTTATTCTACTTTACACAATAAGTTAAAACCATAAACCATATAAATCTAAAAGTTTAATTAACTTTTTATTTTCTGTGAATAAATATATGAATAATATTGAATATTACAATTAGATAAATCATATATAATATCTTTAAATAAATTCACCTGTTATAGATAAATCATATAGGTTGGTTTTGAATAATTTCATATGCTTTTTTTTTCCAATTGAATCGATTCTACTTTCTTTTATATATATGAGGGCAGGCAAAAGAAATAATAGAGAAAACATAAGATATTGCTAACCAAATATGTTGGACAAATGCCTTTGACAAATGCCTTACTCTGGTATGGGTTGTAGGTAGGTAAGTTGGGTCGACCATATTATTATTTTGTTATTTAAATATTTAAAGTTTTTAGTTAGAATTTGGTTAGAAAAAAAAAAATTGTGAAATTTTGATATTTATTTTTTAATATGAGTTTTTGATAATATATATAAATCCAGTATTTTGAAAAATTTTAAGTACTTAGATTATAAAAATTTCACAATTTAAAATATAATTTCAATAAATCTCTATTAAATTTTAAACAAATTAGACTATAAAAAAAACCTTATATAACAGATGAAGTATATTTATCACTACCAACATTACGAGCATTATCTAATGCATATAAAAATATACAGGTAAACCGAACCTATTTCTCTAAAACCCCTTTGCATCACATGAATAAATAATAATTAAGAATTTGTGGGTTTCAATTGCTTATTTCCACATAACCTTCAATTACTTCACATGGCACTAAGTTCCAATTATCCTGTGGTGTATTTTATGAGCCCCAGATTGTTTGGATCATAGTCAATTTCATGCATCCAGCGGCGTTCTATTGTAGATTACCCCACCCAGTGAAAAAACAATCCTTGAAATTTGATAATACATTCTTTTCTTTTTGTTTTCGAGGTAGGATGGGAAACTGCTCAAGCTGAAGCGGCAACTTCAAAGCGTGAGCTGGAGGTCGCAATTGCAGAGAAGGTTGAACTGAAAAGATCCTTGAATGAATGCCAGATAGAACTTCAATTGGGCAGGGAAGAGATCGATAAGGTGAAATCCGAAAAGAATCTACTCTTCACATCATACCAAGACGTCCTCCACTCCAAAAGGAGATCCCAAGATGAATTACGCACCATGGAGATGAAACTGGAGATTGCAGAAAAGGAAAAGTCTCGTTTGAAGTATGAACTTCACTTGCTTAACAAGGAAATTGAAATCCGGAGCGAAGAGAGGGAGCACTCCATGAAAGCTGCAGAGGTTTCCCACATGCAATACCTGGAGAATGTCAGAAAGATTGCTCAGCTCCAATTAGAATGCCAGAGGCTGAGAGGATTAGTGGGAAAGAAGGGCAATAATATATCCCTGCCAAGCAGATCATCATTAACCAACCGTGTCCAGCCTCACCTGATTCAAGCAAAAACTTGTTGGACCATGACCTCCTCCAGCTCTCTGCATCAAAATTACCCACCTTGAAATCTCCCCGCCGTTCCCATTCTCGCCATTCAGTAGATAATGCCAGCAGCGTGGCATCTACTGTACATATGGATGAGAATAACGAAGATGAAATGAGCTGTGATGAATCGTGGGCATCTGCCCTCTTGGCAGAGCTCGATGACTTCAAGAAGGCCGGAAAAAATGAGCAGAGCTCTGCCAATTTTGCCATCCTTGGCGAGATAGTTCAAATCATCCATCCTGGAGCTTCCAGTTTGAACCTTGAAATGCGAAAACTTGTTCAGGCCAAAGAGGAAATCACCCAGCATCGATTTCAGGACAATGCCACTGCTAACATATCTGAATATATTATAAATTGAAAAGCAAATTCATATCTTCACCTCCATTCACAATGGGCTACACAGAATTTATCTCTAACGACTCTTCGGCCCTCCATACAGCCACAAAATACAAAATAAAATCGCAAGGGCAAACAAGCATGCCTTCAGAATATGTAACTGCAACACATTGATACGGATAAAAATCGCGTCAAAACCAAACAAGCAAGAACCGCCCAAAAAAAACATTATCTCTAAGGTTAAAGCCCTTACAATCTTGCACAGTGACACGGTGAATAAAAATGGTTGAATGATGAGGGCTCTATCCACAGCCAACCATCTTCTATGCATCTAGCGTCTCCCAAAAGAAAATCCTAGGTAGTAGAACAATTTACCCAGACCATTGGCAACCCCTGGTACAGGAGTTAACCATATTCTATGCATCTAGCGTCTCCCAAAAGAAAATCCGAGGTAGTAGAACAATTTACCCAGACCATTGGCAACCCCTGGTACAGGAGTTGAATGGATGTCGTCCTATAATTTTCCTCGCATATTCGGATACAGAGTGAGCCAGAGAGACGAAACATCGTGGAATGTTGAACGACCCAGTAACAAGCGTCACGGTTGGCATGGTTCAATTCAGATCTAACGGTTAACGATTACCTAATCGTCTAACAACAGAATTGAATGGCACACATTTTTACAGGTAAGCAGTTTGGGTAGTTCATTTCATAAGGGAACGCCTTACGGCGTAATTACTAGTTTTTTCAGAAGATCTGTATCTCTATCTAAAATAGTCGAATTAGTGGAACACACTCAATTTGATTTGAATTTTGAACAAATTTTATTCATATCTAAATAAGAAAACAGTTTAACGGAAACAATTTTTTATCAAGTTAAGTTAGAATCATGTATTCTTTTCCATAAATAAAGTGTATTAGAAATAGATAAGGATATTTGGACATAGTTTCATAAGTTAGAACATCTTGTCTATCAACTACAAAATGTTGCCTCTAAGTCCTCCAAATTTTAGTAGTCTATCCCAATTGTTTCTACCCCAACATTTTCTTCTTCACTGAATATTCCATTGTGTTCTTTTCTCATTGTTTCCACTATTTTTACCCCTCCTTCTTCATAAAATTTTCAAACAACAATATATTTACCTCCTGCATCCTCATTTCAAGTCCCAATAATCAATACAAGTCCATCTCATACAGTCATGCCCGCCCATTATGGTCCATTGAATCTACAAGGTCCACAACATGATTTGCCACAAAATTATGGTTATAAATTGCCTCAATTCGATGAAACAGGAGTTATTTCAGCACAAAAACACCTTTATAAGTTGAATGATTTCATATACCTAGAAGAGGTAGACCAAGAGGATGTTAAATTCAAAATTTTTTCTCAGAATTTTTCATGAGAGGTTAAGAAATGGTTTAGAAGTATACCAACTATGAGCTTTGTCAATTTCCAATAGCTTGAACAAAGCTTCCTTGCAATATGGGAATTTCAATAACCCTCTACAAATAATAGCTGAGTATGACAACTTGAAGAAATATCCAGGAGAATTAGTTTAGGATTTTTTAGCAAGATTTAATAAAGTGTATAATTCAATACCGATTGAAATGAAACCTCGTCCAGGGTTGGATTTGTCTCATTACCCACATGGTTTTGATTTCGATATTTCCTATCATATTAGAGAAAGGAATCAAGCCACTTTGGAGGATATGCAGAAAAATGTCATTGGAGTGGAAGTGAATTTGTTGAACAAAACAGGAAAAATGAAAGTTGAAAAAAGAGGAGTTATATAGGTGGCTTCATCTTCATCAAATAGCAAGTTCAATGTCATGGTGAAAATAGTAGAAAAGTTGGTGGAAAGATTGAATTTAGAGAACAAAGTTGTTGGTAGAGAATAATAGGCCCCTGACTTTAGAGAAAAAAGTTGTCGGTAGAGAACAACATGCCCATCCTCAAGTGAGAAATCCAAATTTCCTGAGGCCTCAAGTTCAAATAAATCAAAAAGGGCAGAGAAATCAAGGAGATCAATAACAAATCAAACCTCCTTTCAAAGAGAATTTTGTAGAAGATAAATAGAGGAGAAGATCAAGGTCTGATTCATTATTTTGGTGAAGAAGAGGACATTATCGTTTTGAAAAAAGAAGAACATGACTTGTTCTTTTAGCCACACGAAGATATCATGCATATGGAATTAGAAGATTACAAGGGGTACCAAAATGCAATCATGGAGGTACAAAGATAGTATAACTTGAGATATAGAAAGTTTCCAATAAATCCACCAAAGAATGTCCAAGATGATGCACCTACTTCCATCCAGAAGAAAGTTGATCCTCCAAAAGAGATTTCTAAAAAGAAAGACACAACCATCAAAGAGGTAGAGAAAGGTCAATATTTTTTCAATTTAGAAAATGAAATATATAAACTCAAAATATCTATTCCATTTAATGAACTGATGAGGAATTATACATACAAGAGTCAAATTTTCAAAGCACTAAATATAAGATATGTTTCAAATACTGTTAACTTGAATGATGATCATCCTGTTAGGGTCATTGGTTTTCATCATCAAATGTATTTTCCATGTCCTGTAATTTTAAGCTTTTGAATAACTTGAGCCTATTACCACTTTTGTTGCCATAGTCTCAAATTTTTTTGTTTGACATTGTCAAATTTCTGTTATAAAGGGTTCACCAAAAGCATGGAGTGTCAAGTTAATGGGAGTCATGGTCGTTGCACAACCACTGCACATGTGGGTATGAACCATTTATGAGGTTTGTAATAGTTGTAGGGCATACATAAAGAGTTCTACACCATCACAAATTCATTTCAATCCTATCCATTTGATCCATTTTTCCAGATGAGGTGTGCAACTATACAGAGCATGGAGTGCTACTCTAACTATTCGTTGCACAATGCTGTGCAAAATACCGTATTTTAACCATCCATTTGAAACATTGTTTCTGACTACATGGAAGCTAATTTATAAAATTTAAAATATGATTTTCTCAAGAACATACCAAGTCACAATAACCTCTTTCTGTTTCTGCATCTTTAAGGCCTAGTTTTCAGACTATGTATTTTTCTGTTTTAGTCATGATTTTACATAACAAATTCTGAGGAGATGGGGAAAAATTTGAAGAAAATAAGAGATTTTTTTATTCAAAACAAGTTCGTATACAAAACCCTATCTCATATTTTACACATGTGCTATTGTTTGGGAGTTACATGTGTCACGTGGTGGCCCATTTTCACGGTTTTGTTTTTGCAAAATGATGAAATTTTTGGATTTTGGTTTGAAAATGTGGAAATGTATAGATATCTAGAATGATGTTGGTGATATTTATAAAAACGAATGGATATGGATAAGAGAATTAGATAAGATAAAGCTAATCTTATCAGAAAATATGTTTCAGTTTTATTTTTAGCTTTATCTTAGTTTTTTTCTTTCAAATATTGATGTTTCTAAATTGAAGATGATTTGATCCTCTCAAGTGGATGAAAGATACATTTTATCTTATTTTGACTGTTCAATATCCCTAATGTATCTAAATTTAACAAAATAAGATAAAATTATTCATATCTGTAGAGAAGGCATGTGTATGCTTTTTCTCTTGCTACAATAAAATTATCAATGTAGGGATTTGAAATTTGAGCTGAGATTCTTGTGGTATGAGTTTCAGGTTTTTGTGGCCTCTATTCACTGTGTCTTTATTTCAAATTTTCACTTATAATTATTTCTAAGATATTTTTTGAGAATTCATTTATGTTAATGCTCTGGATGACTTCTATTTTTTCTCAACAATAATGGAATTCACTTTATATGTGCTCCTTTATAGTGTTCATCTAGATATTTGATCCTAAAATATATGTTTCAGAATTTTAATTCATGCTCTGTTACATATTGGTTGGATATCTCTATGTAATTTCTAGTTATTTTGAAAACTCATCCTATGTAGTAACCAAATATTGTGACTTGGAATAGTACCTATCCTGCCTCTATTTTCATTAGTGTCGAATATAAAGTTCTAATAATTTTATGTAAAATTTTGAAAAATGAATCCATGCCCAGTGACCACCCCCCCCCCCCAAATCCATCAACCATTTTCATTGATCCTTTTTTATCTTTATAGACCTGGCCTGTGTCAAATTTCCTTGAGCATTGTTGATTACATAATTTGATCTTCTTTCAAGTTAGGGAGCCCCCATCGATTGGAAAAGGCTAGCGTTCTAACTGAAAGAGGTTTGTGGTTACATCTAGGATATCTCTCTTCAGTCTAGAGAAATTTACGGAGTGCTAACACATCCTAAACTTATGTTTGATACTAAAGTTGATGGGGATACTCAATATTGATATGTCCCACCTATCTATGTCAGTCTGAATGTGCATGATTTGATTTTATAGAATGGAATGTTAGACTCATGTGAACCACATAATTAATGCCAAAGGTTATTATGGATGAGCTTTGTTTGGACATAACAAGGCCATATAAAGATCTGTATTCCTTTGATTCAAGTAACTTGAAATGTTTGGGTTTAATCAATGATTTGGTTGTCTTTGTCACTCAAATTTTAGAAAAATGCCTAGTGGTGGATATAGTTGTGTTGATATTCCTCCAAAATTTGGTATGTTTTTATCAAGGTCATGGTTTGCAAAATTGAAAGTACTTTATAGATGGATATGTCATACACCATGATTCATATTTTGGACAACCAAGGAGATTATACAAAGAAACCTTGATGAAATACATGGTAAGTGGCAAGGAAAGGCCTAGTAACCATCCTATTTATTTAGTTCATTCTGATATGGATTCTTTTATATTGTATAATGATTTGTGCTAGGCAGAAGAAAGTCAAAATAGGGACAACATATCAGAGGAGGAGGAAGGTGAATTGCACGGAACAAAATAAGAACATAAAGAAGCTGATGATGGCCTTTGGAACATGGATTTTGATGGAACATATAGTAAAGAAGGGGTTGGAGCTGGTGTGTGTATAATGATCCCAAAGGTGGACAAGTCAAGGCTATGTTCTTACAAGCTATCCTTTGATTATACAAATAATGTGGCTAAGTATGAAGTGTTGATTTTGGGATTGCGGACTTTGAAAGGCGTAGTGGCAAAGAGGATTACAGTCCATGGAGATTCAAAGCTAATTATTAATCAGATTAAAGTTGTGTATCAAACTAAACACCCTAGGATGAGGGCCTATAGGGTTGTTGTCCTATATATGTTGGAACAATTTTCAAAAAATGATTTATCTTTGATTCCTAGAGAGAAGAATATGATATCTGATGCATTGGCCACCTCAGCGAGTGTGTTTTAGATTCCTATGTTTTTTTCGGGAAAACTAGTGTCCATTAAGAGCTGGTAGTCCCACTAAGATGGGCAGCTATCTTAGAAACAAACAATTCAAAGTAACTTGTGTTTTCCTTTACGAGAGATAGATGAGAGAGAAGCAGCGAGTACCAACCTCAGTCTTTTTCTTGGCTCCTTGCTTGTTTCCTCTCTCCTTTGATAGAGCTTTGCCACTCCTTTCTCACTTGTCCCACTTCATAGAACACTTTTAGAGTCAAAGCAGTGAAATACCATCAAAGCATAGAGATCTATAACCATAAACAATGTAGAATCGAATGTACATTAACCATACAAATGCATACACAAATACAAGATTAAGAAATATATAATTATATGGAGGAAAACTCAAATAGATTTATTGATAGAAGTAGTAGAAAAGAGGATTACAACCCAGCCGTTTGATCCATCATCTTCCTCCCAACATGAAAGCCCTCTTCACCTCATGAAAAGAAAGATCACCCAACAATACAATGTCTCAAGGAGAAACAAACAACACGTCCTTACAAATTACAAAATTCTAGCCTCTGAATCTCTAGGATGAGGGATCCATATATAGATATTTGCAAGGGAGTGAGTCAGCTTCTGGGATTTTTATTAGTGTCATTTCACTGATAGTTCTTGGTTCCACTTGGAGATTTCATGATCTCTTACTCATGCCTGGGTGAATTTAGAGAGGCAAGTGTCATATGAGCAGTTTTTAGAAGATTCTTTGAGTTTCCACCTAGCAAACTGCCTCTGCCATTTGTCTGCTCCCTTTCATTGCACCCTACAGAAGGGATTTTAGTATGCATCGCACCCTTTTTGTGTAGTAGGTGAGATGCATCGCACCCTCAGCATGGAGCAGTCTATATGGTCTAGTTTTGACCAGTTCTGACTAGTTTTTCAAGGAGAACTTCTGCGAAATGATGTAATCAGTTGACCTTGAACTTTTAGGGTATGAAACAACACTTTTAGGTGTTTGAGAGCCCTTGGTTTATTGACATATGTGATTGGGGTTGCAGTGCCTAAATATGTCTATAACAGTTTCCCCCTAAAGCATGAGGTTGTAAATCTTCTGATGTTGGGTTAAATGCTTTATCATGAGGATCCAAGGTTTTTCGAACTGGAAGGTGACCTATATAAAATACAATACAATACACTATCTTCATATTATTTTCATGATCTAGCTGAGGTGGGCATTCCCATGCTCAGCTTTATAAATTCATTTTCATGCACATAGGATAGACAATCGTTTGTGTGGCAGACTGATGATTCTGGTAGAGCCATCATCCCTTAGCTTGGATGATTATCTGTGAAACCATGGAGTACATTTGATGTTTTTATTTTCCCGAATGTATCACAACCCGGATGGATGAAACTAGATCCAGAGTCTTCAAAATCATTCAATATTCACCCAATGTACAAGTCAATCCATGTGAAAATATGTTCTGGTGTCAAACATGGAAAGACATCACTTGATTACTAGCCAATGATGAAAGCTATTAACAGGCAGAAGAGGAGTCACCAATAATGATAATGACCCTCAAGGTACTACAGTATAATTCATGTGGTGTGAATACATGAGTCGATGTCGAACACCACGTAAAATCTTTCAGTCAAATGCCATTGATGTAAACATGTTGTCGAAAGTGAGAAACTTGCCATTGAGGCATGCAAGCTTCAAAGTACTGAAAGGGTTGTTCCTAAGTCGACTTCTTGGATAATGAGCTGATGTCAACAAGAAGTGACCCGTCGTAGGAAGGCCTTAATGAATCCCACATCTACGACATGGAACAAAGAAAATGATTTTGTGGAGGTGAAAATGATCTAATGACACAAGGTTCAAGGTGGCAGCCATGAAAAATGGATCGCGAAGGTATTGCAACGAATGAGGTGTTAGCTGGGTTGGTGAATTCTATGAGTGACTTCTCTTGAACATATCGGTGACACTAGAATGGATTGGTAGCGTTAACCCCAAAATGGATGGTACAGAGGACCAATGGTGATATGACTAGTGAACAGAATAACCCAACCTGACTCAATCATGGTGATGGAGTGAAAGTGTCATGTTCAAGAGCAACCTGCTACCAATGAAGTTCTTCAAGTTTTCTTCCCTTTTTCCCCAGTCATTGCTAACCAGTACCTCTTTATTTTTGTCAAGCTTGAGGAGGATAACATATTCTTGTTCTATAACTTGCCCTTCGGGAAAACCTGTCGCTATGTTTTAGCGAGCCTAGCGACACTGAAACTCGCTCTTGTCCGTATGGAAAAGTTTGTCGCTATTGTTTTAATGAGTTTAACGACAAAGATAACTCGGTCCTTTTCAGCTTTAGAGAGTCTGAAAAGAGATAGAAAGGAAACTCCAGTAGTTGTTTTTCATAGTATAATCCATTAAGTTTGAAAAAGTATAAAATAATACAAAAGGGATGACTTTTCCAATCACTTCAGCGAGCCAAAAAAGACAAGCGCTTGATATTTTTGTGTAATGATCCCTTAGGTCTAAAAAGATTAAAATATAGAGGAGGGATAGCACTTCCAATCACTTTAACGAGCTGTAGAGGCCAATTTCTTGGCAATCTTTTCATATTTTATGACTCTAAAAAGAGCTTAAAGGAGACTCGTTTTTTAGGAAAGAGTGATGTTTTCAGATAGCAACTGGTTCCAAGTAAGTTTGGAACTTTTCAATCACAGCAGTGTAAAGAAGGTGGCTAATAGAATCACTCGTCGCAGCTGTTCCTCAAAAGGGTAAACAATCAAGTGGAAGCATATGGTTGGTCGAATGAAATGGAGGTGACGGAAGGAACACAACCAAAGTTCACAAAGGTCAGATAGCAAAGCGATCACAAAGGTTATTTACCAAAGGCAGGTTTATTTTCTAATGAGCTTGAACCTTATGCCAACATGTGCTCAATGCAGGCTGATTTTTTAAAGAGCTTGAACCTTACGAGAACATTGCTCTTTTTCCTTTTTATGTAAGCTAGGAACAACCAAACTATAGAGATAAAAAGCTAAAAATGCTAAAAAGCTAATAAATTAAATTGGTTGTTTTTGCTTGTATAAAAAGGTTTTCATGCCCCCAGCATAAAAAAAGTCTTCAGTAACCATATGGAAACTTATTGTGGTTAAGCAAGATGATTTTCTGTCAATACTTAGACAAAACACTTCTTGCACTTTGTCTGCCAAATAGACAAAGGTGAAAGTTCACCTAGACCGATCACGTAACTTACAAGGAAACTTATCTCTACAATTGGGTTTTTCCACAAAATAGACAAGGGTGCATGCCCCCTAAACTTCATTACATTCACCAAACTACTCATGGTAATTACGTGGATCGAATGAAGGTTCCTTTACAAGATCAAGGGAAAGAATCGACTGGGAACTTTGCTTAGACTTCTTTCATTTTTTAACGAGCTTGTCACAAGACACATAATTCTGCTCAGCTCCTTGGTTTCATTTTTTAACGAGGCCGACACTAGTCAACGAACTATCCTCTGGTGACCTTTGATCACAACTCATAAGGGGTCATGAAGGAAATATCTGGTTCCAATGCCCCTAGTATATAATGTACAACATCACTGAATTGATCGTGAGATGATGTAGGTATGGTAGGGATTGGGGGCAATACCTCGCAATGATCCACACTATCAAAATGGTCAGAGTTCTTCTTAATATTTGATGATGTAGAAGATATCATATGACAGGTTTCCACTGTGGCCACTTCTGCCAGATTACTCAGAGGCGGAAGGGCCAAAGTACCCATTAAGGAAGGGTCTTCTAGGAGATCTACTCCGATATTTTGAAGCAATATATAGCTTCCATGGATCAATGGAATGCTTCCGGTAACTTGCGAACTGTTGGGGAGGAAGGTTAGTTGGTCAATGATTGTAATTCCACCTTGAAAGGGGAATGCAATCTTTCTAAAATGTGTTGACACAACAGCAGCTATAGCATAAATCTAGGGTCTACCCAGTAGAATGTTGTAGTCAAGGTTTCCATCAATGACCTCGACCTCAATTTCTATTATCTTGCCCCCCAGTTCGACTTGCAAGTTACTTAATATCCCATACGGCGTGTATGTTTTTCCATCAAATGCTTTTAACATCATTGATGATCATGACAAGGGTGGAGAGACTAAAGTTTTCCAGCAACTCATTGACATAATACAAGTAGATTCTCCCTCATCAATGATTGTTCGATGAACAGTTTTGTTGAGGGCTTTTACCTGTATGAGGAAAGCAAGTTGCACTGGTAATTGAGGTTCATATCCTTTATGATTAAAGGCCACTAGATTGGTATCCACTGGATCAATCCCACCTATCGCTAATAACAAAACCTACTTTTGGGATGGGAAATTCTGTAGTACTTCAAGTGTCAATTTAGCGGATGGCGATTGGGCCAAATCCTCTACTATATTATAATTCTGTGCTACTCGAGCACAAGGATTAAGCATCGATTTATGTGCTACTCCCTTAGGCAGTTTTATTGTTAATTCAGGAATGTTTGGTGGAACAACTTCTGGCAAATTTGTTGTCAAACTACTGAGTTGATATGTAGCCTTGTTGTTTGATGACTATGGATTTCCATAATCTTTATTCTTTGTTGATATCAAAGCATCATTTTTCTATTTTGAGATGGATAACATAAGCACTTGGGATGGAGAAGCACGATCACTAGCAACCAAATTAGTTTTTGGGTTTGGAAACGGATTAGTCAACACCGTTGGGGTATTTGAAGTTTTTAAAAATTTCATAACCTTAGCTTTATGTGGACAATATTTCACGAAATGCTCATCGTCGCATATGTAACATGGATAACAAGGTTTCTTTTGCCTAGTAGGGTTTTCAAAAGATTTTTCAAGAGGTGAATTTTCCTCTTTCTTCTTATTATTTTTCCCTTCCATCTTTCCCCCTAGTTGCTTTGTATTTTTGCCCTTGTCAGATGACAAAGAATTAACCTCCAAGGCAAGAGGTTCTTCATTTGTTCTTTGACTAGAAACTGCGGCGGCTTTTTTAGATGTATCCTTTGCGGTTTTCGTGCTTGTGGTACCGATCACGCCATCATCAGCATGAGAGTCCTTGTTTGATTTAGGAGGGGGAGGAATGGAAAATTCTAGTCTAGGAGCATCAGGAATTTTGTCGTAGAGCAAGCCAGACTGAGTATAGATCAAGTCTAAATATTGCGCACGAGCAATGACTTGCTCTTCTGTAACAACTCCTCCCTTAGCCACATCCTCTGTAATAGAGGGTAACAATGACTTTATAAACCATTCAGCTAAAAGCTGATCAAGAACGTATGTCTTCACCATTCTTCGACGATGATGCCACTCATGAATATGATCAGATATGTGAGTGGCTGTCGTCTGTTTAAAGTTGGTAAGGAGTTCTATCCCTGTTGCATACCTTACGGGTAACTGAAAATGGGTTAAAAAGGTAGTGGCAAGGGTGCTGAAGTTATCAAATGAAGCTCGAGGCAATTCTATATACCATTTAGCTACCAAACCAGTTAACATTCGCTAAAAAAGGTGAAGCCTAATCGAATCATCATTCAGGGTGTTGGATGAACACCACAAATGGAATGTCATTACATGATTCGATGGATCTTCACCTGGATTTCCATTGAATTTAGGAATATCAAAGGGAAGTTTATGAGGAACCACAGGCCACCAAGGGGCGTAAGCAATTGGATCATTCGTCAAACATTTTAGATCTGGTAGTTCTAGCGTTGCTACAAAGGGAAACTGTTGATTCAGGTTAGGTGAAGCATACCTAGGATAAGATGGAATCGCTTGAGCGGTAGGTCTTTACCTACTGGCATAATGTATTTGATGTTGGTAACTTTGATAAGGTTGATGGGCATAACCATTATAGTATGGTTGTTGATAACTTCTTTTGAAATGCGGTTGCCCATTACTTATAAAGACTTGTTGCTCAGGTCCTTGGTATGATTGCTAGAATTGTGATTGTTGATATTAAACCAGCCATGGTTGTTGGACCATTTTCTGTTGTCCAATATTGGATGATTGACCAAGATGTGGAGTCATAGTACCTGTTTGAGCCTGAGTCACTCCAGATAAGGAAGCACTAACCTATGGTTGTGATTGAATCACTGAGACGAGAGGTTGTTGTATTGCAACTTGAGAAACTTGAGGTTGACATGCAACACGCAGCGCTTGTACTTGCGATACAGTCACAATAGTAGGTGTAGTGGGAATATTCGACATAGGATGGACTAGTTGCATTGAATATAAAACCCTTGGTTGTTGAGGTAGTATTGGTACCCAACCACTAGATGCAATTCCAGTCTGACCTAAATTTTGTTGTAAACTCTCATATGGTTGTTCTCCAGGAGGGAACAATGAAAAGGCATACTGCGCCCCATATGGTGGAAATCCAGTACTTGAAGGATAAATTGGCCTTTGAAGACACATTGGATCAACTTGTTGAGTTTCAACATAAGAAATGCTAGATGATATTCCAGATGAAGAAATAGGAACAGACCATGTTGTCGAAACAGTCCCTAATTGGACTCTGGTTTGTCGTTGATAACTAGCTGGGATAGATGGTATACTAGCAATCATTGTAGGAATGACAGCAGGAAGCTCTGTCGTAGCTATGTCAGTGGACACAGTCCTAGATGTAAGTGGATCCTAGCTCCAAAATGCACTGGAGTACTGGGTGGAAGATCCTCTACTATCTCTTCTATAGAAATCAATATAGGTGGAAGAGGTAGACCATCAGGTCTGTAAAATATTTCTGGAGCAGAAGAAAGTGTAGCTTCTGCAGTAACAAATATTGGAGGGGTGGCACCTTCTAAATTCTGGAAATCAACTTCCAGATGTTCAGGCAAGTGAACTTCAGTTTCTGGATCAGTCGTAGGTGAGCTGTTTCAGGAATAGAGGTGTCTACCATTACACTAGGATCACTTATAATGTCTTCTTGTAATTGTGGAACTTCTTCTGTAAAGGTAGATGTACCAGAAATAATTGGAGTAACTGTAGTCTCTAACGATGTTGAATCACAAGTTTCAAATAAATCAGGTGAATTCGACTCAGTTAAACGAGAATGCTTTGCCTAGGATGGTTTCGTATCTGGGGTCAAAGACGGTTGACTCACTAGTCTCCACGAACGATGGGGTTTTGATTGACTTTCTTCCACGATTTCAGATTACTTGATCAACTCAAAAATTAAAGGGGAAAAGTGTTATTCTGATTTAAATGAATTTTAAGACACTTTGATGCAACTTGCTTTTCCAATTTTTAAGAGTCGAGAAAAAGCTAAAGGTGACTCTAGTTGCCTTCTATTTTTAATGAGCGTGAAGTGACAAGTGCTCAGATGAACCTTTTCTTTTAAGGAGTCAAAAAGGAACGAAAGTGACTACTCTAGAAGTCTAGCTAGAAGGTTTACCAAACTAATTGTAAAACTGCAAAATACACCTTGGTGATAAATGATAGAGAAATTACCAAGGACTTATGTACAATAGTCAATCTTCCCGAATGTTGTGTTTAGTGCATTACGATTGATAAGGCGGCAGACACAGCTTCCTAAGGATAAAGGATGATAGCCTATTGTGGTATCCAATATATACGTGATGGTACAGGGAGCACAAGTCCATATTGGCACTTGTCGTATCAAAGAGGAGGAATCACCCAACCTACGATGAAAACGATAGTTACCAGGTTTTACGACGCCGGAACACGTCTCTAACCTAGACTTCTAGATGTGTTGTGTTAGATTCTAAAGCATTTTTATGTTCATTGAGGTTTATTTTAGAGTTGATATTTCTTAAGAAGATTGCCTTTCAAGGTTCACCACGTGATGTAGATGTCCTAAATATGCAATCTAAAATGATAAACAGTCATTTATTTTCTTTTAGCAATGAAAATCCTAGCTACTAAGGAAAGAAAAATATGAACCTTTCAACATAGAGCAGAGAGCACACACTAAATGCACTTTTCCTAAATCAATTTCTGCATGCAGTCTAAATGCAAATTCACATAAATGTATTTGTTTTTTAGTTCCCTTAATGTGAGAATGACAAAAATAAAACCAAGTACAAATATAAATTACTTTTCTTCGAAGCGACACTTTAACAATTTCCTTTCAAAAAATGAAAGGAATACTAAGACGACACTTTCTCTTTCGAATGGAAAATTGTTTTCGACACTTCAACGAATTGATAATTCAAATCAAATATAATGGAAAAAGTGTAATCAACTATCTAAAAGAGGAAGACTTTATGACACTCCTCTTCTTGACTAAAAACGACAGTTGTGACACTCTCGAATCAAAAGACGACAATTCGATTAAGCTACTGTTTTCAAAGGAGGACTGTAAATGATGAAAAATACATAAAAAGCATTCAGAATTCCTTATCAATGGAGGATGAATAATGTGAAGGAAGAAGGTTTCAACAGTGATATACTGATCATAGACAGCAAAACTACTGAATAGAGCTGAAAACAATAAAGAAAAAACCAAAATCTGGAGGTAGAAACAATCTCATTCAATCATCGCACCTTTCCTTAAGGAAAATAGGGAAGCATCTCACCTATAGCACATGGGAGGTGCAATGCATCCAGACTGACAATGAGAGACAGTGCGATGGTTCAGGGACAAGACTGAGCTTGGTTTTCACCCACAGTTTGCAGCTAAGTTGAGGGATTTAGGCTGAGCTTATGATATATAGTAAACACAAAGTATAGGGGCTGATCTAATGAGATTATTGAGCTACCACTAGGGCACTTAGGATGTTTGAAAGTCAGACATTCAGTTCATAAACCAACCCGGAGATTGACTGAAGCAGCGCTGATCTACTTTGCAGTTTCATAGCAAAAGCAGTTCGAAGGCTAGTTGGATTAACCTCAGGCTCCATCTGTAGTTTATAAAGAAAACAACAGTAACAAACAAACAAACTATTCACTCCCCGGTGGAGTCACCATTTTGTTTCCAGGAAAACTAGTGTCCATTCAGAGCTGCTAGTCCCACTAAGATGGGTAGTTATCTTAGAAACAAACAATTCAAAGTAACTTGTGTTTTCCTTTATGAGAGATAGATGAGAGAGAAGCAAAGAGTACCAACCTCAGTCTTTTGCTTGGCTCCTTGCCTGTTTCCTCTCTCCTTTGATAGAGCTTCGCCACTCCTTTCTCACTTGTCTCGCTTCAAAGAACACATATAGAGTCAAAGCGGCAAAATACCATCAAAGCATAGAGATCTATAACCATAAAAAATGTAGAATCAAATGTACATTAACCATACAAATGCATACACAAATACAAGATTTAGAAATATACAAGTATATGGAGGAAAAATCAAATAGCTTTATTGATAGAAGTAGTAGAAGAGAGGATTTCAACCCAGCTGTCTGATCTAGCATCATCCTCCCAGCATGAAAGCCCTCTTTACCTTGTTAGAGCCTAGATTTACCTCATGCTGAATAGGTAGGATATAGGGCCAACATCAAACCACGCTCAGCCTCGTAGCTAGCCCTACGAGGATAGGAGAGGGCTCTCTCCAGGTCAATCTCAGCAAAAGATAATCCATGGGGCTTGAGATGACAGAAATAAAAACTGATTTTAGGATAGGTATGAAGTACAAGGCTTTGACTTCATTTTTTGGGGGTTTTGTTGGAATCAAGGGAAAGGCAGATTTTAGGGTGTGGGGATTGAGGCTTAGTTCTAGAAAGATCTCGATGGGGCAAGATAGGCAACCATTTTGGCACTTAAATTTTAATGAGATGGATGGAAAAGACAAGTGAGTTGTTGAAGAGGGCAAGGGAAATCATAAATCCTCCTCAGATAGCTGAAAACATCAAACAACTACAAAAAACCTCAAGTAGAGCATTGCACTTTCAATGAATTCTACTTACACTCTTGTTTGCTTAGTTCAAAAGAAATAAGATAGATGATGACATACATTAACAAAATTCACAATTACAAGAGAAGCACTGTACCTGTTAGCACCTAAATCTGCCTTAGGCTGAAGGAAGGAAAAATTCAGGGCAACCACAAACCACGCTTAGTCTGGTAGCTAGCCCTACCAGAACAGGAGAGGGCTCTCTCCGAGTCACGCTCAGTGAACAGATAAATGAAACGGTCTGAGATAACTTACAGTGAAATCTTGCTCTTAGGCTAGTAAGTGAATATAGATACACGAAACAATTTTTATGAATGACTAAGCTTTTGGGATGTTATGGGACCAATGGATAGCAATGAACGGAGAATTTAATACAAAGGCACATATTACTCCGTGAGGCAAGACAGGCAAAAAGTGTAGCGATTTAGTTCGAAATAATGCGGAATGGAGAGATTGCTTAGGAGAGTGAAAAGGGAATAAGTACATGAATCCTTTTCAATAGAAGAAGAGCACTGAACATGAAATTTTCCCACAGGCAGAGCAATAAAATTCAATTCTACCTTATCTAACTCAGAAAATTTCACTGGATATGAATATGAATTGAACTAAGAACATTAAAAAATACATATGAAACATAAGAGACAAATTTACTACACTCACAACCACATGAATCTCATGAAACAGAGTCGCTGCCTTTCATTAATTCTCTGTCTAAAATATACAATGAAGAAACAGAGTTTCTTTCCCACAGTCTCCCAGAAGTTACAAGCCAACCAACCCTTTGCAAATAGTTGCATACAATATATAGAATGTGCCATGAAGAGATAGAACTCCCAGGGGTTGGGGAGTTACTCGGATCATTACAAAATGGAAGTGGAAAGCCAACCATTAGCTATAGGTGCAGCGTTACAAACATGACAAATGGCTTGGGTGACCGTTTGCCTTCCTTTGCCACTTGGATAGAAGCCAATCTGGAGTGAAAAAACTTTAAATTCCACCTTAGGTGCCAAAAAACTGAAATGTATATGAGCGGGCCCACTTGGAGAAGTCACGAATCGAAATTTCGCGAAACGGGGGTAAAATTGGGCTTTTTCCCTGTATGCGCCGCGCCATTTTCTATGTGTACTGTGCCACTTTGGAGCCTGTTTTGAGGAACTTGCAGGAGTCCAAAATGTGCCCAAGTGTGCTTGCTGGAAATCCTATCCTATCGACTTTCTAACCCAAGTGGAATTTCTGAATTTGGTGCTCATTTGCCTCTCCAAATCTTCATTCTCCCAATACTGCTTCCTGTGTGTCAAAATAGGGGCAGAGAGGTCATTTTTTTTGGGTGTTTTTGACCTCCTGGAGACTCAGATATTGCCTAAATTTCTAGTCCAATCACTAGTAGTCATGATTTTTCATGCTGAATCCAAAAATACAAACCATTCTTCATTTGGAGCTCCCAATTTTTAGCGTCGCGCCACAGGGAGAAAAAACCTTTTTTTTGCCCAAAAATTTGTCATGTGACCAAAATTTCCCAAAATTTCTTGAAATTTGGGCTAGAGGTCCTATATGAAGTGCTATGCTGTTCCAAGGAAGCTTCAGCAAATATTTGAAGCCGATCTTGCTCTTTTGCCTCTTTTTCCTCTTTTGTAAATTTGCTCAATTTTGCCTTCAAGCTCTTTATCCGGGCCTTTGCACTCATATTTTGTGCCCTGTAATGGAAGGCCATGTGTCTCAATAAGGCATGGTCCTTGTCGGCCTTGTCCAGTAGCCTCTCCAAGTGCATGTTAACTCTCTTGAGATTGGCCTCCCGGTCCTCATTGATCTCTTTCTCCAATGACGTGAGCTCAACTCTTCTCCTTTGTGCAGCTTGGCGATGCTCACGAATGTTTTGTAGCTCCATGATCACAAGTTGATCCGCAAGATGTTTTTTCCTCTCCTCCAGATATTTCATGTTCCATTTGGCTCTTTCTAAATCAAGGGACAAGGCTTCAATCTATGATTGCTGCTCCTGGATGATCTCTCTAATCTTTGCATTTGTCGGTTCTGTATATGTTTCATCATCATGAAGGAGAACGAATTCGGTCTCTCATTCACCTGATGGTTCACTTGAAGACCACTCATCATGCATTGGCTCCTTACCTCTGTCATGTTCCTGTGTCGTTGATGCCAGAAGTGAGGCCCTTTCCACCCCGGGTGGAGATAACACTCGCTTTTCCACTGCAAAAAAATGTCTATTGCCTCTCTGATAGGTGATGAATATTGGCATAGTAGCGGTCTCATGGTGCTCATACTGATGAGAAGTACCACCTCTCTCATGCTCTGCCTCTGACACTACTTGTGGAGTGCTGAAGAAGTCATGGGAGATGATGTCCTCCCAAGCAATGCCCTGCAATCCCAACTGATGATCCACCAAAATCTGGATAAGAGGAAAGTGATAAACACTGTTAAGCTGCTGCTGAGGGGTCTTACGCTACATGAAATTGTTCATCCTCTCTATGTTCCTGCAAATGAAAAATGGGAGGTTCATCATCCATACCCTGGTAAAGTCCATGAGCAACCTGATGTGATAGGCATATAGGCGAGAGAACCTCCCCTCACAACTGAAGTACTTCATGATCAACCTCATGAGTGGAGCATACTCATCTTTCAAATATCTGAATGGGAAGACTCTTGTGAGGTGCCTCAAACAACTAGCCTTAATGTAAGGCTCATAGTATTTCCTATCCACCTTCTTATGCCACTGTTCTCCAACATTTGGTATGCCTGTTGCCACTGAGATAGTTTCGAGTGTCAATGTGAAGGTGACCCCGGCCAAGATAGACTGACCTCGATGTAGGTGAAGCACAAAAAGACGGGCCAACTCATGATGAACTCTAACGTTAGCCACCCTTTGACAAAATTCAAAACATGCTAGGTGTTGGAAACATGACATAGCAAGAGGGCATGCCTGCAATTCAGTGAGGGTGTTTGGCTCATCCCTAACATGTTTGCCACTCTTGTGATGTCTCATGGGAGCCTGTTCTCTTGAAGCTGTATCACTGTGAGTTTCCACCTCATACTTTGATGAACCCTCAGATGCCATGACTGTTGTTTATGTACTGTACTTAGGCTACCCTTTGATGATGGTGAAGCTGGGTTTTGTTTTTGTGATATCTGCCACCAAGGGGAACAATGAAACAAAGGGAGCATTAGGAGGGGAGTAGTGTGATGGGAATAGGGGTTATGGGGAGAAATTTGTTTAGGGATATGTAGGGGGTTTGGGTATTTGATAGGGTAGGTTTTTTGGGGTTTTAATGGGGTAGGGTTTGGTGTTTGTATTGACCAAATAGTGGAGGGATAAGGAATATGTGTATGGTGGTATTTTAGGGTAGTGGGAATACGAAACAATAGCATAGGGGGATAAGGAAAAATGGTAAGGAAGGAAAATGGAACCTTGGCATCAACACCACACTTATACAACCCTAGCAACAATGACTTTTTGGAATTTTCTTGCGGTTGGTTTTATGAAATTTGTCATATTCAATCATGGGCATAAACCACCATAACACTCATAAAATTTGATGAACAAGTGATGTTACAGAGCCTACCTACCGATTTGATGGGCTTCACAAAAATTTTGAGGAAGTTTGGCAAGGTTCCTGAGCGCTTTGTCTATGTGTGCTGTGTGCAAAACCCAGTGCGCCGCGCCCTGGGTGTGCATCGCGCTAGTTAGAAAAATACACTGTGGGCTGGCTCTGTGTTCGTCGTGCCCTCTGTGTGTGTCATGCCCCTGTCTATATGTGTCACGCCCTGAAATTGCCTCCAATCTTGCTCTAAAACGCACGATGCACACTCAAACAGTTTGAAATGTTTCCCCAAGCACTCGGTTTGCACAATGACTTTGATTTTGGTGGAAAATTATATTTAAAGACTTGAAAGTCATGGGTTAAATCTTTTCTTTTCAAAAACCCATTTTTCTAATGTTATGTTTTGACACTTTTCCCTGACTTAAAGCAACACTGATTTTCACTTTCCCTTTGAAATTTTAGCTCAAATGATGAAATTTTCGGCACTCTTTGCAGGGATTGCATGACAGGGCATTTGGCCATGGAAACCATGACTGCATTTGAAGAAATCAATTGGAGACCTTTTGAAAATTTTATCACAAATGACACTGTTTGACTTTTATTCAAAACAGAGTTTTGAAGAACAGTCGAAGTTTATCATTATGACGATGAAACTCTCTGAATCATTACTTTGTAAGGGCCTCACTCTAGCCTGCATGGCTTTACTGGACATATTTAAAGACTAAACAGATAAATCCCTAGACCTAATGATCGAAAATGACCTTTGTCCATTAAAGGACCAGACCTTGACTATCATGGACTTTGGTGATCATTGACAAAAGACCTAAGCCAGCAGGAGCCTAACATGAGGGAAAATGACTAGCATGACCTTTCTTCATCATATTATGGCATGCCCCTAGCAGAATGCAGCTGAGTGAATGGAGCGGGACACCTAAAAATGAAATGCATAAAGAGTTTTGATCTCTGACGTAGGACTAACCAGACCGACTCTAACATTGGCTCCAATGGGGGATGGTAGCTCCTTTGAGGTGCCAAGATCAACAGATCTCTGGAAGAGCTAGACAGTGCCTTCGTCCATTGGGCTATGGAGTCATTTTTCGACTAACAACACACGACTCTGACTCATTTTTGAAACTAAAATGACCAAAAAATTAACTCAAACTTGACATTGAAATGACTTAAAGACTAACTTGACAAACTCAAACCGAACTGAAATAAAAATGGTATTTACAATGACAGTGGAAGCAACGTTAATAACTCAGAAATGGTACTGCTTGAGTAGCCGACCATTTATCGGCCCTCCTGGACAATCTTCCCCGTTCATTTCCTTCAGAAGAAAGGCATTTTGACCCCTATATGCTACAATCTTGAAAGGAACATTCCAAATATTCTCGAACTTACCGTGCTTACCTTTTTCCTCATTCCTTGCATCCCACTTCAGCACCACATTATCCAACTCAAATTTATCTACCTTGGCCTTTCTGTCATAAATTTTCTTTATTTTCTCCTGCAATTTGGATGTGTTCTTGAAAACTTCTTCTCTGGTCTGCTGCAAGTGGACCATTTGATTCAACCTTCTCTGTATGGGATCTTCTTCACTGCCGGCCTGCTAAAGAAGTTTGTACTGGGGCAGCAAGAGAGGTAGGAAATACTGTATCAACTCCATAAACAAGCTCAAATGGTGGCGTACCAATGGATTTCTTCTAACTGACCCGATCTGCCCAAAGTGCATTGGCCAACCTCTTATGCCAGCTCTTCTTATTTATTTCCAACAACTTCTTGATGATGTTGACCAATGATTTGTTTGAAGACTCCGCCAATCCATTGCCTTTTGAATGATAGGCAGTTGAGTGACCCAAAATGATGTGATATTTATGACAAAACGCTACCATCCTTTTTGATTTGAAAGCTGCTGCGTTATCGGTGATTAACTTATTTGGGCAACCAAAACGAGACAAGATGTTATTTTCAAGGAATGAAATGATTACCACATCTATAGCTTGTTTGGTGGGAATTGCCTTGATCCATTTCGTGAAATAATCTGTCGCTGTGAGGATCCACATGTGCTAACCGAAAGAAGCGGGATGAATGTCACCAATGAAATCCAACCCCCATTGCTGGAAAGGAGCGCTCACCTTGATAGGCTTAAGTGGCAAAGGCTGTAACTTCTACTTCCCTTCGAAAATCTGACATTTATGACAATGCTTGACCATCTTATATACATCAGCAAACAATGTCGGCCAGTAGTACCCTGCTCTGAGAATTTTATTTGTTGTTGATTTTCAAAAAAGGTGACCACCACATTCTCCTCTGTGGCAATCCTCCATAACTTTCTGTGCTTCTTCTTCCACCAAACAATTCAAAAGAACGCCATTGGGATCTTTCCAATACAGTGCAGAATTTAGAATGAAAAAATTGGCAGCTTTCAATTTGAGTGTTCTCGCTTTGTTTTTAGGCATGTCGGGTGGTCGTGACAAATTTTTAAGAACATATATGATATCTAAATACCATGAAGAGAGAGAAAACATTTCAGATACCTAAATTGAATACCCTTCCTCAGTCTCATCGGACATAGCAGCGATTAAATTTATGTCCAAGGCGTGCAAGGTTGATTCGGCCATTAACTTCGCCAATCTCTGTCTTTTAACCAGCTTTGTAGGCTTTATTTCCACATCATATTCCAGCAAGGCTGCAATCCATTTTCCTCGTCTTCCTTCCGGATCGGTCTACACTAAAACATCTTTTAAAGCAGCATTAGGAACATAGGCCACAATATGAGAATGTGGAATATATACCCTGAAATCTTTCAATGCCTTCAAAAGTGCTAGGGCTTGCTTCTCAATGATGTTATACTTTAAGGTTGCATCTCTTATAGTTCCGCTGAAGAATGCAATGGGTCTTTCATGATCAGCTCTTTTCTGCAATAACACAGTTGCCATAGTGTGCTCCGAAGCAAATGAAAACAATATGAAATCCTGAGTGTAGTCCGGGCTCACTAGAACGGGAGCTGAAGAAAGAGCCAATTTGACTAAATTGAAAGATTTTATAGCCTCCTCCGTCCACTTTACTTGGCTGTCCTTCTTAAGCATGTTTTTCATTTCTCTTAGGTGCTCAGCAAGATTAGGTACAAAGCGACGTAGAAAATTCATCTTACCATTGAACAATTGTATCTCTTTTTTATTCTGGGGCAGATCGATTTGCTGAATTGCTTGCACATGTGCTGGGTCAATGCGAATGCCATCTTTTGAGATAATGTGCCTGAGTAGTTTGCCTTCCTCCATGGCGAACAAGCTCTTCTTCGGATTCAACGACAAACCATATTTTCTGCACTTTTGGAAGACAGTTTTTAGATGGTACATGTGCTCTTCATCATATTTGGAAAACACTATCAAATCATCTAGGTACACTAACAAAAATACATCCTTCTCATTTGCAAAAGCCAAGTCCATTGCACGCTGAAATGTGGCACCTGCGTTCTTCAAACCGAAAGGCATTTTGGCGTAATGAAAGGTTCCCCATGGATTGGTGAATGCTATCTTGTCTCAGTCATCTTCATAGACAGAAACTTGGTTATATCCAGAATAACTATCAAGTAGTGACATATGAGATGCTCCCACTACTCGCTGAAGTATATGGTCCATTTTGGGCAGTGGATAGTTGTCCTTCAATGAAACTTTATTGAGATTTCTAAAATCAATGCACAAGCAGATTTCCCCTGTCTTCTTTCATACGGGCACCAAGTTAGAGATCCAATCCGAAAATCTGATGGGCACAATGATCCTTGATTTGTACAACCTGTTTACCTCCTTTTCAATAGATGGCAGCAACTTTAGATTTAGCCTCCTTAACTTTTGTCTGAATGGTTTTTGATTGGGCTTGATGGGTATAGTGTGCTGAATTATATTGGTATCATATGTCTTTAAGTCAGAATAGTCCCAAGCAAACACATCTGCAAATGAAGCCAGCAAACTGATGTATTTGTCCTTGATCTTTGGCGGCAATGCTTTGGACAATTTCACCAACTTAGGATTAGCAGTTGTTCCGATTTTGACCTCTTCTACACCATTCTCTATTGGCTGCAATGTTGGCTTGTGGGCTACATCATCTTGATCAAAAAGTTCTTCTAAAGGTATCAAGCCTTTAGGTATAACGTTATTCTTCAGCTGCAACACGTCCATTTCATTGATCTGCACCTCATTTGTACCATTCCCTTTACCGTCATCATTTGCTATATCGATTGAGGTCTCTTTAAACTTGCCTTTGTTTTGCAGAAAATCATTAATCTCCTCATCATCTTGGAACACTTGCCAATATCTCTGATTGTCTGGAACGGTTGGACGATGCTTGACATGGATTTCAAATTTATTGATAGAGTTCATCGGGATCTTCAAACTACTTGTTGCCTTGGCAAGAGCGTCAGCAATACTATTTTGTATACGAGGCACGCATGTCAATGTGTATTCTGAAAATAATTTTAGGATGTCTAGAACTGCATTACAGTAAGCCCGCATCCTTGGATGCTTTGCTTGATACTCACCTCTGACCTGCTTAATTACCAATTCGGAGTCGCCATATACTAAAATCCTCTTAGCAATTCAACTTTCTTAGAATCTTTAGGCCAGCAATCAGAGC
This sequence comes from Pinus tabuliformis, assembly GCA_031772625.1. Lineage (NCBI taxonomy): Eukaryota > Viridiplantae > Streptophyta > Pinopsida > Pinales > Pinaceae > Pinus > Pinus tabuliformis. The sequence goes on from CM062809.1 coordinate 1,009,820,385, forward strand.
TTCATTGTTTGAACACTCAAAAGCCAACTTGTAAGAGCATAGCTGTATGTTACTAGGCACTTTGTTCGGGGTGGAGAAGGGACTGTGTACCCAAATTCCAATTCCAGCGCCATCATTTCCTACTGCTCCATCGAAATCCATGGTCCATAAACCTTCTTCCTCCTCTTGCAAGTGCTGGAAATCTGTTTGTTGTGCCTTGTCTGCTTGCTGTCCATTACTTTCAGCTGATTGCCCAACATTGTTCTGTTGTTCTTGTCCTTCTTTCTTTAAAATTTCTCTGAAATTTTTTGTTATTTCCAGAATGTTATCTGCTTCAACTAACTGACTATCTATATCGTTGAAACTATCTGAATACAAAACAAAAGACTCTAAATCTGTATGTACATAGTTAATTGGATGATTTATTGGTTTCTCCTTGCTTGTGATCATGTATTTCATTTTTTGTTCCCGATACAATTTCCTCATTTGTCCAAACACCGGAATCGTTGCATAGGAGAAATCTAGCTGTAGTGTCCCTTTCAATTTCGCTACCCAAGACTTGGAAAGAAGAATGCCAAACCTTGGAGGAATATCTGCTACAACCACATCCATCAAAACATTCTTCATTGGGAGCTGATCCAGACTCACAACCAAGTCTTTGATGAGTCCTATACATCTTACTCTACTGGAATCAAATGAATAGAGATCATGGTATTTCCGGGTGATGTCCAAACCAAGCTTATCCATGATAGCCTTGGGCATGAGATTGTGAGAAGCTCCGGAATCGAACATGGCGTTATGTAACACAAAATAATGCAATCTTAAACTGATATAAAAGGGTGGCACATCACTATCAGGAGACTCACCATTCGATGCTGGCCCAAAAATCATTTCAGGTTGATCATCTTCGACATTCACCATGTCGGACATTGGGTCCAAATTCAACATTTTAGATACTTGCGCTTTATAACTACTGTTCCTCATTATTTCATTCAAGGGAATGGATACTTTCAATTTAGAAATCTCGTTCTCTAAACTAAAAGTGGGGATCTTTTCTACCTCTTTGACTGGGATTTATTTCCTTTCCTTTTCTTTTGAGGCAACTTGATGATGTGATTGTTCTGCTGATGGTGATTGCTGCTCTCCGGACCGACTGCCTCCTTTCCTTTCCTTTGTGTAACTGATGAATCATTATTTGATGCCTCAACATCCTTCCTTTTCTGAATTGGTTTGACCGGCACATCTCTGTTTCTAAGTGAATATCGTTGCTGCTGGGCGGACAAAGCATTCATGTAGCCTCTTTGGTACTCTTCTGATTCTTCCTCCAAGACAGTGTCGTTTGCTAGAATGAAATCTACATTTTTGTGTGCAGCCGAACTTTCTGCATACTCCTCCTCTTCAATAATGTAAGTAGGCAAATCATTAGGAGTAAAGAGGTGGTTTTCTTCACCTATTATATTCTTGTCCTCATCTGACTCCAGTCCATGCACAAAATTTTGCTGCAAAGGTGTTTGTACCAGTTGTTGTGTTGTCTGCTCTTGGGCTTGCTGATCTCTCTGTCTTATTCTATATTGTGGCTGCTGCTGGCCACGAAAGTTAGGATTTCAAACTTGTGGCTCCGGTTGGTCAAGTTTCACCCTTTCAAGCATCTGCTCTACCTTCTTGAGTAATTGATCCATTGAGGAAGACTCTTCTTTTACAGTGACCTTCTTCTCTGCCTTTGCTCTAGCTCTTTTGGACAGCAAATTTGCTTCAACGCTGACCGCTATCTTCTGAATGTCTTCCATTGTGGCCAGTTCTCTCTCTCTTAATTGATAAGCCATGTCAGAATCAAAACCATCTAGGAACTTCACCATGGCTAGTCCCACAGGTGGCCTTAGATGATCTGGAATTTCGTTATAAACTGAATTGAATCTAACGCAATAGTCTTGGACTGACTCACCAGCATTTCGTTTGATTTGCTCACATTCAGCCAGAATTTGAAGAGGATTCTTTTTCACTTCCCATTGGTTTATGAATTGTCTTTGTAGGTCGGCCAAGGTAGCGATACTTGCCGCCGGCAAACCTCTAAACCATTTCCTCACTTCACCTGCAAATGTGTGTACAAAGAGTCTCATTACCACATTCTCCGCATCGATCTCATGAAGTTCATAGAAATCTGCCATTCTGTCCACATGTTACTGAGCAGTAATGCTGTTAGGAGTGCCATCAAAAAAGGGGATTTTGCTTTGATAGTCTGCGGGCCTGTCATCTAGACCTTGAGGCAGAACAAGGGGTGCAAAACGGGTAGCCATCACTCTTAGTGGATTTGGCCTTAGAGGTGTTGGAGGAGTGTGCACAGTTTGTACGGGGCTAGAAATTGGAGTTTGAGGGTGTGTCGCAATATAATTATCAATTAACCGGTTAGCTCTTTCGGTTTCTTGGTCTACAAGAAACTGTGGATTGGGTACAATATAGTCAACAGCCCTTTCGGATTTAGATTCGAACAATGATATTTCAAACTGTTCGTCAAACTAAAGCTCTTCAAGATACTCAAAAAAGTAAGGACATGAATGGGATTTGAACACGGGAGTTATAGTGCTCTCTTGACGAAGAAGTCTTGGAATCAAGTTGGGGTTTTCGTAGATATGAGGAGGATCCGGGTCTGGATTGGCTCTAGTATATCGTCTCGAAGCCAGCATGCTATTAAGAAAAATCACAGGACACAACCAACTTACTCAGCCTATCCAATCCTAAACTTATCATCCGGAAGCTTAGAATTATTAAGAAGTAAGGGGATTTGATTTCAGTTCCCCAGTCGAGTCGCCACTATGTTAGCACCTAAATCTTCCTTAGGCTGAAGGAAGGAAAAATTCAGGGTAACCACAAACCACGCTCAGTCTGGTAGCTAGCCCTAGCAGAATAGGAGAGGGCTCTCTCCGAGTCACGCTCAGTGAACAGATAAATGAAACAGTCTGAGATGACTTAGAGTGAAATATTCATCTTAGGCTAGTAAGTGAATATGGATACACGAAACAATTTTTATGAATGATTGAGCTTTTGGGATGTTATGGGACCAACAGAGAGCAATGAACAGAGAATTTAATACAAAGGCACAGATTACTCTGTGAGGCAAGACAGGCGGAAAGTGTAGCGATTTAGTTCGAAATAATGTGTAATGGAGAGATTTCTTAGGAGAGTGAAAAGGGCATAAGTACATGAATCCTTTTCAACAGAAGAAGAACACTGAACATGAAATTTTCCCACAGGCAGAGCAATAAAATTGAATTCTACCTTATCTAACTCAGAAAATTTCACTGGAAATGAATATTAATTGAACTATGAACATTAACAAATACATATGAAACATAAGAGACACATTTACTACACTCACAACCACATGAATCTCATGAAACAGAGCCACCGCTTTTCATTAATTCTCTGTCTAAAATATACAGTGAAGAAACAGAGTTTCCTTCCCACAGTCTCCCAGAAGTTACAAGCCAACCAACCCTTTGAAAATAGTTTTCATACAGTATATAGAATGTTCCATGAAGAGATAGAATGCCCAGGGGTTGGGGAGTTACTCGGATCATTACAAAATGGAAGTGGAAAGCCAACCATTAGCTACAAGTGCAGCATTACAAACATGACAAATGGCTTGGGTGACCGTTTGCCTTCCTTTGCCACTTGGATAGAAGCCAATCTGGAGTGAAAATACTTTAAATGCTGCATTAGGTGCAAAAAACCTAAAATGTATATGAGCGGGCCCACTTGGAGAAGTTGCGAATCGAAATTTCGCTAAATGGAGGTAAAATTGGGCTTTTTTCCTGTATACGCCGCGCCATTTTCTGTGTGCGCCGCGCCACTTTGTATCATGTTTTGAGGCACTTGCAGGAGTCCAAAATGTGCCTACGTGTGCTTGTTGGAAAGCCTGTCCTGTCTACATTCTAACCCAAGTGGAATTTCTCAATTTGGTGCTCATTTGCCCCTCCAAATCTTCATTCTCCCAAGACTACTTCCTGTGTGTCAAAATAGGGGCAGAGAGGTCATTTTTTGGGTGTTTTTGACCTCCTGGAGACTCAGATCTTGCCCAAATTTCTTGTCCAAGCACCAATAGTCATTACTTTTCATTCTGAATCCAAAAATGCAAACCATTCTTCATTTGGAGCTCCCAATTTTTAGCGAGGGAGAAAAAACCTGTGTTTTGCCCAAAAATTTGTCATGTGACCAAAATTTCCCCAAGTTTCTTGAAATTTGGGCTGGAGGTCCTATATGAAGTGATATGCTGTGCCAAGGAAACTTTAGCCAAGATTCGAAGCAGGTCTTTCTCTTTTGCCTCTTTTGCCTCTTTTGCCTCTTTTGTTACTTTGCTCAATTTTTCCTTCAAGCTCTTTATTCGGGCCTTTGCACTCATATTTCGTGCCCTGTAATGGAAGGCCATGTGTCTCAATAAGGCATGGTCCTTGTCAGCCTTGTCCAGCAGCCTCTCCAAGTTCATGTTAAATCTCTCGAGATTGGCCTCCCGGTCCTCATTAATCTCTTGCTCCAATGACGTGAGCTCAACTCTTCTCCTTTGTGCAGCTTAGCAATGCTCACGAATGTTTTGTAGCTCCATGATCACTCTCTGATCCGCAAGCTGTTCGTTCCTCTGCTCCAGATATTTCATGTTCCATTTTGCTCTTTCTAAATCAAGGGGCAAGGCTTCAATCTCTAATTTCTTCTCCTAGATGATATCTCTAAGCTCTGCATTTATCGGTTCTGTATCTGTCTCATCATGAAGGAGAACGAATTCGGTCTCTCGTTCACCTGATGGTTCACCTGAAGGCCCATCATCATGGATTGGCTCCTTACCTATATCATGTTCCTGTGTTGTCGATGCCGGAAGTGAGGCCCCTTCCACCCCGGGTGGAGATAACACTCACTTTGCCGCTGCAAACAAATGTCTACTGCCTATCTGATAGGTGATGAATGCTGGCATAGTAGTGGTCTCATGGTGCTCATACTGATGAGAAGGACCACCTCTCTCATGCTCTGCCTCTGACACTACTTGTGGAGTGCTGAAGAAGTCACGGGAGATGAAGTCCTCCCAAGCAATGCCCTGCAATCCCAACTGATGATCCACCAAAATCCGAATAAGAGCAAAGTGATAAACATTGTTAAGCTGCTGCTGAGGGGTCTTATGCTGCATGAAATTGTTGATCCTCTCTACGTTCCTGCAAATGAAAAATGGGAGGTTCATCATCTACACCCTGGTAAAGTGCATGAGCAACCTGATGTGATAGGCATATAGGCGAGAGAACCTCCCCTCACAACTGAAGTACTTCATGATCAACCTCATGAGTGGAGCATACTCATCTTTCAAATATCTGAATGGGAAGACTCTTGTGAGGTGCCTCAAACAACTAGCCTTAATGTAAGGCTCATAGTATTTCCTATCCACCTTCTTATGCCACTGTTCTCCAACATTTGGTATGCCTGTTGCCACTGAGATAGTTTTGGGTGTCAATGTGAAGGTGACCCCGACCAAGATAGACTGACCTCGATGTAGGTGAAGCACAAAAAGACGGGCCAACTCATGATGAACTCTAACGTTAGCCACCCTTTGACAAAATTCAAAACATGCTAGGTGTTGGAAACATGACATAGCAAGAGGGCATGCCTGCAATTCAGTGAGGGTGTTTGGCTCATCCCTAACATGTTTGCCACTCTTGTGATGTCTCATGGGAGCCTGTTCTCTTGAAGCTGTATCACTGTGAGTTTCCACCTCATACTTTGATGAACCCTCAGATGCCATGACTGTTGTTTATGTACTGTACTTAGGCTACCCTTTGATGATGGTGAAGCTGGGTGTTGTTTTGTGATATTTGCCACCAAGGGGAGCAATGAAACAAAGGGAGTATTAGGAGGGGAGTAATGTGATGGGAATAGGGGTTATGGGGAGAAATTTGTTTAGGGATATGTAGGGGGTTTGGGTATTTGATAGGGTATGTTTTTTGGGGTTTTAATAAGTAGGGTTTGGTGTTTGTATTGACCAAATAGTGGAGGGTAAGGAATATGAGTTTGGTATTATTTTAGGGTAGTGGGAATAGGAAACAATAGCATAGGGGGATCAGGAAAAATGGTAAGGAAGGAAAATGGAACCTTGGCATCAACACCATACTTATACAACCCTAGCAACAATGACTTTTTGGCATTTTCTTGTGGTCAATTTTATGAAATTTGTTGCATTCAATCATGGGAATGAATCACCATATCACTCATAAAATTTGATGAAAAAGTGATGTTACAGAGCCTACCTGCCGATTTGATGGGCTTCACAAAAATTTTGAGGAAGTTTGGCAAGGTTCTGAGTGCTTTGTCTGTGTGCGCAGTGCGCAAAACCCAGTGCGCTGCACCCTGGGTGTGCGCCACGCCAGTTAGAAAAATACACTGTGGGCTGGCTCTGTGTGCGCCACGCCCTCTACGTGCACCGCGCCCCTTTCTATATTCGCGACGCCCTGAAATTGCCTCCAATCTTGCTCTAAAATGCACGATGCACACTCAAACAGTTTGAAATGTTTCCCCAAGCACTCGGTTTGCACAATGACTTCGATTTTGGTGGAAAATTATATTTAAAGACTTGAAAGTCATGGGTTAAATCTTTTCTTTTCAAAAACCCATTTTTCTAATGTTATGTTTTGACACTTTTTCCCTGATTTAAAGCAACATTGATTTTCACTTTCCCTTTGAAATTTTAGCTCAAATGATGAAATTTTCGGCACTCTTTGCAAGGATTGCATGACAGGGCATTTGGCCACGGAAACCATGACTGCATCTGAAGAAATAAATTGACGACCTTTTGAAAATTTTGTCACAAATGACACTGTTTGACTTTTCTTCAAAACAGAGTTTTGAAGAACAGTCGAAGTTTATCAATATGACGATGAAACTCTCTGAATCATTACTTTGTAAGGGCCTCACTCTCGCCTGCATGGCTTTACTAGACATATTTAAAGACCAAACTGATAAATCCCTAGACCTAATGATCGAAAATGACCTTTGTCCATTAAAGGACTAGACCTTGATTGTCATGTACTTTGGTGATCATTGACAAAATACCTAAGCCAGCAGGAGCCTGACATGAGGGGAAATGACTAGCATGACCTTTCTCCGTAAGATTATGGAATGCCCCTAGCAAAATGCAACTAAGTGAATGGAGCGGGACACCTAAAAATGAAATGCATAAAGAGTTTTGATCTCTGACGGAGGACTGACCAGACCAACTCTAACAGTACCAATACAAATTGCCACATGAATCCCAAAGAGTGCTGCAAATCCTGGTCTCAATTCCTTAGCCAAATACTGAAAGTGAATGTACAGTGAAGCTTAAGGCTTTCTCAAGAGTCCAAACTTCTACCAAAATCCAACCTCGACACTATGAAATTCATAAAATATATACATTTTCTCATCCTTGTACTAAGGGATTGAGCTCAACCATTTTCTTCAAAATAGAATCAGTTACATTAAACTTGGGGCGAATTTCTGAAAATAGGTGTTCAAGATGAACTCGTATCTCCTCAACCATAGCACATGTTACAAAAATGAAAGATGTTTTTGTAGATAAGGTCATTTGGGAGAAAAACCTATCTCAAATTTGGGAAATTTGTTTCCAGTTGCTTGCAATCTGTTCCACAAAATCATCTCTAAAATAGAAAATCATTAAAAATTTATATCTGTGAAAATGAGATGTAAAGATCTAGTCACATATCCCAATCCATGACATTGTGAATAAATTGAAATATGTTTTTTTTATATGGCTCGTTCATAACAAAAACCTCCTTGGGTTTTGCAAAATTACTTTCCATCTGCTGTAAAATGGCCCCACACTAAAATGACTAAAACAGTGAAAAATATGAAAAATTTGCTTTGTTTTAATATAAGCTCCAAATATCACTGTATATCTCCCACATAGTAGCAACTGTGCATAAACTGAAGGATTTTCTTGCTATTTGGTATGTGATGAACAAAAACCTCTTTCACATTTGAAAAATTCCTTACCATTCTTTTAGAAAGTGATTTTGAACTAAACTTGTCATTCTGTGCAGCAACTGACCTCAAAACATGCATAACCAAGAATCACTCATTCATTTCTTCTAATCCAGGAACTGGTTGCGGGAGTGTGATATACCGTTGGAAAGAGTTTTCCGAACTTCTTCTGATGTACACACTTGTGACATGTTTTTTTGCTGAATATCTTGTGCAAAACATCTAACAAAACCAGACATAGTAAGAGCTCATGTTGATCCCTGGTGACAAGCTGCGAAGACTAGAACTAACATCGGCTCCAATGGGGATGGTAGCTCCTTGGAGGTGCCAAGAACTATAGATATATGGAAAGCAAACAGTGCCTCTTCCATTGGGCATGGATGGTCAAACAACTACAAACCCAAAACAACTCATACCAATCCAAAAACATATACATACTGCAACATGTACATAAACAAATACTGCAAACTGAAATGTTGCCTTGGGTAGCTTATTTATGTACAAATCTAACCTAATCTGCTGAAAAATTGATAGATCAAGTAACGTTGTAATGCCAGATCAACCAATCAAGTAACTGTGACAAGGATGCTGCTTGAAAGTGCTTCAACCAGGACACAAATGTAAATGCTGACAACCATACATCACATAATGAGTCTGGTTGTTTAAAAGACAATTTGATCTATCATTCAAACTGAAAAAAATTTCCATGTACAGTGCAATAGGATCGAAGAAACCAAACTCTATTTGCTGCCCCAACTCCTCAATACATGCTTCCAACTACAAACTATCAATGAAAATATCCACGGGTAGCCTTACCTTCTATTCCTTTTGCTGAAAAAGGTCCCCAAAGAATGGGACTCCACAATCCAGATCCTAAGACTATATTTGGGCCTCCAATTCAATTAGATCTCCTTCAATTTTGATGGCAAAATCTTGCAAAAAATTAAGCTTAACTTCATGGCTGCATCAAAAAGATTTTAGATAAGAAGAAAGAGATGAAGCAAAGTTCTCATCTACCTCATCATCCGTGCACATATCTTCCCATTCTTTAAAACCTTGAATAGAGGGCACCTCTATTTTGAATTCTTCCTCTTTCTCCATCCATGTTTCAAGAAAGATATGCCAAAAATCTGCAAAGTACTTAATAGATCTGATAGGAAAACCTTCAATCCATCTTCTACATTTTCCTTGAAACGAATCAAAGAATAATCTGATGAAGACATCTTCCTTTTTAACTCTAAGAATGTCCACAAATGTTTTAAAATTTCTATATGTTCTAGAGTCAAAGTCAGATATTCCCCATTGAATTTAGGTCCATTACTCAAAATGTATGAATCCTTTGGTAATTGATTAGGAAAACTAGGAAGATTAGAAAAATCGATACATGAATACCTTGAACAAATAGAAGCAACATCTAAGTCCTTCATTTAGCGAGTGGAGCCACCATCAATACTTTAAAACTTGGGACTTCGAATAGTGGGTCACCAGGTAGATGATTTTGGCCTTCATATGTGTCTGATCATTGTCCACCATCAACAATCAGATCTGAACTTGATACATGTTACTGGGGAAATTTACAAGTTAGATATTCCATTTATAAGACTAGACCGGAGATTGACTGAAGCAGCTTTTATCTACTTTTGCTAATGCAAAGTAAGAGCATTTCGAAGGCCACCTGGCTGACTTCAGGCTCTGTCTATAGTCTATAAAATGAAGAATACCAACAAACAAATTTTTAGTTCTCTAGTATGGTCGCCACTATGTTAGAGCCTAGATTTACCTCAGGCTGAAAAGGTAGGATCCAAGGCCAACATCAAACCATGCTTAGCCTCGTAGCTAACCCTACAAGGATAGGAGAGGGCTCTCTCTGGGTCATTATTAGCAAAAGATAATTGATGGGGCTTGAGATGACAGAAATAAAAATTGATTTTAGGCTAGGTATGAAGTACAAGGCTTTGATTTCATTTATTGGGGGTTTTGTTGGAATCAAGGGAAAGGCAGATTTTAGGGTGCGGGGATTGAGGCTTAGTTCTGCAGAGATCTCGATGGGGAAAGGTAGGAAACCATTTTGGCACTTAAATTTTAATGATATGGATGTAAAATACAGGTGAGGTGTTGAAGAGGGCAAGGGCAATCATGAATCCTCCTCAGACAGCTGAAAACATCAAACAACTACAACAAACCTGAAGTAGAGCATTGCACTTTCAATGAATTCTACTTACACTCGTGTTTTTTTATTTCAGAAGAAATAAGATAGATGATGACATACATTAACAAAATTCACTATTACAAAGAGAAGCACTATACCAATACAAATTGCCACATGAACCCCAAAGAGTACTGCAAATCCTAGTCTCAATTCCTTAGCCAAATACTGAAAGTGAATGTACAATGAAGCTCAAGGCTTTCTCAAGAGTCCAACCTTCTACCAAAATCCAACCCCGACACTATGAAATTCATAAAATATATACATTTTCTCATCCTTGTACTAAGGGATTGAGCTCAACCATTTTCTTCAAAATAGAATCAGTTACATTAAACTTCGGGCGAATTTCTGAAAATAGGTGTTGAAGATGAACTCGTATATCCTAAACCATAGCACATGTTACAAAAATGAAAGAGGTTTTTGTAGATAAGGTCATTCAGGAGAAAAATCTCTCTCAAATTTGGGAAATTCATTTCCAGTTGCTTGCAATCTGTTCCACAAAATCATCTCTAAAACAGAAAATCATTAAAAATTTAAATATGTGAAAATGAGCTGTAACGATCCAGTCACATATCCCAATCCATGGTACCTGAATAAACTGAAAGAGGTTTTTTTTATATGGCTTTTTATTAATGAAAAATTCCTCGGGTTTTGCAAAATTACTTTCCATCTGCTGTAAAATGGCCCCGCACTAAAATGACTAAAACAATGAAAAATATGAAAAATTTGCTTTGTTTTAATATAAGCTCCAAATATCACTGTATGTCTCCCACATAGTAGCACCTGTGCATAAACTGAAGGATTTTTTCATTATTTGGTATGTGATGAACAAAAATCTCTTTCACTTTTGAAAAATTCCTTACCATTCTTTTAGAAACTGATTTTGAACTAAACTTGTCATTGTGTGCAGCAACTGACCTCAAAACATGCATAACCAAGAATCACTCATTCATTTCTTCTAATCCAGGAACTGGTTACGAGAGCGTGATATACTGTTGGAAAGATATTTCCAAGCTTCTTCTGATGTACACACTTGTGACATGTTTTGTGCTGAACATCATGTGCAAAACATCTAACAAAACCAAACATAGTAAGAGCTCATGTTGATCCTTGGTGACAGGCTGCGAAGATTGGAACTAACAAACCTCATGAAAAGCAAGATCAGCCAACAATTCAATGTCTCAAAGAGAAACCAACAGCACTTCCTTACAAATTACAAAATTCCAGCCTCTGGATCTCTAGGATGAGGGATCCATATATAGATATTTGCAGGAGAGTGAGTCAGCTTCTGGGATTTTGATTACTGTCATTTCATTGATGGTTCTTGGTTCCACTTGGAGATTTCATGATCTCTTACTCATCCGTAGGCGAATTTAGAGAGGAAAGTGTCATATGAGTAGTTTCTAGAAGATTCTCTGAGTTTCCACCTAGCAAACTACCTCTGACATTTGTCTGCTCTCGCTCATCGCACCCTACAGAAGGGCTTTTCAGTATGCATCGCACCCTTTGTGTGTAGCAGATGAGATGCATCACACCCTCAGCATGGATCAGTCTGTATGGTCCATTTTTGACCAATTCTGAGCAGTTTTTCAAGGAGAACTTCTGGGAAAATATGTAATCAGTTGACCTTGATCCTTTTGGGTATGAAACAACACTTTTAGGGGTTTGAGAGCCCTTGGTTTATTGACATATGTGATTGGGGTTGCAGAGCCCAAATATGTCTATAACATATGTATCCCAATAGGAATTATGAAATAGAATTCAAACATAGACCGACAGTCCTAGAAAATGTAAAATATTAGCAAGTGTTCAAAGGTGACAAACAACTTGATATTTTTTGAAAATAACAAATTTTCCCATTTTCACATAGATGGGGAAATTGTTTTGATCCTGATGAATAGAAGGTATTAGGTTCAAAGATGATTTTGAAAATCAAATGATAGATATGGAGGTTATATAATTGAAGAATAATACAATTCCATAAGGGTTGGTTCCTCTTGAGAAGTAATTTGATCATAATTATGTATCAAAGAATCCCAAAGTAGTTCCCACTAAAACTGAAGTAGAAGAATGCAATATAGGGACAAAACAACAACTTAATATTGTTAAGATTTCAATATCTTTAAATCATTAAGATAGAAAAAAATGTGTTAATCTCATGAAGGAATACTCAGATATTTTTGCTTGGGGATATGAAGACCCCAAAGTGTATGATAAGAGCATCATTCAACATACAATTCCAATCAAACAAGATCAAATGCATTTCAAACAAAAGTTGTGAAGAACCAATCCCTTATTGGTTCCTGTTATTGAAAAAGAAGTGAGAAAATTGTTTGATACAAAAATTATTGTTCTTTTAAGGTTTTGAAAATGGCTTTCTAATTTTGTTTATGTAAGAACGAAGATTGGTGAGATAAGTCATTTTGTTGATTTCAGAAACCCCAACAAGGTATCTCTAAAAGATAAGTGTGCCTTAGCTAAGATGGTAATATACTGAAAAGGGTAGTTGGCTCTAAGAGGATATTTATGCTTGATGGTTTCTTAGGTTACAAATAGATTTTGGTGCACCCTGATGACCAGGAAAAGACAACTTTCATCACACCACAGGGAAACTTTATGTATGCCAAAATGCCATTTCGGCTAATATATGCAAGGGTAAACTTTCAAAGGGACATGGATATTGCATTAGCTAATGAAAAGGATAAGTTCATTGTAGTTTATCTTGATGATATCACTATATTTTCAAAATCTGATTTTGATCATTTGCGACATTTAAGATAGGTTTTTGAGAACTAAAAAGGTTTGGCATATCTCTAAATCCAAAGAAGTCACATTTTTCAATGGAGAAAGGAAAATTGATGGAGAATATAATCTCAAAGGATGGCATTAAAATTGATCCAAATAGGGTTGTTGCAATTCATAAAATTGACATTCCAAGGAATAAGAAGGAGGTTCAGTCATTTTTGGGCAGAGTTAATTTTTTGAGAAGGTTTATTCCTAACTTAGCAAAAATTATAAGGTTTTTGACTAACATGTTGAGAAAGGAAACTAAAATAAGATTTACTATTGAAAAAAAGATGTTTTTGGTTGAGGTAAAACAGGTCTTGGCTAGTGTTCCTATTTTAGCTAGTCCAGATTATACAAAAGATTTTATCATTTCTCTTTTGCATTAGAACACATAACTCCAGTAGTCCTTATGCAAAAAAATCAGCAAGGTAGTGACATCAAATAGCCTTCTCTAGCATAGGTTTGATATATTCTTATCTTAAATAAAATATTATGGAGAAGCAGGCATATGCATTGGTTAAATATTTGAAAGATTTTAGAGTTTATGTTTTTCATTCACATGTGATTTCTTATGTCCCAAATGTTGTTGTTAAAGACATTCTAACCCAACCTGATCCTAAAGGTAGAAGAGGTAGATGGATAGCAGTTAGTCTCGAGTATGATGTGGACATCAAACCTACCAAGTTGATAAAGGGTCGAGGATTGGAAAAATTAATGGTTGATTCCAATCTCAGTGTATTGGACATAAATTTCATAATTGGTTTGTCAGATGGAAATGATTGAGAACCTTCTCAATAGGCATCTGAAAAGTTTCTTTCCTCTCCATGGTATGTTGACATATTTTATGTGTTGCAACATTTACAAGCTCCTCTATAGATTACAAAAACAAAGGAAAGATTTCCGAAATTGAAGGGTGTAAAATTATGCATTTTGGAACAATTTCTCTATTGGAAAGACTTAGGAGGTGTCTTGTTTAATTGTTTATTAGAGGATGAGGCACAAAAGGTTATAGAAGAATTTCACAAAGGAGATTGTGGAGGCCAGCATTTTTGGAAAGCCACGGCTAACAAGATTTTGAGAGCTAGTTTTTACTAGCCACCCTTATTTTCTAATGTCTATAAAAGCGTCTCAAGCTATCATGAATTCCAAAATTTTGAAGGTAAAAGGAAACTCTTTCCTTTACCCCTGAAACCATTTGCAATTGAAGAACCTTTCGAGCAGTGGGGTATGGATTTCATTGGGGAAATCCATCCATCATGTTTAGCCCATCACAAATGGATTTTGACAGTTAAATATTATTTTACAAAGTGGATAGAAGTAATACCAACCAGGTAGGAAATAGACAATCATCATTCAGTTTTTGGAAGGTAATATCCTCTCAAGAGTTGGTTTTCCTCGTAGAATAATCACTAACAATGCTACTACTTTCAAGTCCAAGAAAATTATTGAATTCTTTTATAAATATCATATTGTACTCAATCACTCTACTGCATATTACCCACAGGGTAATGGTTTAGCTACATCTTCAAATAAGATTCTGGTGAATATTATAAAGAAATTGTTGCAAGAAAATAAGAATGCATGGCACAATAATTTGATCTATGCACTGTGGTCTGATAGAGTAAACACTAAGAAGTCAATTGGTATGTCACCTTTTCAATTGGTGTATGGAATAGATGTTGTTTTTCCTTCTTCCTTGGGAATTCCAATAATGAATTTTTTGTAGGAAGTAGATGCAGAAATGAATTACTTGCAAAGAAGAGTAACTCAGATGATTCAAATACAACAAACAAGAGAGGAAGTGTATAACAATACCCAAGAAATCCATGATAAAATTAAGAATATTCTCTATTATAGGACAAAGATTGAAGATTTTCAGGCTGGTGATGTGGTCCTTAAGTGGGATGATAGGAATGAAGACAAAGGTAAACATGGAAAATTTGAAAATATTTGGAAAGGATCATTCAATATTTCAGCTTTCCATGGGAGTAATACATATTTGTTGCAGGACATGGTAGGGGAATCGCTTTCTAGCCGACTTGTAAATGGTGGGTTTATCAAGTATTATTTAACTTAAAATGAGTTGATTTTGATCACTTCACTGTATATAGCCATCAAATTTTTATTATTGCAAGTGTGGGCAATTGTCACCATAATTTGAAGCCCGAGGAGAAGGCCCTAAGATCCTTATGAATTGCTTCCAATTTTTCAGAATGTAATAACTCATGAGTCAATCATGAGTTATGAGTCAGTTTTGTGTCAAGTCAAGAGACAATAATTCCCAATGGCCAGGCTACTAGTCTATGGTGTTCTTAACTCCTCACAAGGAGGATTCCATCTCCATTAGAGCCATTGTTAGTGCCCTATATTTTAGTAGTCAAAAGCAAGTTTAGTCTTTCAAAATTATTTTGATAAATGTGTAAAAGTTTTTATATGATCTCCTAGAGATCAAGCTATTGGTCTTAGTAAATAATGAAATATTTCACTATTGATGTAATTATGTTAGAGTGTGAAAGATGACGTAAATATTGTTATGGATTCCCTAAAGATTGAATCAAGTAAGTCTAGGGTCAATGTCTCATACAAGATCATGAGCGAAGTCATAGTGAGTCTTCTCTTATCATCATTGGCAAAAAATAGTGGGGTTACCATAGTCAACTAGGTTGTCAAATTATATTGTGTCATGGCATCACCACGAGTACAACGTTTATGAGACATTCACTGCGCTTATTTCAATTGTTACACTTTCATGATTAAGGCTCCAAATCGCAATGAATGTCTTTGAAAGTCAAGTTTGATTACCTTTGGAGTTCAAAAACTTGTTTATCATCTAAAATATCGAAGATCCGTTCTTTGTTCCATTGAAATATTTCTAGACAATGTTTGAAGTTCACTGTATTAAGTCTACAACAGAGGTGTTACGCTTAGAGATTGTCGTTGTGTTTCTTTAATAAAAAAGGTTATCGCCACTTCCAACTTTGAATTCCTCATTTCCTGAATGATTTTTCTTGCATGTTGTCCAATTTATTCATACCAGTTGAAGAAAATACTTGTATGACCTTGAAAAACTCAATCTCTTAGCTCGATGCATTTTCTTTGTTGTATCTGAAAAATATCTTGTGCTTTCACAAAGACGTTGTATTTTCTGTTTTTCTTGTGTCAAATATTCAAAACTTTCATTTCCACCTATATCATGGAGTCTTACAATTACATATTAATGGTATGGAGTTTCAACAACCTTGTGTTGGAGTTCTAAAGCATCAAGAAATTATTTTTCCTCATGCCCTTCTCTTTCTCACCGCAGCTGTGTATTTGAATTTCCACTACAGGTGAAAATAATTAGTTGTTGCATGTGGGTTTAAAAGTTTATTTTTGTTTTTTGAGTTTGTCAAAATAAGGATTTTGATTCTAAATTTGCCCTAAAACTCTTATCTAAAGCCCTATTTTCATAATTGCTACCCTATTGTTGTGCTCAATTGAAAAACATTGAAATTGCATTGAAAAATCCTAGAATTCGTCTATGTTGTGAAGTCATGATAGATCTAGATAGAAAGATGCACAAAGGAAGACATAGTTAGATTTGAGCCTCAATACCTTGCTTTGATAAACTTAGACTCAACAATTAGATTTTCATTAGTAGAATTCAGGCTTCTGTGATCCATATCAAGTTTACAAAAGCTTTTTTGGCGAAGATCACATGAGACATCATTTGTCGACGCGTTTCGAACCAACCAGTGTGGTTCATCGTAAGGACAAGTTGAAGAAACAGATCCAGCTTAGCAAGTTAAATAGACAGAGCAAAGCCTCCAATGGCTAAAAAGACCAACAACTACTTTGGACTAGGTGCCGGGATCAAAATCCTTTTTTTAATAATTTAAGGAAAAAGTTACCCTCGGGGGACCAATCCCTTAAAATAAAATAAATAAAAATAATATTATGATAATAGTTAAAAATATTAATAAATAATTAAAATAATATGTAAAAATTAATTCATGATAATAGTTAGTTAAAATAACTAATTAAAAATTATATTTAAGGGAGAAAATTACCCTAGGGGGACCAATCCCTAAAATGTTGAATGCATCAAGTTTTATTAGAAGATCCAGGGTTATCGTATGCAACTCACCAAAGAGTTTACCTTGAATTTCACCAGGGTAGATGTTAATATTGGAGAATTGAGTTTTCCAGTGTTATATGTCACCATTTCACCTACTATGGAGATTCCTCTACAAGGAGAACAATGGTTCAATGTCATGCCTCTAGACATAATCAACTGCAAAGATTTCTTAAAACCAAAGTACAGAAAAAAGGGATATCGAGTTATTGTACCAAGAGAATACCTACTTGAACCCTATAGCCAACTTCTGAAGGTAATTTTGAGATACTTCACTTGTGAAGGCAGATTTGGGAGAATATACTAGTATCATTTTAGGCTATTGATGCATTTCACAAGAAAAAGCCCTTTGAATACGCCTTTCTATTTGTTTAGAAGATTTAGTAAGATGGAAAATAAGGTTCAAGGTAAGAAAATTCAAGTGTAATCCATCCTCTTTAATTTTTCTTTAACTAAATTTTTAGTGGTGGAACAATTGAACAAGGAAAATCAGACATGGAAGGCATTCTTAGATTCATGAAAGTTAACAATTGAGTTAGAAACTGAATTAGCAGCAAGCCCTTGGAGTAAAAAAGATACACCTTTATCTATGGTAACAGATGTTAAATTACTAGTTGAAATTTTGATAAAAATGCCACCAACTTTTGTTGATTCATTAGAAAATAAGAAGGGTGAAAAGTTGCACGTTTCTCTTGAGGTAGTGGAGGTTCCCAAAAATCCACTCACTAGATCTACTACAAATATATTGCCTTTCGAACAAAAACTTGAGCAGTCAAATGAAGTTTTAGATACCATACCAAAGAATATTATTCCAAATGATAAAGATAAGGAGATTTTAGAACTACAAGAATAACTAAAGAAGACACACTTGCTTATTCCCAGCTACAACATGACAATAGGGAGTTGAAAAGGACAAATTTAGAAAGGACACCTAATATTGGTGAAATAGAACCAGTGATGAAGAAAAATCCATCATTTACTAAGTCCAAAGGTAAAAATAAGGTAGTGACAAAGAGCATTAAAGAGTTAGAGGGTTAATCAGCAAGAGTTCCTATGACTAGGTCTTCAACAAGAAAGTTGCAGCTACAAAAGGAAGATTCAGTGCAAGAAGAGAAGAAAGTTAAGTTGGATAAAGGGAAACATACTGTTATCGGGAAAAGTGTCCATTCAGATCTACTCTATCCCACTAAGGTGTGATAGCTACCTTAGAAACAAACAGAGAAAAACTACTTTTGTATTCTTCTTTATGAACTATAAACAAAGAGGAATAGGATGAACCAACCTGTGTCTTGCGCTAGTCCTTTGATCCAATCTCTCTCCTCTTTGACAGCTCCTAGCTACCTGCTCTCTCACTTGCCCAGCTTCACCAAGTACCTGCAAGATCACAGAAGAAGGAAACTATACAAAGACATGGGTTTATATTCATAAATAACTTAGGATCAGATTTAAGTTAACCATACAAATGTAACAAGCATCAATGAAACACAAGCATGGAGAAGAAACTCAAATAGTTTTATTAATATACGAGAAGATCCAGGAGGAGTTACAACCGATGATTCCTGACCCAGCATCAACCTCCCAGCAAAGAAATCCCTTCTTCAACCCCAACAAAGCATAGATCACCCAATTCTCTGATATGTATCTCAAAACCAACAACAATTCCTTACAATGTGCAAAATTCAAGCCCCTTGGATCTCTGGGATGAGGGATCCATATATAGATGTATGCAAGGAGGATGAGTCAGCTCATGAATTGATTAGTGGCTTCTCTCTATCAGTTCTTGCTTCCACTTGGAGACTGAGAGCCTCTTACTCATCCTTGGTCAAATTCAGTGAGGCAAGTGTCATTGGAGAAGATTCTGGAAACTTCCATTGTCTCTCCACCTTGTGGAATGACTCTGCCACTTGTCTTTTCCCGCTCAATGCACCCTGGTAGTGCATTTAGGTGCGTTGCAATGCACCTAGCTAGTGGACTTAGGTGCTATGCAACGCACTTGGCTAGTGGAGTAGCTGAAATGATCTTGATTTGACTTATTCTAAGCAGTTTCTGTTTTTCTTGTGTCAAATATTCAAAACTTTCATTTCCACCTATATCATGGAGTCTTACAATTACATATTAATGGTATGGAGTTTCAACAACCTTGTGTTGGAGTTCTAAAGCATCAAGAAAGTATTTTTCCTCATGCCCTTCTCTTTCTCACCGCAGCTGTGTATTTGAATTTCCACTACAGGTGAAAATAATTAGTTGTTGCATGTGGGTTTAAAAGTTTATTTTTGTTTTTTGAGTCTGTCAAAATAAGGATTTTGATTCTAAATTTGCCCTAAAACTCTTATCTAAAGCCCTATTTTCATAATTGCTACCCTATTGCTGTGCTCAATTGAAAAACATTGAAATTGCATTGAAAAATCCTAGAATTCGTCTATGTTGTGAAGTCATGATAGCTCTAGATAGAAAGATGCACAAAGGAAGACATAGTTAGATTTGAGCCTCAATACCTTGCTTTGATAAACTTAGACTCAACAATTAGATTTTCATTAGTAGAATTCAGGCTTCTGTGATCCATATCAAGTTTACAAAAGCTTTTTTGGCGAAGATCACATGAGACATCATTTGTCGACGCGTTTCGAACCAACCAGTGTGGTTCATCGTAAGGACAAGTTGAAGAAACAGATCCAGCTTAGCAAGTTAAATAGACAGAGCAAAGCCTCCAATGGCTAAAAAGACCAACAACTACTTTGGACTAGGTGCCGGGATCAAAATCCTTTTTTTAATAATTTAAGGAAAAAGTTACCCTCGGGGGACCAATCCCTTAAAATAAAATAAATAAAAATAATATTATGATAATAGTTAAAAATATTAATAAATAATTAAAATAATATGTAAAAATTAATTCATGATAATAGTTAGTTAAAATAACTAATTAAAAATTATATTTAAGGGAGAAAATTACCCTAGGGGGACCAATCCCTAAAATGTTGAATGCATCAAGTTTTATTAGAAGATCCAGGGTTATCGTATGCAACTCACCAAAGAGTTTACCTTGAATTTCACCAGGGTAGATGTTAATATTGGAGAATTGAGTTTTCCAGTGTTATATGTCACCATTTCACCTACTATGGAGATTCCTCTACAAGGAGAACAATGGTTCAATGTCATGCCTCTAGACATAATCAACTGCAAAGATTTCTTAAAACCAAAGTACAGAAAAAAGGGATATCGAGTTATTGTACCAAGAGAATACCTACTTCAACCCTATAGCCAACTTCTGAAGGTAATTTTGAGATACTTCACTTGTGAAGGCAGATTTGGGAGAATATACTAGTATCATTTTAGGCTATTGATGCATTTCACAAGAAAAAGCCCTTTGAATACACCTTTCTATTTGTTTAGAAGATTTAGTAAGATGGAAAATAAGGTTCAAGGTAAGAAAATTCAAGTGTAATCCATCCTCTTTAATTTTTCTTTAACTAAATTTTTAGTGGTGGAACAATTGAACAAGGAAAATCAGACATGGAAGGCATTCTTAGATTCATGAAAGTTAACAATTGAGTTAGAAACTGAATTAGCAGCAAGCCCTTGGAGTAAAAAAGATACACCTTTATCTATGGTAACAGATGTTAAATTACTAGTTGAAATTTTGATAAAAATGCCACCAACTTTTGTTGATTCATTAGAAAATAAAAAGGGTGAAAAGTTGCACTTTTCTCTTGAGGTAGTGGAGGTTCCCAAAAATCCACTCACTAGATCTACTACAAATATATTGCCTTTCGAACAAAAACTTGAGCAGTCAAATGAAGTTTTAGATACCATACCAAAGAATATTATTCCAAATGATAAAGATAAGGAGAATTTAGAACTACAAGAATAACTAAAGAAGACACACTTGCTTATTCCCAGCTACAACATGACAATAGGGAGTTGAAAAGGACAAATTTCGAAAGGACACCTAATATTGGTGAAATAGAACCAGTGATGAAGAAAAATCCATCATTTACTAAGTCCAAAGGTAAAAATAAGGTAGTCACAAAGAGCATTAAAGAGTTAGAGCGTTAATCAACAAGAGTTCCTATGACTAGGTCTTCAACAAGAAAGTTGCAGCTACAAAAGGAAGATTCAGTGCAAGAAGAGAAGAAAGTTAAGTTGGATAAAGGGAAACATACTGTTATCGGGAAAAGTGTCCATTTAGATCTACTCTATCCCACTAAGGTGTGACAGCTACCTTAGAAATAAACAGAGAAAAACTACTTTTGTATTCTTCTTTATGAACTATAAACAAAGAGGAATAGGATGAACCAACCTGTGTCTTGCGCTAGTCCTTTGATCCAATCTCTCTTCTCTTTGACAGCTCCCAGCTACCTGCTCTCTCACTTGCCTAGCTTCACCAAGTACATGCAAGATCACAGAAGAAGGAAACTATACAAAGACATGGGTTTATATTCATAAATAACTTAGGATCAGATTTAAGTTAACCATACAAATGTAACAAGCATCAATGAAACACAAGCATGGAGAAGAAACTCAAATAGTTTTATTGATATACGAGAAGATCCAGGAGGAGTTACAACCGATGATTCCTGACCCAACATCAACCTCCCAGCAAAGAAATCCCTTCTTCAACCCCAACAAAGCATAGATCACCCAATTCTCTGATATGTATCTCAAAACCAACAACAATTCCTTACAATGTGCAAAATTCCAGCCCCCTGGATCTCCAGGATGAGGGATCCATATATTGATGTATGCAAGGAGGATGAGTCAGCTCATGAATTGATTAGTGGCTTCTCTCTGTTAGTTCTTGCTTCCACTTGGAGACTGAGAGCCTCTTACTCATCCTTGGTCAAATTCAGTGAGGCAAGTGTCATTGGAGAAGATTCTGGAAGCTTCCATTGTCTCTCCACCTCGTGGAATGACTCTGCCACTTGTCTTTTCCCGCTCAACGCACCCTGGTAGTGCATTTAGGTGCATTACAATGCACCTAGCTAGTGGACTTAGGTGCTATGCAACGCACTTGGCTAGTGGAGTAGCTGAAATGATCCTGATTTGACTTATTCTAAGCAGTTTCTGTTTTTCTTGTGTCAAATATTCAAAACTTTCATTTCCACCTATATCATGAAGTCTTACAATTACATATTAATGGTATGGAGTTTCAACAACCTTTTGTTGGAGTTCTAAAGCATCAAGAAAGTATTTTTCCTCATGCCCTTCTCTTTCTCACCGCAGCTGTGTATTTGAATTTCCACTACAGGTGAAAATAATTAGTTGTTGCATGTGGGTTTAAAAGTTTATTTTTGTTTTTTGAGTCTGTCAAAATAAGGATTTTGATTCTAAATTTGCCCTAAAACTCTTATCTAAAGCCCTATTTTCATAATTGCTACCCTATTGCTGTGCTCAATTGAAAAACATTGAAATTGCATTGAAAAATCCTAGAATTCGTCTATGTTGTGAAGTCATGATAGCTCTAGATAGAAAGATGCACAAAGGAAGACATAGTTAGATTTGAGCCTCAATACCTTGCCTTGATAAACTTAGACTCAACAATTAGATTTTCATTAGTAGAGTTCAGGCTTCTGTGATCCATATCAAGTTTACAAAAGCTTTTTTGGCGAAGATCACATGAGACATCATTTGTCAACGCGTTTCGAACCAACCAGTGTGGTTCATCGTAAGGACAAGTTGAAGAAACAGATCCAGCTTAGCAAGTTAAATAGACAGAGCAAAGCCTCCAATGGCTAAAAAGACCAACAACTACTTTGGACTAGGTGCCGGGATCAAAACCCTTTTTTTAATAATTTAAGGAAAAAGTTACCCTCGGGGGACCAATCCCTTAAAATAAAATAAATAAAAATAATATTATGATAATAGTTAAAAATATTAATAAATAATTAAAATAATATGTAAAAATTAATTCTTGATAATAGTTAATTAAAATAACTAATTAA
This sequence comes from Pinus tabuliformis, assembly GCA_031772625.1. NCBI lineage: Eukaryota > Viridiplantae > Streptophyta > Pinopsida > Pinales > Pinaceae > Pinus > Pinus tabuliformis. Next base: position 1,009,843,417 of record CM062809.1, read on the forward strand.
AAATTATATTTAAGGGAGAAAATTACCCTAGGGGGACCAATCCCTAAAATGTTGGATGCATCAAGTTTTATGAGAAGATCCAGGGTTATCGTATGTAACTCACCAAAGAGTTTACCTTGAATTTCACCAGGGTAGATGTTAATATTGGAGAATTGAGTTTTCCAGTGTTATATGTCACCATTTCACCTACTATGGAGATTCCTCTACAAGGAGAACAATGGTTCAATGTCATGCCTCTAGACATAATCAACTGCAAAGATTTCTTAAAACCAAAGTACAAAAAAAGGGATATCGAGTTATTGTACCAAGAGAATACCTACTTGAACCCTATAGCCAACTTCTGAAGGTAATTTTGAGATACTTCACTTGTGAAGGCAGATTTGGGAGAATATACTAGTATCATTTTAGGCTATTGATGCATTTCACAAGAAAAAGCCCTTTGAATATGCCTTTCTATTTGTTTAGAAGATTTAGTAAGATGGAAAATAAGGTTCAAGGTAAGAAAATTCAAGTGTAATCCATCCTCTTTAATTTTTCTTTAACTAAATTTTTAGTGGTGGAACAATTGAACAAGAAAAATCAGACATGGAAGGCATTCTTAGATTCATGAAAGTTAACAATTGAGTTAGAAACTGAATTAGCAACAAGCCCTTGTAGTAAAAAAGATACACCTTTATCTATGGTAACAGATGTTAAATTACTAGTTGAAATTTTGATAAAAATGCCACCAACTTTTGTTGATTCATTAGAAAATAAAAAGGGTGAAAAGTTGCACTTTTCTCTTGAGGTAGTGGAGGTTCCCAAAAATCCACTCACTAGATCTACTACAAATATATTGCCTTTCGAACAAAAACTTGAGCAGTCAAATGAAGTTTTAGATACCATACCAAATAATATTATTCCAAATGATAAAGATAAGGAGATTTTAGAACTACAAGAATAACTAAAGAAGACACACTTGCTTATTCCCAGCTACAACATGACAATAGGGAGTTGAAAAGGACAAATTTCGAAAGGACACCTAATATTGGTGAAATAGAACCAGTGATGAAGAAAAATCCATCATTTACTAAGTCCAAAGGTGAAAATAAGGTAGTGACAAAGAGCATTAAAGAGTTAGAGGGTTAATCAGCAAGAGTTCCTATGACTAGGTCTTCAACAAGAAAGTTGCAGCTACAGAAGGAAGATTTAGTGCAAGAAGAGAAGAAAGTTAAGTTGGATAAAGGGAAACATATTGTTATCGGGAAAAGTGTCCATTCAGATCTACTCTATCCCACTAAGGTGTGACAGCTACCTTAGAAACAAACAGAGAAAAACTACTTTTGTATTCTTCTTTATGAACTATAAACAAAGAGGAATAGGATGAACCAACCTGTGTCTTGCGCTAGTCCTTTGATCCAATCTCTCTCCTCTTTGATAGCTCCCAGCTACCTGCTCTCTCACTTGCCCAGCTTCACCAAGTACCTGCAAGATCACAGAAGAAGGAAACTATACAAAGACATGGGTTTATATTCATAAATAACTTAGGATCAGATTTAAGTTAACCATACAAATGTAACAAGCATCAATGAAACACAAGCATGGAGAAGAAACTCAAATAGTTTTATTGATATACGAGAAGATCTAGGAGGAGTTACAACCGATGATTCCTGACCCAACATCAACCTCCCAGCAAAGAAATCCCTTCTTCAACCCCAACAAAGCATAGATCACCCAATTCTCTGATATGTATCTCAAAACCAACAACAATTCCTTAAAATGTGCAAAATTCCAGCCCTCTAGATCTCTGGGATGAGGGATCAATATATTGATGTACGCAAGGAGGATGAGTCGGGTCATGAATTGATTAGTGGCTTCTCTCTGTCAGTTCTTGCTTCCACTTGGAGACTGAGAGCCTCTTACTCATCCTTGGTCAAATTCAGTGAGGCAAGTGTCATTGGAGAAGATTCTGGAAGTTTCCATTGTCTCTCCACCTCCTGGAATGACTCTGCCACTTGTATTTTCCCGCTCAATGCACCCTGGTAGTGCATTTAGGTGCATTACAACGCACCTAGATAGTGGACTTAGGTGCTATGCAACGCACTTGGCTAGTGGAGCAGCTGAAATGATCCTGATTTGACTTATTCTAAGCAGTTTCTGGTGGAGAACTTCTGGGAGAAGCTGTATTTTGTTGACCTTGTTCCTTTAGGAGTTAGAACAACACTTTTAGGGACTTAGGAGCCCTTGTTTTATGGACATTTCATGCTTAGAGCTGTAAGGCACAAAAATGTCTATAACAGTTGCCCCCTAAAGTATGAGGCCATTTATCGGGTGAAATGATTTATTAGGAGGATCCGAAGTTCTTTCAATGATGGGAGGAGACCTGTAATAAGAAACAATACAATAAATTATCTTCATACTGTTTTCATGATCTAGCTGAGGGAGGCATTCCCATGCTCAGCTTTATAGATTCACTTTCATGTGCATAGGACAGACAATCGTCTGATGGTAGACTGATGATTCTGATAAAGCCATCATCCTTTTGGTAGGATGATTATCTGTGCTGCAATGCTGTACATTTCAATGTCTTTATTTTCCTGAATATATATCGCAGCCCAGATGGATGAAACTAGATCCGGGGTCTTCAATCTCGTCTGATCTTCACTCGAAGTACAAGTCGATCCATGTGAGAAATGTTTTGAAGTCGAACATGGAAAGACATCGCTTGATTACCAGTCAATGATGTAAATTGTTAACAAGCGCGAGAGGAATCACCGATAATGATAATGACCCTCAAGGTACTGCAATACAATTCACGTGGTGTGAATAAAGGACTTGGCATCGAACACCACGCAAAATCTTTCGGTCGAAGGTCATTGATGTATACCTGTCACCGGAAGTGAGAAACTTGCCATTGAGGCATGCAAGCTTCAAAGTACTGAATGGGGTGTTCCTAGACCAACTTCTTGGATAATGAGCTAATGTCGATAAGAAGTGATCCGTCATAGGAGGGCCTTAATGAATCCCACATCAATGACACAGAACGGAGCAAATGATTTTGATGGAGGTGAAAACGATCTGATGATATATGGTTCAGGGTGGCGGTCATGAAAGAATGGAGTATAATGTATGGTAGTGGGCAGGACACAGGTGGCCTTTCTGGATGACTTCTCTTGAACATGTCGGCGACACTTATGTGATGGATTGGTAGCATTAACCCCAAATGTGGATGGTATGGCGAGACCATGGCGATGTGACCGGTGAATGGAACAACCCAACCCGACTCGGGCACGTAGTGGAAGTGTCATGTTCAAGAGCGACTTGCTACCAATAAAGTTTCTTTGAGTTTTCTTCCCAATTTTTCCCCAGTCATTGCTGACCAGTACCTCTTTATTTTTGTCAAGCTTGAGGAGGATAACATATGCTTGTTCTATAATTTTCCCTTCGGGCAAACCCATCGCTATGTTTTAACGAGCCTAGCGATAGTGAAACTCGTTCTCGTCTAAAGACAACTTTGTCGCTATTAATCTTTTTAACGAGTCTAACGACAAAGATAACTCGGTCCTTTTCATTTTTAGAGAGTCTGAAAAGGTACGTAAAGGTAACTCCAAAATTCCTTTTTCGTCATCTAATCCCTTAAGTCCGAAAAAGTATAAAAAAATACAGAAGGGATGAATTTTTGATTAGCTTTAATGAGCCGAACAAAACAAGCGCTCGATCTTTTTGTGCAATAATCCCTCAGGTCCAAAAGATTAAAATCTAGAGGAGGGATAGCACTTTCGGTTGCTTTAATGAGCTGGAAGGCCAAAACTCGGCAATCTTTTCATATTTTACGAGTCAGTTGAAAAGAGCTTAAAGAAGACTCATCTTTTGAGGAACGAGTGATAAAATGGATAGCAGCTGATTCCAGGTAAGGTTTGGAATTTTCCAATCACGGCAGTGTTACAAGGATGGCTAGTGAAATCACTCTTCGCAGCTGTTCCTCAAAATGGGTAAACAATCAAATGGAGGTGAATGATCGGCCAATGGAAAAGTGGAGGTGACGGTGCAAACACGACCAAGGCTTTAATGGCTGAAATGCTTCATTCACAGTGGTTATTTACCGGGGAATAGTTCATTTTTTAATGAGCTTAAACCCGGGTGGAAACATTTGCTCATGTCTTATGTTTATTTTTTAACGAGCTTGAACTATGTGCTAAAACTGCTCGATAATCTAGTCATATGATAAGAAAGTCTCATATAGAAATGGCAATTTTTAGAGTTTTTCCCCACATCCTTTCTTTATGCAAGTTAGGTGACGACTAATCCTACGAGTTTAAAGGGTTAGCCTACGGGTTTAAAGGGAGGACCTAAAAATTTAAAAAATAAATAGTCGCCCTTCGCTTGCACGCCAAAAGGTTTGCATGCCCCCAGGTATAAAATAGAGTTTCAAAGTTACCTCTACTTCACTTCCGCCAAAACATTTGTTTTACCGAGAGAGGCCTACCTCTTACAGGTTACCCAAAGATTGTTCTATTCACACAGCAAACAAAACACTTCTTCGGCAATGTCTACCGAGATAAACAAAGGTGAGCGACGATGCCCGCCAACTCACATAACTTTGACAAGAGAATCTTATTCTAGAATAACCCCTCTTCCACCGCCGGATGGGGTACAGACTAGTCATATTCTCCTGCGGAAACCTACCCTATACCCGAAGTTTTCCTGCCGAAGCAGACCAAGACGCATGCCCCTTGGGTTTCAGTCATATCCCTCCGAATTACTCGCGCTCATCGGGAGGACGGACTGGGGATGGAGACATTTCTTGCGTGAAGAGACCATTTAGGGACGATATATGACTATTTGCTATGCGTGATCCGGGAAATGAAAGCTGGTCCACGAGCTTGACCACTCTTCCTTCGTGCGGAAAACACATTACTCTAAAGAGTGAGGAGACAATGGCTCCCATGCAATAAATATAGTCTCGTCCAAGGAGTAGGTTATAATCCAAGGGTCCTTGAACTACCATGACGTTCATGCGAACTGTCTTCCCTCTCAATGTTATGGGCACATCGGGAAGGATCCCTAAAGGTCAACTGGTTCCTTTATCAAAGCCTGTCAGATTTCTCATCTCAGGCAAAAGCGATGGCGAACCAAGTGCTTTCCAAGCAGTAGAGGAAAGGATACTCACAGAAGCCCCCTCATCTATGATGGTACCAACCATGACCATTCTATATATTTGAACGACAATTCGGAATGGTACACTTGCTGGTAGGTGGGGTCTGCCTAGTTGATTCCAGTCAAAGGAGACAACTAGGTTGCTTAGAGGTCGGACCGAGTAGATGGCCGGGTATGGCTCTGACGAACTTCCTTCCTGCGGTAAAGGAACGGGTGGATTGCCCCCATGTTCGTCAGAGTCTGTGTTGATGAAGAGAATTTGGACGGTGTCATCCTTGTTCTCTTCAGTGACTGTATCATCCGAAGATAAAACCTCTGAAGGCAAGACCGGGTCAACTGCCGCCTTGACCTTTTGACTTTCTTCTGGTATGGATTCAGTTGGTTTATCTTCAACGATAGGCGCTTCAGCCGACCACCTGAGCGGGCCAGCTGGATTCTCAATTAGTGACGGACTCGGCAAGATTTTTTTATATCCAGGAGGGAGTCGTAATGGTGAAACCGGATGATCATCCAAAACTCTTTTAGCTTCGTCTAAGAAGGGACAACGGTGGAGGGCATGATTCCCTTCGCACTGTTTACAAGGAAATCTAGCTTTCCCTTTTTGTCCTGGGGCTTCACTTTCACTAGTTGACGGTGTGCTTTCAACATGATCACCAGAGGTTGATGACACTGGATTGTGCAAACGAGGAGACCAGTCCCTTAGTATCCGGGGATGCAAGGAATATCTCTATGAAAGTGGTCTCCTTTTGCAAATGACACATGGTGATTTAGGCCTGGTCGGTGCAGTGTGTGAATTTTCGTTAGACGACACTCATTTTCCCCCATTCGCCTTCGGCTCCTTCTTCTTCTTCTCTTTCTTCTTCTTTTCCTTTTTCTCCTTAGGAACATGGCTTTTAGCTTTACTAGTTCCGTCAAGCGAAGAGGAAGGAGGAGAGGAAGAATTATAGGAAGTAGAAGGCTGGTGGGCAACTCTGGACTCGTCTAATTGCTGATTCGATTGTTCAGGAATGGTGGTGTTCTGAACGACATTGGTTGAGAAGAGCCATACTGGCAAGCCAATTGTCAGTCCTGGAAGCGACAATGTGGCCATATGGGGCGCACCAACATCTCCCCAAGAGGAGAAGGGACTAGGATTTCCACCAAGGGGAATTCCTTGGTTGGTGGACTCCATTTTCTCAACCCAAGATCAACGTAGGAAAAGGGTATGAATATTCCGTTTAAAATAAATTTTAACACGCTTTGACACAACTTGTTTTTTCATTTTTTAAGAGTCGAGAAAAAACAAAAGATGACTCTAGTCTCCTTCGATTTTTAATGAGCCTGAAGTGACAAGTGCTCAGATGGACCTTTTCCGTTAAGGAGTATGAAAAGGAACGAAAGGGACTGCTCTGGAGGTCTAGGTATAGGGAGTACCAAACCAATCGCAAAACTGCAAAATACTTTTTATGGTACGGCAGTCAATCTTCTCGAATGTTGTGTTCGGTGCATTGCGATCAGTAGGGCGGCTGACACGGCTTCCTATGGATAAAGGTTTTAAGCCTATAGGGGTCTCCCAATATATACTCGACGGTACGTGGGAGCACAAGTCCATACTGGCACTTATCATCTCAAAGTGGAGGAATCACCCAACCATCAGTGAGGACAACAGTTACCAGGCTTTACGACGCCGGAATACGTCTCTAGCCTAGACCTCTAAATGTTGTGCGTTAAGTTCCAAAGCGTTGTTAATTTCATTGAATTTATTTTAAGTTGATCTTTCTTATGAAGTTTGCCTTTTGGGATCACCACGAGATGTAGATGTAATTCCTAAAATGCAATCTAAATATGATAAACAAACTTTTATCTCTTTTCAGCAATGAAAATCCTAGCTACTAAGGGAAAAGAAAGACACAATATTTTCACAAAGAGCAAAGAGCACACTGTAAATGCACTTTTCCTAAATCAAGCCAAACAGACTGCCAATATGCAAATGCACATGCATGTGTTTTGTTTTTCACTTTCTTAATATTGATGCCTAAAAAGAAAGTTGTTGTACAAATCTGAATTTGCTTTCAAGTGACAAACACAAACAAGCTTCTTTTCGAAATCAAAAGGTAGAGATGATTACGACACTTTATGATTTTGAAATAAATACTCGTTTCGACACTAGAAAATCACAAATTCAAGCGAAAGGCAAAAGTAAAAGCATAATCAACTATCAACAGCAAATAAACTTTCTCCTATGATCAAAATCGACACTTGCGACAGATCTAAATCAAAGAACGACAATACGACTATTATACTTTTGCAATGGAAAACTGTAAATGACGTAACAAACACACAAAAAACGTCTACAGTTTCTTTTGTACAACTGAGGTGGAATATCAGTAAGGAAAAGGGGTTTGAAACAGTGAAATACTGATCACAAGCTGCAAAAATCAGAGACAAAACTGGAAAAAATGAAGCAAAGAACCTCAGCTGCACAAGGCTAGGCTGATCAACGCACCTATAACACGGAGGAACTGCGTTGCAGCGCAGGTAGCCCTCTCGGGAAGTGCGTTGAAATGCAGAACCTCTTCACAGAGCCTGCGCTGGGGCAGAAACGAGAGTTCTATCCGGGTTCTAGGTCACGGTTTGCAGTTTAATCTATGGTTTTTGGCTGAGCAAAAGCAATCAGTAATACACTATTAGAGTTAGATCTAAGGGGGGTTCTAAGAGCTATCACAAGGGCAATCAGTTGGTCTATGAATCAGCTATTCAAGTCATAAACAGATCCAATGAATGGACTGAAGCAGCAGATGTCTACTTTGCATTTGTTAATGGCAAATGCAGTTCGATTGCTGCTTCTAAGTTTATGAAACAAACAACAAGAGAAACACAAACAAACTAACTAGACACGATCCCCAGTGGAGTCGCCATTTTGTTATCGGGAAAAGTGTCCATTCAGATCTACTCTATCCCACTAAGGTGTGACAGCTACCTTAGAAACAAATAGAGAAAAACTACTTTTGTATTCTTCTTTATGAACTATAAACAAAGAGGAATAGGATGAACCAACCTGTGTCTTGCGCTAATCCTTTGATCCAATCTCTCTCCTCTTTGACAGCTCCCAGCTACCTGCTCTCTCACTTGCCCAGCTTCACCAAGTACCTGCAAGATCACAGAAGAAGGAAACTATACAAAGACATGGGTTTATATTCATAAATAACTTAGGATCAGATTTAAGTTAACCATACAAATGTAACAAGCATCAATGGAACACAAGCATGGAGAAGAAACTCAAATAGTTTTATTGATATACGAGAAGATCCAGGAGGAGTTACAACCGATGATTCCTGACCCAGCATCAACCTCCCAGCAAAGAAATCCCTTCTTCAACCCCAACAAATCATAGATCACCCAATTCTCTGATATGTATCTCAAAACCAACAACAATTCCTTACAATGTGCAAAATTCCAGCCCCCTAGATCTCTGGGATGAGGGATCCATATATAGATGTATGCAAGGAGGATGAGTCAGCTCATGAATTGATTAGTGGCTTCTCTCTGTCAGTTCTTGCTTCCACTTGGAGACTGAGAGCCTCTTACTCATCCTTGGTCGAATTCAGTGAGGCAAGTATCAATGGAGAAGATTCTGGAAGCTTCCATTGTCTCTCCACCTCGTGGAATGACTCTGCCACTTGTCATTTCCCGCTCAACGCACCCTGGTAATGCATTTAGGTGCGTTGCAACGCACCTAGCTAGTGGACTTAGGTGCTATGCAACGCACTTGGCTAGTGGAGCAGCTGAAATGATCCCGATTTGACTTATTCTGAGCAGTTTCTGGTGGAGAACTTTTGGGAGAAGCTGTATTTTGTTGACCTTGTTCCTTTAGGAGTTAGAACAACACTTTTAGGGACTTAGGAGCCCTTGGTTTATGGACATTTCATGCTTAGAGCTGTAAGGCACAAAAATGTCTATAACACATACTTTTCATAGGTTGAGAAAGTAGTTGAAGAAATCCTAAAATGAGATCACTAGACTTAAGAAACAAGATGAAAGGGCTAAGAAAAAGATACATGACAATTTGAACATGTGTGAGCCAACATTGTCAAATGTTAAGTATATGTCGAAAAGAAATTTGCCTTTGCATAAGCATCTCAATAACATCTATAGATAAAACCTCACCTTGAGGAAGGAGTTAAGGGATTCTAAACAACATTTGAAGGAAATACAAAAGAAGGAAAAAGGAAAGCTTGATTTGTTGGGTGAGGTAGCCAAAGTCTGAGTCTTGAAACAGGTAATTGAAAATTTTTTGTTTTTTCCATTTTGCCCTAGTATACTAGTTGAATGAAGTTGGATAAGGAGGTTGAGAGTTTTATATTTTGTATGAATTCCTTTTGGAACCGCAGTCAGTCAAATTTTCAAGCTTATGAAACTTTTTTCAAAGGGAACAGTTGAGAGAGTAATGTTATATTTTTGACAAGCCATTAGGGTTTGATGGAAATGTGAAGTTTTGACATATTTTTTGTGAGTGGGAACTTGAAAATGGCTTTCAGGATTTTCAACATCATAAATAGGTTGTTGATTTTATTCAGAGACCTCAAGACTAGTCAGAATTGTGAAGGAAAAATTTTGTTTCACTTTCACATAGGCATTGCTCTCTTACTATAGGTGGAGTTTTGGAAAGATGGAAGATTTGAAAAATTAAAGGATGTTTCTAAAGGGGAATTTGATGATGTTTGTGTTATTTTCTATATGCACGGCTCATTCAGAAGCTCACAAAGTGGTCATAACAAGTCAAACCATTGATTAATTGTACTTCTATGTTGCGTTTCTACTGGAGTAGTAAGTAGCATAGCGGCAGTGTTGGGCTTCCACACAGTCATCCTTTTGACCGTAAAATTTTTGTCTAAATAATATGTAATTATTTTTTTATGGTCATTGTTAATGTTATGAGGTTTCTAAAGAGCTTCAAGACTTGTTTTAGGCATTGCATTCAATGTAACTTTTTTGAGAAATTTTCTGGTCAAAACAGTTTCCTAGTTTTTAGAGAAGTAGTTTTATATTCGCTATAGTAGGGAGAAACATAAATATTTTTGGGAAATATAGTTCCTAAAGGAAGAAACAACTTGTTTTTGATCTATTTATGATTTAATTTTGATGAAGAAAAGGGTTGGTAAAGGTTAGAAGAAGAAGAATTATGCATTATACCTTTTTGATATTTTTCAGTGAATGAAGAAGATTAATATTTGATTTTGCAAGGACTCATGTGCTAGTTCCTAATGGTGATGTGCTTTCTTGTGATGTAATTTTTCTCTCTTGTCATTATCATGCTTCAATGTATGTCTTCATGTTTTTTTAAGCAAGGATTTATCTTAGAACTCACTATAAAAGTGATTTGTTATAGATTTTTGAACAATTAATGTTTCTCTTCTTTAATGACATTTAGAACTCATCCTTGAGTTAGATGATTTATATGTCATTTTTACACCATTCCTATGCTCATCCTTCTACAATGAATTTAATTGGAAATTCCAGAAGGACTATCTACCTTGCCCATGTCAAAATATACCTCATTTCTTCATCCTCTCACTCGAAAATCAATCAACTTTATATGACTGTATACCCAATGGATTTTCCCTCTTCCCTATGAGCAAATTGTTAAATCTTATTCCCATATGATCTTAAAACCTAGCCTAAAAACCTAAGGAAATCAATCATCTAGGCGAGTGAAGATTCACACAGAGAGAGCCCTCTCTGAACCTAGAAGGGATAGATTCCAGTTTCAAAGTGGTTTTTGGTTACCTTTGGGTTCCTCTCCTCAGCTTGGAGGAATTACGAAGTGTTAACATAGTGGCATTGTTTTAGGGGAACGCAAAGCTTGAAAACTTCCCTTGAAAAATCTGTTATTAGAGGAAACTTTGGTTCCTGAGGGTGACATTGACCTAGAAACTAATAGGATGAATATTTACCAAATTGTTAGTGATACTAAAACTAGCTACAATAATTTTCTGTATGAAAATTTGGTCTCAACAAGAGTACATACTAGACATCATCCATATCCTAATCCACCTGACATCTTGACTAGTCCAGAGAAGTTATTTATGAAAAACAGGACTACAAAGGGAATAATTACGAGTTTTTCCAGAAGATCTGTGTCTCTAACTGAAAGAGTCAAATCAATGGACTGCACTTAATTTGATTTGAAGTTTGAATTGATTTTATTCATATCTAAATAACAAAATAATCTAACAAAAATAGTTTTTGATCAAGCTAAGTTAGAATCCTCTATTCCTTTTCAGAAAGAGTGTATTAGAAATAGACAAAGATATTTGGACACTGTTTCATAAGTTAGAACATCTTGTCTATCAGTTGCAAGAAGTTTATTCTAAGTCCTCCAAATTTCAGCACTTCATTCCAATTGTTTTTTGCCCCAACATTTTCTGCTCCACTGATTATTCCATTGTGTTCTTCTCCTACTATTTCCATTGTTTTTCCCCTACTTCTTCACTAGTTGGTCAAACAACAATCTCCTTATCTCCCTCATCCTTATTTTAGATCCCAAAATTTAGTACAATTCCATTTCATATAGTCATGGCTGCCCATTATGCTCCATTATATCTACAAGATACACTACATGAGTTTCCACAAAAGTATGGTCAGATATTGCTTCTGTTAGATGGAACGGGAGTTCTTACAGCACATCAACACCTTAGTATTTTGAATGATTTCATAGACCTAGAAGAGGTAGACCATGCAGATGTTAAATTGAGATTTTTTGCTCAGATGTTTTAGGAGAGGTTGAGCAACGTTTTAGAAGTCTACTAGTTGTGAGTATTGGAAATTTCTAGCAGTTTGAACAAATTTTCCTTGCTAGATGGGAAGTCAGGAAGAACCCTCTGCAGATAGTAGTTGATATGACAACTTGAAGAGAGATCCAATAGAATCAGTTGATAATTTTTTAGCAAGATTTAATAAAGTGTATAATTCAATATTGGCTTAAATGAAACCCCCTCTAGGGCTGGATTTACTTCATTACCCATATGATTTTGATGCCAATCTTGTCTATCATCTCAAAGAAAGGAATCCATCCACCTTGGAGGATATGAAAAAGAATGTTGTTGGAGTGGAAGTAAACCTGTTGAACAAAAATTCCAAGATGAAAGTTGAAAAAATAGGAGTTAAAGAGGAGGCTTCATCTTCATCAGATAGCATGTTGGATGTCATGGTGAAAACAATAGAAAATTTGGTGGAAATATTGACTTTAGAGAACAAAGTTGTTGGTAAAGAACAAAAAGCCCATCCCCAAGTGAGAAATCCAAATTTTTGGAGGCCTCAATTTTAAATAAAGCAAACAAAACAAAGAAATCAAGGAGATCAGCAGCAAATCAGACCTCCTTTCCAATAGAATTTTGTAGAAGATGAAGAGACAACAAAATATCAAGATCAGATTTAATATTTTGGTGAAGAAGAGGACAATATCTTTTTGATGAAAGAAAAGAAAGACTTGTTCCTTTAGCAACAAGAATATATCATGCATATGGAATTAGAATATTACAAGAAGGAGTACAAAAATGCAATCATGGAGGCACAAACACAATATAAATTGAGAAACATAAAGGTTCCAGTAAATCCTCCAAAGAAAGACCAAATCGATGCACCTACTTCTAACCATAAGAATGTTGATCCTCTAAAAGAGATTCCTAAAAATAAATACACAACCATCAAAGAGGTAGAGGAAGGTCAATATTCTTTTAGCTTATAAAATGAAATATCTAAAATCAAAATATCTATTCCATTTAATGAACTGGTCATGAATGAGACATACAAGAGTCAAATTGTCAAAGAACTAAATGTAGAATATGTTTCAGATACTATTAACTTGATTGATGATCATCCTGAACTTCAGTTTGGTCCAAAAGTTGATGGAGATTCTCAAGATGGAGATGTCCCACCTTTCTATGTCAGCTTCAATGTGCATGATTTGATTCTACATAATGTAATGCTAGACTCAGGTGCATCATATAATTTAATGCCAAAGGTTATTTTGGATAAGCTTGGTTTGGACATAACAATTCCATATAAGGATGTTTTTTCCTTTGATTCAATTAAGGTGAAATGTTTAGGTTTAATCAAGGGTTTTGTTGTCTCTCTCACTTAAATTCCAACAAAATTCCTTGTGATGGATATAGTTGTTGTTGATATTCCTCCAAAGTTTGGTATGATTTTATCAAGGTCATGGTCTACAAAATTGAAAGGTACTTTACAAATGGATATGTTATATCCCACGATTCCTATTTTTGGACTACCAAGGAGATTGTGTAGAGAAACCTTGATGAAATTCATGGTAAGTGGCAAGGAAAGCCCTAGTAACCAATGTACTTGTTTAGTTCATTCCAATATGGATTCATTGATATTGTATAATTATTTTTGTTTGAAGGAAAACAGATAAAACATGGAAAGCATATCAGAGGAGGAATAAGGTGAATTATAGGGAACAAATTCGAACTTAAAAAAGATGATGATGGCCTTGGGAACATGGGTTTTGATGGAGAAATCAGTAAAGAAGGGATTGGAGCCAATGTGTGGATAATGAGACCAAAGGTGGAAATTTCAAGGTTAAGTTCTTACAAGCTATCCTTTGAATGTACAAATTATGTGCCCAAGTATGAAGCACTAATTTTTGGATTGCATACTTCGAAATACTTGAGGGAAAAAAGGATTTCAATCCATGGAAATTCAGAGTTGATTTTCAATCATATTAAAGGTGTGCATCAAACTAAACACCATAGGATGATAGCCTATAGGAATTTTGTCCTAGAAAAGTTGCAATTGTTTTCAGAATATGATTTATCTTTGATTCCTAGAGAGCATAATATGATAGTTGATGCATTGGCCACATTACACAGTTTTTTTAATATTCCTATCTATCACAATAGGAAGTATGAAATAGAAGTCAAACATAGATTAGCAGTCCCATACATTGTAAAGTATTACAAAGTGTTCAACGGTGACAAACAACTTGATAATTTTTGCAAACAACTGAGGAAATTTCTAGTTTGTGCATAGATGAGAAAAATGTTTTGATGAGGATGAACAATAGGTTTTGGTTTCAAATTTAGATGATTTTAAAAATCAAACAATAGATATGGAGGTTATAGAACTGAAAAATAATACAATTTTGAAAGGGTTGGTTCCTCTTCGGAAGTTATTTGATCAGAATGATGTAGTAAAGAATCACAAAGTAGTTCCCACTAAAATTGAAGTAGAAGACTACAATATAGAGACAAACCAACAACCTAAGAGTGTCAAGATTTCAATATCTTTAACTCATGAAGATAGAAAGAAATACCTCAATCTGATGAAGGAATACTAAGATATTTTTGCTTGGGGATATGAGGACCTCAAAGTGTATGATAAGAACATCATTCAACATATAATTCAAATCAAATAAGATCAAAATACTTTCAAACAAAATTTGAAAAGAACCAATACCGTGTTGCTTGATGTTATTGAAAAAGAAGTGAGAAAATTGTTTGGTGCAAAAATTATTTTTCATTTAAGGTTTTCAAAATGGCTTTCTAATTCGGTGCATGTAAGAAAGAAGACAGGTGAGATAAGGTGTTGTATTGATTTCAGAAACATCAACAAGGTGTCTCTAAAATATAATTATCCCTTACCTAAGATGGACCATATTCTACAAAATGTAGTTGGCTCTAAGAGGATATCTATGCTTGATGGTTTCTCAGGTTACAATTAGATTTTGGTGCACCCTGATGACCAGGAAAAGATAGGTTTCTTCACACCATGGGGAATATTTATGTATGCCAAAATGCCCTTTGGGCTAATAAATTCAAGGGCCATATTTCAAAGGGACATGGATATTGAATTCGTTGATGAAAAGGATAAGTTCATTGTATTTTATCTTGATGATATCATTGTATTTTCAAAATCCGATTTTGATCATTTTGCAGCATTTAAGAAAGGTTTTTGAGAAGTGAAGAGGGTTTATCATATCCCTAAATCCAAAGAAGTCACATTTTTCAATGGAGGAAGGAAAATTGTTGGGGCATATAATCTCAAAGGACGGCAATAAAATTGATCCAAATAAGGTTGTTGTAATTTAAAAAATTGACATTCCAAGAAATAAGGAGGAGGTTCATTAATTTTTTGAGAAGGTTTATTCCTAACTTAGTAGAAACTATAATTTTTTTGACTAACATGCTGAGAAAGGAAAGTGAAATTAGATGGACTATTAAAAAAATATGTCTTTTGATGAGGTAAAATAGGCCTTGGCTAGTGCTCCAATTTTAGCTAGTCTAGATTATCCAAGATATTTTATCATTTTCTCTTTCGCATCAAAACACACAATTCTAACAGTCCTTATGCAGAAAAATCAACAACATATTGTAGATCCAATAGCCTTATTTAGCAAAGTTTTTGAGAGATTCTTCTCTTAAATACAATATTATGGAGGAACGGGATTATGCATTGGTTAAAGATTTTAAAGATTTTAAATTTTATGTGCTTCATTTACATGTGATTTCTTATGTCCCAAATGTTGTTGTGAAGGACATTCTAACCCAACCTAACACTGAAGGTAGAAGAGTTAGACGGATAGAAGTTATTCTCGAGTATGATGTGGAGATAAAGCCTACCAAGCTAATAAAGGGTCAAGGATTGGAAAAACTAATGGTTGATTCAATCTGAGTGTATTGGGCATAAAATTCATAGCTTGTTTGTGAGATGGAAATGATTCAAAACCCTATCAATAGGTATTGTTGACGTGGTTAAAACCCTCAAAGAAGGAAACAGTCCATGGCCTCAGCCAACACAGCCACTTCAGGCAATTTATTAATAAAATAATCAAAATTTACATAAGCTTCTCTCATGAACGTTTACCCTACCAATGACCCTCCATGCTCTTTAACTAGAGATCATGGACCAATCAGGTGTTAAGACATGGATCAAGTGTCGGTAATACTGAGGAGAGAATGAACCATCATATCACTACATATTGTGACCGTCAGATTGTAAGTTACAAAAATACATAGTAAAGAAACACACTTTACCTAACTCTACACTAAACCAAGTTATACTTAACTATTTCTTATGTGTCGGAATATCCTAACATCCCCCCTTAAGAACAACTTGGGATAGGATTGAAGGATGTACAAATATGACACAATAGGAGAAGGAAGGAGGCACTAGAGCCTATCCCCCCATAGTGACAACTTCCTAAACTCCAACCATAAATCGAAGTTTAGTAAACTTCGCCTTTGTGAGAGCCTTTGTAAAGATGTCTGCAACTTGATCATCTATTAAACAATATTGCACTTCAAGAACATGGTCATGAATGAGGTTTTCGATGAAGTGCATGTGCAGTTCAATGTGTTTGTTGCGCTAATGTTGGATTGGATCTTTGCATAGTTGAATGGCACTTTGATTATCACACCAAAGTGTAGTCGAATGCTGCTGCTGAAAGCCAAACTCTGACAGGATCTGACGAAGCCACAAGGCCTGCTTACTAGCTTCTACAGCACCACGATATTTTGTTTTTGTTGAAGAAAGAGAAATGGAAATTTGTTTCTTGAAAGCCCATGTAATAGGTCCTGAACCAAGAGTGAACACAAAATCTGCAGTAGACTTCCAATCATCAGGGTCACCAGCCCAATCGGAATCAGTGAAACTAACCAATAGAGGAGATGCTTCTGCACTGTAATGAATCCCGAACTGAATTGTACCTCGAACATAATGAAGTATTCTTTTAGCTACTTTCCAATGACTTTCATGTGGGTTTTGCATAAACTAAGCAATAAGGCCAACAATAAAGGAAAGGTTAGGATGAGTATGGGTCAGATACAAAAGTTTCCCTACAAGTTGATGATATAAGGTAGCATCAACTTCAAGGGGAGTAGAAGTGACTGAAAGTTTGGCTCCAGACTGAAAGGGAGAAGGGGCTGGCTTACAATCTTCCATGTGAAAATGGCGTAGAAGATCACATGCATACTTGGACTAGGAAAGGGAAATACCTTCCTTGTATTGCAAGACTTGAAGACTAAGAAAATAATGCAAGTGTCCTAAGTATGTCATTTCAAACTTCTTTTTAAGGCTGTATTTCACATGGTTTATAAGGTTGGGATCACTACCAATAAGGATAAGATCATCAACATAAAGAACAAGAATCATAAGAGACTTGCCCACTTTCTTGGTGTAGATAGTATTGTCAGAATGACACCTAGAAAAGCTAGTTTCTAAAAGAAAGCTATCCATTTTGGCATACCAAGCTCGAGGGGCTTGCTTGAGACCATAAATGGATTTCTTAAGCCGACATACAAGGTTGGAGTCTGTTTGTGTAGGTTGTTCCATATAGATTTCTTCATGCAAGTCTCCATGCAAGAAGGCAAATTTAACATCCATTTGATGGACTTCCCATTTGAAAGAGCTAGCAAGGGAAAAAACAAGGCGGATAGAGTTCATTTTGGCAACAGGGGAGAAGGTTTCAGTATAGTCAATGCCTTCAACTTGTGAAAACCCCTTAGCAACAAGATGAGCTTTATGTTTATCAACTTTTACATCTGGGCCATACTTGGTTCTGTAAACCCATTTGCATCTAACAAGTTTTCATCCCTTTGGAAGACGAACAAGATCCCATTTATCATTTGCCAATAATGAATGATGTTCTTCATTCATAGCTATGTCCCAATCTGTATGGCCTGAAACTTCTGCAAAGGTGACAGGATCATAATTTGTTGAAGCTTGAGCCAGTAAAGAAGAGGCTCTATCGAACTGAGAACATGTACGACACTGATCTATAGGATCACTGGCAAGAACACCTACTGCATCCCAGTAGCACAAACCCATTTTCGAAGTTGAGGAGCTGAAGGAGGATCCTAAGAAGGTGGGGGAGGATTGTCATCCTCGTTGTCATCATTTAAAGAAGAAATATTTTCAGAAGTAGAAGGGATAGAGAGAGGTGGCACATCCGTCGAACTAGGCTCATAGGCCGATATATTTTCAGCAAAGTTTACATCTCTTCTAATAATAACATTTTTGGACTTAAGTGGAATAAGTTTGTATCCTTTGACATCTTCAAAATATCCAACAAAATTCCATTTTTCACTCTTAAGTTCTAAAGCTTTATGTTTCTCATCCAGAATATGGGCCCATGCTTCACTTCCAAAAACACAAAAGTGACTTACATCTGGTTTAATTGAGCTCCATGATTATTCTGGATTGATATGCTTTAAAACCTTAGTAGGAGTGTGATTTATTATGTTATTTTCACTGTTAATTACTTCTTCCCAAAAATTAAGACTAAGTCCTTTAGATTGAAGCATACAATTATCCATTTCCTTTAAGGTGCGATTCTTCCTTTCAGCTACACCATTTTGTTGTGGATTATATGGAAGAGTATGTTGCATTTGAATTCCATTCTCAATGCAAAAGTTGATAAATTTGTTGTTAACATATTCTCCAACATTATTAGATCTTAGCTTAAGAATTTGATGTCCATATTGTTTTTCAACAGAGGCCTTAAAGGAAAAGAACATGTTAAATACTTCACTCTTGAGTTTTAAGAAGTATACCCAAGTGTGTCTCGAGAAATCATCAATGAAAGTTAAGAAATACTTGTAGCCAGAGAATGAAAAAAATGGAACTGGACCTCATAAATCACTATGCGCAAGCTATAAAGGGGCTGAGATGTGCCAAGAGGCACGTTTTTCAAAACTATCCCGATGATATTTTCCGAGTACACATCCAGAACAAACACCATCTCTGCAAGATACAATTGGAAGACTTGTCGCCATATTTTCTTTACATAGATTCTAAAGGGAGTGATAATTTAAGTGACCAAATCACTCATGCCAAAGTTTGCTCACTTCATCGTTATGAGCAACAAATACTGAGGGAAGATTTGATGACCCAAAGTTCTTAAAATTATACAACCTTGTAGAATCATCAGCAATGCCAGTAGCTAACATCTATATAGGATCTCTTAGGTCCTTAATTACAACATCGTGAGGTGAAAATGCAACGATTTTACCTTCACCTAAATGAGTTATCTGATATGCAGATAGAAGGTTGTAGGATAAGGTTGGAACACATAATACATCATTAAATTGACCATTTTCTATATGAACAGTTCCAATCCCTACAACATTAAGAGATCTATCATCACCAACATATATATTTTTGGTGTTACAATCATTTAAAGAAGAAAACATGGCTTTGTTTTTGGCCATGTGATAAGAAGCTCCAAAATCAATGAGCCACTCATGAGAACGAGAAGAAGAAGATACATTTAGTGTGTAGCTAGACTGAGATGCTTGACAACCACATGTAGAAAGTGTTATTCTTGAAGATGAAGTTGAAGTTGAAGACTGCTCCAAATGGATATTAAGCTTCTTCATTGCTGCTTCCAAGGCTTCCATCTTCTAAAAGCATTTGGATTCTAAGTGGTCATCTCGATTACAAAAGTGGCAATTTCTATCAGTCTTCTTCCCTTTGTTTTTATTTTCCTTATCATTTTTTTGAAATGATTTTTCATTTTGAGATTGTAATTGCTTAGGACCCTTGTTTGGTTTAGGACCATTCCTTTTAGGATACAGATTCTTAGGATTCTTTGAATTTGGTTGTTGTTGAGCAGCTAAGGCTTTCTTAGAAGGGTTTCCAAGATCAAGAAGACCAAGATGTAAGAGTTTTTCTTATCCTCTTATTAAAGAATCACAAAAGGCATATAAGGAAAGGGACTTGTAGTCTTGTCCTTGAGAAATGAAGGCTTCTCTTGTAGAATGGAAGGTGGAAACGAACAGAGAGTAGGCTAGTCCCAACTTAGTAGGAATGGAATAGATAAGGTTACCATATTCTTTCTTAACCTTAACACCTTCCAAGAGAAGTCTAAGGGTATTGAACTTGGACAAAAAATCTTCAATGGAAGAAAAATTATTGGGGTCCAATGTAAGCAACTCATTTTCGAGTTGATGTGCTCTAATTTCATTTTTAATTCCAAAAACTTTAGAGATCTATTTCATTGCTTCATTAGGAGTATCAATTTCTATGATATGGAATCTAAGGTCTGGAGAAATAGACATCCCTATCAACCCACGTGCTTGATCTTTCCTATTTTCCCATTTGGCTGCCTTATCTTCATCTTTTGGTTTGGTTTCTTGGCCTGAGGCTATTCTATAAAAACCTTTACTTCTAAGTAAATCCACAATGTAGGACCACCATTGGAAGTAGTTGGTGCTATCAAGAATAACTTGGCATGGACCTTCCAATTTAATAGAAGCTGAAGCTAGATATGTTGAAAATAAGTGTTCCAATGGAAATATCTTGAAAAATTTGGCCGAAAAAAAAATGGCTTTGAAAATGGCTTCCGGATGAAGAAGTTATGGATTTCTGAAGAAAAGTTGTTGAAGATTCCGACGAAGTGCGAGAATGTGAGGAAATGAATGATAATGTTATACTTAAAAAAAAAAAACCGTCCCCTCTCCAAACTTAATCTAGTTAGCTCAATAAAGAGAAAGACTTGAACTCAAGACCTCTACTCTCATAAAGTAACTTTGGACCAAGTGAACTAGATTAAAAGGTTAGTAATTTTTGGAAAAGAGGAAGGGTTTTTTTTTTTTAAGTCATTGAAGCTTTGGGGTGTGTGCTTACTTGAGAAAGATCTTTTTTGCCTAAAAAGAAAAACACAAAACCCAACACTGACATACAAAAAAACAAACCTTACGGCTTGAAGTTAGCTTTAGCCGAAAACTAAATATTTTCCTCAATGTTTCTGATTTTCTGAGATCACACTAAGGCGCGGCGGAAAAGAGCATACGCATGAGAAAAATCCTTCCTTTCTGTTTCTGGTTTGCCCAGATTGCACAGAGTCACGGGACAAAGAGCATACACAAAAATGAAAGGTATAGATCCGATAATAATAAAAAAAGAGATAAACAAACCGAAATAAACAGAGAGAAAATAACTAAAAGCTGCAAATAAACATTGTATACCTCTAGACCTTAAAAATGATGTAGCTAGGGCTACCGGAAACCTTTTCGCGCCAAACGAAAGGGGTTCCTCACTGGAACAGATTCTCCTAACACAATAGAGTAGTCCTCTCGACCTGAAAGTAGCCAGTAACAGTAGATCTAGGAAACGACAGTTGGATGCAGTTCTACCGGTTTCAGATTTCGATCACCAATAGATGCGGCCCTCAAATAGCTCTGATACCATGTAGGAATTTATAGGGTAAGTTCCTCAGAAAAAACATCAAAGGACACTGCTCACAAATAGATCAAAGATCAATACACCAGTATTGTTGACGTGGTTAAAACCCTCAAAGAGGGAAATAGTCCACGGCCTAAGCCAACGCGGCCACTTCAAGCAATTTATTAATAAAAGAATGAAAATTTACATAATATTCTCTCATGAATGGTAATCCTACAAATCACCCTCCATGCTATTTAAATAGAGATCATGGAGCAATCATGTGTTAACCCACAGATCAAGTGTCGGTAATACCGAGGAGAGAATGAACCATCAAATCAGTACAGATCATGACTGTTGGATTATAAGTTACAAAAGTACATAGTAAAGAAACACACTTTACCTAACTCTACATTAGACCAAGTTATACTTAACGATTTCCTATGTATCGGAATATCCTAACATCCCCCCTTAAGAACAACTTGGGATAGGATTCAAGGATGTACAAATATGACACAATAGGAGAAGGAAGGAGGCACTAAAGCCTTTGGAAAACACTGAAATTGCATTAAAAACCCTAGAATTCATCTATGTTGTGAAGTCATGACAACTCCAAACAGAAGGAAGCACAAAGGAGGAGACATAGTTCTATTTTAGCCTCAAGACCATGCCTTGATCAACTCAGACCTAACAATTAGAGTTGCATTTGAAGAGATTGGCTACTTCAGGTTTTGTGAGAAGATCCAGGGTTATAGTGTGTAGCTCACCAATGAGGTTTCCTTGAATTTAACCAGGGTAGATGTTAATATTGGAGAGTTGAGTTTTCCAGTGTCAGATGTCACCATTTCAATTGCTACGGAGATTCCTCTAGAAGGGTAACAATGGTTCAAGGGCATGCCTCTAAACATAATCAACTACAAATATTTCTTAAAACCAAACTATAGAAGAAAGCGATATGGAGCTATTGTACCAAGATAATACATGCTTGAACCCTAAAACAAAATTATGAAGGTAATTCAAAGATACTTCACTTTTGAAGGTAGATTTCAGAGAATCTTTTAGTATCATTTTAGGTTATTGATGCATTTCACAGGAAAAATCCCTTTGAATATACATTTATATTTGTTCAGAAGCATTAGTAATATGGAAGATAAGGTTCAAGGTAAAAAAATTCAAGTGGAGCCCATCCTGTTTCATTTTTCTTTAACTAATGTTTTAGTGGTGGAAGAATTGAACAAGAAAAATCAGACATGGCAGGCATTCTTAGATTCATCAAAGTTGGAAAATGTGTTACGAACTAGCCCTTGGAGTAAAAAAATATACACCTTCATCTGTAGAAAGAGATGTGCAATCACCAATTGAGAGTTTAGTAAAAGGCCCATAAGCTTCAGTTGATCCATAAGAAAAGAAAAGGGTAAAAAGCTGCACTTTTCTCCTAGCATAGTGGAGATTCCCAAAAATCCACTCACTAGAGCTACTATAAAGAAATTTCCTTTAAAAAAACACTTTAGTAGTCAACTGAAGTTTTAGATACCATACCAAATGATATTGTTCCAAATGATAAAGATAAGGATATTTTAGAACTACAAGAATAGTTGAAGAAGACACACTTGGTTCTTTCCCAACTAAAACATGAAAATAGGGAGTTGAAGAGGACTGCCTTAAAAAGGACATCTAATATTGGTGAAATTGAACCAATGATGAAGACAAATCCATCGATCACTAAGTCCAAAGGTAAAAGGAAGGTAGTGAAAGGTAGCATTCAAGAGTTAGAGGTTTCATCAACAACATTTCCTATGACCGAGTCCTCAGCAAGAAAGTGGTAGCTACAAAACGAAGAGTCAGTGCAAGAAGAGAAGAAAGTTGAGTTGGATGAAGGGAAACATACTTTTCATAGGTTGTTGAATAAATCCCAAAATGAGATCACTACACTTAAGAAACAATATTAACGGGTCATCAAAAAGATATATGACCTTTTGAACATGTGTGAGCCATCATTGTCAAATGCTAAGTATATGCCAAAAACAACTCTGCCTTTGCATAGGAAACTCAATAACATCTACAGACAAAAAATCACCTTGAGGAAGGAGTTAAGGGCTGCTAAAAAATAGTTGCAAGAAATACAAGAAAAGAACAAAGGAGAGCTTGATTTGTTGGCCAAGGCAGCCAAAGTTTGAGTCTTCAGGAAATTGAAACAATTTTATTTTTTCCCTTTTCCCCAAGCATACTAGTTGAATGAAGTTGCATAAGGAGGCTAAGAGGTTTATATTTTTCGTGAAGTCCTTTTGGGAGCACAGTTAGTTATATTTTTTAAGCTTATGAAACTTTTTCCAAAAGGATTAGTTCACATAGTAATACTGTATTTTTGATCAGGCATTAGGGTTTGATGGAAATGTGAAGTTTTGACATCTTTTTTGTGAGTGGGAACTTGAAAAAGGATTTCAATATTGTCAACATCGTAATCAAGTTGTTTATTTTATTCAGAGACCTCAACACTAGTCAAAGTATCGAAGGAAAAATTCCATTGTGCTTTCCCACATGCGTTGCACTTTTACTGTAGGTGGAGTTTCAGAAAGATGAAAATTTTCCAAAATAAAAGGAGGTTTCTTAAGGGGAAGTTGATGATTTCCATGTTCTTTTCTATATACGTGACCCATTCAGAGGCTCAAAAAGTGGTTAGATCAAGTCAAACCATCGACTCAATGTGCTTTTGTAATGTGTTTCTGCTGGAGTATGAAGTAGTGCAGCGTTGACATTGTGCTGCCACCTAGTCAACCCTTTGACTGTAAAATTTGTGTCTAAATATTATGTTATTGTTTTTTTTGTCATGTTTAATGTTTTGAGGTGTCTAAAGAGATTCGAGACTTCTTGTAGGCATTTCATTCAATGTAATTTGTTTGAGAAATTGTTTGGTCAAAACAGTTTCCTAGTTTTTAGAGAATTAGTTATATATTCAATGTAGTAGGTAGATGTTGGCTTCAGGGGTCTTAGACCCATGTTTAGAGTTAGCTACACTAACCAAAAAAAACCTAAACTATTAGCCCTTTCAGAAATATTTTTCTTAGTGTAGACCGGAATCTCAGCCAAGGTAGTATTAGGGGATGTTAGAACGAGGTTCTGCATCTAAAAGGCTATGTGATGTAGCAGCAAGGAATTTATTTAATTCAGGGCCTGATCTAACATTCACAAACCCTTATCTTAAGAATAAAAAACTTAAAGTGATTTCTACTTAAATAGATCTATAAGATTCACCTAATTGTTCTAAAATGCATAAGTTATCATACAAAAGTAGATCTGGACCTTCACGATTAAATTAAAACAATATTACAGAGAATCAAATCATAATTGCTCATAAACATAGAAACATTTAATTATATAGAAAACGAATGAATTTGCTTCAAATAGGCTTTATTACTTCAGATATTCAATGAATACACTTATTCTAACCCTGCACACAAAACTACAGGGGAACGCACACTCAGCTGCAGACTTGCCAAGGTTTCTATGCACTTAGCTGCAGGAGCCTTCCCCTTCATTGGAATATAGAATTAGAGAAAAAATAGACTCAAA
This sequence comes from Pinus tabuliformis, assembly GCA_031772625.1. Classification (NCBI taxonomy): domain Eukaryota; kingdom Viridiplantae; phylum Streptophyta; class Pinopsida; order Pinales; family Pinaceae; genus Pinus; species Pinus tabuliformis. Next base: position 1,009,868,284 of record CM062809.1, read on the forward strand.
ATCCCATTCATGAATTATTTAATGACTCCTAGATGATTTCCTTTTATATCTTTGACATTACATTACCATGGTCTGTGAACCATGGGAAAAGCTCATTATTAATCAAAATAGCCCATCCCTTTAGAAAATAAGGGGCTGTGACTGACCTAAAATCCCCTTTGACTCTTAACATTCTGCATTATTCGTGCTCCGCTCCTTTAAATGGTGAGACTTTACAATATTAGATCAAAATTGATTCAAAATTTAGACAAAACTTAGACCTAGGGAACCCCATCCCAATGCGACTCCAACACAAAGACATGAATCATCCTGAGTCACTCTGCTGGTACATCCTTGATGCATACTTTAGGGCTGCTGAACTCTATCTTCATTGCTCGAAGCTCTATTTTTCACTGTGAAGTGGCCCATTGAACCTCCTCGGCCAATTTATCGGTAGTTGGTCCCTCTACTACTAAGCCAATGGTCCTCTACGTCTATTGCATACCTTTCATTTTACTCTCTAAAAACTAAGAGATTCGACTAGCTTCATCAACCCAAGCCTACATTCTTACTTAAATGATTGATTCTTTATGTTGCAGCACATCTCTCTGAGTCTGAATAGCCTTCCCTTCCTGGAGTCTGGTGAACCGTTGCATAGGTGCTAAGGTCTATGTTTTTGCCCTGATTTCATCAAACTGCAACGGTTTTTCTCTTATGCCAGCTTCAATCTTTTGTACATGTGGGTCCTCTTGCATGGAGGCCCACATCTCCATGGTGTTATAAAAAATATGGCTGTGGTCTTGAACTGTAGCTGCTAGTACATCCATGTCTTCTCTAATAGTAGCCTCGCGCTGATCTCGAACTTCTAGAGGTGTTTTTGGATGTAGCTTCATCTGCAGCTCTACGACCTACATATGCATCTCAAACTTTACTTGTTTCACCTCCTCTTTATACTTTTTCACCGCAGTTTCCAGCGTGTGGATCCTCTCTTCGAAAGGTGCTTCAGTTTGTATGAGGATCTTTGGAAACTGCTTCCTGTTCATAACAACTACATCCCTATCCTAGATCATCTTAGAAACATCCTCAATTAGCTTTTCATTATGGCTCTTGATGACTTTGATCATGAAGAGTGCCCACTCTTCCTAGATTTTCAATTCGCTAGATACTCCCTGGTGGAGTTCATGCAATGCTTGAATGGGTAGTGTCACTAATTTTAGCGTTGAATTCCTCCCATATGGCATTGTTTCCTAATCTGCATTAGTAGTAAAAAGCAATGACCCTCATGGAATGGGCACTACATGGACCTTTGTGGTTACCACCAACATCGAAGGTAATGTGGGTTTTTCAGTTGATGTTCCCACACTTTCTTGATTCTCGCTCCTTTGAATCACACTCATTGATTCTCGCTCACCTGAGTCAGGCTCGCTTGAATTGCAATCACTTGTACCTGTAGCTATTTGAGGCCCTACTGGACTTGTATTGGTCCTCTATATTTACCCACATGTTAGTTATGACTAATCACACATTGTCATTGATCTCATCGATGTCCCCCTCAGTGAGGACCATCAGGTCAATTTTGGAGGTCTTGTTAGACTTCTGCTTCTTTCGCACACCTTCAATGGTGGGTTTCCTCCTCTTATTTATGATGAAAGGAAACTCAATATATTTTGTCTCCTTAAAAGGCTCTACTCCACCCTGCTCTAGTTCCTTTGTTTCTGGCTCATATTCTTCTACACACTTTGGCTCCTGCGTAGTATTCTTCTCAAGGTCCACAGTGACCTTTTGAGGCACCTTGTTTGTGTCTTCTTTTAGCTTAACTCGTGTGGCCTTCGTTTTTTTACTGGTATCTGCCTAGTATCCTTCGACTTCCTTACTTGGATCTAGCCACACGCTTGACCAGTTAGATATTATCGAAAAATATCCTACTCTGTGACAAAATAGGGAAACTCATACCATATGCCCTTTTTATATTTCTTCACATGTATGTATATGTTGTGGAAGTCTACTTTGAAGTTCACAACTCTGCGATATTCGTTAAGCAACACCATTGAGAGTCATGGCTTCTAGCTGATTAGGGTGCGTAGATCTATATCAAATAACACCCAAAATTATTTATTCTCTACCACCAGACTTGAATCCTTTGAAGCCCATAGCGAAGCATACCCCGCAACTTCACACAAGTCTGGGTCGACAGTAGGGAACTGCGACTTGTTAGGGGTTTTCTAAGTTATCAAAGATATCAAAAGTAACATCCATGCATAGCGGAAGGGTTTCCCATCTTCTTGGGCCTCATGACAATCATCCAAAAACTCTCAGCAGATGTATCCTACCCAATTAAAATGCACCCCTTAGCTACACTGTGTAGCTAACTGAATTATTGGGTCTGGAATCTAATCTACACTGCACCTCCGCATAATCTTACTAGCTAAAATGGACGCAGAAAAGGTCATCGCATTATCAGAAATCGAGCTTACAGTGTAGCCTTGTGACTTCTTGATGACATTGAAATATTTCTTTACTTGGTCTATGAGCTTCTTTTCTGGAGACTTCCCAACAAAAGTGTTGGCAGGGTCTTCCCCTGCACATGGCAGCGCAGTGATCCTCCTGATCAACATATCATCAATTGGTATCCTCTCCCCAAACCATAAGGCTCTGTCATGCACCAAAGCCAACAACTGGTGCACACATATTTTATTGATGTTCTTACACCCAAAATGAGGCACATACAACATATTCAATAAATTGGTGTGTTGAATCCCAGCCACCCACTTCATTTGTTCTACTCTCCTTACACCGAACTCCTCATAGTATACCATCTTTAGATATTTATTGAGCACAAAATGACGGAATTGGGCCCTATTTGCCAAATCCCAATCCTCCATGTGTAATTGCAACACCATTGCCAACAATGCTCCCTCAAAGGGCACATCTTCTAGCAACAAAGGTGTAAAACTAGTAAATTTTATTGCATCAGGGTCCTTTGTCACCTTAGCATACAACTTTCATAGTGGCATATCTGAAGGTAACCATGAAATTGGCTCGGCCTCATCGACACTTATGTACTCAATTCTTGCCTCAAATTCTTCTTCCTATAATTCGACCAAGTCCATTGGTTGCTTCTTTTTCCCTTTTTCCATCTTTTCCTTGCTCCTCTGCTCAGCAGGCACCTTTTAAGTGATTTTCTTAGTTATCGCTTCTGCGATTTCTTCTACTTCTTGACTATTGTTGTTTCTACTGGTTCTACTATTATTGCTTCCACTGCTACAATTGTGGGCTTCAGCCATGGCAATCTAATAGTTTTGGTGTATGTAGGAGGTGTATTATTCATGATGTTTGTTAATCCTCATTCTAGAAATTCCCAATAGACACCCTACCTATCCTCACCAGACATGCAACACTTCTCTTGGCTCAGACTTAGGTGCAAAAGCTCACAATATTTCTTCAAGAGGCAAATTTTTTGAATGTAGAGCGGGATGCCATATTTATAGATAAATTCAAATTTTAATACCTTGAATGCTTTCAGATCCTCTTCATAAATGTGAATTTGGTGGCATATTTCTAGAGATATCTTCCTTAAATGCACTTCCCTTGCTCCCTTTAATGAAACAATCATTGGCAAATAAATTGTAGCTTTTCCAACGCTCACATTTTGGGTAGGCTTCTCTGGATCCTCTCTTATGGTGCAACTAAATTGTCACATCTTTCTCCACCTATGCCTCTCCCTAAACATCGCGCAGTCTTACTTCTTCGACAGAATCCTTCCTCGACAGAGTAGTTTATAGTCCTGTGCTTCCTTCCAACTGCCTAAAGCACTAAGTCTTTCCTGATGTCATATATTTATTTCATCCTTGCAGGACCAAGTTAGTCCCTTTAAACCTTCAATCTACTCCCATTAATCCTTCTAGGAAACAAATCCCCATTCAACTTTGTGAGCTGAACTATGCCACCATATGAAATATCCTTGATCACATAGGGTCCCAGCCAATGCATCTAAAACTTCCTAGGAAACTTTGTGAATTTTCTATCGTACATCAAGACCAAATCTCCATTCTTAAAATTTTGCTTCTTAATTTGGTGATCATGCCACGCCTTTTACCTAGCTTTCTACACCTGTTGATGAAAACCAGCTAGAAAACAATCCTCCTCCAACACAAGCAGCTGTGCTAAACGTTCCTCCATGAATTCATGATCTGCCATCTCAGTTACTGTTGTGGTCCTTAGGATGGGCACTATATACTCCATTGGCATAATTTCTTCTTGTCCATATACCAGCCTTAACGTGTTTTCCCTGTCAATTTCTTACAAGTCGTCCTATATTCCCATAGAACCACTAGTATGTGCACATCTAGTCATTCCTATTAACATTGCATATCTTCATTAAGGCATTCTCCAATATTTTGTTAAAATATTTGAGAGTTCCATTCACATCGAGAAGATATGGGGTACTCTTCTGGTGGTGCATTTGGAACTCTTCTATCAATGCCTCAATTGTTTCATTCAAGAAGTGTGAACCTCGGTGACTTGTCAGGGTCTTTGGGCATCCAAACCATGATAGAATAGACTCGAATTTAAACTTCATAGCAGTTTACATGTTGCAATCCTTCACGAGTTGTGCCTCAAGCCATCTGGTCAATGAATCTATCGTAGTGATAATATAACATGGACTTGTCTTCATCCCCGGTGGATTAATTGGTCCAATGAATTCAATTTCCCATTTATCAAATTCTTTCAACATGACCTATGGATTTAAGGGAAATTCATCCGTTCATGATGGTCTTCTAGTCCTCTTCCACACATTGCATGCACTGCAGTACTCCTTAGAATCTTTATGTACCGTAGGCCACAATAATCCTGCTCGCAAAATCTTCTGTGTAGTTTCATTACCTACATAATGTCCTATTTCAAAACCACCATGCGATTTAGCCAATATACTTGTTGTTCATACTCAGAAAAATATCGGTGCAAAACTTCATCCGATCCCATCTTATATAAGTGTCCTACAATCACTAAAAAATTTGCAGCCCTAACTAATAGTTCCTTCTTTTGCTACATTGTGTATCCTTTAGGAGATATGCTAGTAGAAAGAAAATAAATAAAGTCCACAAAATGTTCATCAGAAACTCTAACAACAAATTTTTGTGCATCAGGTAACCCTTCATCAATATTAGTGGGTTCTTCACCGTTCTCAATCCTAGAGAGGTGATCTGGTCCAACATTCAATCTCCATGGCTTAACTATCACTTCAATATCATACTCCTGAAAGAGAAACAACCATCTATAGATCTTCCCTCCCTACACAGGCTTATTGACCAGGTATTTCAATGTAGAATGATACATGTACATTTTAAAGTGTACACCTGGTAGATAATGCCTAAATTTTTGTAGTGTATATACTATGGTGAATCCTTCTCGTTCTGTGGTTGAATAGTTTCTCTCCACCTTAGATAGTTTCTTACTGTTATAGCACCATTTACCAATCTTGGTAGATTTGACGCTCTGATTATGGCCTAGGGCAATGCTTCCTTCCAAACATGGTCCAAAATCTAAAAAATAGTGTTTTATTCCATATAAACTACTTTTCCCTATGATAAAAGCATGTACACGCGGGTCAGTATATACCCAACCTATGTATGTATGTCAAAACACTTTAAAATAATAAATTTCCTTGATTTCGAGTGGATTTCACGAGTTTTACCTGCTACTCACCTCCTATAGCTTGTGGCCCAACTATTTCCCAAATGAAAACACTAATTTGGAGAAGTATAAATAAACCTCCATGGGAAGGCCTTAAAGGAAAAGATATGAGATATTGATACTATAGTGAGATTATCCCTGATCGAGACTAATGAAATCCCTGTACCTCCTACACTCCCCAAAGCTTTAGGAAACCCTTGTTTCCTTGTTGGATATATCCTTCATCTTTCTTGAGATATCCTTCTATTGGTGATGGAGGAAGATTTCCGAGGCCGGGAAAGGACGGATCCAGAGGATGGTTCTGCTTGGAGCCGAAGAAAGACTCGTGTCGTATTTCTCCACTTGTAGCTTACTTCAATAAAGAAATGTTTTTTTGTTCTAGATATTAAACGTGTTTATGCATTGATTTATATTGTAATTTGTTTATGAATCTTATATTGATGCGTAATTGTTCATTCATTTATATGATCTAAAGTTAATATCATGAACATGCTTTATGTTTCTACTGCTATATATGTTTCATGTGAATAATTTTCAGGTTTCAAAGACATCACGAGAAGTTGAGGGTTTGCTGTTGGCATTATGATGCATGTGTTGTACTGGATGGAAACCCACTTGTAGCAGAACAACTCACACAGATGACAGATCATAGTGCAGCAGGTCAGTAGCAAAGAATTGATTATCAGAGTACAAAGAATGAAGAAAGAAAAGTGTATACGCAGGTTCACTATATACCAAGTCACGTACATACGCAGGTTCACTATATACCAAGTCGTGTACACACTTAGGTTCACTATATACCAAGTCACATATATACGCAGGTTCACTATATACCAAGTAGTGTATACATGCAGTTTCACTATAGACAAAGGCGCGTATATTGTACATAGCACTTTCACGCAAGGAAATGCACATACATGTCAGAAAACTAAGTTTTGGGTCTGTGGTATTAGGACCTATGGTTTTTGACCTTGGTATTACATCCGAAGTATTGAACCTAGGTATTGGGTCCCTAGTATTGGTTCTAAATGGTTTTGGACCATGGTATTAAGTAAGGCCCGATACTATAAAAGGGGAAGGAGATCATTGGGCAAAGGTATTGACTCAAGCATTGAATATCTGATGAAGAGAAAGATCTAGAATTGGGTTATGGTGCCTTGCTGCGTCTGAACCAAGGAGGAACCTAAGCACTAAAAGATGGATAAGTTCTATTGATGGGTCAAGATCTTAAGGCTTGAATAATAGTATCTTTGTGTTATTTTGATCTGTTATATTTGGTGCATGACTTGATCTATAAATATGATAATCTGGGTTTAACTGATGTCTAAATAAGTAAAAAGGGTAAATTGTCTTTTATAGATATGTACGCAGGTTCGGCACAGTAGAGACGCGTATACACATAGGTTCATTAATTCAAAATAGCGTATACACAGGTTGGCCTTAATACATCAATGTATACATGCAGGTTTTGCATATTGAAGTAGCGTACATCTCATGAAATATGTTTTAGCTACTTCTATTTATTGTTACAGTGTTCTGGGTTCAAGATTGGTTCTGGTTGCTGTATTCTGGTTACAGCTTTCTGAGAAGTGATTGGTTGATTTAGTATTGGTTTGTACAAAATGGATTCGTTGATGCAGATATACTTGATGTTTGATTGATTTTATTCATGGATCCAGTCTGAAAATTTATGAAACGTGGTCCCTGGAAGAAAAGAGAAGGTTGTAGCCTTCTGTAGGTCAGCACCTACATACTAGTACCTCAGCTAGTACAAGAGCTAAGGGGTTTGTAGCTCCCTTCCAAGAGAAGCTAGAGAATGAGAGAAGGTTGTAGCCCTCTGCAGGTAGCAACCTGCATACTGGTATAAGACTGAACCAATATAGAAACATTGTAAAAAGAAGTTTCTAATTAAAAAAAGATGGAGACGAATTGCAGCAGGTGGTTTTCACCCACATTGGGTCTCCACCTTATATCTTGTGTCCTTATGTGTGACTGCTTGTTCTATTTTACTGTTCCTAGTTACTGTTTATATGCTTTGATGCACAGATTAATGATCAACATCTGAAGAATAATTTAAATTACAAATCTGCTGGTTATATGTTGATTTCATTATCTGTAGTTGTGTACATACATGGTTTCACTAACTGAAGTAGCATATACAAATCTGATTATGAAATGAAAAATAATTGACCTGATAATATTGATTCACCCCCCCTCTCAGTATTATTTCCAACAATTGGTATCAGATAAGGTCCTTCAAAAGAAGCTTGATTGCTTGAAGGAAGATCTATCATCATGAGAAACTACGAAAAGGAGGCATCTATCAGGCCACCAATTTTTGATGGGAGCAACTTCATTTATTGGAAGGTAAGAATCACAGCCTATCTTCAATCTCTTGGTACAGAAGTTTGGGATATCGTGGAAACAGGATACACATTTCCATCACCAACTCCTACAGATATTGCTGGTAAGACGCAGTATGAAACAAATGCAAAGGCTGTCAATACTCTATTAGGGAGTTTATCTCAATCAAAATTCGTCAATGTTATGCAACTCAAAACTGCAAAATAAATATGGGACAAGATTGTTCTGAGCTATGAAGGAGATGATCAGGTAAAACGGGAAAAACTACAAACTCTCATAATTCAGTATGAAAATCTCAGAATGCACAATTATGAAAGTGTGTCTAACTATTTCTTACGTATAGATGAGATTGTTAATTGTGTAAAAAACTTGGGTGAAGAAATAAAATAAGTTACTTTGGTTGAAAAGGTTCTAAGATCTTTGTCTTCTAAGTTTGAATCAAAAGTTTCTGCCATAGAAGAAAAGCAGAATCTACAGAGCATTACCATGTCACAGCTGCATGGAATCTTAACTGCTTTCCAAATGAGAAAAGGGGGACCATCAGACAAGAGAGAAGCGACATTCAAAGCCTCAGGAAAAGGAGATTACAATGTGTCAGGACATATGTCAGAAGGAGAGGAAGAATCAAACTTTTTCAAGAACCTTCAATGGGGTTTTGGAAGATTCATAGGTAAGCTACCTTTCAAATGTTTTTCTTGTGGAAGAGTCAGTCACTATGCTGCCAGGTGTCCTCATAAAGATAAGCTTGACAAAGGTAAGGAACCAGTTAGATGGAACAAAAAACAGAATGTAAGTAAGAAGAGCTATTATACTTATGAAGACAGTGATGGATTTTCAAATAGTGATGAAGATGAAAACTGTAATGATTATAGACTTTTGATCGCTTTTGAAGATGATGATTTCTTGGATGCTATAGATGAAGAAGGTCTTTATGAAGAAATTTCTAAACTTAAAATTTGTTTAGAAGAAAAGAATATGATTATAGATACTCTGAAATTCCAACTTGCTGAAAGGGAAAAACACAATGAAAATATAGAATGTGAAATTGTGGGACTTAGAAAAGATATTGGGAAATCAAAAGCTCTTAGTATTAGATTTGCTAAAGGATATGAAACTTTAGATGAGATTATCAAAGTGCAGTGTTCTCCTCTAATCAAGATAGGTCTTGGATATACTGAAGAAGCGTCTCAAGCACAGAAGCTATCCACCTCCAAAAGTTATCTTGATGCAGCAAGGAGAAGTGAATAGGTTGACAATCGACAGTAAAGGCATAATGCAGATCACCGGGTAAATCAGGGAAAACTTACTTCAAGAATGAACAGAGATCACCAAGTAAATCAGAGGCAATCTACTTCAAGGATGAACAAAAGCTACAACCAACTGCAGCTAAATCATTCTCAATTTGCCTCAAGAATGGATGTCAATGGAGACTATAATCATTTGGTCGGTAGGTTTGATAATCGCAGGAATTTCTTCAATGGCAAATGTTTCTCTTGTCATAACATTGGACACAAAGCTGCTCTATGTGTTGCCTACAAGACCATCGTGACTAGAGAAGCTCAAAAACAAAGGAGTATGACTGGGATCATGAAAAGGACCTACAATAACTTTTCAGCTCTTAAGAATGAAATAGAATGTTCTATTTGTAACAACTTCAGTCATGAAGATTCTGAATGCAGGAGTAGGTTTCACAAAACAACTCAGAAGGAGCAAGCTTCATTGAGTCCCAAAACATGGAGAAAGAAAGAACCGCAACCAGAAAGATGTGGTATAGCCTTATATGCAGAAGGACAAGAAAATCAGTGGTACATCGATAGTGGATGGTCGAAACATATGACAAGTGATAAAGAAAAACTTCAGTCATATAGTGCCTTAGAAAAGGAAAGGAAGGTCTCATTTGCAAATGACACCCCTGCACTCATAAAAGGTAAAGGTTCTGTTCTTTCGAAAGAAAAGGTCAAAGCTGGAAATGTTATGTATGTCGATGGCTTAAAGCATAATCTATTGAGTTTCAGTCAAATGTGTGATCAAGGAAATGAGGTAATATTTCGATCAAATGGATGTATTGTTCGTGTGCTTGATACAGGAGAAACAGTGATCAAAGGCATAAGAACTCCAAATAATTTATACATACTTAAGGGAGGACAACAACAATGCTATCTAAGCAAGAATGATGAACATTGGCTATGGCACAGAAGATTGGGGCATCTATGCTTCTCTCAGATAAGGAAAGCATGCAAATATCAGGCGATTCGTGATCTCCCTGACATCAGAATTCCAGACAATACAATATGTAAATCATGTCAATTTGGTAAGCAAACCAGAACTAATTTCCCTAAGAGGGAAGGATCAGCTAGTAGGCCACTTAAACTTGTCCATACTGATGTATGTGGTCCATCTAGGAAAAGTTCACCTCGAGGAGAATAATACTTTATATTATTCATTGATGACTTTTCCAAGATGTGTTGGATAGGACTTCTGAAGCATAAAGACGAAGCTTTCAAAAAGTTCAAAGCATTCAAAGCCTTGGTTGAAAACAAACCAGATCACAAAATCAAATGCCTCAGGTCTGATCGAGGAGGGGAATTTACCTCGGATGAATTTTTTGATTTTTGTGGAGAACATGGAATAAGAAGGGAATTCTCTACTGCAAGGACTCCCCAGCAAAATGGAGTAGTGGAAAGGATGAACAGAATGGTTCAACAAATGGCTCGTGCTATGCTTGATGAGTTTGGAACTCCCGCAACCTTCTAGGGTGAAGTTTCATTTGCTGCAGTTACTATTCTCAACAAAAAAGACATCCAAGTGAATAGCACTCAAACTCCTCACAAACTTTGGTATGGTAAGACTCCCACAGTAAAATACTTCAAAATTTTTGGGAGCAAATGTTACATCAAAAGGACTGATGAAAACCTTGGCAAGTTTGAACCTAGAGCAGATGAAGGCATTATCCTTGGTTACTCTCCCCATAGCAAAGCATATAAGTGTTACAATAAAAGACTTGGAAAATTTGTTGAAAGGATTGATGTAGTGGTTGATGAAGAAGGAAACATTCCTAGGTAGGTAAAATTCGAAGATTTCAAAGATGATGAGGACTATCCTTCAACATCAAATCAGACTTATGATGAAGAAGAAACCCATGAGGCTCCAAAAGAACAGATAAGGTTAGAAGAAAAGACTCCTTCCAAGTACATTCAAAAGAATCATCCAGAAACTTAAATTTTGGGGCAGAAAGAGGTAGGTGTACAAACAAGAAGAACTATTTTAGAAGCTTCAAGCTATCTAGCATTGCTCTCATCGACTGAACCACAAAATGTAAGTGAAGCATGCAAAGATGAATGTTGGGTCAAGGACATGAATGAAGAACTTGAGCAGATTGAAAATAATAACACTTGGGAGTTGGTTCCTAGACCAAATGATAAGAATGTCATAGGGACAAAATGGATATTCAAAAACAAGCTGAATGTAAATGGAGATGTTATTAGAAACAAGGCTAGACTTGTTTGTAAAGGGTATGCTCAACAAAAGGTATAGACTTTGAAGAAACTTTTGCACCGGTTGCTAGACTTGAAGCCATAAGAATGTTTCTTTCTCTTTCTATCTTTCAGAAGTTCAAAGTATTTCAAATGGATGTGAAATCAGCCTTTTTAAAGGGAGACTTTGAAGAAGAAGTGTATATTGAGCAACCAGATGGATTCATCCTTGGAAATGATCCAAAACTTGTATGCAAACTTAAGAAGGAACTTTATGGTCTTAAACAGGCTCCAAGGACTTGGTATTATCGTCTGGACAAATACCTCCATCAACAAGGTTTTTCAAAAGGATCAGCAGATAACAATCTATATATAAAAATTGATAACGATAAATTGCTAATACTTGTTGTGTATGTTGATGATATCATCTTTGGTAGAAACGAAGAAGCCATGAGTCAAAACTTTGCCTTGGTGATGCAAAAAGAATTCGAAATGTCCTTGCTTGGTGAGTTGACATATTTTCTTGGCTTACAAGTCCAAAAAAATAAAGACGGTATCTTTTTATCTCAAACCAAGTACATCAAGCAGATCTTGAAGAAATATGGCATGGAAGATTTGAAACCAGTATGTACCCCTATGGTAACAAGATGCAGCCTCAGCGCAAATGATGAATCAACAGCAGTACATCAACCAACCTACAAATCCATGATTGGTAGTCTGCTCTATCTGACAGGTACCCGACCAGACATCATGTATGCAGTGGGAATAGTTGGAAGATTCCAGGAAAATCCAAAAGAAGCACATCTTCAGGCAGTTAAAAGGATTTTCAAATATCTTCAAGGAACACAAAACTATGGCTTATGGTATCTTAGAGATACATATCTCACACTTCATGCATATACAGATGCATATTGGGTAGGAAGCGTGGATGATTTTAGAGTCGGTCTGGTCAACCCTCCGTTAGAGATCAAAACTCTTTGTGCATTTCAATTTTAGGTGTCCCGCTCCATTCACTCAACTGCATTTCGCTAGGGGCATGCCATGATTTCACGGAGAAAGTTATGCTAATCATTTTCCCTCATGTCTGGCTCCTGCTGGCTCAGGTCTTTTGTCAACAATCACCAAAGTCCATGACAGTCAAGGTCTGGTCCGTTACAGGACAGAGTCATTTTCTATGTTTAGGTCTAGGAATTCATCAATTTGGTCTTTGAAACATGTCCAGTAAAGCCATGCAGGCCAGAGGGAGGCCTTACACAGCTATGGTTCAGAAAGCTTCATCGTCACCTGGATAGAATTTGACTCTTCTTAAAAACCCTATTTTGAAGAAAAGTCAAACAATGTCATTTATGAAAAAATTTCCAAAAAAAAAAAATCACCAGTTGACTTTTCAGATGCAGTTATGATTTCCGTAGCCAGATGCTCTGTCATACAGTCCCTACAAAGATGTGCCGAAAATTTCATCTTTTGAGCCAAAATGTCAAAGGGAAAGTGAAAATCAATGTGTTCTAAAGTCAATGAAAAAGTGCAAAACACAACATTAGAAAAAAGGGTTTTCAAGGAAGAAAAAATTAAACCCATCTCTTCCAAGCCTATATATACTTGTTTTTGCCCAAATCAAAGGCATTGTGTTGTTGCAAGACTTGGAGAAGGCATTGCAAAGGTGTGAGTGTGAGGTTGGAGAGTTTGAGTGAGCGGAAGCAGGTTTTGGAGGGCGCGGCGCATATACCCAGGGGTGCGGCGCACCCACCGGGCGCGACACACACGCAGCCAACCCGCCATTGAAGGATTACACAGGCATGGTGCATATAAACCGCATGGTGCACTGGGAATTGTGTGCGGCGCACACAGTCCAGCGTCCAAGAAACAGTGCCAAACCACTTCAAACTTTGATGAACGCTATCAATTTGAGAGGTAAGCCTTATGACATCACCTGCTCATCAAATTTTGTCAAGGATATGGTGTTTGTGAAGAGGTTTGAATGTCACCCAAAATGCATAATGTCAACCATGAGAAAATCACTAAGAAAATGATGGTTGGGATTGTAAATTTGTGTTGATATAGCCAAGGCTGCATTCCACTCACTTATTCCCCTCACCTATCATTTTTCCCATCCTCCCTTATCATATTTCCTAAACCCCTGCCCTAAGTCACTACCAAACCCTCTCCCTATTCCTCCACTATTTGGTTAACTCAAAGTCACCACAAAATTAGCTCATTGTGTAAGCCAAGCTGTGGGAGAGGGGTGCATGGTCAAAGAGTCGAAGAGTCAAAAGATTAGGAGAAAATTTGGGTGATTTCATAGCACGCACACACCAAAGAGCGCGGTGCACACATGGCCCATCCACTGTGTAAATCCGCCACTGGCGCGGCGCATACCCAACACGCGGTGCACTAGGCAGTGCGCGCGGCGCAGAGAGATGTAAAGCCCAAAAACTATTCAAATGGCCTAAAACTTTTTGGATGCTCACCAATTTTGAAAGGTAGGCCACCTACTTCCATTCTTGCATCAAAATTGAAAGGGATAACATGGTTTTATGAGTATAAATCTAATGCAAAATTTTTTATAAAGCCAACAAAAGAAGACACAAAGAAGACATAATCTTAGGGTTTATACTACAGTGACAATGCTGCCAATATGTTTCAAACCCTACCCCATCAACCCTATACCCAAACTACTTTAAAATCCCTGATAAATCTCTACCTTTAAACCCCTATTCCTATTTCATCATTCCCCTCCTAATACTCCCTGTTTTATTGTCCCCTTGGTGGCAGATTTTCAGAGCAGCTACCAGTTTCATTGGAATTCAAGGGCAGCATAAAACTCAGGGTACAAACAACAGTAATGGCATCCGAAGTTTCATCAGAATATGAGGAGGATACCCACAGTGACATAGCTTGAGGAGAAAGGGCCCAAAGGAGACATCACTGGAGTGGCAGACATCTTAGAGACGAGCCAAACACCCTCACCGAGTTGCAGGCATGCCCTCTTCCTATGTCTTGTTTCCAGCACTTAGCATGTTTCGAATTTTGTCAGAGGGTGGCCAATGTGAGAGTTCATCATGAGTTGGCCCATCTTTTTTCACTTCACCTACATGGAGGATAGTCTATCTTGGCTGGGGTCACTTTCACATTGACACTCGAGACCATAGTGGCAACAGGCATACCAAACATTGGAGAGCAGTGGCATAAGAAAAAGAAGGTAGAGATGCATCATTATGAGCCTTACATCAAAGACAGCTATTTGAGCCACCTCACAAGAGTTTTTCCATTCAGATTTCTAAAAGATGAGTATGCCTCGCTCATGAAATTGATCATGAAGTACTTCAGTTGTGAGGGGAGGTTTTCTCACCTTTATGCCTATCACATCAGGTTTCTCATGCACTTTACCAGGGTGCGGATGATGAACTTCCCATTTTTCATTTGTGGGAACATAGAGAGGATGAGAAATTTCATGCAGCACAAGACTTCCCGACAACAGCTCAATAGTGTGTATCACTTTGCCCTTATCCGGATTTTGGTAGACCATCAGTTGGGATTGTAGGGTATTTCTTGGGAGGACTTCATCTCCCGTGACTTCTTTAGCACTCCACAGGTGTTTTTAGAGGTAGAGCATGAGGTAGGGGGCCTATCTCATCAGTATGAGCGACATGAGACTGCCAATATACATCACCTATCAGAAAGGTAGTAGACCCTTATTTGCAACAGCAAAGTGAGTGTTATCTCCACCCGGGGTGGAAGCGGCCTCACTTCCCACATCAGCATCACAGGAGCAGGGTAAGGCTAAGGAGCTAGTGCAGGAGGAAGGGCCATCAGGTGAGCGAGAGATCGAGTTTGTTCTCCTCTAAGATGATGAGACAGATGTAGAACCAACAAACGAGGAGCTCACAGAGATCATCCAGGAGCAGCAGTCAGTGATTGACTCCTTGTCCCTTGACTTGGAGAGGGCCAAATGGAACATGAACTACCTGGAGCAGAGAAACAAACAGCTGGAGGACCAAGAGACGATCATGGAGCTGCAAAACATCCGTGAGCATCGCCAAGCTGCTCAAAGAAGAAGGGTTGCGCTCACATCTTTGGAGCAAGCAATCAATGAGGATCGGGAGGCCAACCTTGAGAGGGTCAACATGCATTTGGAGAGGCTGCTGGAAAAATCTGACCAGGACCTTGCTCTATTGAGACATATGGCTTTCCGTTACAGGGTGCGAAACATGAGTGCACAGGCCCAGATAAGGAACTTGAGAGCAAAATTTAGGAAAGCAACAAGAAGGGAAAAATGGGCAACAGAACAAGATCAGCTTCGAATCTTCACTGAGGCTTCCTTGGCCCATCATAGCACCCCATAGAGATCCTCCAGCCCAAATTTCAAAAAATTTGGGGAAATTTTGGTCACTTGGTAATTTTTTGGGTAAAAAACAGGGATTTTCTCCCTGTGCGCCACGCCACTGGTGCGACGCTAAAATTCTAGGGCTCCAATTGAGAAATGGATTGAAGATTTGGATACAGCATGGAAAATTATGACTACTGGTGTCCGGGCAAGAGATTTTTCAAGATCTGGGTCTCCTAAAGGTCAAAAAACACCCAAAAATGGCCTCTCTACCACTTTTTTGACACACAGAAAGCAGTCTTGGGAGAATGGAGATTTGGAGGGGAAAATGAGCACCAAATTTGAAAATTCTAGTTGGGTTAGAAAGTAGCTAGGACAAGCTTTCTAGCAAGCCCACTTGGGCACATTTTGGACACCTTCAAGTGCCCCAAAACAGGTCCCAAAGTAGCACAACGCACAAAAAAAATGGCGCGGCGCACAGAGGAAAAAATTTCCAATTTGCTTCTGTTTCGCGAAATTTCGGTTCGTGACTTCTCCAACTGGGCCTGCTCATCTACACTTCGGTTTTTTGGCACCAAAGTTGGAATTTAAAGAGTTTTTTCTCCATATTGGCTTCTATCCAAGTGGCGAAGGAAGGCAAACGGTCACCCCAAGCCAAATGTCATGTTTGCAACGCCGCTCCTGTAGCTGATGGTTGGCTCTCCATCTCCATTTTGTAATGATTCGAGTAACTCCCCAACCCTTGGGCATTCTATCTCTTCCTCAAACATTCTATATATTGTATGCAAGTTATTTGCAAATGTTTGGTTGGCTTGTAACTTCTAGGAGACTGTGGGAAAGAAACTTTGTTTCTTCACTGTGTATTTTTTACAGAGAATTAATGAAAGGCAGTAGCTATGTTTCATGAGATTCTTGTAGTTGTGAGTGTAGCAAATGTGTCTCTTATTTTTTCATATGTATTTCCTTATGTTTCATAACTCTATTCATGTTCATTTCCAGTGAAATTTTCTAAGTGAGATTAGGTAGAATTCAATTTTATTGCTCTGCATGTGGGAAAATTTCATGTTCAGCGTTATTCTTCTATTAAAAAGGATTCATGTCACTATGCCCTTTTCACTTTCTTCAGCAATCTATTCATGCCGCGGTACCTCAAACTAAATTGTTGCATTTTCTGCCTACCTTGCCTCATGGAATAATCTGTGCCTTTGTATTAAATTCTCTGTTCTTTGTTTGAGCGTCAGTCCCATAACATCCCAGAAGCTCGGTCATTCACGAAAATTGTTTCTCGAATCCCTATTCACTTACTAGCCTAAGGTAAATATTTCATTGTAAGTCATCTCAGACCATTTTAGATTATCTATTCACTGAGCATGACTCGGAGAGAGCCCTCTCCTGCTCTGGTAGGGCTAGCTACCAGACTGAGCGTGGTTTGTGGTTACCCTAATTTTTGCCTTCCTTCAGCCTAAGGCAGATTTAGGTGCTAACATAGTGGCGACCATACTAGGGACTAAGTTGAAATCAAATCCCCTTGTTTCATAATAATTCTAAGCTTCTGGATGATGAGCTTAGGATTGGAAAGGCTGAGTAAGTTTGTTGTGTCCTGTGATTTTTCTCAATAGCACGCTGGCTTCGAGACGATATACCAAAGCCAATCCAAACCCGAATCCTCCTCATATTTACGAAAACCCCAATTTGATCCCAAGACTACTTCGTCAAGAAATCACCCTAAATCCCGTGTTCAAATCCCATTCATGTCCCGACATTTTTGAGTATCTTGAAGAGCTTGAGTTTGACAAATGGTTTGAAATATCATTGTTTGAGTCTAATTCCAAAAGGGCTGTTGATTATACTGTCCCCCATCCACAATTTCTTGTAGACCTCGAAACCAAAAGAGCTAATATATTAATTGATAATTACATTGCAACGCAGCCCCAAACTCCAATTGCAAGCCCCTTGCAAACCGTGCACACTCCTCCAACACCTCCAAGGCCAAATCCACCGAGAATGATGGCTGCCCATTTTGCACCCCTTGTTCTACCCCAATTTCTAGATGATATGCCAATGGATTATCAAAGTAAAATCTCGTTTTTTGATGGCGCTCCTAACAGCATTACTGCTCAGCAACATGTAGACAAAATGGCAGACTTCTATGAACTTCATGAGATTGATGCAGAGAACGTGGCAATGAGGCTCTTTGTACAGACATTTGCAGGTGATGTGAGGAAATGGTTCATAGGTTTTCCAGCAGCAAGTATCACTACCTTGGCTGAACTACAAAGACAATTTTTGAACCGGTGGGAAGTGAAAAAGAATCCCCTTCAAATCCTGGCCGAATATGAACAAATCAAATGGAACACTGGTGAGTCGGTCCAAGACTATTGTGTTAGATTTAATGCAGTCTATAACGAAATTCCAGATCATCTAAAGCCGCCTGTGGGACTGGCAATGATGAAGTTTCCAGATGGTTTTGATGCTGACATGGTGTACCAACTAAGAGAAAGAGAACCAACCACAATGGAAGACATGCAGAAAATTGCGGTCAGCGTCGAGGCAAATCTGCTGTTCAAAAGAGCTAGAGCGAAAGCAGAGAAGAAAACCACGGTGAAAGAAGAATCTTCTTCAATGGATCAACTTCTCAAAAAGGTAGAGCAAATGCTTGAAAGGGTAAAACTTGACAAGCTAGAGCCACAAGTTAGGAATCCTAACTTTCGTGGCCAGCAGCAACCACAATATAGAATACGACAGAGAGATCAGCGAACTCAAAAGCAGACAGCACAACAGCCAGTACAAACACCTTTGCACTAGAATTTTGTGCATGGACCGGAGTTAGATGAGGATGGGAATGTAATAGTCAAAGAAAACCATCTCTTTACTCCAGATGAGCTACCTACTTACATTACCAAAGAGGAAGAATGTGCAGTGAATTCAGCTGCACACCAAGACACTAATTTTATTCTAGCTAGCGACACTGTGTTGGAAGAAGAATCAGAAGAATATCAAAGGGGATATATGAATGCTCTATCCACACAACAGCAGCGATATTCACTTAGAAACAGAGATGTGCCGGCCAAACCAATTTAGAAAAAGAAGGAGGGTGAAACAACAAAAAATGATTCATCAGCTACATAAAGAAAAGGAAAGGAGGCGGTTGGTCCAGAGAGCAGCAAATCAAAATCAGCAGAACAATCACAGCAACCAGCCACATCAAAAGAAAAGGAAAGGAAAGAGATCCTAGTTAAAGAGGTAGAAAAAACTCCCGCTTTTAGCCTAGAGAATGAGATTTCTAAGTTAAAGGTATCCATCCCCTTGACTAAAATAATGAAGAACAGCAGTTATAGAGGACAGATTTCTAAAATGTTGAATTTGGACCTAATGTCCGACATGGTAAATGTAGAAGATGATTAGCCTGAAATGATTTTTGGACCAGCATCGAATGGTGAGTCTCCTAATAGCGATGTGCCACCCTTCTATATCCATTTACGATTGCATGATTTTCTGTTACACAATTCCATGTTTGATTCTAGAGCTTCTCACAATCTCATGCCCACGGCTGTCATGGATAAGCTTGGTCTGGACATCACTTGGCAATATCATGATCTCTATTCATTCGATTCCAGCAGAGTAAGGTGTATAGGACTCATCAAAGACTTAGTTGTGAGTTTGGATCAGCTTCCTATGAAAAATGTTTTGATGGATGTGGTGGTAGCAGATATTCCTCCAAGGTTTGGCATGCTTCTTTCCAGGTCTTGGGTAGCGAAATTGAAAGGGACACTACAACTGGATTTCTCCTATGCAACAATCCCGGTGTTTGGACAAATGAGGAAGTTATATCGGGAACAAAAAATGAAATATATGATCACAAGCAAGGAGAAACCTATAAATCATCCTATTAATTATGTACATACAAATTTAGAGTCTTTTGTTTTATTTTCAGATAGTTTAAATGAGATAGATAGTCAGATAGTAGAAGCAGATGACATTCCGGAAATAACAGAAAATTTCAGAGAAATTTTAAAGAAAGAAAGACAAGAAAAGCATGAAAATGTTGGGCAATCAGCTGAAAGAGATGTACAGCAAGCAGACAAGGCACGACAAACAGATTTCCAGCACTTACAAGAGGAGGAAGAAGGCTTGTGGACCATGGATTTCGATGGAGTAGTAGGAAATGATGGTGCTGGAATTGGAATTTGGGTACGCAATCCTTTCTCCACCCCAAACAAAGTGCCTGGCAGCGTGAGGGTTTGCTCTTACAAGCTGCCCTTTGAATGTTCAAACAACGAAGCTGAGTATGAAGCTCTGATTGCTGGCCTGAAGATTCTTAGAAAGCTGAATGCAAAAAGGATTTCGGTATATGGCGACTCCGAGTTGGTAATAAAATAGGTCATAGGTGAGTATCAAGCAAAACATCCTAGGATGCAGGCCTATCGTAATGCAGTTTTAGACATCTTGAAATTATTTTCAGAATACACCTTGACATGTGTGCCTCATATACAAAATAGTATTGTTGATTCTCTTGCCAAGGCAGTGAGCAGCTTGAAGATCCCCATGAACTCCAGCAATAAATTCGAAATCCATGTCAAGCATCGTCCAACCATTCTAGAAAATTAGTGATATTGGAAAGTGTTTCAAGATGATGAGGAGATTAAGGATTTTCTACTAAACAAAGG
Source organism: Pinus tabuliformis (assembly GCA_031772625.1). NCBI lineage: Eukaryota > Viridiplantae > Streptophyta > Pinopsida > Pinales > Pinaceae > Pinus > Pinus tabuliformis. The sequence goes on from CM062809.1 coordinate 1,009,888,785, forward strand.
CAAGTTCAAAGAAACCTCAATTGATGTAGAAAACGATGAGGGCAAAGGGAATGGTACAGATGAAGTGCAGATCAATCAAATGGACGTATTGCAGCTAAAGAATAACATCATTCCTAAAGGCTTGATACCTCTAGAGGAACCTTTTTGATCAGGATGATGTAGCCCGCAAGCCAACATTGCAGCTGACAGAGAAGGGTGTAGAAGAAGTCAACATCGGTATAGCTGCTAATCCAAAGTTGGTGAAATTGTCCAAGGCATTACCGCCAAAGATCAAGGACAAATACAATAGTTTGATGGCTTCATTTGTAGATGTGTTTGCTTGGGATTATTCTGATTTAAAGACCTATGATACAAATATTATTCAGCACACAATACCCATCAAGCCCAACCAAAAACCATTTAGACAGAAGCTGAGAAGGATAAATCCAAAGTTGTTGCCATCTATTGAAAAGGAGTTAAATAGGTTGTACAAGTCAGGTATCATTGTGCCCATCAGATTTTTAGATTGGATATCTAACTTAGTGCCTGTACGCAAGAAGACCAATGAGATCTGCCTATGCATTGATTTCAGAAATCTAAATAAGGTCTCATTGAAGGACAACTATCCACTGCCCAAGATGGACCATATACTTTAGCGAGTAGTGGGGGCATCTCGTATGTCACTGCTTGATGGTTATTCCGAATATAACCAAATTTCTCTCCATGAAGATGATAGAGACAAGACAGCATTCACCACTCCATGGGGAACCTTTAACTATGCCAAAATGCCCTTCGGTTTAAAGAATGCAGGTGCCACATTTCAATGGGCAATGGAATTGGCTTTTGCAAATGAGAAGGATGTGTTTTTGGTGGTGTACTTGGATGATTTGATGGTATTTTCCAAATCTGATGAAGACCACATGCATCACCTAAAAATTGTCTTTCAAAAGTGCAAGAAATATGGTCTATCGCTGAATCCTAAGAAGAGCTTGTTCGCCATGGAGGAAGGCAAATTACTTGGGCACATCATTTCAAAGGATGGCATTCATATAGACCCAGCACGTGTGCAAGCAATTCAGCAAATCAATCTGCCTAGGAACAAAAAGGAGATACAATCATTCAATGGTAAGATGAATTTTTTGCGTCGCTTTGTGCCTAATCTTGCAGAACACTTAAGAGAAATGACCAACATGCTTAAGAAGGACAGCCAGGTGAAATGGACAGAGGAGGCTGTAAAATCTTTCAACTTGGTCAAATTGGCCCTTTCTTCAGCTCCAGTTCTAGTCAGCCCGGACTACACTCAGGATTTCATATTGTTTTCATTTGCTTCTGAGCACACTATGGCAACGGTATTATTACAGAAGAGAGATAATCATGAAATACCCATTGCATTCTTCAACAGGGCTATAAGGGATGCAGCTTTAAAGTACAACATCATTGAGAAGCAAGCCCTGGCATTGGTGAAGGCATTGAAGGATTTCCAGGTATATATCCTACATTCTCACATTCTGGCCTATGTTCCTAATACTGCTGTAAAGGATGTTTTAGTGCAGACCGATCCAGAAGGGAGAAGAGGCAAATGGATTGCAGCCTTGCTGGAATATGATGTGGAAATAAAGCCTACAAAGCTGGTCAAAGGACAGGGGTTGGCGAAGCTAATGGCCGAATCAAACTTGCATGCCTTGGACATAAATCTGATCGTTGCCATGTCCGATGAGAATGAGGAAGGAACGTCAATTCAGGTATCCGAAATGTTTGCTTTGTCCCCATGGTATTCAGATATAATATATGTGCTGAAAAATCTATCACCACCACCCAACATGACTAGAAACAAAGCGAGAACACTCAAGTTGAAGGCTGCCAGGTTTTGTATCTTGAATTCTGCACTGAATTGGAAAGATCTTGGTGGCATTTTGTTAAATTGTTTGGTGGAAGAGGAGGCAAAGAAGGTCATGGAGGATTTCCACGGACGAGAGTGTGGTGGTCACCTTTTTTGGAAGTCAACAGCGAACAAAATTTTGAGAGCAGGCTACTACTGGCCTACTTTGTTTGCTGATGTGTATAAGATGGTCAAGCACTATCATAAATGTCAGATTTTTGAAGGAAAACAGAAATTACAGCCTTTGCCACTTAAGCCTATTGAGGTGAGCGCTCCCTTCCAGCAGTGGGGGTTGGATTTCATTGGGGAAATTCATCCCGCCTCTTCCGGAGAGCATAGATGGATCCTTACAGCGACGGACTATTTCACAAAATGGATCGAGGTAGTTCCCACTAGACAAGCCACAGACATGGTAATCATTTCATTTCTCAAAAATAACATCTTGTCTCGCTTTGGTTGTCCAAACAAATTAATCACTGATAATGCAAAATCTTTCAAATAAAAAAGGATGGTAGAATTTTGTCATAAGTATCACATAATTTTTGGTCATTCAACTGCCTATCATCCGCAAGGCAATGGATTGGTGGAATATTCAAATAAATCATTGGTCAACATCATCAAGAAGCTGCTGGAAATAAATAAAAAGGGCTGGAATAAGAGGTTGGTCCATGCACTTTGGGCAGATCAGATCAGTCAGAAAAAGTCTATTCGTATGTCACCATTTGAGCTTGTTTATGGAGTTGACACAGTATTCCCTGCCTCTCTTGCTGCCCCGGTGGTTAGAATTCTTTAGGAGGCCGGCAGTGAAGAAGATCCCATGCAAAGAAGGCAGAATCAAATGATCCACTTGCAACAAACAAGAGAAGAATTTTTCAAGAACACATCCAAGTTGCAGGAGAAGATAAAGAAAATCTATGACAGAAAAGAAAAAGCAGATAAATTTCAGTTGGATGATGTGGTGCTAAAGTGGGATGCAAGGAATGAGGAGAAAGGCAAGCACGGAAAGTTCGAAAATCTTTGGAAAGGTCCTTTCAAGATTGCATCATATAGGGGTCAGAATTCCTTTCTTCTGAAGGAAATGAATGGGGAAGATTGTCCTGGAGGGCCGATCAATGGTCGGCTACTCAAGCGGTATCACTGCTGATCTATTAACGCTTCTTCCACTGTCATTTTAAATACCATTTTTATTTCATTTTGGTTTCAGTCTGTAAAGTTAGTTTTTGAGTTATTTCAATGTCAAGTAGAGCCAATTTCTTGGTCATTTCAGTTTCATAAATAAGTCAGAGTCCTGTGCTGTTTATCGAAATGATGACTCCATAGCCCAATGGACAAAAGGCATTGTCTAGCTCCTGCAGAGATCTGTTGTTCTTGGCACCTCCAAAGAGCTACCATCCCCCATTGGAGCCAATGTTAGAGTCGATCTGGTCAGCCCTCTGTCAGAGATCAAAACTCTTTGTGCATTTCAATTTTAGGTGTCCCGCTCCATTCACTCATCTGCATTTCACTAGGGGCATGCCATGATCTGATGGAGAAAGTTATGCTAACAATTTTTCCTCATGTCTGGCTCCTGCTGGCTCAGGTATTTTGTCAACAATCACCAAATTCCATGACAGTCAAGGTCTGGTCCTTTACAGGACAGAGTCATTTTCTATGTTTGGGTCTAGGAATTCATCAATTTGGTCTTTGAAACATGTCCATTAAATCCATGCAGGCTAGAGGGAGGCCTTGCACAGCTATGGTTTAGAAAGCTTCATTGTCACCTGGATAGACTTCGACTCTTCTTCAAAACCATGTTTTGAAGATAAGTCAAACAAGGTCATTTATGACAAAATTTTCCAAAAAAAAAAAATCACCAGTTGACTTTTCAGATGCAGTTATGATTTCCGTGGCCAAATGCTCTGTCATACAGTCCCTACAAATATGTGCTGAGAATTTCATCTTTTGAGTCAAAATGTCAAAGGGAAAGTGAAAATCAGTGTGTTCTAAAGTCAATGAAAAAGTGCAAAACACAACATTAGAAAAATGGGTTTTCAAGGAAGAAAAAATTAAACCCATCTCTTCCAAGCCTATATATACTTGTTTTTGCCCAAATCAAAGGCATTGTGCTCTTGCAAGACTTGGAGAAGGCATTACAAAGGTGTGAGTGTGAGGTTGGAGAGTTTGAGTGAGCGGAAGCAGGTTTTGGAGGGTGCGACACATATACCCAGGGGCGCGGCGCACTCAACAGGCGTGATGCACACACAGCCAGCCCGCCGTTGAAGGATTACACAGGCGCGACGCATACAAAGTGCGCGGCGCACTGGATCCAGCGGCCAAGAAATAGTGCCAAACCACTTCAAACTTTGGTGAAGGCTATCAATTTGAGAGGCAAGCCTTATGACATCACCTGCTCATCAAATTTTGTCAAGGATATGGTGTTTGTGAAGAGGTTTGAATGTCACCCAAAATGCATAATGTCAACCATGAGAAAATTACCAAGAAAATGATGGTTGGGGTTGTAAATTTGTGTTGATATTGGCAAGGCTGCACTCCACTCACCTATTCCCCTCACCTATCATTTTTCCCATCCTCCCTTATCATTTTTCCTAAACCCCTGCCCTAAGTCACTACCAAACCCTCTCCCTATTCCTCCACTATTTGGTTAACTCAAAGTCACCACGAAATCAGCTCATTGTGCAAGCCAAGCTGTGGGAGAGGGGTGCATGGTCAAAGAGTCGAAGAGTCAAAAGATTAGGAGAAAATTTGGGTGATTTCATAGCGCGCGGCGCACACACCAAGGAGTGCGGTGCACTCATTGGGCGTGATGCACACAGGGCCCATCCACTGTGTAAATCCGCCACTGGCGCGGCGCATACCCGGCAGGTGACGCACTGGGTAGTGCGCGTGGCACACATAGATATAAAGCCTAGAAACTATTCAATCTGCCTAAAAATTTTTGGATGCTCACCAATTTTGAAAGGTAGGCCACCGACCTCCATTCTTGCATCAAAATTGAAAGGGATAGCATGGTTGTAGGGGTATAAATCTAATGCAAAATTTTTTATAAAGCCAACAAAAGAAGACACAAAGAAGACATAATCCTAGGGTTTATGCTACAGTGACAGTGCTGCCAATATGTTTCAAACCCTACCCCATCAACCCTATACCCAAACTACTCCCAAATCCCTGATAAATCTCTCCCTTTAAACCCCTATTCCTATTTCATCATTCCCCTCCTAATACTCCCTGTTTTATTGTCCCCTTGGCAGCAGATTTTCAGAGCAGCTACCAGCTTCATTGGAATTCAAGGGCAGAATAAAACTCAGGGTACAAACAACAGTAATGGCATCCAAAGTTTCATCAGAATATGAGGAGGAGACCCACAGTGACACAGCTTGAGGAGAAATGGCCCAAAGGAGACATCACCGGAGTGGCAGACATCTTAGAGACGAGCCAAACACCCTCACCGAGTTGCAGGCATGCCCTCTTGCTATGTCTTGTTTCCAGCACTTAGCATGTTTCGAATTTTGTCATAGGGTGGCCAATGTCAGATTTCATCATAAGTTGACCCGTCTTTTTGCACTTCACTTACGTGGAGGTCAGTCTATCTTGGTTGGGGTCACTTTCACATTGACACCTGAGACCATATCGATGGAAACAGGCATACCAAACATTGGAGATTAGTGGCATAAGAAAAAGAAGGTAGAGAGGCATCATTATGAGCCTTACATCAAAGACAGCTATTTGAGCCACCTCACGAGAGTTTTTCCATTCAGATTTCTGAAAGATGAGTATGCCCCACTCATGAAATTGATCATGAAGTACTTCAGTTGCGAGGGGAGGTTTTCTCGCCTTTATGCCTATCACATCAGGTTGCTCATGCACTTTACCAGGGTGCGGACGATGAACCTCCCATTTTTCATCTGCGGGAACATAGAGAGGATGAGAAATTTCATGCAGCACAAGACCCCCTGACAGTAGCTCAACAGTGTGTATCACTTTGCCCTTATCAGGATTTTGGTAGACCATCAGTTGGGATTGCAGGGTATTTCTTGAGAGGACTTCATCTCCCGTGACTTCTTCAGCACTCCACAGGTGGTTTCAGTGGCAGAGCATGAGGTAGGGGGCCCATCTCATCAGTATGAGTGACATAAGACTGCCATTATGCCAGTATACATCACCTATCAGAAAGGAATAGACCCTTATTTGCAGCAGCAAAGTGAGTGTTATCTCCACCCGGGGTGGAAGGGACCTCGCTTCTGAAATTAGCATCATAGGAGTAGGGTAAGGGTAAGGAGCTAGTGTAGGAGGAAGGTCCATCAGGTGAGCGAGAGACCGAGTTTCTTCTCCTCCAGGATGATGAGATAGATGCAGAACCAACAAACGAGGAGCTCACAAAGATCATCCAGGAGTAGCAGTCATTGATTGACTCCTTGTCCCTTGACTTGGAGAGGGCCAAATGGAACATGAACTACCTGGAGCGAAGAAAAAAATAGCTTAAGGACCAATAGACGATCATGGAGCTGCAGAACATCCGTGAGCATCGCCAAGCTGCTCAAAGAAGAAGGGTTGCGCTCACATATTTGGAGCAAGCAATCAATGAGGATCGGGAGGCCAACCTTGAGAGGGTCAACATGAATTTGGAGAGGTACTGCATAAAGTTTACTAGGACCTTGCTCTATTGATACATATGGCTTTCCGTTACAGGGTGCGAAACATGAGTGCACAGGCCCGGATAAGGAACTTGAAAGCAAAATTGAGGAAAGCAACAAGAAGGGCAAAACGGGCAAAAGAGCAAGATCGGCTTTGAATCTTAGCTGAGGCTTCCTTGGCCCATCATAGCACCCCATAGAGATCCTCCAGCCCAAATTTCAAAAAATTTGGGGAAATTTTGGTCACTTGGTAATTTTATGGGTAAAAAACATTGATTTTCTCCCTATGCGCCGCGCCACTGGCGCGACGCTAAAATTCGAGGGCTCCAATTGAGAAATGGCTCACAGATTTGGATTCAACATGGAAAATTACGACTACTGGTGTTCGGGCAAGAGATTTGGGCAAGATCTGGGTCTCCTAAAGGTCAAAAAACATCCAAAAATGGCCTCTCTACCACTTTTTTGACACACAGAAAGCCGTCTTGGGAGAATGGAGATTTGGAGGGGAAAATGAGCACCAAATTTGAAAATTTCAGTTGGGTTAGAAAGTAGACAGGACAGGGTTTCCGGCAAGCCGACTTGGGCACATTTTGGAAACCTGAAAGTGCCCCAAAACAGGTCCCAAATTAGCGAGATGCACAAAAAAATGGCACGGCGCACAAAGGAAAAAATTTCCAATTTGCTTCCGTTTCGCGAAATTTCGGTTCACGACTTCTCCAAGTGGGCCTGCTCATCTACACTTCAGTTTTTTGGCACCAAAGGTGGCATTTAAAGATTTTTTTCTCCAGATTGACTTCTATCCAAGTGGCGAAGGAAGGCAAACGGTCACCCCAAGCCAAATGTCATGTTTGCAGCGCTGCACCTGTAGCTGATGGTTGGCTCTCCATCTCCATTTTGTAATGATTCAAGTAACTCCCCAACCAATGGGCGTTCTATATCTTCCTCAAACATTCTATATATTGTATGCAAGTTATTTGCAAAGGGTTGGTTGGCTTGTAACTTCTGGGAGACTGTGGGAAAGAAACTTTGTTTCTTCACTGTGTATTTTTGACAGAGAATTAATGAAAGGCAGCGGCTCTGTTTCATGAGATTCTTGTGGTTGTGAGTGTAAAAAATGTGTCTCTTATGTTTTCATACGTATTTCGTTATGTTTCATAATTCAATTCATGTCCATTTCCAGTGAAATTTTCTGAGTGAGATTAGGTAGAATTCAATTTTATTGCTCTGCCTGTGGGAAAACTTCATGTTCAACGTTATTCTTCTATTGAAAAGGATTCATGTCACTATGCCCTTTTCACTTTTATTCAGCAATCTATTCATGCCGCAGTACCTCAAACTAAATTGTTATATTTTCCGCCTACCTTGCCTCACGGAATAATTTGTGCCTTTGTATGAAATTCTTTGTTCTTTGTTTGAGCGTTGTTCCCATAACATCCCAGAAGCTTGGTCATTCATGAAAATTGTTTCCCGAATCCCTATTCACTTACTAGCCTAAGGTAAATATTTCATTGTAAGTCATCTCAGACCATTTTCGATTATCTATTCAATGGGCGTGACTCGGAGAGAGCCCTCTCATGATCTGGTAGGGCTAGTGTCACACGGAATGAGTCGATCTTGCAGACAAGATAGACCTTCCTAGAATCTAAAGAAGACCTAATGACAAGCAAACCAATCACAAAATATCTTTCTCTAAATATGCATTTACAAAAAAAGGCAAACATGTGTTTTAGGCCTACCTTGGGTCCAATGCAAGTTTGTGGAAGCCTCGTTCCTTCGATCCAAATGAGCTCCCTTGTTGCGAATCTGCAAACAAAAACAAGCAAACAAATTAAATAGCACCTGAAAAACCAATATCATAAAACATATTTAACATGAAGATCAAGGAATTCATGAAACAAATGACATAAGACAATTTGTTGAGAAAAATGAATCTGATTGTATTAATTCAAATCAAAAGAAGAACTTTACAACCTATGCCTTGACGCTGTACAAGCTCCTCCCAGGGTCCAGCAAGAAGTATCCTCTACTTTGACAAGTTTCACTCTCTTCCCAATGAAGCCAAAAAGATATGTGATCTCTCCTCTCAAGCTTAACTAGGAAATCTTAATTCCACCAGCATTTACCCTCAAAAATGTTTAGCTTCTAACCTCTCTAGCAACCAGCCCAATGCCTTAATTTATAGTGCAATGGAGGGAAGTTACTAGGTCCTCCTTCAAAGGGATAAAGCCCTCCTTCAAAGGGATAGCTCCTCTCATCAAGGGATTAGCTCCTTCTCTTTTGGGATGCATGAACCACCTAAGAGCGACCAATCCACGTCAAAACTCCTTCTAGAATCATCTAGAATTAACCCAAAGTGAATTTTTTTAGAATAAACTTGCGCCTTTTTGACTTTCACAGGGGTCCGCACCCACTCCTTTAGGGACAGAGCGGGAAGGTCCGCAGTTTTTGTGAACAGGAGGTGCGGGACCGCAGGAAACAGTGAGAGAAAGTGCGGAACCAGAGCTTTGTTGATTTTTAATGTCTTTCTCCCATTTTCAAAGCTTGACTTGAAGAGCTGAGGTCTAGGACCTGCTTAGGAGGACAGTACAAGTGATGATAGACACATACTGACTGCAAATAATCATGGTGACGATATTTTTGTGTAACATATTGCCCCCTAAAGTGCGAAGTCTATAGTAGATGAGGATTTCATTTATCATTTAGGAAGAGTGAAGTACTTTATCATTTCGAGGATCATCTTGTGGAGAGCCCGGTTGGAACCTGTAAAAACATTCAATGCAAGATATATATATGAGATCATATCATCACTGAGGTAGGCATTCCCATACTCAGATCAAAACTGACTTAGAAAACTAACTACTGCTCTGATATAGGAATGATCTTGTAAGACATCACAAGTATAGACTCATGTGGACATAGTATGGACGCAGCCATCTGTTTATGAATAGTCCATTATTTAATGAATACAAAATTCCTCACAGCCTGGATTGTGGAAACTAGATCCAGGGTCTTCATTTCTACTTCCCGAAACAGTACGATTCTATCCATGCAAATGAATGTGTTGAAGTCGAACATGGTAGAAACCACTTGATTACCAGTCAATGATGTAAATTGTTAACAAGTGTGAGAGAAACCACCAGTGATGTAAATGGCTCTCAAAGTACCCAGTACAATCCATGAGATGTGAATAAATGTGTTGATGTCGAACGTGTCACGGAATCCTTTGATCGAAGGTCAATGATGCAACCTGTCATCAAAGGCGAGAAACCTGCCATTGAGGCATGCAGATCCCAAGGTACTGATGATTTCTAGATCATCTTTCTAGATAATGAGCTGAAGTCGATAGAAAGCGATCTGTCGCAGGCAGGCCCACAACGCGAAATCATAGATCAAGTTGAAGAAATTTAGTTGCAAGGACTGACTCAGGGATGGTCAAGATAGATGACAGATATTTTGCAGATGAATGGCTTATTGGCAGTGACCTCTTGAACACATAATGACACAACAGATGGCTTGGTGACAATTGACCCAAAGTTAATACCCAGAAACCGGCTGAAGACTTTCAATGTGGTTTGATCAACTGTTAGGCAAAGGATTTCCCAACCCAAGTGAATAAAAGTGTCGTGTTCAAGAGCGGTTACAAAGTATGACAAACAGACTCATTTTTCTCTCTTTTCCCCCACCATTTCTGGCAAGTACCTCTTTATTTTTGACAAGATTGAGGAGGATAACATTTGCTTGATTATAAGCTCATCCTTCGGATGAGTCCAACTTAGTTTAAATTCGAACCCTAAGAAGGAGTGGTTCGTTCATGTTTGTAATTGAACAGGTCCTTTACTGTGAAATTTTAACGAGTCCAGTATAGGAGAAACTTGACATTTTTCAATTTTAGAGAGTCTGAAAAAGCTTAAGAAGACTCCAGGGTTGACCTTTTTCGTAAATTTGTGTCTCCCAAGCCCGAAAAAGTATAAAATAATACTTGAGAGAACCGCTTGATCTTTACGACCAAGGAGTACTTTTTGTAATTAGTGCCCCTGATCCGAAAAAGTAAAAAAGCGATCAAGGACACGTCCTTTTATAACCAATATCGAATTTGAAACAACAAAAATCGGCAATATTTTCATGTTTTTACGGTCAGAAAAAGAGTTGTAAGTGGACCGTCTTTTTAGTTCCGTTTTAACGAGTTTAAAAAGAAAAACTCGACGATCTTTTCATGTTTTAGGAGTCAGAAAAGAGCTTAAAGGTGACTCTAAGGTTTCACTTTTTCATAAGTTTTAATGAGTTCGAAAAAGTGATAAAAATGTACTCATGCTTTTCATTTTTTCGTAATTTTTAATGAGTTCGAAAAAATGATAAAAGTGTACTCATATGGCCGACTATCAATTTAATTTACGAGCAGGAAAAGACGGAAAGAACTCGGCATTTTCATTTGTTTTACGAGAATGAAAGATAGAAAAATAATCTCGAGATTTTCATGAGTTTAACGAGTCTTAAAAATAACTAAAATTGACTCAAGATAGGCTTCATTTTTACAAAAGCTTGAAACAGAGAAAAACTATGCTTCAAAGTAGTTTCATTTTTACACAAGCTTGAAACAGAGAGAAAACTGTGCTTGATGCCCCCTAAGCATAACTGCTAGAGCGCATGCCCCCCCAGCTTCATTTCATTCAACTAAGTACACTGCTGGTAATTAATATCTGGATGGAATGAAGGTTAATTTACGAGATCATTTGAAAGACTCGACCTAAAACTGTAAGAAAATTATGCAAAAAACTGAAATAACTAACCTAAATATACAACTTAACATTTATGAGATCTAGTCAAACTCTCGACTCAATTAGAGGAGGATTTGTTTCATTTTTTAACGAGCTTGACACAGGAAAAGAACTATGCTCGGATTCAGTTTCATGTTTGCACAAGCTTGAAACGAAAAACAAAGCTTGTTGCATGCCCCCAGCATAATGATGCAAATCGAGGTACATGCCCCCCAAGCTTCATTGCATTCAACTAGGTGGATGAAATGAAGGTTTACTTTCGAAATCTTGGAAAGACTCGTGGGAGTTGTTTCATTTTTTAAGGAGGTTGACACAAGAAAAGAACTATCCTCATACCTGATTCATTTTTTAACGAGGTTGACACAGGGAAAGAACTGTCCTCAGACCTGATTCGTTTTTTAATGAGGTTGACTCAGTAACAAGAACTATCCTCGCGACAGCCTGTTTCATTTTTTAACAAGGTTGATACAAGAAAAAACTATCCTCGTGACAGCCTGTTTCATTTTTTAACGAGGTTGATACAGGAAAAAACTATCCTCGCACTTGATTCATTTTTTAACGAGGTTGACTCAGTAAAAGGAACTTTCCTCGAACCATCTGATTATGGCTTCCAACTGGAAGAAAGACATGTCAATGGACACACCTTGATCATGGCTTCCAAAAGGTCTTCATCAGAAGGAAGAATAGTTCTTTGGAAGGAACACATGTCAAGGGACTCAAAAGGGATAAGAACATCGTGTTCAAGTAATCCCATAGAGTTTTCCATGTCAATTACTGGATCTAAATCAAAGGAAGATGAGCAAATAGTGAGAGGCTCACTTATGAAAACAGGGGACCAGTTGCCACATAATTAACCTGTGGTGGGGTAGATACCACTTGAGAATTAGGAACATTTAGGGTTGTCATATTATTGGTAGTTGAAACAAGACTAGGGAACAAAAGCTGGTCTACAGTCACAATATTTCCATTTTGAGGGAAAGACATCACGCGAAAGAGTGTCGATACGACAGCTTTCATTGCATAAACATAGTCTCGCCCAAGGAGTAAATTGAAATCCAAGGGACCTTGAACTACCATAAGATCAATACAGACAGTTTTACCTTCCAAAGTAATGGAAAAATTAGGAAGGATCCCTAAAGGTTCACTAATGGTTCTGTTAAAAGCTTTCAGATTCTGCGTAATAGGCGCAAGCTGAGGGGAACCCAAATCTTTCCAAGAAATTGAGGATAAAATACTAATAGAAGCACCTTCATCTACCTGCGTGCGATGCATGTCCCTACCACCAACCTTGACAATGATTTGGAAAGGGATGGAGGAAGGAAGACGAGGTTTTGTCAATCTATTCCAATCAAAGGAAAAGACCTCAGTACTTGGAGGGGGTTCTGTAGAAACAGGTGAAATGCCCCTCGGCGTAGAAGAATCTGATGTAACAAAAAGAACCTGAGCGGTATGAAGTCCACTCTCTAAAGGGAAAGTGGGATCGACCGAACGTGAAATTGAATCGACCACTTGATCAACTAATGGATCATCAACCTGAGTGACATGAATTTCACTCTCCAATGGAAGAGTGTGATTGACTGTACTTGAAATTAGATCAATCACTCTGTCAGTTGACGGTAGGTTGGGAGAAATTTTATGGTAACCAGTTGGAAATTCTTGCTGTGGAACAGTAAGGTTTTCCAACAATTTTGAGGCTTCATCCATGTGAGGGAAAATGTGATTTTGATGACTCCCTTTGCATAACTTACAAGGAAACCTAACTTTACCCTTTTTCTCAGGAACCTGACTATCACTGGTTGATGGATCAATGGAAAGTTGATGAGATTTTTCTGACCATACTTCCAAGACCTTTGGAATACTAGGACAATTGATAAGGAAGTGGTCACCCTTACAAAGCCTGCGAGGGTATTTGGGTTTACGATGCATGTCGGAGTTTTCCTCAACACAACTAACACTTACAGCCATGGTTGGTTGGTTGACTTCTTTCTTATCTTGCTTCTTCTTCTTCTTCTTCTTCCTTTCTTCTTCTACTTCTTAGACACCTGGTTACTAGCATCAAGGCTTTTACCAAGCGAAGAGGAAGAAATGGAGGAAGAAAAATTAGGTGAAGAAGGTAAAGGGTCAACAGAAGGTTGGTGATGTTGAGATGGTGAACTCTGTTGAGGTGAAGCATTCGGTTGAGGTGGAACAATTGGAGTATTTGGGGCCAACGAAGCTGAAAATAACCATATCGGTAAACCTATTGTAAATCCAGGTAATGACAAAGTAGCCATATAAGGAGGACCAACATTTCCAAAGAAAGGAAAAGTACTAGGATCCTCGTTAAGAGGGGTTCCTTGGTCGGTAAATTCTGGAACATTTTCCATTATATTCAACTTCAGTGAATTTTATTAACAATTTAAAACTAAAATTAACAATTCACAATTCACACCTATGGTCTCTAAAAGTAAAACAAACAAATTAACACGCGCTATCAAATCTAGGAGTCAAACCACACACAAACAGTAACTTTCCATACCAAAAACACTAGTTGGTGATGAAATCCAACGTCGCAGAATTCAATATAGAAATGGCGGTTGGAATAGCTACCCCGACAACCTACTTAATGAATATACTGGCACAAGTTTCTCCAATAAATCGACTCGAGTGAAGAGAACCCCCCAAAAAATCCAAGTGAGTCTAGTCGACATTTGCTCCAGGTATAGTAGGATCTTCCCTCCATTGTCACCTTAGTAAAGAATCCTATGGATTATGGCCACTAAGGTTACCAACTAAAACAAATATACCTGGGGGAACAGTCTATGATCCAATATGCATGCAAGGGCAGAGTAACAAGCTCAATCCCCTTGAAGTCTCCTTGACCTAATCCAAGGTTTACCAACAAGTGACCCCAGGCTCCTCGACAATGGTTAATCCGAGGTTTACCGTTTTTAATACGTGAATATCTGGCATCGTTCCTAATGAGGAAGGATTGATTCCCACACTGGTTCGGACATGATCTCATGCTTCTCCTTTAAGAGGAGCTTTCCCAGAGCATAAATGTAACAATTGGATTTCTCTCCTACCGTAAGATACAGCTACTTGTTTGTTTTACTGTCTTGGAGAGTTAACTAAAACCTATTCCAAGACACTAGCCTAAGCTAGATTGGTGGAAAGAGCCCTAAAAATGTAAAAATTACTAGATGAATTTTAATTAAACGTTGTGTTATTTAGGCTGTTATTAATCAAAAGGGTAAATGGATATGAAACCAATGGTGTTATGACCCTACCCAAAACTTAATGCAATCGAATATGATAATGTAATCTTTTCAATTCGATGAATCCTAACTAAAGTAAGGATAGAGTTTCCATTCACTTCCAACAATGCAAAAAATTGATCACTAAGAGAAAATATAACAAATTCTCTAATGCACTAATTTCATCAAGAAAAACTAATGCAAATCAATTTCAAAACATTTTTTATTTTTCTTTTTATGTGTTAAAAACAAGCATAAAAATATGTAAGTTCAAATCAAAGAAAACTAATCTAAATCTACGATTGATTTTTCAGAATGTAAACTATGCAATTGTAATCTATGCACAATTCACTTGAATAGTATGCAAATGTAATCTATGCACATTTTTCATTCATATTCTGAAAATGAGAATTCTAATTATGAAAATGTGATCTATGCAAGAGAATTCTCAAACATAAGATGATTCTAATGTAATCTAAGAACCAATCAAGTGCAAGTCAAGAAAATTGGGTGAGAGTTCCAAAGATCAAAAAATAAAAACACTCAAAGTAATGACCAAAGGAAATCAAATTAAGAATTTATCAAAAAAGAGACTCAAAACACCCAATTGATAAAAGCTTAAAACAAGAATGCCAATGGAATGATCCTAAGAAAAGTTCCTGACAAGTCACGTGCAGATCTGGGCAGAGGCTACAAACACGTAAACAAATCCTAAGCTGACTGAGCATATACTTCTAATAATGCATTGTTGGCATTATCTTAGAAGATCTTGGTTCAATTTCATAGTTGTTTTCGGTTTCAGGTGGAACAGGTGTTGAGGAAGAACATGGTTGTAGTCTGAATGATGATTGAAACACGCTGCTAATGATAGTTGTAGATGACTATCATAGTCTTGTTGTAGATATTTCGTTTCTATGTCATGTATTCCTTTTTTTTATCAAGGTCATGTAACGGCCTACTTTCGTTTCCCCACTATGCCTGGGATGGATGATGTAATGTTCTGGTTTTATCATGTGTAAACCTTGGATTATCCCGACTTGGTTGGGAGATGGATGTATGTATGAGTCTTTGGTGATAGGAAGGTCATTTATGATGTATAGAGTCATGTTTTTGTAGATCTTACTTACAGTCAGGGGGAGCATGAACAACACACTTCAGCAGAGCAGAGATTTCAGCATGTACTCAGAGGGAGCATGGACAGATTGGTGCACCTTGGCATATACAAAGGGGGAGCTCGATCAGAGATTTCAGTAGGTACTCAGGGGGAGTATGGACAACGAAGTATCATGGAAGAGAATATCTTGGTCCGCCCTTTGCCCTTGATGTCGAAGGGGGAGAGTGACTTGGTATGGTTGTTTCCATCAAGTCAAAAGGGGGAGATTGTTGGCATTATGATGCATGTGTTGTACTTGATGGCAACCCACTTGTAGCAGAACAACTCACGCAGATGACAGATCATAGTGCAGCAAGTCGGTAGCAAAGAATTAATGATCAGACTACAAAGAATGAAGAAAGAAAAGTGTATACGCAGGTTCACTATATACCAAGTCGCATACATACGCAAGTTCACTATATACCAAGTCGTGTACACACGCAGGTCACTATATACCAAGTCGCGTATATACGTAGGTTCACTATATACCAAGTAATGTATACACACAGTTTCACTATATACAAAGGCGCGTACATGTCGGAAAACTAAGTTTTCGGTCCATGGTATTAGGACCTATGGTTTTGGACCTTGGTATTGTGTCCGAAGTATTGAACCCAGGTATTGGGTCCATAGTATTGGTTCTAAATGGTTTTTGACCATGGTGTGGAGTAAGGCCTAAGACTATAAAAGGGGAAGGAGATCATTGGGAAAAGGTATTGACTCAAGCATTGAATATCTGATGAATAACAAGATCTAGAATTGGGTTATGGTGCATTGCAGGATCTGAACCAAGGAGGAACCTAAGCGCTAAAAGATGGATAAGTTCTATTGATGGGTCAAGATGTTAAGGCTTGAATAGTAGTATCTTTGTGTTATTTTGATATGTTATATTTGGTGCATGACTTGATCTATAAATATGATAATCTGGGTTTAACGGATGTCTGAATAAGTGAAAAGGATAAATTATCTTTTATAGATCTGTACGCAGGTTCAGCACAGAAGAGGCGCGTATACACGTAGGTTCATTAATTCAAAATAGTGTATACACAGGTTAACCTTAATACATCATCATATTCACATAGGTTCTGCATATTGAAGTAGCATACATCTCATAAAATATGTTTTAGCTACTTCTGTTTATTGTTGCAGTG
This sequence comes from Pinus tabuliformis, assembly GCA_031772625.1. NCBI lineage: Eukaryota > Viridiplantae > Streptophyta > Pinopsida > Pinales > Pinaceae > Pinus > Pinus tabuliformis. The sequence goes on from CM062809.1 coordinate 1,009,905,589, forward strand.
TTCTAGGTTCAGGATTGGTTTTGGTTATTGTTACTGTATTCTGGTTACAGCGTTCTGAGAAGTGATTGGTTGATTCAGTATTGGTTTGTACAAAAGGGATTGGTTGATACAAATATAATTGATGTTATTCATGGATCCAATCTGAAAATTTATGAAATGTGGTCCTTGGAAGAAAAGAGAAGGTTGTAGCCTTCTGTAGGTCAGCACCTACATACTAGTACCTCAGCTAGTACAAGAGCTAAGGGGGTTGTAGCTCCCTTCCAGGAGAAGCTGGAGAATGAGAGAAGGTTGTAGCCTTCTGCAGTAGCAGCCTGCGTACTAGTATAAGACTGAACCAGTACAGAAACATTGTAAAAAGAAGTTTCTAATTAAAAGAAGATAGAGACGAATTGCAGCAGGTGGTTTTCATCCACATTGGGTTTCCACCTTATATCTTGTGTTCTTATGTGAGACTTCCTATTCTATTTTACTATTCCTGGTTACTGTTTATATGGTTTAATGCACAGATTAATGATCAACATCTAAAGAATAATTTAAATTACAAGTCTGCTGGTTCTACGTTGATTTTCTTAACTATAGTTGCATACATACGCGGTTTTCACTAACTAAAGTAGCGTATACAAATATGATTGTGAAATGAAAAATAATTGACCTGATAATACTGATTCACTCCCCCTCTCAGTATTATTTCCAACATTTGCACCCTGCGGGATCTACCCAAACGTAGGACCTCCAGGTAAGGACACTCCTGTATAGTTTAGTAGAATAAGTGTTTAGGTTGTTTTCCTCAGAATTTCTTGTTGATTTTTACCATTCGCTCTGTTGGGGTTTTCAACCCAAGACCCTAGGGTGATCTCACCTACAACAAAATTGGTGAGTCCACTAGGGATAATATTCTTTTTATTCCTGGTTTGGGTTGTTTGTTCTCAATCAGGGTTTGTTTTCTTGATTGCTTGCTTCTACAGTATTATTTGACTCATTAGCTTCCCAGGTATCAAGTCTGATCTTCTGGATCAGAGCTTGATTTTTGTTTTTCTTCTAATTGAGATTTGTATACACTATTTTCTTGGGTTATAGTCACATGTACATGTAGGTTTCCTCAAGAAAACTCGCATATATACGAGTTTCTTGTATTAGAAACGCGTGTGCATGCTTCTGTGTCTTTACACGATTGCGTATACAATCTTTTGAAAAAAAATCCAAATATTTTTACCCAGTTAGGTCTACTACTTGGTCATTTCTGTTATTTTATGGTCATCTACTATCTAAAGAACTCAGTTTTCCAACAAGCATTCTTTTTCAAAATATCCTTCTCACTGAAAAGCCTAGTGGGCCTAGGGTTTGTTTTTAAGCAAGTTTGTGGTTTGTGTCTAGCATTCACGGCTTCTGTATGAAGTTCTTGGATGTTCTAGTTTTCCAAAACAAGAAATTGATTTCGATTTCATTTGCAACCCAGATTTCAAGTTGCCTTGCTTTTCTTTTCCTTGTTTGATTGGCATTGTTGATTTTCAAGCCTTTTTCAGAGTATTTTCAGCAATTTTGAAATTTTTTCTTTCTTGACATTTTGTTGGTTTGTTGAAATCTTTTGCTACAGTTCAAACCAATTTGTGCAAGTTTGTAGTCTTTCTTGTTTCAAGTTTCATTTAGTAATGAGCTTTATAACTTGCAAGATTCAAAGACTCCTTGTGCTTATTTCTTGATCTTTCGAATTTAGTAGTTATTTTTGTGACCTCAAAAGTTTCTTTCGTTTCCTTAAAAGAAAAACACAAAAACATAGCTTTTCCTTTCTTTTTCTTTCCAAGCTTTTGGTTTTTTGGTTTCTTTTGGTTTTTGAGCAATTGCGATATTTTTTCAATTTGTTTTACTTGGTTTTGATGGAAATTTGTTATTAAATTTTTTCCCTCTTTATTATCAAGTGGGCTTATTGATTTTATAAAGAAACACTTTTTCTTCTTGTATGAGCATCCATGCACTGTCATTATAGTTTTCATTGCAGACATTTTAGTCTTTTTGTTAGCTTTTGAGTGTGTGGAGTGTGTTTTCTAGAAAAAGAAAAATTTTCTTATACAAGTTTATTCGTAGAACTCTATAGAAATCCCTTTTCATTGAATAAAATAACAGCATGCATGTAGCTAAGTTTCTATTGATTTCTTGTGCACCAAAACATCATAAGCTTCACTGTCGTTTTACCCATGACTTAAAGAACAACCTCTTTAAAATAAAGCAATTTAATAAAATGAACTAGAACTTTTATTTTTGTCATTAACAAACACCAATAAGTTTAGGTCCATTAGGGCTTTGGAATAGGTGAGTAGAGAGTTAACTCTCCAAGGCCTCTCTAATTATCAAACATAGAAGTTGAATAACAAGAAATATCCAATATCGTTAGAAAGACTAGGAAAACTCTATGACTAGGAGTTAAGTACAAGGGAGAGTAAAGACAAGGAAGAGAGATACGCCCTCTCCTACTTGTTAGATCTCACCTCACGACTGTTCCACTCGACCTTTGATACGAGTTGGTTCCCATAGTAGCTTTTCCTCGAGATCTCATAGGTGGTTGCAGAGGAAAATCTCGTGGCACCTAAGGCAGATGTTGCCTCACATTCATCAGTAATTCTAGAGGGTACCCTTGCAAAGCTTGGGGGATTGCATCGACAAAGGCTTTTGTCTGGAGGTCAGTGTAATTGCTTCTCTTACCTTCACCAGTAGGCTTGGTTCGTTATTATCCCAAACTATCTTCAGAAGGTCCCTTACTTCACTCTCTTATATTTTGGTGTCTGGTCCACATCACCTAGAGCAGAAATACTTGGAAGTTGCTTGATTGGTTGCATCTTCAGGGACTTCATAGTCGAGTGCTCTTTTCTCTTTGTATTTAGTTGGCTTTAGGTGGACTTTTCTTGTTACTTTTCGACTTTAGACTCTCAGTGACTGACCTATCACTCTGCCAATCTTGAATGACTTTTGACATTTCTTTTGAAAGTTGTGGAGTTGCCTCCTCAAGGGCATAGATTTTGATTGTGAATCTCTCTTCCTTGGAAATCCATTTGTACATTCCCACAAGGGAAGGATCTGCGAATAAGTTTGGTATGGCCAATATTCATGTAGAGAACAACCAAGGTACCCTTCCAAAAGGGGATCGTTATGCTTTTCCTCTCTTCGAAAACATTGGTACCCCCTTGATGGCCACTTTGAATATTCCTAGATTGAATGTTGGACTACCGGTTTGGCTGTGGTCCACTCCGAATATTCCTGATGTTCTTGAATCTTCTCAAATGAACACTTTATTTCAAGGGCATCAAATGGATGTTAATTGTTCATCTTCTTTCAAAGAGAAATTTTGGATTCCTCTTCCTCTTCCCTCTTGTAATAAGAGATCTAAAAAAAGGAAAAAAAGGAAGACGAAGAAGAATAATAATTCTATCCATGCATCACCAACCTCTGCTAGTTATGTTGGAGATGAGATTTCAGCCACTGCAAGTCATGCTGGGGGCATAAGTCTAGTCACTGCAAGTCATACTAGCAATGAATCATCATCAACCTCTGCTAGTCATGTTGGAAATGAGCATTCAATAGCTGCAAGTCATGCTAGGGGCATAGGTCTAGTTACTACGAGTCATACTAGTAATGGGTCACCTACCTCTATGAGTCATGTTGGGGAATCTCTGCAAACCACTGCTAGCCATGTTGGAGGAATGGAGGTTGATAAGAAACCTAGACGTGGAAGTTGTAAACCTAAGTTCCCTTGTAAGATATGCAAGGGAGATCATCTTACTCATTTGTGCCCTAGTATTCCAGAGGTACAAAGGATATGGTCCGAGTCTGAAAGTTCTTCTACTCCTGAATCTGATATGGTTTCTCAATAGTCTCATCAACCATTGGTTGATAATGTGGTCGAGCCAGTGCAATCTCTGGTTGATTACACTCCTCTTTTGGGAGGTGAAGTTCCTAACAACAGAGTCTGTTTGATTTCTAGCACAGAGTCTTCTGGTATAGGGGGCATTCCAGTTTCTTTGAATCTGCCCCCTCCAAGTTCTAGGAGTGTCTCCATTGATTGGGATAGTCTTGTCGATCCTCGTCTTCCTTTAGCTGCACCTTTCCAAATAAAGGTTTGATCCTCTATTGATGTATAGTGGATGAAGGATCCTCTACAAGTATTATATCCTCCTCGTCTTAGAAATCTTTGGGCTCTCCAAAGTTATCGACAATCGATAGTTAGTTATTAGCCTATGATAGAAGACCTGGTGAATCTATGGGTGTTCTTCCTCAATTTCCTATTACTTTAGGTGGGAAGACTACTTTTATCGATATAATGTTGGTTTATCGCTCTTTGGATTTTAATATGCTACTTGGGAGTGATTATGTCTATGCTATCAATGTTGTGGTGTCTTCACTCTTTCAAGTGACGTGTTTTCCTCATAATGGGAATATTGTCACTATTGATCAGCTTGCATCTGATAATCACCATCCTAATTTGAATTTACTGCAGAATACCCCTTGGTTTATTCCAAGCGTTCAAGTAGACTCTACCTTGCCACGAGTGAACTATCTGGCATTGAATCTCTAATGTTAAATTGCTTCTGAGAAGGATTCGTTGAGCTATTATTTTCCTTCTTTGGACTTGGTCCCGACAATTGACCGAGTTATTTATCCCATGGGGACATGGGACCCCTTAATCCCCTCTTTTGATTCTTGTAGTTCTCATGATTTCTTGGAGTTTGATTTTCCTTCACATGAGGAACTTCTTGAAACCATGAGTTTTGACTACCAAAGGAGTCCTTGGCCTGAGCACTACAAGGGGTTTGTCCTGAAGAACTATTATGCATAAGTCGCAAGGTTCTGTGGTTCCCTATACCATATTGTATATATAAGGTACGCATTTTCAAGTTTTGTATTCTATAACACAAGCTTTTATGAAGTTTATATATGGGATGTATTAACTTCTTTTGTAGTGTTCCTATTTCTGTATACAGAACTTGGAAGATTTCTCCTTTGGACATTTTTATGGTTGATCCGCTCTGATAGGTATTGGTTTTCGAAACTGGCATATAGGTTAGGTTTTTCACCTTCATTGTGCATTTATCAGTTCCTTTCCCATTTTGGCCTTAGGATCGACCCCACCAAGATATGACGCAAAACCTTCTCATTGCTTAGAAGTGTCATGACTTGTGTGGTAGAACCTACCTTATCATGGGTGCCCTAGATAGTACCTTGTTGTCACTTGGAACCCATGACAATTTTTGTTCTTAGGCTTAGGAGTCCTCTTTAGTCCCATGATGACTTGTGCATTAAATCCTCATTCCTCTACTTCTTTGTTATTTTTCTGGCTTTATACCCTAGAGTCTTCTTTGTGTTGAGTTGTACTGATGCATTGCATATTGACTATTTTCACCTTTTGGCCTTAAGATGGCTTCACATGGACTTGTGTTTAAGCCACCTTTTGACTATTCCTTCTACAAAATAAACCTTGAAATCACTTAGCCTCTGCAACTTGACGCACCCTTTTATTCATGGAAAGAACATTCCTTTGAGTTTCATTGACTAGTTTCGCCACTTTGCATTGAGCATAGGAATGTTCCCCTCCCATGAGCTAAAGCATCTGCTTTTTCGACACTCATTATTTCCATTGAATTATAGCATTCTTTTATTCTTTTTCAAGCTTCACATAAATGAAAAAGACAAAAAAAATTATATATCCCAAAAAGAGTGGGAACGGGACATTATTTCCATAATTGATGGCAGTTAGAGTCAGTGGTGTCGCTCTTGAACAAAGTACTCAAAAAATAAGTCTTTCCTCCATTGGGATGGGCTTTAGTTTGACTTGGGAGAGCCTTAACCTTGTTATTGAGTTAGTACTCCTCTGATTGGTTATCTCTTCCAATCATATGGGTAGTTTTCTTATGCCTCCTGCATGATGAACTTATACAAAGTTATCATATGATGTCATGTAGTCATAGTTTAGTCGTGCTTTTGTTCAAGGGAAGTAAACCTGAGTCAGCCTGTCTGCGGTATCTCTTAACCTATTTTTTAGTTGGTCATGCCTAGTTATCGGCTTCTTGTTTGGTATCACATCATCTATGTTGGTCCTTTTCTCATGTCAGTTTGAAAAGGTCTCCATTGACTTCTTGCTAGCGGGTCTTCCTCTTATCGACTACGAAAAATTGCTCTGAGGGCAGATCTAAAGTTGTACACTGGCCCTATTTTCATTATTTATAGGTTACATTGTTCTCAACATCGATCAGTATCATGGGTCTTTGACTGAGTGGTTTCCCTTGTGTTCAACATCATCTTTCATTATCACACATTGGGATTCATGTAGTGCCTTGGTTTCCATTTGACCCTATTGGTGGATTCCTCGCTTCTATCTCAACTTTCATTATTGGTGCTATGGGGTAAAATGCACGGTGTATGTAGGATGAAAACTAACCTCAAAGGCCTTCCGGGGACCTTTGACAAATTGTAAGATTATCTGTAGAAGCTACCAAGTTATGCACATGTTCATCTATCAAACATAAATTGACAAGGTATGGAAAGAGGATCACCTTTAGTTCCTTCTAGATTTGTTTGGAGATGTCTATGCAATAAGAAGAACTCCTTCAAGGTCGGCTCCAAGACAATTCCTGCACAAAGGAAAAGGTAAAACAATCACAACATACGCTCTTGAAAACTAATATAAGAATGCACAATAAACATATATTAGTGTATAACTTAACTAATCATATCGACAAGCATCAGAATGAACAATCAATGAACAACATTACCAACACTATGGAGTAGGTAACACAAATGCAGTTATGTATTCATAGTGGAAGAGTGATTACAACCATCCGCTATATTAGCCTTCCTTTGTCCCTTCTTCCTCTCTCTCTCTCTCCCTCTTTCAGCTCACTTCTTCAAGTGTATGACAAATTCACAACAGCTTAATGGGCTATCCTTCCAAATGCTCTAACCTCTTTCACAATAACCCTCACCTTGCTTATATAGAAATTGAGTTAGGTTTGCCAAGCTCCTCCTAGAGTTTATTAGGGCAAAATAAATGAACTTGCCTCGCTTTTTAGCTCTTTCCCATTTGCCTTATTTTCTCAGATTAGAAATCCTCTAAATATATTGCTTTTAGATGTTTCCTTGCTTTTCTTGAGAAAATCTAGGGATAAATATCTAGATATTTGTGAGGGAATTCGTTGGCTTATCCATTTTAACATCTCTTAGTTTCACTAACGCTCCCCCTTTTCTAACAACTTGAGTTAGCAGGGTGACTAACGCTCCTCTATGCTTGGAAACAAGCTTTACAAAGCAGATTAGCAGTGAAAAAACCAGAGTTAGTGTGGATTCAAGGCCTACAATTGTGGTCTTTGCTTCAGTCATGCTATCTTCCACCTCTGAGTTGATGAGGAGGTCATTTTGTTGTATAATAGATGCCCCCTAAAGTATGAGATCAGAGGCAGAGACGATGGCCGAAATACTTTACTAAAACTATAATTTTCTATCAAAATTTTTAGAGAAAGAGAAGCTTCGGGCGATAAGGGAAAACTTGATACAACAACATACATATGTATAAAATGCTAAAATCATGTCCTGAGTCAAGCATTCCCATGCTCAGTTGCTATTTTAGAGTAATTTTCTCTTATGAGATATAACAATGCTCACCGCCAATAGCACAGAGCAGATACAGTGTCATAATAGAATCATCTTGAAACAACTTTCTCCAAAAAACAATATCCTTAGCTTGGGAGAGGAAACAAGGCTGAATGATGCAAGCCTATGCCCAAGGTCTTGATTTACACTTCACCAAACAACATAGATCGGTACATGTGATAAGATGTGTTGATGTCGAACATGCAGGAAATCCGTTAACAGATGCGAGGAAGGCCACCGATAATGGTGATGGTCTCCAAGATGCACAGTACAAACTAGCGAGTGTGAAAGATTTCATTGTCGTCGAACACCCATAGAATCACCTAACTAGGAGCCAATAATGAAAACCCTTGATCAAACACAAGGTAACCTGCCACTAATGTTTGCAAGTAACAAGGCACTGAATGTGTCTCTGGGTTATCTTCCTAGATAGAGTGTTGAAGTCGATAGAAAGAAACCTGTTGAAAGGTAGGCAATGATGTGTCCTACATCAATCGACACGAAACGGGACAAGAATGATTTTGTTTTTTGAGGAATCTTTTGAGCATTTGGGTCTAAAGGATGGAGGGCGTAATGAAAGGATATGTATGATCGGTTGATAGAGGAAACAAATGGGAACCCTTGAACAATAGAAGGCAAGACAATGGTTTTAACTAGACAGCACTACACTCATGAACACTACAGAGTGTTAGGATACGGAGATGCAATTACATCAGGGTATATAGGCTAAAACTCATAGGTTGGTAGGGTTCATATTGAGAGGCCATAAAAAATGAAGGTTTATCTAAGGGAGTGCCATGTTCAAGGGAACGATTGCTGCCAAACCATGCTTTCTAATATGGAATACAGTTGTATTGTCCATTGTCCCCGTCTGATTAATTTAATGAGTCCAAATGGGTAAACTCATCGATCTTTTCATGTTTAAATATTTTGAAAATGATCGAAAAAAAGAACGGCTCTTTGCCCTATCTGATTAGTTTAATGAGTCCAGACAGGCAAACTCGTCGATTTTTTCACGTTTTAAGAGTCTGAAAAGTATCGTAAAAAGAACAACTCTATATCTTGTCTGTGTAATTTAAAGAGTCTAGACTAGACAACTCAGTGGTCTTTTCATATTTAGAGAGTCTGAAAAGATTGTAAAGAAATATTCCATGGTGGTCCCTTTGTCATAGTTGTTAACCGAGTGCTACAAAAGGTTAATAGTATACCCAGATCGATTACTTTTCCATAAGTTAATCTATTGAACCCGGATTAAAAGAAAACTATTTTCAACAGATGTCAACCTCATTTTGTTACGAGTACGAGGTGATGGACTAAACTCATTTTTCGTTGTGAATTTTTTAGTGAGTCACGCGATGACAAACTCAATACCTTCATCAAAAATTTTAATGAGTCAAATGAAGAAAACTCAGGGTATGTTTTTCAGTTTAATGAGCGATAAAAAGAGGGAAAAGAATAGCTCATCCCTTCTTCATAGTTTTACGAGCTCAAAGGAGGGAAAAACTCGGGGATTTTTCGATTTAAGAGCGAGAAATTGTCCCAAAAAAAGAAAGTGCTCTTGCTACTGCTGTCTATTTTTAATGAACCCAGTAACAAAAACTCGGGATTTTTTAGTTTTAACGAGCAAGAAAACTACCTAAAATAATGCTCGGGTCATCTTTATCGAGTTTAACAAGCCAAAAGACATAGCTTGGGATTTTTTCAATTTAAAGAGCGAGAAAAAAGCGCCTAAAAAGAATGCCCCTTTGGTATTTTTCAGTTTATGAGCTGGAAAAAGATCAAAAAAGAGTTGCTCAGGGCATCGTTGCATGTATTTAACTAGCGTAATGATGAAAAATTGAAGATGTTTATATTTTTTAAAGAGTAATAAAATATCACAAAAAGTTCTCTAACTATCATTGAATAGATTTAACGAGCTCAATGATAAAAACTCGAAGATGTTTATATTTTTTAAAAAACAATAAAATATTGTAAAAAGTGTTGTGACCATCGTCGCAAAGATTTAACGAGCTTAACGATGAAAACTTGGAGATGTTTATATTTTTTAAAGAGCTAAAATATCTCTAAAAGTGCTCTAATTATCGTTGCATAAATGTTTCCTTGCTTTTCTTGAGCAAATCTAGGGATAAATATCTAGATATTTGTGAGTGAATTCATTGGCTTGTCCCTTTCAACATCTCTTAGTTTCACTAACACTCCCCTTGGTCTAACAACTTGAGTTAGCAGGGTGACTAACGCTCCTCTATGCTTGGTAACAAGCTTTATAAAGCAGGTTAGTAGTGCAAAAACTAGCATTAGTGTGGATTCAAGGCCTGCAATCGTGGTCTTTGTTTCAGTCATGCTGTCTTTCACCTCTGATTTGATGAGGAGGTCATTTTATTATATAACAATTGGTTGGTTCAGAGGGTTTCTATCATGCGCTAGATACATCTTGTGTACGCCGAAAATGTGCTTCGATTGGGTTACTACATCTTTGCTCATCTCATTCCTTCCACATTATTGGCCTACGGGTTACACTTGCACTAGATTGATGAAAGATGCCTTAATTCCTTCCTTTAGTGGATCTTTTCCCATCAACTTCAGCTCATTGCTCTAGGAAAGAGATCTAGATTCCATTTGGAAGTACCTTAGGCTTTGCCGTCATTAGTGGTAGATTCCTTCATTATCGATAGTGGGAAAACATCATTGTCTCCTGATGGATAGATTCTTCCAATTGTTTGACTAAAGCTCATTTATTCACACTTGTTATATTGTACTCAGTACCTTGACTCTCATCATCACTATTGGTGGTAGTCTCACGTTTTTTAACATATACATCAATGACTGGTAATCAAATGATTTCTCACATGGTCGACTTCAGATCATTTATTCCCATTGTGTAGAAATGTACCACGACAGTTGGTGAAGACCACGGGTTTGCATTAGCATGTCTTGGTTCACTTGTCAGTTACTCCTATTTCTACTAGTTGACACCATCCACATTATATGTCGCAGTTCCTTATAGTGACATCCTATATGTTGGAATCCGAGTTGCAGTGTAGTACCATTTATTCCACCATTTTGACTTGGTACTATTTGGATAAGTTTTATGACTTCAGTGATCAGCTTCATACTTCAACATCATTGATCAGCTCTTTATATGTGATATTCAGACATGTACTTTCTTGTTTATGATCAGATGATCCATTATGTATTTTCAGTTCCTTTATATTTGTATGCATATTGGATACGATTTTGTACTTGACATGCGAACATGCATTACTATTTCTGAGCATGGGGTATGCCCACCTCAGATAGCATTTTCTTTTTGATCCCCTTTCCTGGCTTGGGAGGCTAAATTCTGGTGAACTCCTCGGTATCGGCATGATTCCTTCTATATGCTTAATACATTTCAGCCATAATGTACCCCTTCTGACTTCATATATTAGGGGCCATCTGTTATAACACCATTTACCACTCTTAGTAGATCTGATGCTCTGATTATGGCCTAGGGAAACCCTTCCTTCCAGACCTGGTCCAAAATCTAAAAAACATTGTTTTATTCCCTATACACTACTTTGCCATGTGATAAAAGTGTGTACACGCGGGTTAGAATATACCCAACCCACATACATATGTTAAACCACTTAAAAATAGTAAATTTTCTTATTTTCGGATAGATTTCACGGGTTTTACCTGTTACTCACCTCCTGTAGCCCACGGCCTAACCATTTCCCAACTGAAAAAACTAATTTGGAGAAGTATAAATAAACCTACATGGGAAGGCCTTAAAAGAGAAGATATGAGATATTCATACTATAGTGAGATTATCCATGATCGAGTCTGATGAAATTTGTGTGCCTTCTACACTCCCCAAAGCTTCAGGAAACCCTTGTTTCCTTGTTGGAGATATCCTTCATATTTCTTGAGATATCCTTGTGTTTATGATGGAGGAAGATTGTTGAGGCCGAGAAAGGATGGATCCAGAGGACAGTTCTACTTAGAGCCGGAGAAATACTCAAGTCTTATTTCTCCACTTTATTTGTAGCTTACTTCAATAAATAAATGTTGTTATGTTCTCGATATTAAAAATTCTTATGCATTGATTTATAATGTAATTTTTTTATGAATCTTATATTGATGCATAATTTTTCATTCATTTATATGATCTAAAGTTAATATCATGAACATGCTTTATGTTTCTACTGTTGTATATGTTTCATTTGAATAATTTTTAGGTTTCACAGACATTAGGAGAAGCTGAGGTTTGCACCTTGCGGGATCTACCCAAACATATGACCTCCAAGTAAGGACACTCCTATACAGTTTAGTAGAATAATAATTTAGGTTGTTTGCATGAGCATTTCTTGCTATTGTTTTCCATCAAGCAAAAGCCTTACCACCTCAATCCAATGTATAAATAAAAGGTTCACTTAGAGTTGGATAAAATTCTTGCAACAGGTATTATTTGAACCAGTGAAAAATTTTGATTGGGTGAGCTCAATAGTAGTCCAGGAAAATAAGCAGAAGGATGAAATAAGGATATGCATAGATCTTAGAAAGGTTAATGAAGCTTGTGTGCATGATCCTTTTCCGACTTCTTTCACTGCTGAAGTGTTGGATAATGTAGGTGGACACGAAGCATATTCATTCACTGATGGGTTCTCAGGGTACAATCAGATTAGGATCGCACCAGAGGATAGAATTAAGATGACTTTCACAATAGAATGGGGATGCTTCTAGTATACTTTAATGACTTTTGGATAGAAGAACGCGTGGGTGAACTTTTTGTATGAAGTCATCGCGGCGTTCAAGGACTTTATTCACAAGTTTTTGGAGGTATACTTTTATGATTGGATGGTGTTTGGGCTGGTGAAATGCCATGTATCCAACCTACACTTGATGCTCGATACATGTTGAAGGTATCATATCACACTCAATTTGAAGAAATGCTTGTTTTTTGTTCCTTTCAAAATTTTGTTGGGCCACGTGGTGTGTAGACAAGGATTAACGGTTGACCCAGCTAAGTTAGTAGTTATAATTAATTTAGAGGTGCCAAGAAGTGTAAAACAGTTGCACGCAAAGTTGGCGCGTACGAGATACTATAGAAAGTTCATCAAGAGTTATGCCCAAATTACTATGTTGATGGAGACATTGTTAAAGAAGGATGCTACATTCTATTGGAATGAAGAATGTTAGCAAAGCTTAGATGTGTTAAAGGAAAAGATGCTCACCGCGCCGATCCTAGTCTTCCTGGATTGGAAGAAGGAATTTCATGTGCATGTGGACACATCATGTATTGCGCTCGGGGTAGTACTGACACGAGTCAATGAGGGAGAATTGGATCACCCTATAGCATTTGCAAGTAGGAAGTTAAAGATGATAAGAACTATTCAACGACAGAGCACGAAGGTTTGGCTATGGTGTACGTGCTCCAGAAGTTCAGAAACTACTTGCTAGGCGAACACTTTAAGATGTATACAGAAAATTCGGCATTGAAGTACTTGGTTAACAAGCATATGTTGGGTGGGAAGATATGCAGATGGTTGCTATTGTTTCAAGAATATGATTTCGAAGTCATTGTGAATCCAAGACGATTGGATGTAGGACCAGATCATCTGTTGCGCATTGAAACAGGAGAGGAGCCTACTAATTTGGAGGATGGTTTTCCTAATGCACAACTCTTTCTAGTGTGCGTAGATGACAATCACTTTGCAGATATCATACACTTCCTGACAACGGGGATAGCTCCAGAAGGGTATACCAGTTAACAAAAGAAGGAGTTGGTGGTGTGCGTGACAGAATTTTCTGTCATTGCAGGACATTTATATAAAATGGGTTTGGATGAAATATTACAGTGTTATGTTCCTACATTTGAACGAAAAAACATCCTTGCTAAATCTCATAGAGGAGTGTGGGAGGACATTATGCAAGAAAAGCAATAGTGAAAAATATTTTACGCGCTAGGTTGTGGTGGGCGACACTGCATAAGGATTCCAAGGCTTACTGTAAGGCATGCAATGTATGTCAAAGGACAGGAAAGCCATCATGGAGGGATGAGCTACCTCTGAATCTGCAAGTGTTGTTACAACCATTCAAGAAATGGGCCATTGATGTTGTATGCCGGATTCAGCCTCGAAGAAAGAAGACGGGTGCACGATATATCATCACTGCGACGGAGTACTTAACCAGATGGGCAGAGGTGAAGCCTATGAAGGATTGTATAGGGGAAAAAACAACGAAGTTCCTCTTTGAGTATGTGCTGACTAGATTCGGTTGCCTGAAGATTTTGATGAATGATCAGGGTACACATTTCCTTAATGAAACGATCAGCGCGTTGACGGAGGAATTCCAAGTTTATCATCAAAAGAGCACGCCATATCACTCGCAGGATAATGGGATGGTCGAATCATTTAATAATATATTGGATAACACGCTAACGAAGGTTTGCAATGCACAAAGGAATTATTGGGATGTGCGCGAAACCGCGGTGTTGTGGGCTTACAGAACTCTTTGCAAGAAACTAACTGGACAGACACCCTTCAGGCTGGTCTATGGCATAGAAGATGTGATGCCAATGGAGTATATTGTACCTAGCTTATGCATAGAAAAATTCATAAGAATGGCAGATCGCAGACCCATGGAGGAGTGGCACGCACAGCTGAGCGAACTTGAAGAGGACATATTTTTTTATGGATTCCATCAGCAAGTTCAGAAGGAGTGTGAAAAATCATGGCACGATCAACAAATCAAATTGTGCACCTTCAAGGTAAATGATTTGGTTTTATTATATGACAACAAGTTTGAAAAATTTCCAGGAAAATTTCAGATGCATTGCCTAGGGCCCTATGTCATCAAAGAGATTATCGATCATGGAGCATTTCAGTTGGTGAAATTAAATGGAGATCAATTTCACGGGAAGGTAAATGGCAGTGGATTGAACCCATACACTGGGGATCTGACCAGATGACTATATGATGGAAGGATAGTCTTAGTGCTCTAGATAGTTGAAAGGAGGTGCGAGACTATAAACTATAATGTCTGGGTTGTAGGGTTGCGCGACTATGGGACTTAGTGGGTGTTGGGTCAAGAAAAAGGTATATTTTCTCCTCAGTAATTGCTTTATTTCATATTTATCTTTACATGATTATCTTTGTTTATGACCAGAAATAAAGGAAATTACAATTAAAGTTGGATGAAAGCACTTGGTAACAATTTAGATAAATCTGGCACTAGAAACTGACTTTTTACTATCCTTGTGTGTAGAAGACGTGGATTGGTCAATTGTCGTTCAGTTGACAGAGCAGCACCAAGCTGTAAAAGGGAAAGACAACGTCCAACACAAGCAAGGCAGTGAGAGACTAGGCATACCAATTCTATTTCATAATGGAATCATATTATGTATTGCGAAATCCTTGGGATCTCCTAATCCTAAGAATTCACTTTTATCTAGTTTTCTCTCTTACTGTTATATAAGGCCGAAAGGAAAACGAAGTTCAGTTTAAACTTATGTAATGTATAATCATTTTGAGACATATTCAACTGTTATTTCAGTGATGTTGTAATCTAGTTACTCATATTAATGAAAGACTGCATTTGATCTTCACTTATATTCTGAGTATTCTTTAGCGGAGGCTTTTGGCAACTTTGGGCCCAGTCAAAAGAAGTTCTACTTCACCTTTGTGTTATAATCTTCCATTTGGATGTTTATTGATTGTTAATATTTAGTTAATATTATTTTTCTTATTGTGAGGATTGATGATTCCCATTTATATTGTTGATCATCTTGATTTATATTTAGCCGTTGACGTATCTAAATAATGATTTGATTTGATTGGTTACATTAGTTTCAGAATAGATTGTTGTTCCTTCTGAATTACAATCCTGTAGATCTTAAAGGTAGTGTTAATTAATTTCCATGATCTGCTGATAGAAGCAGTTGTTGTTTGGAAGTCATTTACCGTATTTAATTGATTTCCATTCAATTGAGAAGTGTCATTCAATCGAGATTGTTGTTAGTTAGGATTTGTTGTTCAATTCTGCTTTGCTATAGATTAACATTGTTGTTTAGTTGTTATAGTTCTCATTCTTAATCAAAGGAGTTATCTTTAATTCCATTTGAATATTTCCAAGCACGATTCTTTGTATTCGCATTCAGATTCATTTAGTTTTGGAATAAGTAGACGAGATTGCAAAGTGCGTTAAGAGTTATTTTTCCTCAGTTATTTCTTTAAGATTTGCATGACTTAAGTTGAAGAGATAGTTATGAGTGATTGCAATGATTTTCCTTTAGCTAACCTTTGAATTCATTGGATAGACTGTGCTGACACTCTTGATATAAAAGGATGTACCTAGGGTAGAAAATTAATGTAGGAATTAATATTTCTTAAAAAGAGGCATCTTAATGAGCCAACATTTTGGTGTCGTTGTCAGGGAGAGTGTTTCAAGTGATTTACTTTTATCTTGCTGTGAAAGAATTGGGTTTTAAAATGGAAGGTAAGAACCTACGTACCTAGCAAGTAAAGTGCTTGCTTACCAGCCCGCTTTCCAGTGAAGGCTTAGAGGTTAAATAAGAATTGGTTTTTACGAATGAATAGGAATAAAAAAATAAAAAAAGAGTAGAATCGCCCACCAAAACCCAAAGCCCAAAGGATCGGTGAACCTTGGGAGAACAACTTTTATAGACAAAATTGTAAGAAAAGCAGATTCCAAAGCATCGGTAGGATTCCAGGCAATACTTGGAAAAATTTCTATTGTAATCCCTCAAGTAGTAGGCTCACCATCTGCAGCTTACGCTGAGATTCAAAGCCAAGTTGGAGGATCAGAATAGAGTCTTCAAGCTACAATAAGTTTACATTCTGATCCTCTACAAGAGGGAAAATCTTGTAATTTAAGAGAAGGAAAAGGAGAAACCAGTGGGACTGCTAAGGCAGAACCACAACTATCTGAACAAAGATCTCCTAAGATCTTAGATCTAGGTAGTTCTACAAAGCCAGCTTGGGTTGCTAATTCTCTGCCTACTCAAGAAGCACCCCTTGAAGTCCCTGAATATTATTGGCACATCTTTGACCAAATGGCAGATTAGCCACCTCAAGGTCAAACCTCGACATTAGAGTACCCCATAGTCGACCAAGTGGCCAATGCCCCCATGAAGGCTATTCCTTTGCAGAGCATCCCAACTTTCCATGGGATGATCACAAAGGATCTTGATTCTTTCCTATTTGAGTTTGATGTCCTCTGTAGAGGGTATGACTACACCACTGACCCCCAAAAGATAAAATTGTTCCCTTCCACTCTGAAAGGAGCAACCTTAAGATGGTTTATGGGTCTAGGTGGGAAAACTGTTAATTCTTGGCATGAGATGAAAACCTCCTTCCTCAAAAGATACCAGGACTTTTGTAAAACTAGGGAACTAAAAGATGTGATTTTTAAGATTACTGCAAAAGATAATGAAACACTAGAAGAATATGTAGAACAATTTAGTTATAATTTGCAAAGGTCTCCACACACTGCCTTACCAAAAGAAGTCCTAAGAGCTATCTTAATTAAAGGAATGAAAGAAGAATGTGTAGAAACTCTAAACTTAATTAGAAAAGGATATATTTCTCAAGAAGAATATGACGAAATTATTCGCTTGTGTATCAGGTGTTTGCAAGGAAGCAAACATACAAGAGTAGGAAGTCAAGATCCCATGAGAAAGGGAAGCAAACCACACAGTGGAAGCATAACATGGATGGAAACCGGTAACCTCTTGGAAGATTGTAAGAAGGTCAACCTAGGCACTCTCACAATGCAGCTGGACATCTTACATGCTAAACAAAAGCAAGCCTTAGCAGAACAAAACTTGGCTATCTTCTATCCACATTGTCGAAAGAAGAACAACGAGTGGGAATTCCCATTAGACATGGTACAGACATGCGCTATATGTACTAAAGAGCACGCCACTAAACAATGTCCATCATTACCAGGGGTGAAAGTAGTATTCAAGGAAGTAGAAGAAGAAATAGAGTTGGTATATCAAATGAACCAGCGCCGACAGTGGCAAGATAAACCTACAAGTATGACACAAGACACATCCCAGTTCTTTCCTTCTTCGCAGTTTAATCAGCAAGAGAACCTTGGGACAGCATGGCAGGGCCAATCACCCTACCCAAGTTGGAAAAGCCCGCTATTCCCTATTGCATACTAGCCAGTGCAATCTTTTATGGGAAATGGCTAGCAAAATTCTCCTTTTGCTCCTGTTTGGCAGGGAAATCCCTATCAATACCAGTGGCCTACCTCTACCTCTCAAAATCTGAATTTTTCTACAAATTGGCAGTGACCTGTGGGGATATCTAACACACATATGGGGGAAGGCGCTTAGCCTCAACCTACACTATCAGCACCTTATACATTACAGAAAAATCCCTAGCCTCTTCTGTGACCTCAATTACCATCTCAACCGAATCCAAATCCTAATAACAGACAGGTTTGGTTGGTGCAGATTATTGAAAGATCAAATTATGAGGTTGAGCAGAAAGAATGTAATAAACTCAGATTGAGTTCAGGCTACATATCATCACCCCTGAGGAAAAAAAGGATCAACCTTCAATCGAAAGTGAAACACCACCTATACATATACCACCACCTGTAATTAATACCGAACTAAAACAAGGAGAAGAGACAGATCAGCATGAAGATCCTAAAAAATTACAGTCACTTCTCCCTGGGTTCCCCGAAAGGTTAACAATACCCAAATCTATTGTTTATCTAGATTTCAATCTTGTGGGGGAACTAAGAAATATTTGTATTAAATCCCTCTCCTCCAAGCCATTCAAGACATACCCATTTATGCCAAAACAATTAAAGAGCTATGTGTAAAGAAGCCTGCGAGGAAAGAAAAAAGCTCACCTACCATCCACGTTGTAGGAAATTTGTCTAATTTAGTCGTGGGAGGGGAAACTCCAATAAAGCATGAAGATCCTGGAAACCCCATAGTGACAGTTTAGATATATGACCACTCTTTTCCCAATACTTTAGTTGATCTGGGTGCAACCATTAATATTTTAACAGCAGAAACATGTCAAGCACTTGGTATTACAACCCTAGAACCCACCACCACTCTATTAGAACTTGTTGATCGTTCAGTGGTAAGGCCAGAAGGAACCTTCTAAGATATAAAAGTTTCTATTGATTTGTGGGAATATCTAGTATATTTTCTTGTCATAAACCCAAATCGTAGACTAGATGGGCACCCTCTGATTCTTAGCCAACCTTGGCTTGCGATAGTTGATGCTTACATTGGCTACCAAGAAGGTAGCATGACTATTGCAAAGGGGGATGCTATAAATAATCTTGTGTTATATCCTCCTACCAAGCCAAGTCTTCCCATTGTAAAAATATGTAAACAACCACCAACATACCTGGAGGAAAGCATCCGTTCACCACTCATAGTAGTAGAGGCACCAAAATTTAAAGATCAGACTAAAGACAACATTATTAATAATTTTATGAGTCAAATTGCTAATGTGAGCAATGTCAAATGTCAAATGCTGAAAGCAATCCTGGATAATGAAGCCGTGGAGGATCCTCTGAAGGATACCAACAATCAACATATTCAGACGACTGTTGTTCATAACAGCAAACCGGTAGAGATCGAACCTGGTAAAATTCTAAATATTAATGATGGTCTGGATAGTGAGCAACAACAAAAGCTCATACACATCCTATAGAAATACAAAGGGGATTTTGCATGGGATTATCTTGATATGAAGGGA
Organism: Pinus tabuliformis; assembly: GCA_031772625.1. Lineage (NCBI taxonomy): Eukaryota > Viridiplantae > Streptophyta > Pinopsida > Pinales > Pinaceae > Pinus > Pinus tabuliformis. Next base: position 1,009,924,956 of record CM062809.1, read on the forward strand.
ATAGACCCATAGCTATATATACACCACATCTATACTGAGAAGGATTCTTGACCCATCCAGTAGCATCAACGGAGATTGAATCTGCATCTCAAGGACATTGTGAAAGAAGAGATACAGAAGTTGTTGGATGTAAAATTTATTTATCCTATCTCAGATAGGAAATGGGTCTCTCCATTTGTGGTCAACCCTAAGAAAAATTGGAAGTGGCGTATCTATGTAGACTATAGGGAGCTGAAAAAGGCAACACAGAAAGATCATTTCCCCCTCCCATTCATCGATCAAGTCCTTGATGCTTTGGCAGGGAAGCAGTTATTTTCTTTTTTAGATGGTTTTAGCGGCTCCAATCATATTCAGATCGCCCCTAAAGACCAAGACAAAACAACCTTCACCTGTCTATGGGGTATATTCACATACAGAGTATTACCATTTGGCTTGTGTAATGCCCTAGCTACATTCCAGAGAGCTATACTCAACATCTTTACTGATTCAATAAATGAAGGAGTTGAGGTGTATATGGACAATTTTACTCCATATGGGGATGACTTCGACCAAGCATTGAAAAGATTAGAAAAAGTCTTAGAACGATGCATTGCTACCAAGTTATGTTTAAGCAATTTCAAGTGCCACATGATGATGACCGATGGTGTAATCTTGGGACACTACATCTCTGCAGTAGGAATACAAGTAGACCCAACAAAAATTTAGGTAATTCTTTTACTACCTACCCGCTGCACTCAAACAGAGGTACATAGCTTCCTAGGATATGAAGGCTATTATCGTAGGTTTATTAGAAACTTTTCACAAATTGCTACGCCTCTATATGCTTTGACTGGAAATGTAGATTTTAGTTGGTCTAGAAAATGTGACACAACTTTTATAGGTTTAAAGAAACTAGTCTCAACAGCACTAGTATTGCGTGGGCCAAACTGGGAGTTGCCTTATCACATATCCACAAACGCATCAGAGGTAGCTATAGGCACTGTCCTTGGCCAAGAAGAGGACAAGAAACCTTATGCTCTATATTATATTAGAAAAAACCTCACTTCTGTAGAAATTAATTATATAGTGACAGAAAAAAGAATTTTTCATTGTTATTTATGTAATAAACAAATTTAGACACTATATAACTGGCTACCAAGTCTTTTTGTACACCGATCACTCTGCCATTCGGTATTTAGCTAATAAACCTATCACAAATGGGCGAGTAACACAATGGCTATTGCTTTTGCAGGAGTTAGATATTACTATTAAGGATCGTCCAGGGAAAGAAAACCCAGTTGCTAACTTTCTATCATGAATTCCGAAGGTGAATGATCCACTGGCGGTAGACGATCAATTTTCGAATGAACATCTATTTGTCGTGGTAGTCAAAATTCCATGGGATGCAGATGTCGTGAATTATCTAGCAGTTGGAAAGATACCCAAGCATTTGACAACAAGAGAGAAGAAGTTAGTCGTTCAGCGCAGTGCCCGATTCTCTTGGATAGGCGGATATCTTTTTCATACAGGGGCTGACATGTGTATACGTAGATGCATCTGCGAGGATGAAATTCATGATATACTGAAATCTTGCCATGACGAGCCCTGCGGAGGACATTTTGCAGATCAAAGGACAGGGCATAAGGTATTACAGATGGGCTATTATTGGCCCACTATTTTTAAGGATGCTAAGAAATATGCCCAGGCTTGCGATAACTGTCAAAGGATGGGCAGGCCTGGCCAATCTGATGAAATTCCTCTACAACCTCTATTAGTCATAGAACCCTTCGAAAGGTGGGCTTTAGACTTCGTTGGCCCATTCCATCCACCATCCAATCAGAAGGCCTACATATTGGTTGCCACATATTATGTGACAAAATGGGTGGAAACAATAGATTTACCAAGAGCCATAGAGGAAGCTGTGATTAACTTTCTCTTTAGGTTGTTCATACGATATGGGTTACCATGTGAAGTGATCATAGATGGGGGAGGGAAATTCACAGGACATAAGATTACTGCCACTCTCAAGAATCATCATATTACACATAGGATCATTTCCCCATATCACCCGCGAGTGAACAAGAATCTCAAAAGCACCAATAAGGTCATTGAAGCAATTCTGACCAAGACATTCTCAACACACCGACAAGACTGGGTTGTTAGGCTACCAGAGGCCTTGTGGGCCTATCGCACGACTTGGAGGAATACTACTGGATACTCTCCATACCAGCTCGTGTTCGACAAAGAACCTATTTTTCCAATCGAATTCGAAATAAAGACTCTAAGGATGACCCAGGAAGTAGGGTTGGATCTAACAGAATCCCAGACCAAGTGACTCCAACAAATTAATGAAGTAGATAAGGCTCGACTGCTTGCTTTGCAACGAACTCAACAACAAAGGGAAAAATGGCATGGCAGCCTTATCAAGAAGAAAATATTTCAAAAAGGGGATTGGGCACTGCTTTATGATTCCAAATTCTAAGATTTCCCGAGCAAGTTCCAAACAAGATGGATCGGCCCTTATGAGATTCAAGAAGTGCATAATAATGGTACTCTTACCTTGGCTACCATTGACGGATCTAACCATTATTTTAAGGTGAATGAACACTGAGTATGCCTCTACCACAAACTGCTCACCAAGGGGTCTTTCTGCGAGCAGGTACATGAGGACCCCTCCATGCAAAATTTTAACTGCGGGAAGTGATGACCCAACAACTTTTCTTTCAAAAAATGGAGATCTCGTTAAAAGTTGTAAATAATGTATATACTCTTTTCGATTGATTACACTTAAGAGTATACATTACCATGTAAATATGAGAATTTTTATTGATTAATAAGTGATGTTCAAATGATTGAACGATTGTCGTTCAATCAATTGAACAACACATTTTTTTGTTTCTTTGATTTTTCCATTCAAACGATTGAACGAATTTCGTTCAATCGATTGAACCACACATTTTTTTTGTTTCTTTGATTTTGTCGTTCAAATGATTAAACGATTGTCATTCAATTAATTGAACATCACATTCTTTGTTTCTTTGATTTTGTTGTTCAAACGATTGAACAATTGTTGTTTAATCAATTGAACATCACATTTTTTTTGTTTCGTTGATTTTTTCATTCAAACAATTGAATGATTGCCATTCAATCGATTGAACAACACATTTTTTTGTTTCTTTGATTTTGCCATTCAAACGATTGAACGATTTCCATTCAATCGATTGAACAACATGTTTTTGTCTTTTTGATTTTGTCATTCAAACGATTGAACAATTTCCATTCAATTGATTGAATAACACTTTTTTGTTTCTTTGAATTTGTCATTCAAACGATTGAACGATTGTTGTTCAATCGATTGAACAACACATTTTTTGTTTTTTTTTTTTTTTTTTTTTTTTTTTGTCGTTCAAATGATTAAATGACAATGAACAACACATTTTCTGTTCCATTGATTTTGTTGTTCAATCGATTAAATGATTACCGTTCAATCGATTGAACAACACATTTTTGTTTATTTGATTTTTCCATTCAAATGATTGAACAATTGTTATTCAATCGATTGAATAATACATTCAAACGATCAAACGATTGTCGTTCAATTGAATGAACAACACTTTTGAGATTTTCTTTCTCTTCAATCAAGTGAACAACACTTCTATCTGCAATTTTTGAGGTTCAATCCATTGAAAAGTCCTTCTTTTTGTCTTTTTAATAGAATAAATTGTGAGTTTTTCTTAATGATCATGACGACACCTTTTCTTTCTTTCTCCTTTATATTGTGAATAAACACCAAGTGAATGAATTTGTGCTTGATGTATGAAAAAAATAGTAATAACAATATCATTATGACTCATGTAGTTGTTTGATGGTTATCCTTGTTCCAACACTGATACAGTGTATCTTTATAATGACTAACTAAATATCTCTTCTTTGGACACATTATAAAATTATTCATTATTTTTAAACGATGCTCGCTTATGCTTTTACACTGTCAATTGGATAAATATTATTAATATGATGATATGGGGATGAGAGTATAAACTTTCATTGGAATCTTTTTACTTCTTACACCATCCCTGACTCTTAAGGAGCGAATGGGCCTCCCTCTCTTTAATAAATAAAAATTCCAAAAAAATGGACATAATGAGATGAGAAAAAGAATCAAACATTGTCTTAAAAAGGATAGGGGGTCTCATCACGAGCCAACCTACCATGATCATCAGGATCTAACAAGTGACATTCCAATTTGGCTACCAAACCAAGGTAATGACCTTCTTGATGCTTAAAACTATCAGAAGGGCAGGGGGTCTCATCACGAGCTAGCTTGATCACTTCACTATATCTTGGTGAATGACACTATTGTTATCTGGTCACCATGCCAGCATAGTGGTCTCTTTATGACAAAGGAAAGAAGAACCATCTACATTCTAATATGAGGACTTAAGCTCATTTGTGGGGTCAAAAAGCAACCCTATCAAAGCTATGAACTCCTGTTGGCAGTAATGGCTCTGCTTATGGTATTGAGGTATTATCTTACACTTTCAAATGTTCTCAAATAAGTATTTGCCATTATTAAGGAATGATACTTTTAAGCATTTATCAACCATTAATTTATATCAGTGCTAATTATCACAATTCATTTATTGTGACCATAAAAGTGTTTGTATCTTTCTAGAAACCTCTTGCAAATCAATGTAAAAAACTTTACAAATAAACATCATTATTGCAATGACATTTGTTAATTTATATAGTATCTATGTATAAATAACGCAACAAAATAGCTCCACGACACTTTTTTTTTGTTGGAATCCATAAAAAAATCACAAAATTAGGTAGTTGGAGTGTTTGAATCTATTTTTTTTGTGGTGGAAATGGATTCAACACCATCAAAAATAAAAAATCGTGAAGTTTAATAGTTATAATCAAGATTTTCAAAAATTCTCCCAAAAATTTTCATAATCTTAAAGAAGTTAATTTTTTACCATTTAATATATATATATATATATATATATATATATATATATATATATAGATATATAACCAAAATGTAATCAAAATTTATTGGAATTAAAAATTAAAAATATATAATATAAATAATTTAAATATCTTGACTCAAAAAAAATTAAATTATATATATACAAGTTGTCTTTAGTGCGACTTTTTGGAAGCTTTTCAATGGGTTTTTTCTTGTCTAATTTCTCTAAAATCTGGTAAGAGTTTATTGAAATCACAAACTTGATGGATAATCTTTGCACAATTAAAGTGCCGTAGCGCTTTTTCAGGGTACTGAACCTATTTATAATAAAAAAACCAATGTAAATAATACAAATCAAGATTTCAGGTCAACTTTTTCCATAAATTCAGTCACCAAAAAATTTAAAAAATAACACAAAGACAACTAATATATATCCCAACATTTATAATTTCACAAATAAATTGAAAATATTTAAATAATAAGCATTTATAATTTCAAAAAAAATATTGTAGATTCCAAAATGGCCACATATAAAATAACCCAACAAACATCTAAACATAAATTTTATTCCTACATTTTTCGGAGTATATATATATATATATATATATATATATATATATTCATTTCGCTTGACTCGCTGAAGAGACACCGTTAAATCTCGTATTAAATTTTTACGGCGGCCAGGATTTGGTCACGATTAATATATCTTTTTAGTGGATTATCACATACATATATATGTGAACATAAATCTCACTCTTAATTTTCCTTTACTTGCTCAAGAGATGCCGTTGACTATCGTATTAAATTTTTGTGGAGGCCACGTTTTGGTCACGACTAATATATTTTTTCGTGGCCGGCCACGATTTAGTCACCCCCGATATAATTTATTCTGGAGGCCACGATGCCGCCACTACGACTCGTATATTTAAACAATCATCATAAGCTACGGGTTGTCCACTGAGTCCTCGCGTTTTACAGCTCCACTTCGCTTTAATGGCGTTTCTGCTGGTCCATACTGCTCACGAATTCTCCTGAAACACGTCTAAAGTCAATTCGCAGCTCCCTTCCCCAATACATTTGTTTGTTACTAGAGATCCGCAATGGCAGGTCATCGCTTCCATTAACCTTCCTCTATCTGTCTACATTCATTGATTCCCTTATTCTTCAATAAAGATCTGGGTGTCGTCTTTACCGGCTACAAAACATGATGAGATGCCGAATTTCGTTATCTGTTCTGGCGTTCATATTGGTATCTCTGCTTCTTTTGTTTCTCAATGATTGGGTGAGTATTCAGGTATATTTTTGGTTTTCAATAAAATTTATTGAGTCTTTTTTGTTGAGATAGTTTTGTGGTTTTAGCTGAGAGAGGATTTGAATCTTGAATCCTGTTATCTATATATATTGATGTGAATTTTTCAATCTTTTTTATTCAATTTCATGTAAATTTCTTTATTCAATTTTATTTTTTGAGATTGTTTTATAACTAAATCTAAAATTGAATCTCATTATTTATACTCTGGCCATTATATATTCGGCTTCTTCCTCTTATCATTTTGAGTATTTGAACCTTAAATCTCATTATTATACCCTACTTGAGCTGCACCATGTGCTTCTTTGTCCTTTGAAATACAGGCAAATTTGAATTATTGATATCATTGAGTTCCCTGTATACAGACGGGAGAGTTATGGGAGGAGAAGGCGGTTGCAGCCAGCCGTTCGTTTCCGCCGCCGGCGAGTCCGAACGAGATAACGAACGCCACCATCAGGCAGAACATAGCGAAGACAACGAAGAGCAAGAAAGCGACAAGGTGTTCAGCCGCCACTCTGTGTTCCACACCGTCAGAGTTACAGGCTCTCGTTCCTGGAACCAAGGCGGTGTCCTGCCCGTCTTACTTCAACTGGATTCATCACGACCTGAAGCCTTGGGAAATTTCTGGAATTACTGTTGATATTGTTGAGGCTGCCAGGGTATCGGCTACGTTTAGGCTGATGATTGTTCAGGGAAGACTTTTTATCGAATTTTATGGGCGATCTTTCCAGACGAGAGCTTTGTTCACCATATGGGGGTTTGCACAGTTACTAAAATTCTTTCCCGGCATGGTTCCTGACGTTGACTTGATGTTTGCTACCAACGATACTCCTCGGATACGTCGCTTTCACCCAAAGAATCAAACTTCCAAGGCTCCTCCTCCTCTCTTTCGTTATTGTGGTAGCCAGGATACATACGACATAGCTTTTCCCGACTGGTCCTTCTGGGGATGGTAAGTTCTGACCTCGAATTCTTCTGAAAAAAAAGTTCTGATATCGAATTCCTTGAAATTGGGAGTTTCAGTTTTTTTCCATCCGCATTTATTTAGACTAATCATATTCTCAAGAGGTTGGGGATGGGAAGTTCTGGTATCGAATTCCTGGAAATTGGGAGATACATATCCGAAAGTTAAGTGTGCATTAATGTTGGGATAGTGATAATTATTTATGGTAATTAGCTGCATTCTAGATACAAGTGGTTTTTTCTTCCTTTAAAATGGTATAGCTTTCCCTTCTTAAACTTTCTAAGAATTTTTTTTTTCCATTAATGTTGGGGATAGTGATAAATTTGGATGGTAAGTAGCTGCATTCTAGATACAACTTGTTTTTTCTTCGTTAAAATATAGCCTTTTTTTTTTTAACTTTCTAAAGAATATTGTTTTTTCATTAATGTTGGAATAGTGATAATTTTGCATGGTAATTAGCTGCATTCTAGATACAAGTTGGTTTTCCTTCCTTTAAAATGGTATTGCTTTCCCTTTTTAAACATTCTAAAAAATCTCTTTTTTCATGAATGCTAAATATTAATTATTAATATTATACTTTCAAATAAAAAGAAGATATCAAAAGAGGTTGATATCATTTTTATAGATATGTTTTAATGATTAAAAAAACAAATAAAAATAGGAAATTCTTAATTTTAAAACTAAAAAATTTAGCCCAGTTATTTTCCATAATTTGATTTTATTAAACTTATGAAATTCTTATTTTCAATTGATTTTATTAAAATTATGAAATTCTTATTTTCAAAGGTAAAAAATTAGTTTGGTTATTTTTAATAATTTATTTTTATTCCATTAACAATATATGTTTAAATTTTTTTACAATATTATTTAAATGTTTTATGTTTTTTATATTAATTAAATTTATGTAAAATTTTATAAAGATATATTGAAATTAATTTTTTCATAAGTGTCTTAAATATTTTTTTAAACAGAGTAAATGTATTCATATTTTTATTTATTTTAAATATTTTTTTAAACATAGTAAATGTAGTAGAGTTTAGGCTTCTGTGATCCATATCAAGTTTACAATTTTTTTTTTTGGCGAAGATCACATGAGACATCATTTGTCGACGCGTTTAGAACCAACCAGAGTAAATGTATTCATATTTGAAATTTATTTTTAATAGTTTTATATAGTTTAACTGTTTTATGTGTTTTTTTTCTTTGTTTAAATAATTTTGTTTAAAATTTCACTAGAATTTATGGATTTAAAAATTGAATTTATTTATATTTTATTTTAATAACAAAAATTTACAATCTCAATAAAACTTATAGGAAATGGTTTATGAGGTGTATAATATATGGTTATGGGGTGTATAATTAAGATATTTTTTTATTATGTGAATGTTACTGTTTAGAAATTTTATGGGAAAAAAACTCATTTATGTTAATGGCTGCATTGGCCTAAACATGGTGCTAAAAAATACAGTTATGTTAAAGATTGATGTAGTACTGTGAATAACAATTTATCAAGCCACAAGTCAAAATGTAATCTAACAACGGAAATGTAATGTCTAATGAACTCAACAACGGAATAAATGAAAAAAATAAATATAAAAAATTCAAAAAAAAAAACATATTTATAATCATATAAGTTTAATCTGACAACTTCGCCTATCAACATAAAATTGTAATTTTAACGTAAGATGTAAACAAAAACTGACCATATAAAATTTGATTTTGTTTTTACAGGCCGGAGATCCAGGTACCGCCATGGGAAAGGCTGGTTCGAGAGATACTGATCGGCAGCCGAAAAGTCAAGTGGGAAAAAAGAGATCCAACGGCCTACTGGAAAGGCAACCCCCTTTCACGAGGGAGGCGGCAACTGCTCAAGTGTAGCAACAGACCCCATTGGAATGGTCGTCTTTATATTCAGGTAACTTAAATGTAATATTATTTTCCGATCAGATCAGAGCAGGGACACCCATTATATCGACTTTGTGACGACTGTAAATGCATGCAGAACTGGGTTAATGAGTCGAAACACGGATTTCGGGACTCCAAAATATCAAACCAGTGTAAAAACAGGTAAAAACTATCTTCCATTGCCTGAAGCTTAATTACCTCAGAGGGATCTATCAGTTTTTGTTCTTTGCTTTATGCTTTGCGCCGAATATGTTAGTGTCATGAATAATAGTTGTTGGTCAGATATAAAATATACATTGAAGGCAGGGCGTGGTCAGTGAGCCTCAAGTATATTCTGGCTTGTGATTCCACATCACTTCTGGTTAAACCAAAATTCCATGACTTCTTTAGCCGAGGGCTTGTTCCCAAACGACATTACTGGCCTGTAAGAGACGATAAAATCTGCGAGTCCATAGATTTTGCTGTTGACTGGGGAAACAATCACACAAAAAAGGTGGGTTTTCAATTCCTGCTAGTACCGGATCCCGTATAGTCGATTCAATTCTTTTGAATTGCAGATTTATGCTGTTAATTTTTGCGCAGGCAATGGAAATTGGAAAGGCAGGGAGAGATTTTATTGTTAATGAGCTGAAAATGTCGAATGTGTACGATTACATGTTGCATTTACTGAAGGAGTATGCGAAGCTGTTGAAATACAAGCCGTCTGTTACCAGAAATGCTGTGGAGTACTGTTCGGAGACAATTACTTGTTCTGGTAAACGAGCGGAGAAAGCGTATCTGAAGGATTCGATGGTCAAAACTGCGAGCCGATCGCCGCCGTGTAAGCTGAATCAGGTCGAAGAATCTGGTCATTCCAAAGCACCCAAGCAATTCGTAGAAAGGAAGGGCAAGTCGATAGAACGAGTCAAAAATCTCAACCAGCGTAATTAAATGGGGATAAATTCATCTTAAATCTCCATGTCCATAAACGGTAAATACGATGTTATGGGAAAATGTAGTGAGAAATGTGGGAGGACATAAAGCTGAAACTCTGTACATGTTCTAGTTATTCTGGGTAATTAAAAAAGTTTATTATTTTATATTTGTTATTATAATTAATTATTTTTAAATTTGTGAATATATGTTGTTTTTTTGTTGGAATATATTTTATAGAAACCAATTATAGCTATAATTTCTTTTAAATTGAATTTTTTATTTCGATATTAATTTTAAATCGCATGATATTGAATGGATAATACTTTTTAAAATAAAATTTAGTAACCAATTTAGTTTTTTAAATAAAACGATCATATTTTTTACAAATTTAAAAATAAAATGATTTAAGGAAAAAAATTTACAAAATTACACTCGTTAAAAATGGAGCAATTTAATCATTTTAAGTTTTGGTTTAAATTGGATAATACATTTTTTATTAAATTTTCGTGACACTTGCAAAATATAAAATAATTAAATTATGTTTTCCAAATTAAAATCAAATAATTAAATAAATAAAATAATATTTATTTAAATTAGCATAGATTTGGATTTATGCCAAGAGATTTGAACATCAAAGTATGATTCTTCCTAAATCTATCTATGTTTTTTCTACATAAGATTTATGTTTTTTCTACATAGGGGATTTACGTTTTTTCTACATAAGATTTATATTTTTTCTACATAGGGGATCTACCTGTGGTGGACATCAAAGTATGATTCCTCCTAAATTGATCTATGTTTTTCTACATAAGGGATCTACCTGTCGTGGACATCAAAGTATGATTCCTCCTAAATCGATCTATGTTTTTTCTACATAAGGGATGTTTTTTCTACATAAGATCTATGTTTTTTCTACATCAGGGTACTGTTGTGGACATCAAAGTATGGTTCCTCCTAAATCGATCTATGTTTTCTTCTATATAAGAGATCTACCCGTCATGGAGATCAAAGTATGATTCCTCCTAAATTGACCTATGTTTTTTCTACATAAGGGATCTATTCTACATAAGGGATCTACCCATCAGGTTGTCGGGACCCAAAGGGCATCAAGGAGAATTGAATCTGTGACCTCTTAATTGGCAAGGTACTTAGCAACGAGAACTCAACCAATTGTGCTATGTCTTGGGGCTAATATGAATCTATGTTGAATTTGAACTACACACTAATAATATGTGTGTGTGTGTGTGTGTGTGTGTGTGTGTGTGTGTTTCTTATATTTTATATAGTATATACATAGTTGACATTAAAATACTTGATTTATAATCCATACTTTTCACATTATAACATTAATAAATGAACATATCTCCATAGGTCTCGCTTTTTATATAATCATTTTTGTTATAAATTATTTTCTAAAATGTTATATATATAATGTAAATTTCATATTAAAAAATAAATGAATTATAAATCTCTTTAGAAAAAACTATTAATGAAATAAGAATTCTCTCCTTACATAAAATCTATATTAAAATTTTTTAACTAATAAAATGTTTATATGGTTCAAGTTGGGTTTTGTGAATCTTGTTTAGAGTGAATTATTGGGGTCTTGTCATTTTCAATTGTTTCCTTGGCAGGATAAGCATTGGTTGGATGAATTTAGTGTCTGGTTGCGCACTCCTAAGCATTTAGGTCTTCTAGCTCTGGTGTTTTTTCTTCTCTTATTTAATGGTCAATCGAAAAATGGTCTTGGTCGAAGAAGTTTCATTGTCTCTCTCAATTGGTGGGTCTTCTGTAAATTTTGGGGCATACGTCTGGAGCTTTAGTGATGATTTGGTCTACTGGTATCCCAGTCTTGTAAGAGGTGGGTGTTGTGCTCTACAACAACCCCCCATTTCATATCATTTATATTCACAAAATTATTATATGAAATGGGTCCCTTTAGAAATTAATTGGTATCAATAGCGTATTCTTTTTAAGAGGTCCGCAAACTAAATGAAGACATTATTTAAAACCTTTTGAAAAACCCGTTTTCGATCAAATAAAACAATCTTTTATTATTGCGATAAAGCGATCGCAAGATCGCATATCGCAATAACATAGAAAACACAATTAGGTGGCACATTGGTCTTTGCCGATGCGATTTCGCTATCGGCTATCGACAATACTTCATACACATTTTAAAACGCACATGACATAAGCCCCGATGCGATGCGCAATCGGCGATCGGCTATCGGCGATACTTTATATGCAGTCAAAGCACCTTAAGCCATTTACCCCGATCCGATGCGATTTCACAATCGGCAATCGGCAATATCCCATGTATAATAATAAGGTGCCCAGGTTTTTCCCCCGATGCGATGCGATATCGGCAATCGGCAACACACTCTCTATGCACATTGTTATGCCTTTTCATGCTGACCCGATGCGATTTCGCTATCGGCAGTCGGGGGTATGCTATTCATATGTTTATATAACACCTATTCTCCCGATGCGATGCGATATCGCTATCGGTGATCGGCGGTTCAAAATTATCAGCATAAAGGTTTAAAGTGTTCCCGATACCCAATCGTGATATAGCACGGATTTCGAAAAAGTCGTTAAATGGAGGGATATGGTGATTCATTTGTATTTAAAGTTTTATCTCTTAAATAAACGATCACCTGCGCTCAACCGCCAAAATATCCATAGCACGCTTAAGCGAGCCATTCAGCCGAATAATGGTGTAATGAGCATTTAAGGGGTGACAGGCCTTAAACGGCCATTTAATGTATCTGTAAGATCTTCCCATCGATTGGATCCGCAGCCATTTTTAAGAGTTAATCTCTCAGCACGCTTTGATCAATATATCTTTCCCGTATTGGATTTTCATTAGCATATTTCTGTGTTACGGTTATTTTTTCCTTTGTGCAGAATTCATCCATAGAGGGAAGCTTGAGCAAGATGGGCAAGAAATCCAAGAAGACCGCAGGCTCTTCCGCTACACCAGTTGCAGGACAAGCTACCGTGGACAAAAAGAAGGGCTTAATTTCTGATACTACGTGTACGGGTCTCACCAGAGTTACTTGGCAAGGCACTTACAATCTGATTGAAGCCGAACAACCAGTGAAGACAGTAACAGAAGCTAGTGTGGATTTACTTCGGAAGTCTGAGAGCACCCTCAAAGATTTGGCCGACTCTTTCCTTCACAGGATAGCGGCTAGAGAGCAAATTCTCCCATACACAGACGTCGTGCGATGGGCGATTGAAGAAATTCCAATCTTGGATAGAACTTTTAGCACCAGAGATGGGAGGATTTTCGGATCATTCAAGGCAGATGATCTAAGGCAAATGTATCATTTGCCCGAGCCAGAGAAGGTATACAACAAGGCATTCCTGGAGAAGTTTGCAAGCGATAATGAAGTTGAATCCGAACCCATCCGGGATTGGAGACAGAATCCAGCCAAACACAAACACGAGTCTTCCAGTAAGTACTCGGTTGATTCTCTGGCTTCTCCTTATTGCTATGCGGGGACAATGATGTGTAGATTATGGGGATTGCATGACTCTGCTAATTTTACCATAGAAATGGTTCCTCTAATGGAGGTAGCAGTAAACAGTATAATTATGGACTGGGCCACTATCCTTTCTGACAAACTAGCACAAGCTGTGCTCGAGTTTAGAAGCAAGACCCGGATTTCTGAAAGTATAATTCCCCCATTTTACTACAATGCCTATATTCTAGACACCCTCTGTTATAATTCTAAATTCCCCATACTCGGCTAGAGGTGGACTGCGCAAGACCCCTCACCCATTCATATATATCACCAGAAATTGTGGAAGTCTTCTTATAAACATCATCTATACCAAGTTTGTAATGGCTTTATGTTGCCTATTCATTATTCCATTTTTGATAGACCTGCTCCCAAGATTTCTTATCAAGCCGGATTTGATTTAACCAGAATAGCTAGTTGGTTTGGAGAGGAAAGGTTTACCTACATAAGAGTTTTCGGCGGCCAAGCCAGACCCCATGTCCTCCCTCTGTACATACCAGATAAACTTCTAGCGAGGGAAATTTCTTACCAAATCATTTCCGAGAGTGTTACACAAACACTCAAGAAGAATAAAAAGCAAGGCTGGCCCTCTTTTCCTTTGAGGTGTGGTGTATATACCCTGCATGACCTCAAACATGCAGAAAAGGAAGCCACAAAAATTCAATCCTTGACTCTAGCGACTCTCCCAAATAGGCATTTCGATCCAAGAAAAGTTGCCTATAATGCATTAGAACAGGCCAAACTGACAAGATTTGATCATCAGGAAGATCTCTTTGATGACCTGTTCTCCTCAGCCGAGTCAATAAGCCAAGTTAGGCAATTCGCCCTACAAAAATATAATGATGAAGGGTTGACCGAATTTAATAAACTTAGAGAACAGAGGTTGGAAACTCTGCCTCTAGATTTACTAGCAACAACCCCAGCAACATCATCAAGTGAGCCTGGTCGGCAACAGTCGAGTGAACCTCCTGTTATAACAAAAGATCATAAAAAAGAACAGGAGGAAAAGCAGAGGAAAGAACAGGCAGAAAGGCAGAGGAAAGAACAGGCAGAAAAGCAGCGGAGAGCACAAGAAGAACAAAAGAGGAAAGAGATAGAGGAGCAACAGAAGAAAGAACAAGAGGAAAGAACAAGAAGAGCAACAGAAGAAACAGCAGGAAGAAGTGCAGAAGGAGTCTAAAGCCGAAAAGCAGAAACAAACCACCATTGATGTCAATATAGATACTCGTATTGACCCCAAATTGCTCCAGGAATGGAAGCAATTTGACTCTATCATCAGTGGGTTGGAATGTTCCAAAGATACAGACACTTCCAAGACAAATGATACTCAGGACATCACTTCACCTCAGGTTCTAAGTGGAACTAGCGGCCCACCCATTTCTAAGGATGTTGAAGTAATACCAAAAGACCCCTCCGACCAAATCGTTCTACAGGTGGAAGATATTCCTCCCCTGGATGTTTTCTACAGCCCGAGGCATAGAGCAGTGGTAAAACGACAAAGGAAAAGAAGGAAGATTGATCAACCTTCCCTTTTCCCGGAACAAACTGTTACGGGCAGCGTGGTTTGGAAAGAGGAATTCGACCCCTCCGATGATCTAACAAAACTGTCGCAGTATGCAGGAGCCTATTCGGCAGCGACAATCGACAAAGCATCGGAGGTGAGTCTTCTACTGAAGACTAAAGACCAAGAAATTTTTGCATTACAGGCAGAGTTGGCTGAATCAAAGCAGAAGGCAGAGCAGGCGGAACAACAATTGTTGACACAGCAACAAATGAACGATCAATTGACTCAGCAATTGCAGGCAGAGAAGCAAAGGATCGACCAAAGCGCGATCCAGAAACAGAAGGAGTTATCGGAGGCATTGGCACAATTGAGAGCAGCAAATGAGCAAATGATGAAAACGAAAGATGAGCAAATCGCTCAATTATCATCACAACTTGAAATAATAAAAGGCGCTCCACAAGTGGATGAGTTCAGAGCAGAAGCATTGCAAATAAATACTGCATTAATATCACAAATTAGGCTCCTGTGTCAACAACTCACTGAGGCAAAGCCATTGTGTGAGCTAACTACATCCATAAATCAGCAGGTAGAGAAGGCCAGGAATGAGTTAGACTAAGCCGAAGAGATTATAACTGCATATCTTGACTGGCAAGATTCTGATCAAGGGAAAGCAGCAAATTTGCCCAGGATTCTAGAGACATACAAGGATATACTCTTCACAGAATGGCAAACTCAGGTGATGAAAGCAGAGAGGGCGGCTTCAAGATGTAAATCAACTTCCAGCAACCTAGTTGATCTGGTTAACAACACTCTCTACTTAGCAAATATGATTTCCCAATGTACACCAGGAAAAATGACAACAACAAATATGTTGGAGCAATCATGTTGTCCTGATTAAGCCGCACACACAGAGAGCCGCCCTTAAGTGTTTGACAGATGCAATCAGGTGTATAATTCCCGATATTCAGGATGCCACCTATGCCGCCCAGCTCAGTTCGTGCCTCAACAAACCGCCTGAAGTAGAGCCAATGCTTGCAATAAGTCAGCTCAGATTTAAAGGCAAGCAGCCTACTTGATGAATCATGCCGCCAATTGCCAGATCGCCGAAAGAAATAGGATCAATATTTATTGATACCAGTTTAGTAGGATTTTCAGTTTAATAGATATTTAGATTAATTTAGTATTTATAGACCCTTTCATGTTTTTAGAAAAGGTCGTAAAGTTTTGTATCAGACTTAATAGACTGAAGTTTGCACTTTTGTGCTTTAGTCAATATTCTTTTATAAAACTGGACCAGTTGTTCTTAATTCAACAAGAAAGCTTTTATGCAATTGTGCACTATTGTCTTTGTTGGAATGTTTTTGCGTTGAAGGAAGAACTACAAATAGCGATTGATATTGGGAGTGTTGCGCAGCTCATATGGTATTTCTATCTATGTCTGAATTCATTCCTTTCATATGAATTGCTATGTGATTATTCATGCTATTATTGATTATATGCATGCGCCATAACAGCAGATCTGTATTCGTTCCACTATTGGATGTTTTATGATGTGTTTCTTTTTAATCATGTATATGTCAATGATAAAAATGATGAGTGTGGTAATATAGCTTTAATCGCTTTGCTTAACTATTTAGGCACAGTAATCTTGAATGAACTAATATCTATGTCTGATAGATGGAGTCATCTATATGCCTGTCTTTAGACGCAGACCATCAAACGCTACACTTTAAAGCTCAATAGATTCCCGGGATAGATTATAGTTTATATATTCTTGTTGATAGTTTAGTTATTCGCCTCGCTAGCTTAGATTATAAATCATCCATTCATCCCGTTTATCCACTTTTGGGAAACTGGTTCCATTATCCCCAGTCAGAGCCACTATTCCAAACGGAAAAGGAGCTGTACTAAGGTCCGGACCGGGTGGTTATCCCCAATGTTGTTGCAGCGATTTTCGAGGCTTCAACATTTTTGGCGCTAGAAGGAGGGCCGACTGTGAATGGCAAACAAACCCAAATCTGCAAGCCATTCTAAGAGTAATTCTCCCTCCAAATCCCCTCGAACTTCTCATTCGAATGCTGGTTCGCCAGTATCTGATCAAGAAGAAGAGGAATCAACTACCACTGCTCAAACCTAGCATACTCCAGAACAATTAAGTCTTGAATCACCTGAAGTTCAGTCTCTTATCCATAAACTTCAGAGCTTCTCGATTTCGCCACAGAAATCTGAGGTATCACAAAGCAGTGCGACTTCGCAGTTCAATTTACCTCACCCTCTCACCAGACTTCAGAGCGAAAAGCTCGGTATTGAACCCACTGAGTTTCCTTTACCTAAAAGGAAAAAGGCAAAGAAAAATACTGAAGGATCTGACAGTGAAGAGCTTTCATCCACATCCTCCATTTCAACTTCTCATCTGCAAAGTCAACCACCCACTCCCCCATTACATATTGTCATTCACCAGGGATTAGAAGCTTCAACATCCCAACCTGCACATTCCTCAACATTATTTCCTTCCCAAACATCTGGAGTTCCAGCGGTAGTATCAACCACTACTGCTATTATAATGGCAGATCCATGGACTAGACCTGGTGCAGTCAATATGCCTGCACCATTACATCCATTACCTGATCTTCCTGAAAAATGGCTACCCAAGTTTAATCCAGATAATGGGACCCAGGCTGAGGAACACATCAATAATTTCATGTTGGAAATCAACTTGAAAGGAGTAACAGAAGAAGATGTTGTTGTTAGGCTTTTCCCTTATACTTTGCAAGGATCAGCAGGATCCTGGTATTTTTCCTTACCACCTGGTTCCATTACCAGTTGGAACACTTGCCAAGAGCAGTTTCTTACCAAATATGGAGATGATAGGTCTTTGGCTACCCTAATAAATGACCTCTCCAATTTGAGAATAGAGCATAGGGAGCCAATTAAGGAATTTAATGCCCGTTTCAATAAACTCCTAAATAAAATCCCCACAGCCTCCAAACCAAGTGAACAAATTCGGAGCGAATGGTATATAACAGCTCTGCCTGCCAATATAGCCATCTTTGTAGACAGGGCTGGGAAACCTACCTTAGCCGAAAACATGAAAGAAGCACTTGCTGTGGAGAAACGCATCAATGCCCTGGAAAAGAAAGCTGCCTTGGAAGACAGAAAAGCCAAAAAGGTCTCTTTTAAAGATGACTCAAGAAAGAAAACCTCTAAAGACCCCTATGACATGGAAGGTTTGCAAAAGGTTCTAAAAACTTTATCAAATGAAATGGTTGAAATAAAGAAACAGGTAGCTGAAACATCAACCAAAAGGCCCTTTAGAACCTTTAAGAAAAATGAATCAAAGCCACCAAATGTCATATCTAATGCTGATTCGGAACAAGAAGAAGAGGAAGAGGAATCGATTTCACAAACTAGCGATGAAGAAGAAGTAGTAGAATGTCACGGAATGTGGGATTTTATACTCCCCAACTCTGATACCGAAAACGAAGAAGAAGCATTTCCGGTCACTACTAGAAGCAAAAGTATTTCTGAACCTGTTCAGATAACGTCAAAGAAAAGGAGTGCAGGTGCTGCTACAACCAAAGAAAGAACACCTGCAAAGAAATCACCTGTGGCAGTTCCCCAAAACCAGCCTTCAACATCTAATACTCCTTCAACAACTAAAACATTAGTGGTATCAGATTCAATGGAGTATAATATTGTTGATGATATGAAGAAAACTAAAGCAAACACTACTATGTTTGAACTTAGTAAACTAAAGCATCAGCAGAAATTACTTCTTAAAGAATTGAATGCTGTTCCTTCTACACCTCTTTCCAGTGCAAAAGCTGCTAATGATTCAGGCCAACCTCCTTCAGGAATGGTTGAAGCTACCGATTCAGTTCTGATTGGAGATAGGTCAAATTCTCACACCCCACCCTTCCTTTTAACCTATGAGATTTACAATAGAAACTTGCACAACTGTTTAATTGACTCAGGGGCATCATCTAACATAATGCTAGCTTCAGTTTGCTCTAAACTGAACATAGAACCCCAAAAGTCTACTATTCATATTGTACAGTTGGACAGGACCAAAGTACAGGTGTTAGGAGAAATTAACTCTGTAACCATTAGGTTATTAGCTGATCCAAGAATAGTGCAGAGGATTGATATCCTAATAGCTGATATACCTGAGTTTTACGGTTTAATTTTGAGTAGGGACTGGTCTGAGAAATTGCATGGGTATATTTCCACTGATTGGTCACATATGTGGCTTCCCTATAAGGGCAAGCCAAATCAAATAAAGATCGATCGAGAGAAACATATGACCCATACGGTTACTGAATTTGAGCAAGAAAACCAGCCGGTAGTATTCAACAACAACATTTTGGGGAATTATTCATCAGAGTCGTTCTTTGGTAACTTTGTTGCCCAACCATCACCTTTCTCTGTTAATCATTTTACATCTCAGATTGAGAATTTTTCACAAACAGATAGGTCTAGATGTTTCAATGATGCTGAGAAAACTGTAAATACATTTGTTAATACCTCTTTATTTTGGTCTTTATATTTCGATGGGTCCAAGTCTAGCGAGGGCTCAGGAGCAGGGTGTATTTTGGTTAGCCCACAAGGAGAAAAGACAATGCTGTCCTGTAGGCTAGAATTTGAATGCACTAATAATACAGCCGAATATGAAGCTTTAGTTCAGGGATTATATAAAGCAATCGGCCTTAAAGTGCAATATCTAAAAGTATTTGGCGATTCTGAAATTATTGTGAAACAGGTAAGAAATGCAATTCATTGTCTTTCGAATCACCTCAAACATTATCAATCGCTAGTACAGGAACTTACCTCGCACTTTGCTGCATTCAACATTTCTTCTATTCCCAGGTCTCAAAACTCGGCAGCCGATCTCCTAGCTAATGTAGCATCCAAGCTCCTACCTTCTGAAGACTACAACCCAGATAGATTTTCTGTAGAATTGCTTTTTAGGCCTTCAGTGCCTGACAATGTCACTAATTGGAGAGTATTCAATCATGATGAGGATGTTTTACAATTCTTAATTTCTGAAAAGTCCTATGATAATCAAATCATTGAGGAGGATGAACATGACTCCCAAATGAGAGAAACACCTCAGGAAAATGCAATTCCTAAGCCTGTGGTAAAGCTGGAAGATCTTTATGATATTAAAGACAGGTTTAAACCTGTAACTAATGCAAAGCTCCAAAGCTCTACCCTTAGGTTTGAATTGATCAATCTAGGTACTGAACAAGCTCCTCAAAATATTAATTTAGGATTAGGACTCTCTTTTGAAGAAAAAGAGGCATTCATTAGATTGTTAAAGAAAAATAAACAGGTCTTTGCTTGGAAGTATGATGATTTGAAGACTTATGATACATCCATTATCCAGCACACCATTCCAATGCTGCCCGACCAGAAACCGATTCAGCAGAAGTTAAGAAAAATACATCCAAACTTAGAGAGCCAGATAAAATCAGAACTTAATAAACTCTTGAAAGCCAAGATTATTTTTCCTGTCCGACACTCAAACTGGGTCTCTAATATGGTACCAGTCAGAAAGAAAAATGGCGACATTCGGATTTGTATTGATTTCAGAAACTTGAACAAAGCGAGCCTGAAAGACAATTTCCCATTACCTACTATGGAGCAAATACTTCAATCGGTAGCTGGCTCCGAATTAATGTCCTTTCTAGATGGTTTCTCAGGATATAACCAAGTACTGGTTCATCCTGATGACCAGCTTAAAACTACATTCAGAACAAAATGGGGAACATATGCTTATCAGAAAATGCCTTTCGGACTTATAAATGCAGGAGCGACATTTCAAAGAGCTATGGATATAGCTTTTAGAGGGTTGATTAATAGAATAGTAGTCGTCTATTTGGATGATATTACTGTATTCTCTAAAGAAAGATATAATCATTTGCATGATTTAAATCAAATTTTTCAGCGCTGCAAAAGATATGGTATTTCTCTTAACCCTAAAAAGTCTTTCTTCGCCCTTGATCAAGGAAAGCTCTTGGGATTTATTGTGTCTAAAGATGGCATTTATATTGATCCTGATCGGATCAAAGAAATCTCTGAAATCCCTTTCCCACACAGTAAAAAGTCAATGCAGTCATTTTTAGGCCAGATCAATTTTGTTAAAAGATTTGTTCCAGATTTTTCTCAAATTATATTGCCTCTTCAAACAATGATTAAGAAAAATTCGGTCTTTAAATGGGGATCAGCAGAAAAGGAAGCTTTTGATCTAATCAAGCAATCAATAATCAATGCCCCAGCCTTGAATACTCCAAATTTTTCTAATCATTTTACATTGTACACCATTGCATCTGACTTCTCTTATGCTGCAGTACTCACGCAACTAAATGATCACAATTTGGAAGCACCCATTTCATTTTTTAGCTCTAATCTTCAGGGTGCTGAATTAAATTACTCCGATGTAGAAAAACAAGCCTTTGTTGTATTTAAAACAGTCAAGCATTATAGACCCTTCCTTTTGAAAACCCACACGAAAGTTATAGTTCCTTTCCCCGTAGTTAGGCAACTATTAATCCAAAAAGAACTGGGTGAAAAAAGGGCAAATTGGGTCACAGCACTTCAAGAATATGACTTAGAAATTAAACCAGCAAAGATTGTTAGGGGTCAAGGTTTTTGCAGGATATTGGCAGGAGCATCCAACATTCCAGAATCAGGCGATACAAGTCAAACTGAAGAAATCAATCAGATAAGTGCCACTGATTCTCAATCTCAATATGCATATTTAATCTTTTACTTAAAAAATGGTTATGCCCCTCCACACCTGTCTTATAAAAACTAAAGGGCCCTTAGGTTAAAAGCAAATAATTTCACACTTATTGATGATGTGCTTTTTAAGCAGAATTATGATTCTATCTTGTTAAGATGCCTTGAGAAACCTGAAGCCCAAAAGGTTTTGCAGGAGTTACATGATGGACCAGCAGGAGGACATTTTGGAGCTGACACAACAGCTCACAAAGTTATTCATGCTAGGTACTATTGGCCTACGCTGTTTAGAGATGCCCACGAATATGTAAGGAAATGCTTCAATTGCCAGACTTCTAGTGGAAGACAACGTAAATCAGCTTTCCCTCTGCAACCAGTCAACATTGAACAACCATTTGAGCAATGGGGATTGGATATCATTGGGGAGATTACTCCACCATCTTCCAAACAACATAGGTATATCCTTACTGCTACTGATTATTTTACTAAGTGGGTGGAGGCCATTCCTTTGAAGACAGCAAATTCCGAAGCAATCATTGAGTTCATAGACCAATTCATCATTACCAGGTTTGGTGTCCCGAATGCTCTTGTATTTGATAATGCATCTTATTTCTCAGGCAATGCTATGTTTGATTTCGCTATTAAAAGAGGGTTTAAATTGAAGTATTCTGCTAATTACTATCCCCAGGGTAATGGCTTAGCCGAATCTACTAATAAGAATCTGATCAAAATCATTAAGCGAACTATAGAGCAAAATCATAGAAATTGGCACAAATCTTTAATGTTTGCATTATGGGCTGATAGAATAACACAAAAGGCTTCTATAGGATCTTCCCCATTCAATCTTGTGTATGGAAAAGAAGCAGTATTGCCTACAAATCTTGTTCTTCCTTCTTTAGCCCTAGTACAGTACATTGAGGAAACTCCTTCTTCTTCTATTCAGCTTAGACATGATCAAATTCTAAAATTAGAAGAGGAAAGAGAAAAAGCTAGAGTTACTCATGCCAAACATCAGCAAATCATCAAAGCAGCTTTTGATTCAGTCTCATCCGGTTCAAAACAATTTCAAGTCGGTGACTTAGTTCTGAAATGGGACAAAGCCCATGAAGATAAGGGAAAACACACCAAGTTCCAGAAGATGTGGCTTGGACCATTTCAGATCTGTGAAAAGGTGGGCCATTCGACCTTTATATTGCAAAACTTATCAGGGTTGAGAGATTCTCTCCCTGTTAATGGCCTTATCTTGAAGAAATTCTTTAATTGAGGAGGTATCCCCTTCTCCTTTTAGTTTGATAAATTTTTATAGTTTGTAGGATTTGTAAAAAATAATGTTGTAAGGTATCTACCATTGACCTTTGCTGTGTTTGAAAGTTTGATCTACAGAAGTACTCTGATATTTGCTTTTAGAATAATGGAACTCATAACCAAAAGGGATAATTTCTAGGAAATTAGGTATCATTGTATTCTGAAACCACATTTCAAGTTTTGTGAACTCCTCTCAGAAGTTTAAAAGTATTGTAAATCATTTTCTGTTTTCAAATCAGTCCCAAAAGGTTATCAATATTAAGATAGAAGCTAATCCAATTTCAGCATCTTCAACTCTTAACCTGTCATCCATTTGCTCTTAAGGAGAAGATTGTTCATCCCATTCACTAAAGTTTATGATTACTCAGAGTGTAATTCTAAAATATTTGATATTAAAGATAAGAGGTCTTATTACAAGCCTGCTTACCATGTTCATAGGGAAATAGTTTAACCGACATTACCAATACTGCATACCAAAACAGGTTAATGGCTTCAAATTAAAAGACAAGGGGTCTCATCACGAGCCAGCTTGTTCAGTTAGATTACTACCAGTGAATGGCATTGTCAATAGCTGGCCACCAAACCAGGACAATGGCTTTTTATCTTATCAACAACAGAAAAAGGAAATGAAATACAAAATATGAAAACATGTTTTGAATTCATTCTGTTAATCGCACTCTTAATTGAATGGAACAATGGACAATAGCATGGTTAAAAGGTATCCCTGTCGAAACTACAAATGTTTGCTGGCAGCAGAGGCTCTACCTATGACAGAGGAGTTCATTTTAAAAGCTGATTTGGAAAAGTATTCTGTTTTATCATTATAAACCCATAGAGACCTATTTAAAACTTAGAATGTATCTATTTTCTTAAAAAAGAGAGGAAATTAGCAAAAATAGATTCATTTTGGAATGCATATATACCTAGTTATATTAAAATTTTCCCCTTTGATTAGAATTCTATTTTGCGAAAGTTTAAGTATTTCCTTACTTTTCAGAGATAACTGGTTCTTCCTGCGAATCGCCAATTGTTGTGCCCTACAACAACCCCCCATTTCATATCATTTATATTCACAAAATTATTATATGAAATGGGTCCCTTTAGAAATTAATTGGTGTCAATAGCGCATTCTTTTTAAGAGGTCCGCAAACTAAATGAAGACATTATTTAAAACCTTTTGAAAAACCCATTTTTGATCAAATAAAACAATCTTTTATTATTGCGATAAAGCGATCGCAAGATCGCATATCGCAATAACATAGAAAACACAAATAGGTGGCACATTGGTCTCCGCCGATGCGATTTCGCTATCGGCTATCGGCAATACTCCATACACATTTTAAAACGCTCATGACATAAGCCCCGATGCGATGCGCAATCGGCGATCGGCTATCGGCGATACTTTATATGCAGTCAAAGCACCTTAAGCCATTTACCCCGATCCGATGCGATTTCGCAATCGGCAATCGGCAATATCCCATGTATAATAATAAGGCGCCCAGGTTTTTCACCCGATGCGATGCGATATTGGCAATCGTCAATACACTCTCTATGCACATTGTTATGCCTTTTCACGCTGACCCGATGCGATTTCGCTATCGGCAGTCAGGGGTATGCTATTCATATGTTTATATAACACCTATTCTCCCGATGCGATGCGATATCGCTATTGGCGATCGATGGTTCAAAATTATCAGCATAAAGGTTTAAAGTGTTCCCGATACCCAATCGTGATATAGCACAGATTTCGAAAAAGCCGTTAAATGGAGGGATATGGTGATTCATTCGTATTTAAAGTTTTATCTCTTAAATAAACGATCACCTGCGCTCAACCGCCAAAATATCCATAGCACGCTTAAGTGAGCCGTTCATCCGAATAATGGTGTAATGAGCATTTAAGGGGTGACAGGCCTTAAACAGCCATTTAATGTATCTGTAAGATCTTCCCATAGATTGGATCCGCAGCCATTTTTAAGAGTTAATCTCTCAGCACGCTTTGATCAATATATCTTTCCCGTATTGGATTTTCATTAGCATATTTCTGTGTTACGGTTATTTTTGCCTTTGTGCAGAATTCATCCATAGAGGGAAGCTTGAGCAAGATGGGCAAGAAATCCAAGAAGACCGCAGGCTCTTCCGCTACACCAGTTGCAGGACAAGCTGCCGTGGACAAAAAGAAGGGCTTAATTTCTGATACTACGTGTACGGGTCTCACCAGAGTTACTTGGCAAGGCACTTACAATCTGATTGAAGCCGAACAACCAGTGAAGACAGTAACAGAAGCTAGTGTGGATTTACTTCGGAAGTCTGAGAGCACCCTCAAAGATTTGGCCGACTCTTTCCTTCACAGGATAGCGGCCAGAGAGAAAATTCTCCCATACACAGACGTCGTGCGATGGGCGATTGAAGAAATTCCAATCTTGGACAGAACTTTTAGCACCAGAGATGGGAGGATTTTCAGATCATTCAAGGCAGATGATCTAAGGCAAATGTATCATTTGCTCGAGCCAGAGAAGGTATACAACAAGGCATTCCTGGAGAAGTTTGCAAGCGATAATGAAGTTGAATCTGAACCCATTCGGGATTGGAGACAGAATCCAGCCAAACACAAAGACGAGCCTTCCGGTAAGTACTCGGTTCATTCTCTGGCTTCTCCTTATTGCTATGCGGGGATAATGATGTGTAGATTATGGGGATTGCATGACTCTGCTAATTTTACCATAGAAATGGTTCCTCTAATGGAGGCAGCAATAAACTGTATAATTATGGACTGGGCCACTATCCTTTCTGACAAACTAGCACAAGCTGTGCTCGAGTTTAGAAGCAAGACCCGGATTTCTGAAAGGATAATTCCCCCATTTTACTACAGTGCCTATATTCTAGACACCCTCTGTTATAATTCTGAATTCCCCGTACTCGGCTGGAGGTGGACTGCGCAAGACCCCTCACCCATTCATATATATCACCAGAAATTGTGGAAGTCTTCTTATAAACATCATCTATACCAAGTTTGTAATGGCTTTATGTTGCCTATTCATTATTCCATTTTTGATAGACCTGCTCCCAAGATTTCTTATCAAGCCGGATTTGATTTAACCGGAATAGCTAGTTGGTTTGGAGAGGAAAGGTTTACCTACATAAGAGTTTTCGGCAGCCAAGCCAGACCCCATGTCCTCCCTCTGTACATACCAGATAAACTTCTAGCGAGGGAAATCTCTTACCAAATCATTTCCGAGAGTGTTACACAAACACTCAAGAAGAATAAAAAGCAAGGCTGGCCCTCTTTTCCTTTGAGGTGTGGTGTATATACCCTGCATGACCTCAAACATGCAGAAAAGGAAGCCACAAAAATTCAATCCTTGACTCTAGCGACTCTCCCAAATAGGCATTTCGATCCAAGAAAAGTTGCCTATAATGCATTAGAACAGGCCAAACTGACAAGATTTGATCATCAGGAAGATCTCTTTGATGACCTGTTCTCCTCAGCCAAGTCAATAAGCCAAGTTAGGCAATTTTCCCTACAAAAATATAATGATGAAGGGTTGACCGAATTTAATAAACTTAGAGAACAAAGATTGGAAACTCTGCCTCTAGATTTACTAGCAACAACCCCAGCAACATCATCAAGCGAGCCTGGTCGGCAACAGTCGAGCGAACCTCCTATTATAACAAAAGATCATAAAAAAGAACAGGAGGAAAAGTAGAGGAAAGAACAGGCAGAAAGGCAGAGGAAAGAACAGGTAGAAAAGCAGCGGAGAGCACAAGAAGAACAAAAGAGGAAAGAGATAGAGGAGAAATAGAAGAAAGAACAAGAGGAAAGAACAAGAAGAGCAACAGAAGAAACAACAGGAAGAAGTGCAGAAGGAGTCTGAAGCCGAAAAGCAGAAACAAACCACCATTGATGTCAATATAGATACTCGTATTGACCCCAAATTGCTCCAGGAATGGAAGCAATTTGACTCTATCATCAGTGGGTTGGAATGTTCCAAAGATACAGACACTTCCAAGACAAATGATACTCAGGACATCACTTCACCTCAGGTTCTAAGTGGACCTAGCGGCCCACCCATTTCTAAGGATGTTGAAGTAATACCAAAAGACCCCTCCGACCAAATCATTCTATAGGTGGAAGATATTCCTCCCCTGGATGTTTTCTACAGCCCGAGGCATAGAGCAGTGGTAAAACGACAAAGGAAAAGAAGGAAGATTGATCAACCTTCCCTTTTCCCGGAACAAACTGTTACGGGCAGCGTGGTTTGGAAAGAGGAATTCGACCCCTCCGATGATCTAACAAAACTGTCACAGTATGCAGGAGCCTATTCGGCAGCGACAATCGACAAAGCATCAGAGGTAAGTCTTCTACTGAAGACTAAAGACCAAGAAATTTTCGCATTACAGGCAGAGTTGGCTGAATCAAAGCAGAAGGCAGAGCAGGCGGAACAACAATTGTTGACACAACAACAAATGAACGATCAATTGACTCAGCAATTGCAGGCAAAGAAGCAAAGGATCGACCAAAGCGCGATCCAAAAACAGAAGGAGTTATCGGAGGCATTGGCACAATTGAGAGCAGAAAATGAGCAAATGATGAAAACAAAAGATGAGCAAATCGCTCAATTATCATCGCAGCTCGAAATAATAAAAGGTGCTCCACAAGTGGATGAGTTCAGAGCAGAAGCATTGCAAATAAATACTGCATTAATATCACCAAATAGGCTCCTGTGTCAACAACTCACTGAGGCAGAGCCATTGTGTGAGCTAACTACATCCATAAATCAACAGGTAGAGAAGGCCAGGAATGAGTTAGACCAAGCCGAAGAGATTATAACTGCATATCTTGACTGGCAAGATTCTGATCAAGGGAAAGCAGCAAATTTGCCCAGGATCCTAGAGACATATAAGGATATACTCTTCACAGAATGGCAAACTCAGGCGATGAAAGCAGAGAGGGCGGCTTCAAGATGTAAATCAACTTCTAGCAACCTAGTTGATCTGGTTAACAACACTCTCTACTTAGCAAATATGATTTGCCAATGTACACCAGGAAAAATGACAACAACAAATATGTTGGAGCAATCATGTTATCCTGACTTGGAGGAAAAGGGGAGATTAATCGCCGGGGTTAACAGTTTAACCTTCGATGCATATTGGCTCTTCCTGATTAAGCCGCACACACAGAGAGCCGCCCTTAAGTGTTTGACAGATGCAATCGGGTGTATAATTCCCGATATTCAGGATGCCACCTATGCCGCCTAGCTCAGTTCGCGCCTCAACAAACCGCCAGAAGTAGAGCCAATGCTTGCGATAAGTCAGCTCAGATTTAAAGGCAAGCAGCCTACTTGATGAATCATGCCGCCAATTGCCAGATCGCCGAGGGAAATAGGATCAATATTTATTGATACCAATTTAGTAGGATTTTCAGTTTAATAGATATTTAGATTAATTTAGTATTTATAGACCCTTTCATGTTTTTAGAAAAGGTCGTAAAGTTTTGTATCAGACTTAATAGACTGAAGTTTGCACTTTTGTGCTTCAGTCAATATTCTTTTATAAAACTGGACCAATTGTTCTTAATTCAACAAGAAAGCTTTTATGCAATTATGCACTATTGTCTTTGTTGGAATTTTTTTGCGTTGAAGGAAGAACTACAAATAGCGATTGATATTGGGAGTGTTGCGCAGCTCATATGGTATTTCTATCTATGTCTGAATTCATTCCTTTCATATGAATTGCTATGTGATTATTCCTGCTATTATTGGTTATATGCATGCGCCATAACAACAGATCTGTATTCGTTCCACTATTGGATGTTTTATGATGTGTTTCTTTTTAATCATGTATATGTCAATGATATAAATGATGAGTGTGGTAATATAGCTTTAATCGCTTTGCTTAACTATTTAGGCACAGTAATCTTGAATGAACTAATATCTATGTCTGATAGATGGAGTCATCTATATGCCTGTCTTTAGACGCAGACCATCAAACGCTACACTTTAAAGCTCAATAGATTCCCGGGATAGATTATAGTTTATATATTCTTGTTGATAGTTTAGTTATTCGCCCCACTAGCTTAGATTATAAATCATCCATTCATCCCGTTTATCCACTTTTGGGAAACTGGTCCCATTATCCCCAGTCAGAGCCACTATTCCAAACGGAAAAGGAGCTGTACTAAGGTCCAGACCGGGTGGTTATCCCCAATGTTGTTGCAGCGATTTTCGAGGCTTCAACAGTGGGTCACGTCTGTTATCTTGTTCTTTTGTAGGTAGAGCCATTCATAGAAATTGCAATAAGTGTGTCCCCAAGTCTCAACTACCTTGCCAAGACAGTGAACGAGGTGTCATTAAAGAAATTTTTAGCCTCACTCTCACATTAAAAACAATTATAAGTCCAAAAATATTAAATTAATTAAAATCATGAAAGTTGGATTTAATTTCTAACTTTATAGATTGGGTTTGTTCCTCAAAGTTAGGAGTCAGTTTATGTCTAGTTGATTGAGAGATTCTCTCCAACTAGTTAGACTCCTAGATTAGTTTATGATTGAGATATTTGCTCAACCAAAGTTTCCAAGATAGATGCACTACCTTGAGATAAATATCCTCTCGTATTTATATTTATATTATACACATTATTTTATAATGAGAATGAGAGGAATGCAATGAGGCTCTCAGCCCTTTTCTGCCATGTTTATGTCTCTGGTAATTTAGTGTGTTTATTTTGTTTAAATCCTTCATGTGGTATTAGAGCCATGGTGATATTTGTGAGAACCATAGCATGAGATCGTAGAGTGGTGGTGTTTGAAGTTGAACTAATTGTTGGGAATTTCTGATAATTCCAAAACAAAAAATGATTAGAGAATAATGTTGTGTTTCTTAACACAGAGGAACAAAAAAAAATTGTTTCCTGAAGACAGAGTTTCACACACACACAAAAGGAAACTTGTATTCATTAACAATACTGACTGTTACAAAAAAAAAAATTCTTCCTCCAACAGAGGGATTACACCAAGACTGCTTCAGAGGCAGTTTATAACTTTACTCTGTCTCTCCTGGAAAATACACTGCTCTGTTCCTTCTTACTTTGCACTGTTGTGCATTACATTATCTGCGTTGCTTATTTTTTGGCCTGTGTATTACATTACTTTTCAACAAAAACGTATGATGTTACATGTACCGTAAAAAAAAACTACTTAAAAAAAAAAAAACTAGACATACATTCTTTTTATTAAAATTTTTATGACAAGACTAGAAATTAAAACAAGATATGGAGGGGCAGACAAATAAATTTAATTCCTGAGATTTCTGGATGTTGCGGTACATTATCCATGTCCGCAGTAAAACCTGGTGTTTACTTTTTACCAACTCTGCCATGATTTTTGTGTTCTTAAATGTTTGATGTCCTTGATCCCGAAAAACAAAAAAATGTGCCACCGCTACCATATCGAATGGTCAAACCATACGAACTTTATGTGCCAGGGAAAGTTGTTTTGCAAAACCACTCAGGGCACGTGTCAGCAGGTGAATGTCTTCGCTGCCCACGGAGAATTAGCACTGTTCAGCAAAAAGCGGTTCGGGGAACTTTGGTGGTTTTGACGCTGCAATTGAAAGTACCATTTCAACACTCCCCTTTAATTTCAACTGCTGGGTTCTCAGTCATACCCAGACATTTCCTCAAAAACTCGAAACTTTTCTGCCCCAATGGTTTGGTCAGAATATCAGCAACCTGTTCCTGAGTTCTGCAGTGTTCTAAAACAATTTCTCCATTGTTTACCAATTCCTTGATGTAATGAAACTTTGTGTCAATTTGTTTCGTTCTCTTATGAAACACATCATTCTTGGATAATGCAATAGCTGAGCTATTGTCACAAAAAATCACAGTTCCTTTTGCTTGCTCTTGGCATAAACTCCTTAACATCCTTCTCATCCAAATTGCTTGACACGCTGCTGCTGTAGCTTCCACATATTCTTCCTTTGTTGTAGACAACGCTACAATAGGCTGTTTTTTAGAAGCCCATTAAATGGCCCCTGAACCCAAGTGAAAAACATAACCGGATGTGCTTTATCGATCATCTACACTTCCAGCCTAATCACTATCAGTGTATCCAATTAAATCTGAACATTCTGAAATAGTATATAAAATGCCAAACCTTTTAGTACCTTTAACATACCTCAGAATCCTTTTTGTTGCCTGCCAATGTGCTTCTTTTGGCCTCTCCATGAATTTGGAAATCAAACTAACAGCATGCATTATATCCGGCCTAGTTGCAGTCAAATACATGAGGCTACCAACTATGCTCTTGTACAAACTAGGATCAAATTCCTTGTTGTTGTCCTCTTTGCTGAGTTTTAATCCCATCGTTGTGGGAGTGATTACTGCTTTGCTCTCCTGCTTATTAAATCTTTCCAACACTTCATTATCCTATTTCGCTTGTGAGATAAAAATCTCATTTCCATTTTGTTCTACTTCTATTCCTAAGAAGTATCTCAGCAAACCCATGTCAGTCATTTCAAATTCTTCTTTCATGACTGTTTTGAAATTTTCAATAAGATAATCATCATTACCTGTGAAAATAACATCATAAACATATAACACAACAATTAGTATTTTACCATCCTTTTCTTCGATGTAGAGAGTGGGTTCTCCCTCACACTTTTCAAATCCATTTTCCTGTAGATAGGAATCTATCCTACTATACCACGCTCTTGGTGCTTGCTTCAGCGCATAAAGAGCTTTTTTCAATCTGCACACTTTCTGCTCTTGGCCTTTCTTTTCATAGCCTAGAGGTTGTTCAATGTAAACCTCTTCCTTTAACACTCCATTTAGGAATACTGACTTCATTTCCATTTGGTAAACTTTCCACTTGTTTTGTGCTGTTATGGACAGCACTGCTCTCACGGTTTCCATTCTAGCAACCAGTGCAAAAGTTTACTCATAGTCTCTCCCATGCTGCTACTTATATCCTTTGACAACAAGTCTTGCCTTTTGTCTTTCTATTTTGCCTTCAGCATTACTCTTGGTCTTGTAGACCCATTTAACTCCAATGATTTCTTTTCCTTTTGGTAGTTCAACTAAATCCCATGTCTTGTTTCTTTCTATGGCATTGATCTCCTCATCCATAGCTTCT
Organism: Pinus tabuliformis; assembly: GCA_031772625.1. Classification (NCBI taxonomy): domain Eukaryota; kingdom Viridiplantae; phylum Streptophyta; class Pinopsida; order Pinales; family Pinaceae; genus Pinus; species Pinus tabuliformis. Next base: position 1,009,957,210 of record CM062809.1, read on the forward strand.
ATCAATTTCCTATCCTTAATTACTTCTTTGAAATGAACAGGGTCATCAACATGACAATATAAAGCAAACAAAGAGTTCATACCTTCATTTGTTGCCTCTTGTTCATAAATGTCACTTAAATTTCTGAACTTCTTACCTCTTTCATTTGGTGTACAAGTGCTTGAAGAAGCACTTGAATTTCCTCCTTGTGGTGTGCTTGGAGAAGCACTTTCATTTCTCCTCAAGGGTGTCCCTTTCTGCCCTTGTGTTGGTGTTGCTGTTTGAGGATGTATTTCAGCCATCTCCTCATCATCTTCATCATGAGACAAAGAGTTTTTAACATTCACTGTTTTCTCTATGCTTCCATCCCAAGCTTCCTCCTCAATGAACTGAACATCTCTACTCACAATAAACTTCTTGGTGAATGGGTTATACAACCTATAAGCTTTGGATTCCTCACTGTATCCAATGAAAATAAATTTCTCCCCTTTGTTGTCCAACTTTTTCCTTAGTTGATCTGGAATGTGTGCATAAGCCACACATCCAAAAACTTTCATGTGGGTGACTCCTTGCTTTGTCCCACTCCATGCTTCTTCTGGCACTTTTTTCATGACTGCTTTTGTAGGGCATCTATTCAAAATGTACGTTGCACAGTGTATAGCTTCAGTTCAATAATCATTTGGCAAATGCTTTGCCTTTAACATACTCCTCGCCATATCCATGATTGTCCTATTCTTCCTTTCGGCAACTCCATTTTGTTGCGGAGTGTACCTAGTGGTAAACTGCTTATGAATTCCATTTTCTCTACAAAAACGTAGAAATTTTTTGGAGATATACTCACCTCCTCTATCAGTTCTTAGAAATTTGATATGAAACCCACTTTGGTTTTCTACAAGTGCTTTGAAATTGCAAAATCTTTCAAACACTTCACTTTTGTTCTTCAGGAAATAAACCCAAGTTTTTCTAGTAAAATCATCAATAAATGTTAGTATATAGTGGCTGCCTGCAAGTGATGGAGTTTGCATCGGTCCACATAAATCTAAGTGGACAATCTCTAAGGGTGCTTTTGCCCTTATGCTTTTTCCAGATGGAAAACTCTCTCTGTGTTGTTTCCCTAAGATACAACCTTCACAAAGGATGTCTGGTTTCTCTATCAATGGTAATCCTTTTATCATTCCTTTTCTATTCAACAAGTTAAGACCTCCAAAGTTGAGATGTCCAAATCTCAAGTGCCACAACCAATTTTCATCTTTTGGTTCGCTTTGGAAAGCCTCTTGTGTCACTGCTGCTATTTCTTCTCCATTTTTTAAATCTGCTTTCATTCTGAGAGGGAACATCCTGTTCCTTGTCATCTTCACTTCAGCAATACATTGTTTGCTGGGTGTTTTATCCATGATGGTGCATACATCATCCACAAAGAAAACATTGTACCCCTTTTGAATAAGCTATCCAATACTTATGAGGTTACATTTCATTCCAGGAACATAATAAACATCTGATATGGTTTTCTTTTCACCTTTCTTTGTTAAGACATTTACTTCTCCTTTTCCCATAACAGAAAATTTATTATCAGTTCCTAGTGTGACTTGTGACTTCACACTCTGATTTAACATAGAAAAAAGGGCTATGTTTCTTGTCATACGGTTACTGCAACCAGAGTCTAGAAACAGAACATCTTCACTCTTTTCTTCAGCCATATTATAGGCTAAAAACAAATTATCTTAGCTGATATTTTCTCTAGTGAAATTTGCACTAGTTCTATTACTCATATCATGCTGTTTATTCCTACATTCATTTGCATAATGCCCATATTTTTTACAATAGTGACTATTTTTTACAATAGTGACATTGGACATTGGATTTATCATACCTTTGTCCTTAAGCATGATGTTGTCCACTTTGTTGGCTGCTGCCTTGGCCTTGCTTCTGGTTTGGATTGTTGCCTCTTCCTTGAGCATTTGCTGGACTATTTCTTCCACCTCTATTTTGGCTTCTGCCTCTTCCTCTCTTGTTTCCTCTGCCTCGACCTCTTCCTCTCTTGTTTCCTCTACCTTGACCTCTTCCTCTTCCAAAGAACATCTAGGTCTTAAAGGTGATACATGTAGTTCATCAACTAAGAAGTTTGTGAGATCCTTTGTCTCTTCTATGGTGGTGACAATCACATCAAACCTTGAGGGTAGGATCCTCAATAGTTTCTCCACAATCCTCCTTTCTTCAAGAATCTCTCCATGAGACCTTATCTGTGTGACCAAACCAATCACATGTGTGAAGAATGAGTCAATATTATCTGACTCCTTCATGCAGAGAGTCTCAAAATCTCTCCTCAGCAACTGTAGTTTTGTTGTCTTCACTTTCTCCATGCCTTGATAGGCTACCTTGAGAGTTTGCCATGCTTCTTTGGATCTCTTGGCTGCTGTTATCCTTGGAAACACACTCCCATGCACTGCTTGATACAAAAAATAGAGGGCCTTAGAATCCTTCTTCTTATTGCTCTTCAACAGATCATTCTCTACCCGAGTTAAATTATTAATCTCATTTTCATCTACTGGTTCTTCAAAACCATCCTCAACAAATTCCCATAAGTCTTGGGAAGCAAGCAAAGCTCTCATAGTTATTGCCCAATAGTCATAGTTTTTTCCATTAAATTGTGGGAGCTGAGTATTACAGATACCCATGCTAGTGCTGGCTCCATCCATTCTTGCACTCTTAACTATGCTTCAAAATACTTGACTATGTATTTAAAATAACAAACTGTCCTCAGCAGTAACACAAAAAACTAACTTGAGAAATACCTTGGATTCTTTCTTGACTGAGTCTTCACTCTGCTGGAGAAGCTGCTGCAGCAAGAAATCCTTCCTTCAGCTTCTTTGACACCTTCAAAGAGTCTGGACACGCTCTAATACCATGTTGGGAATTTCTGATAATTCCAGAACAAAAAATGAACAGAGAATAATGCTTTGTTTCTTAACACAGAGGAACAAAAAAAAATTGTTTCCTGAAGACAGAGTTTCACACGCACACAAAAGGAAACTTGTATTCATTAAAAATACTGACTGTTACAAAAAAAAATTCTTCCTCCAACAGAGGGATTACACCAAGACTGCTTCAGAGGCAGTTTATAACTTTACTCTATCTCTCCTGGAAAATCCACTTCTCTATTCCTTCTTACTTTGCATTGTTTTGCATTACATTATCTGCGTTGCTTATTTTTTGGCCTGCGTATTACATTACTTTTCAACAAAAATGTATGACGTTACATGTACTGTAAAAACAAAAAAAAAACTACTTAAAGAAAAAAAAAAACTAGACATACATTCCTTTTATTAAAATTTTTATGACAAGGCTAGAAATTAAAACAAGATATGGAGGGGCAGACAAATAAATTTAATTCCTAAAATTTCTAGATGTTGCGGTACATTCTCCATGTCCGCAGTAAAACCTGGTGTTTACCTTTTACCAACTTTGCCATGATTTTTGTGTTCTTAAATGTTTGATGTCCTTGATCCCAAAAAACAAAAAAAATGTGCCGCCGCTACCATATCGCATGGCAATATTGCATGGTCAAACCATACGAACTTTATGCGTCGGGGAAAGTTGTTTTGTAAAACCACTCAGTGCACATGTCAGCAAGTGAATGTGTTCGCTGCCCTCGGAGAATTACCATTGTTCAGCAAAAAGTGGTGTGGGGAACTTTGGCGGTTTTGTTGCTGCAGTTGAAAGTACCATTTCAACACTAATGTGTGTGGCATTGATAGCATCGACTATTTTTTCCCCCGACAACTGCAAGCTTCCTAGGTCGGACTAGCTGCTTCAGAGTAATCAAAAGTTCTGGAATTCTCGGACGAATTTTGCGACAAAAATTTTGTGTTTAGAGACCGATATTATACGTTAGTTTTAATAAGGGTTCTCGATCATTTAAATATATGTGGCGTTGAGAGTTTAAATCTAAGCATTGGAGTATCCAGTGTGACTTGTTTTGGAAAACTGCATTTGAAGTTGTGGTTGCGTGTCAGAGAAAGGCTAGAACTTGACTGATCAATCTCTTATCATTTCAAATGTTGCGTAAGCCTATTTGTGTGATATTTCATTTGTGATTATACTTTAGATTGAGCAAAGAGGAAATTCATTTTGTATTTCCTAGAAATATTTACTCTCTGTCAATAGTTTAAATCGAGCACTAGTTTGCAGAGATCATGCAATAGATTTATGAGATACGATGTCATCAATTGTATTAAAACTTGTGTGGTTCGAAAAAATATCTGAGCATGGAACATCAACCAAAATGAAAGTTTATCATTATGACAATTCCCTTTGGAGAGGAACAATGTATTTGGGTCGAAAGAGTTTTTTTCGAGCCTTCGACAAAGCCTTCGACAAAGCCTTCGACAAAGCTTTTGAATTTGTCACCCTCAGATACCCAGATACAAAGGTTTGAGTGGATTTCAAATCATTTGGAGTGGGACTTCTACAGGTGACATGTCTGTTAGGATATTCCGACACATAGGAAATAGTTAAGTACAACTTGGTCTAGTATAGAGTTAGGTAAAGTGTGTTTCTTTACCGTTGTACATTTTGTAACTTACAATCCGACGGTTCATTCTCTCCTCGGTATTACCGACACTTGATCCGTGGCTTGACACCCGATTGGTCCATGAATTCTATTTAAAGTGCATGGAGGGTCATTTGTAGGGTAATCCGTGCATGAGAGAAGCTTATGTAAATTTTCATTCTTTGATTAATAAATTGCGTGAAGTGGCCGCGTTGGCTCAGGCCGTGGACTGTTTCCCTCTTTGAGGGTTTTAACCACGTCAAAAATACTGGTGTATTGATCTGTGATCTGGTTGTGAGCGGTGTCCTTTTGGTGTTCTTTCTTAGGAACTTACCTTGTAAATTCCTACATGGTATCAGAGCTATTTGAGGGTCGCGTCCGTTGGTGATCCAAATCTGAAGCCAGTAGAACTGCATCTGACTGTCGTTTCCTAGATCTGCTGTTTCTGACTGCTTTCGGGTTGAGAGGACTGCTCTGTTGTGTTTGGAGCATCTGTTCCAGTGAGGAACCCCTTTCGTTTCACGCGAAAAGGTTTCCGGTAGCCCTAGCTGTGTCATTTTTAAGATCTGGAGGGAAAAAGAGCTTTCTCAAGGCAAGCACGCAACCCAAAGACCCCCCCCCCCCCCCCCCCCCCTCTCTCTCTCTCTCTCTATTTTTTTTTGTATAGATCAATTGGTTCAAAGCTATTTTAAGAGAGTAGAGGTCTTGGGTTCAAGTCTCCATTTTGTGGGGGCGGACTTTTTCATTTCCGCACATTCCCGCACTTCGTCGGCAACTTCAACAACGTTTTTTCAAAAAGCCATAACTTCTTCATCCGGAAGCCTTTTTGAGAGCCGTTTTTTTTAAACCAGCCTAATTTTTCGAGATCTATCAATTGGAACACTTTATTTTAGCATCTTCAGCTTCAATTTCTGTTGAAATGGAAAGTCAATACCAAGTTACCCTTGACAGCACCAACTACTTCCAATGGTTGTCCTACACGGAGGATTTACTTAGAAGTAAAGGTCTCTACCGAATAGCCACAGGCCAAGAAAAGAAACCGAAAGATGAAGACAAGGCTGCTAAATGGGAAAATAGACAAGATCAAGCACGTGGTTTGATAGGGATGTCTATTTCTCCAGATCTCAGATTCCATATTGCAGAACTTGAAACTCCTCATGAAGCAATGGAACAAATCAATAAAGTTTTTGGGATTAAAAATGAAATTAGAGCCCATCAACTTGAAAATGAGTTGCTTACATTGGACCCTAATAATTTTTCTTGCATTGAAGATTTCTTGTCTAAGTTCAAGACCCTTAGATATCTTTTGGAAGGTGTTAAGGTTAAGAAAGAAGATAGTAACCTTATTTATTCCATCCTTACTAAGTTGGGACCAGCCTACTCTGTATTTGTTTCCACCTTCCATTCTACAAGAGAAGCCTTCATTTCTTAAGGAAAAGACTACAAGTCCCCTTCCTTTGACTCTTTTTGTGATTCTTTAATAAGAGAACAAGAAAAACTCTTACACCTTGGTCTTCTTAATCTTGGAAACTCTTCCAAGAAAGCGTTAGCCGCCCAGCAGCAACCAAATTCAAAGAATCCTAAAAAGTCATATCCTAAAAAGAATGGTCCTAAACCAAACAAGGGTCCTAAGCAATTTCAGCCCCAAAATGAAAAATCAGTTCAACAAAATGATAAGACAAATAAAAACAAAGGGAAGAAGACTGATAGACATTGCAATTTTTGTAATCGAGATGGGCACTTAGAATCAAAATGCTTTAAGAAGATGGAAGCCTTGGAAGCAGCAATGAAGAAGCATAACATCCATTTGGGGCAATCTTCAACTTCAACTTCATCTTCAGGAATGGCACTTTTTGCATGTGGTTGTCAAGCATCTCGGTCTGACTATGCATTAAATGTATCTTCTTCTTCTCATTCTCATGAGTGGCTCATTGATTCTGGAGCTTCTTATCACATGGCAAAAAACAAAGCCATGTTTTCTTCTTTAAATGATTGTAACACCAAAAATATATATGTTGGTGATGATAGATCTCTTAATGTTGTAGGGACTGGAACTGTTCATCTAGACAATGGTCAGTTTAATGATGTATTATGTGTTCCAACCTTATCCTGCAACCTTCTATCTGTATATCAGATAACTCATTCAGGTGAAGGTAAAATCGTTGAATTTTCACCTCATGATGTTGTAATCAAGGACTTAAAAGATCCTAAACAGATTTTGGCTACTGGCATTGCTGATGATTCTACAAGGTTGTATAAGTTTCACAACTTTGGGTCATCAAATATTCCCTCAGTATTTGTTTCTCATAACAATGAAGTGAGCAAACTTTGGCATGAGCGATTTGGTCACTTAAACTATCGCTCCCTTCAGCATCTATGTAAAGAAAATATGGTGATAGGTCTTCCTATGGTATCTTGCAGAGATGGTGTTTGTTCTGGATGTGTACTCGGAAAACATCATCGGGACAGTTTTGAAAAACGTGCCTCTTGGCACGCCTCAGCCCCTTTACAGCTTGTGCATAGTGATTTATGTGGTCCACTTCCAATTGTGTCATTCTCTGGTTGCAAGTATTTCTTAACCTTCATTGATGATTTCTCCAGATGCACTTGGGTATACTTCTTAAAACTCAAGAGTGAAGTATTTAACACTTTTTTGGCCTTCAAGGCCTTTGTTGAAAAACAATCTGGACATCAAATTCTTAAGTTAAGATCTGATAATGGCGGAGAATATGTTAAAAACACATTCATCAACTATTGCACTGAGAATGGAATTCAAATGCAACATACTGTTCCATATACTCCACAACAAAATGGTGTAGCTGAAAGGAAGAATCGCACCTTAAAGGAAATGGCTAATTGTATGCTACAATCTAAAGGACTTGGTCTTAGTTTTTGGGCAGAAGCAATTATCTGTGCAAATTACATAATAAATCGCACTCCTACTAAGGCTTTAAAGAATATCACTCCAGAAGAAGCATGGAGCTCAATCAAACCAGATGTAAGTCACTTTTGTGTTTTTGGAAGTGAAGCGTGGGCCCATATTCCAGATGAAAAGCATAAAGCTTTAGAACCTAAGAGTGAAAAATGTACTTTTGTTGGATATTCTGAAGATGTCAAAGGCTATAGACTTATTCCATTTAAGTCCAAAATTGTTATCATTAGAAGAGATGTAAAATTTGATGAAAATATATCGACCTGCGAGCCTAGTCCAGCAGATGTGCTACCTCTCCCTATCTCTTCTACCTTTGAAAACATTTCTCTTCAGATGATGAAAGTGAGGATGACAATCCTCCCCCACCATCTCAGGATCCTCCTTCAGCTCCTGAGCTTCCAAAATGGGTTCGCGCTACTCGAGATGCAGCAGGTGATCTTGCCGGTGATCCTACAGATCAGCGACGCACACGTTCTCAGTTCGAGAGAGCCTCTTCTTTACTAGCTCAAGCTCCAGTAAATTATGATCCTGAAACCTTTGCAGAAGCTTCAGGCCGTCCAGATTGGGAAGCAGCTATGAATGAAGAATATCATTCATTATTGGCAAATGATACATGGGATCTTGTTCCTTTACCAAAGGGACGAAAACTTGTTAGATGCAAATGGGTTTACAAAACCAAGTATGGACCAGATGGGAAAGTTGATAAACATAAAGCTCGTCTTGTTGCTAAGGGCTTTTCACAGGTTGAAGGCATTGACTACACTGAAACCTTCTCCCCTGTTGCCAAAATGAACTCTATCCGCCTTGTTCTTTCCCTTGCTGCCTCTTTCAAATGGGAAGTCCTTGAGATGGATGTAAATCTGCCTTCTTGCATGGGGAACTTGCATGAAGAAATCTATATGGAACAACCCATTGGCTTCATCTAAACAGACTCCAGCCTTGTTTGTCGACTTAAGAAATCCCTTTATGGTCTCAAGCAAGCTCCTCGGGCTTGGTATGCCAAAATGGATAGCTTTCTTTTAGAATCTGGCTTTTCTAGGTGTCATTCTGACAATACTGTCTACACCAAGAAAGTGGGCAACTCTCTTATCATCCTTGTTCTTTATGTTGATGGTCTTATCCTTACAGGTAGTGATACCAACCTTATAAAGCATGTGAAGTCTAGCCTCAAAAGGAAATTTGAAATGACAGACTTAGGACACTTACACTATTTTCTCGGTCTTCAAGTCTTGCAATCCAAGGAGGATATTTCCCTTTCCCAGTCCAAGTATGCTTGTGATATTCTACGTCATTTTCACATGGAAGACTGTAAGCCAACCCCTTCTCCCTTTCAGTCTGGAGTCAAACTTTCAGTCACTTGTAATTCTCCTGAAGTTGATGCTACCTTATACCGTCAACTTGTAGGAAAACTTTTGTATCTAACCCATACTCGTCCTGACCTTTCCTTTGCTGTTGGCCTTGTTGCTTGGTTCATGCAAAACCCTCGTGAAAGTCATTGGAAAACAGCTAAAAGAATATTTCGTTATGTTCGAGGTACAGTTCAGTTTGGGATTCATTACAGTGCCAAAGCATCTCCTCTATTGGTTGGTTTCACTGATTCCGATTGGGCTGGTGACCCTGATGATCGGAAGTCTACTGCCGGTTATGTGTTCACTCTTGGTTCAGGACCTATTACATGGGCTTGCAAGAAACAAGGTGCCATTTCTCTTTCATCAGCAGAAGCAGAGTATCGTGGTGCCGTAGAAGCTAGTAAGGAAGCCTTGTGGCTTCGTCAGATCCTGTCAGAGTTTGGCTTTGAGCAGCAGCATCCGACTACACTTTGGTGTGATAATCAAAGTGCCATTGAGCTATGCAAAGATCCAGTCCAACATCAGCGCAGCAAACACATTGAACTGCACATGCACTTCATCAGAAAGCTCATTCACGACCATGTTCTTGAAGTGCAATATTGTTCAACAGATGATCAAGTTGCAGACATCTTCACAAAGGCTCTCACAGAGGCGAAGTTCACTAAACTTCGATTTATGGTTGGAGTTCAGGAAGTTGTCACTAAGGGGGGATAGGCTCTAGTGCCTCCTTCCTTCTCCTATTGTGTCATATTTGTAAATCCTTCAATCCTATCCCAAGTTGTTCTTAAGGGGGGATGTTAGGATATTCCGACACATAGGAAATAATTAAGTACAACTTGGTCTAGTATAGAGTTAGGTAAAGTGTGTTTCTTTACCGTTGTACATTTTGTAACTTACAATCCGACGGTCATGATATGTAGTGATCCAACAGTTCATTCTCTCCTCGGTATTACCAACACTTGATCCATGGCTTGACACCCGATTGGTCCATGAATTCTATTTAAAGCGCATGGAGGGTCATTTGTAGGGTAATCCGTGCATGAGAGAAGCTTATGTAAATTTTCATTCTTTGATTAATAAATTGCCTAAAGTGGCCGCGTTGGCTCAGGCCGTGGACTGTTTCCCTCTTTGAGGGTTTTAACCACGTCAAAAATACTGGTGTATTGATCTGTGATCTGGTTGTGAGCGGTGTCCTTTTGGTGTTCTTTCTGAGGAACTTACCCTGTAAATTCCTACAATGTCTGGTCCCTGATATATCTGGGTTGTCGTAATTACAAGAGTTGTCTCTGACCGAAAGTTTCAAACATGAGAGTTATCCGAGTCATGGGATATTTGAACCCACTGATCAAAATGTCAACAAAAATAATCCCTATCTGGATCAAAGTATGAACATACAATTATTAAGATTTGGGTGGACCTGCCAGTTGCAACACAGATTGAGTTTAAAAAAGAAGACATATCTGGGTTGACCAAAAGCCATTTCCAATCCAGTCTCATAATGTTGAGGAGGTCTGTATGCTGCAAAGTTATTTTTAGGAGATTTTTCACCCATTGTGGTGGCATCTTCCAAATCATCCTCAGCATTATCATTAAGGGTCGTGTGCTTATCAACTGATGATCTCGGGACACTCCCTCAAGGATTTGTAACTTCATCACGGGTTTCTTGTTGATTGGAAACAGTGGTTGAACAGTGACCGTCATTTCAGGTTGTAATGCCTCTTCAACAATTTGTTTCTCTTGTGTATGGGTATCATTTCGACTCTCACATTGAAAGTCATGGTTAGCATTTTGAATGTTGCCGAGTGAAGCTGGAAAAAGCTTCACAACCTCAATGTATTGTAATAGCCTTTTAAATCAGTGATTTTTGGGAGAGATGAGTGGATAAAATATTTTATTTTGGGAGTCATAAGGATGAAGATTGGGATTAATTTTGTATTAAGGTTGATGTTTTAAAGTTTTTGGAGGGGTAAGATGCATTACAATTTCTACTTTGGGGTGATAAAGAGTCATTGTCCAAGTGAAAACAAATTTAGAAATCCTTGATGTATAAGTGGTTGTGTATGAAAATGAGAGTAATGCATGTATCATGACAAAGGATATTGAAAAGAGAATCAAACATTGTATAAATCATAATAAAGATATCATTTTTTTTTTGGTGTTTGTGTCCTAAATCTGCCTGAAATTGAATAAGGGGATCTTAGGTACCCCAGGAGTACATTTGTGATGGCGCATGCTTTTCTGGATTCTTGATGTTTCTTATTTTTTGTGTCTAGTTTTGACACTATCTTTGTCAAAAGATACACATGGAGTACACAACAAATTAAACAAATGCATGCACATAATAAATTCTCTTCAAGCTCATGTAATCAAGAATACAAGCAAAGGACAAGCACTCAAGAAGCTGCAACACAATCAAAGATATCACGTTTTCAACATCAACATTCAAAAAAAGATTCTATATCAACATGCAATTCAACATCATTCAATCAAGGCAATCAATTTAATAAAGAGGTCATCCACATCAATATTCAATGACATCAAAAACAATTGGTCTTTGTGTAACTTGTAAATAATCTTATTTTTTTTGTAGGTTAATTTGTAATCAAAGTCAAATAAAGTTGAGTTGAATTGTAAGGGTGCATTTTCAGTTGAACCCAACACCTAAGCTTTGAATTGATAAGGGGTCAAGAGAGTCAATTATTTTCAACTAAGTCATCAAATTCACTTAAAGTAGTCATTAAATCATTGTAAGCATTCTCTTGGGTGCATTTTTTGATAGTATTCGACACCCTTCTTTTGCAAATAAGCTCAATCAAGTGAGTGAGTTCAAGCAAGTGCAAAGTGCAAGTGAACAAGTTCAAGACAACAAGAAAGCATGACATTCGTGCAACAACCAACCAAACATCAAGAGAGCGAATTCGACTCTAAGGCAATAAAATGTTATATTCAAACAACAATCAAGCAAGTTCAAATATACAACAAGCGAGCATGAGTTGCATCATTCAATTGTTCAAAGCGAGCGTGAAATTCAAAGTGACGATCAAGCAAACAAGTTTAAACCAAGCAAGTTCGAAAAATCCAACAAGTGTTAAAAGCAAGTGAGCGTGAGTTCAAGAGAGCAAGTTCACATGGAGAAAAACATTCAGTTGTTACAGGTTCTTAACAATCTGATCCTATCAACTATTGAAGACATGGTGAAAATCAACAAAGCAACTCTTGTTGATATTCAAATGCATCTACAACAGGCACATGAGACAATTGAGTTTCTTCAACTGGAGTCACAATTAAAACGAGATGAGTTGCAATGGAAGAGTGATGCTTCATTCAACCATACATATGAAGATAAAAATGATGATTCCAAATCACTCATCCAAACAAATTCAAGTGTAGAAGTTGTCCATGATCAAGTTCAACTTTCTTTTTCCAAGTCAATCATCAAGTCATGGGAAGAAATCAAATGCAACAAAAATCGATGTGGCTTAGGATATGACAAAAATGATAACAACTTGCATATCTCAAATTATTCAAAGTTGATCAAGGTCATCAGTGCAAGATTTCTTGATCAAGTAACATCAACAAGCCATGCAAAAGTTGAAGACAAACCCACATATAAACATTTTCAAAGAACATGTCACATGGAACATCATTGCTTTGATCTCCACCCTTGTCACCATTTTGGAAAGCACAATCACTCATCAGAAAGATGTTGCAAACAAAACCAACTAGTGAGATTGAAGATCAATTATGTATGGATTGATCCTTGGGAATGGTCGTCAACAGTAAAATGATTATATAAGTTTTACCACAAAATTCAATCTCACCTATTGCAGCCAACAGTCAAATGAAGATGGTACTCTCTTGCACCTGAAAGTGGGAGTACAACAATGACACTCTCCTACACCTGAAGGGGGGGGAGTTCAGAAATAAAATGCAGATGATTGTCTCTCCTTTCATCTGACAAAGGGGGGAAATAATAATGGAATTGAAGGTGGTTTCCCGACTAAAAGTTTCGACAACATCAACAAAATCAGCAATGGGCATCTTCAACAAATCAACCAGTGGGGATCGTCAAATGAGCCAATGGGAAGTAAACATTAGAGCAACTAGTGGACGGTCATCATTAACAAATTCGCCAGTGGGCGATCAATATCAAAGTAGTCAGTGGCCAATTTTGACATCATCAAATTCGCCAGTGGGAATTATGAACATTTTGTTAGTGGACAAGCAATTGGGATGCTGATTGAAAGAAAAGGACAGATGGATCCTTTTGCAGCTTGGCACCTGATGGATTTGTCAAGCAATTTTCAGGTATGTATCAAACTTGTAGTTGATTCATGTTCTCTTTAGATTGGATTTTTTTCGGCATCCATCTTTTGCGGTTTTCTAGGAAGTTTTTCATTGAGGATTAACAATTTCAACATGAGGACTTGGAGATGGTACAAGTTCTTACTTTGGACTTATCATTGGGGGGGGGAATGTTAGCCTCACTCTCACATTAAAAACAATTATAAGTCCAAAAATATTAAATTAATTAAAATCATGAAAGTTGGATTTAATTCCTAACTTTCTAGATTGAGTTTGTTCCTCAAAGTTAGGAGTCAGTTTAGGTCTAGTTGGTTGAGAGATTCTCTCCAACTAGTTAGGCTCCTAGATTAGTGTATGGTTGAGATATTTTCTCAACCAAAGTGTCCAAGATAGACGCACTATCTTGAGACAAATATCCTCTTGTATTTATATTTGTATTATACACATTATTTTATAATGAGAATGAGAGGAATGCAGTGAGGCTCTTAGGCCTTTTCTGCCATGTTTATGTCTCTGATAATTTAGTGTGTTTATTTTGTTTAAATCCTTCAGAAATTTTGAGGTAAAAAAATGGACCTCAAAAAAAAAACTTTTTAAAATAAAATCTAGTAACTAATTTATTTTTTTAAATAAAATGATTTAAGAAAAATAAATTAAAAATTATAAGTGTTAAAAATGGTGCAATTTAACCATTTAATGTTTTGGTTTAAATTTGATAATAAAATTTTTAGTGAAATTATATATATTTTTAATTAAATTGTGTTTTTGAATGAATAAACAAATTCAATATGTTAAAAAATCTTGAAATATTCAAATTGTATAGATTATACAATTCAAATTTACCATTTCAAAAAAAAAATCCCTATTAATTTTTTGTGAGAATTGCAAAGTATAAAATAATTAAACTGTGTTTTTAAAATTAAAATCAAATAAATAAATAAATAAAATAATCCCTATTTAAATTACCACAAATCCATCCTAACTCTGGATTTAATGCCAAGAGATTTAGACATCAAAACATGATTCCTCCTCATTCTTGGTAGATTCGAAATTAATATGGATCTATGGTTTTTTCAACCGTGGTTCACATTCACTTAGCGACCACTACATCCACGGGTAATAATCCAGGAAGGTCCACCCAAAGGTAATCTAGGTAGAGCCACCCGAAGGGATCTACCCGTTGTCATAATAATCCAGGAAGATCCACCTGAGGGTAATCCAGGTAGATCCACTCGAAGGGATCTACCCTTTGGCTTATCTAATGGACCTAACCCCAAGGGCATCGAGGAGATATGACATCGTGACCTCCAAGTTGGCAAGGTACTTAGAAACGAGAACTCGACCAATTATATATATAATATATACATAGTTGACATTAAAATATTTGATTTATGATTCATACTCTACACATTATATATATATATATATATATATATATATAGGACTCTCTTTCTATATGATTATTTTTCTTATAAATAATTTTTTAAATGTTACACGTGTATATATGTTTGTGTGTGTGTGTGTGTCAATTTCATGTTAAAAAATAAATGAATTATATATCTCCTTAGAAAAATTTAGTAATGAAATAAGAATTCTCTTTCTTTATATAAAATCTATATTAAACTTTTTAAACTAATAAAATATTTATATGGTTCAAATCGGGTTTTGTGAATCCTGTTTAGAGTGAATTATCGGGGTCTTGTAGTGCTTTGTCATTTCGTTGGCAAGATAAGCATTGGTTGACCAAATTTGGTGTCTGGTTGCGCACTCCCAGGCGTTGAGGTCTTCTAGTCTTGGTGTTGTTTTTCTCTTGTTTAATGGTTAATGGAAAAAGGGTCTTGGTCGAGGAAGTTTCATCTTCTATCTCAATTGGTGGGTCTTCTATAAAGTTTGGGTCATATGTCTAGAGCTTTTGTGATGATTTGGTCTATTGGTATCATGGTCTTGTAGGAGGTGGCTCACATCCATTCTCTTGTTCTTTTGTAGGTAGAGGCATTCATAGAAGTTGCAATAAGTGTGCCCCCAAGTCTCAGCTACCTCACCAAGACAGAGAATGAGGTGTCATTAGAGAAATTTTGAGGTCAAAAATAGACCTCAAAAAAAAATGTACAACAAAAATCAACTTTATAAGAATCAATAGTGTTGGGATGGGGTCCGTTGGGTAAGTCTTCAGGTTAAAAACCCAAAGTTTTGATGTAATTGCTGTAAATGATGTAAAGCCTCCGCGAATTGTTGATGCAGAGCATGTATATGATTAGGAGTAAAAGCGGTTTTAGCCCCTTGTCTATGTAAAGTTGAGTCAGTTTGGAGATCCACCCATGGTCCGCGAACCATGGGATTGTATAAATAGGCGCGTCTTATAGGGTCTAAGGTAGATCATGTAGTAATGGGTGAATAGAAGAGAATTATTACCACAGAGAAGTGGGCCAGATAGGAGAGAAAGGCTCTATAGCTAAGTGCGCATGGGCCTAGGTAGAGTTCGTAGCTGAGTGCGCAGACCCCTGCAGCTAAGTGCACAGGGTAGTTTTGACTCTGTAAATCCTAACTAAAGATCAATAAAGAATATTACCGAAGAATTCCTGTGTTTATCTGTTTGGCTATGTTTATTTATGATTGCGATACACGTTGTGACTGAATAATGTATTTATAAAA
Source organism: Pinus tabuliformis (assembly GCA_031772625.1). Taxonomy (NCBI): domain Eukaryota; kingdom Viridiplantae; phylum Streptophyta; class Pinopsida; order Pinales; family Pinaceae; genus Pinus; species Pinus tabuliformis. The sequence goes on from CM062809.1 coordinate 1,009,972,976, forward strand.
TATTGATCTAATGATGCGCAACTCTATGGAATAAGTCTTAATAACTATACGCACTACATGTTAAGTACTTTCACGAAGATTGTGATACATTCTGTTATGTTTATTAAAATAATTAAGTAGATATGCGTGAGCTCAGATCTAGGGTTATTATCTCATGTGCATAAGTGGATGATGCGACTGTTAAGGGTCTGCAAAGACCAATCGTAGACCTTCACGAAGGTCTATAGGCTGTTTAAAGGGAGTTACAGTATTGAGCCCTAAGGGCTTATAGATCTATGCGAAGGAAGATCTAGGGCAATAAAAGACATCACACTCATCTTTGGATGCAGAAACTTGGTTCTTGCATCCCCACATACTACTTCGGGTGAGACTACATCCTGCACTACGCGGGTTGTTTTTGAAAGGTCCAGTAGTGTAGGGATTTGTTGGTTGGTGCAATTAACTCTGAACCTAGGTCAGAACCCCCTAAGCCAATAAATGGTTCCCTTGTTGGGACCGAGATCTGCTTGAAGGAGATGTGTGATGTCGCATCACTGGAATCCGACCAACAAGGAGATTGAGAAGTGGTTGGATAGAAATATTCACAAATTCATGGCGTAGGACTGAGCATGGGGGTCGCACTATGGTGTGCTATTTCTCAGGTGGCTAGAAAGGACGTAACAGGTAATTGTCATTTGCTTCAAAAATTTCGTTCAGGCACCACAACATTTGTTCTGTGAATTCTGCAAATTAGTGGGCCATGATGAGCGCCATTGTCGTAGCTATGAATTAATGATGGAAAGAACGCCTACCTACCGAATGCAAGCAGAAACTAGGCCTCCAGAGCTGGGCGTCAGAGGTGTGCGTCGAGGATATCAGGGATGAGGCCGAGGCCGAGGATGCGGAGTGATGCAAGAGCATTCAGATTAGAAATATCATTGTATTTTAGTGGACATGGGGGGTCTTGTGTTTTAAGGATGTTGGTTTCCTGAGTATTAAATTAATGTAATTATTAAGGTTTTGAGTAATAGGATTTAATCAAGTATTGTGAGGCATATTTGTAAATGTTCTCGAATGTTGGAGAACATGAGAGAATTAGGATATTTGAGAGATTGAGAGATTTGGGAAATCAATTATAAAGCTTAGATTAGGAATTAGTTCATGATTTTGTGGATTAGAGAGGATCCTTAGAGATAAAGAAGAGAGTTTAGGATTTTGTTGAGAAGGTTATGGATCTAAACCATGAGTTGGTTATAGAATATTTTGTATAAATGTAAGCCTAAAAGGCATAGAAAGGGGTTAGCTAGCTCGGAATTAGTTCGAGAGTTAGATAGGTTTGATTGTAAGCCTACAGGCAGGAAAGGGAAAAGGCCACTGATAAGGAAATCAGGCTAGAGAGAGACAGAGACTCATGATGTAATTATTTCTTTATATATACACAGAGATTTTGATTCCTAAGTGTGTGATGTGTGTTGATTGATGCAATTATAGATTGTGTGTGAGTTAGAAGTAATCCTGTGTAACATAGGGTTACAGGTTTGCAGAACCAGAGATCAAGTGCAGGGAAGGGTGTATCATGTTTACACGCAAACAATGTTGGAGGAAACTTTAACGTTACAATGAAGGTATACTGTAAGGTTCTTTAAACCTAAGGAGTTACGCAGCGAAATTGTAAAAGAGCAAAGGAATAGAGAACGAAGCTGAAGATTAGATCAGAATAATTGAAGGCCGGAAGGTGAGAACAAGATACAGGCAGAAACCCGAACAAAGGGACTATTACACAGTAAAGAACAGAAGAGCGTAGAAACAAAGTGGAGTCATTGGATCAGACAGATGAACAAATGAGAGTGATGTAGATAGACGGCCAAGATTAAGTCGCGTAGAATAAAGTTAACAAGTTGAGCGATGGAGACTAAGCCACGTGTTAGCAGAAGGACAGAGTAGTTTTCGTAAGCGGGAAGTTGTTTCTCGCGCGGCCTCAAAGCCGTAAGCAGTAATATAAAAACGAACTCGAGAAAGTTATGAACTGTGACTAAATCCAGTTGAAGTCCGGATAGATCATAGTTGTCTGTTGGTTGATTGATCGGACGGATATCACATGCAAACAAGTGTGAACCTTAATTCAGAAAATGGACGTGATGAGGGTTTATACAACAAGGTTAAAACCTTGTTGAGTTTCGGCCATCCGGACCGTTCGTCATGGAATTGATCGGATGGTAGTCGTGCTCGAAAGTGCGCATAGGTTAACATTTCGAGCGGACCCGATGAATTATTAAAAGAAGTTTAACTTCTTTGAGTTCCAGTGGAGGATGGGTTAAAGATTGGAGATCGCATGATAGCCATTGATCTGAAGGAGTGAAATCGACGGTGAAGGTTGAACGCGATAAAGGTTGAGCATCAGGAAATGTGTAAAGTCATGTGAATCAACAAAAAGGTAAGGTTAAGTGCGGTTTATGTGTATTTCTATTATATGATATTTATAATAGAAATGAGTGGGTTTAATGTATTATGGGTTAAGTTTGGGTTTTAACAAAAGGGTAGGGTTGATAAGTGCCGAGTTGAAGAATAACCCAAATTCGTAACCTGTGGATAGTTAAATGAAATATTTCCTCTTAAAGAATTAACCTTTGATAAAGTGGGTTTTCATCCGATGTTATGTTTCCGCATAAGAGGTTAATTAAGAGCTTAAACCTAGAATTGTAAAGGCTTCCCTAATATGGAATTTTAGAATTCCTGGGACATGTATATGACATGCAATTGAATCTGTATAATGTGGGTATTTTCGTCTTAGGCTGGCATCATTTGGTTGTGAAGCAACAATTGAGATTGTTGAACCTTGCAATTTTCAAACTGATAATTTGTGTATAAATGCAAGAATTTTAACTAATGATGAAGTACTTATGAAGTGTCATAAAGAAATTGAATTGCTGGAGTATTTATTGGAGAACTCAGAGTATGACATTGTGATTGTAGAAGAAGGAATTCACTATAGTGGATAAGAGCAGAAAGACATCATTGAAGCAGATGGTGTGGAAAAGAGATTTGCTAACAGTTTCGGGAGTCCTTTGGAGGATTCTTTAGAGAGGTTGAATCAACATACTGATGTGCTGATAGAGGAGGAAAAATCAGAGCAGCATACTGAGATGTTTCCAAAGGAAGAAGAGGCACTGAGGCCTTATGTTTTTAATTTTAATAATTGTTTTGTGAGTGCAAGTTTTGTTGCAGATGCTAGAGAAAATTTGGCACATATGAGCAGCCAAGTAAAAATGGAAGAGGTAGATTCTGTGGAAGTATTTAATCCATGGAACAAAGATATTATGTTGCTGGAAAGAATGCTAGAGAATCAGGATTTGATGTAGAAATTAGATGTTGCAGAGGGAGATATCTTTAAGGATATTTAGGAAGTTTGGGTGGAAGAAATATCTACAACAGTACCTGGAGCAATCTCAAGAGTAATAGCAAAAGCTGAAGTAGAAAAAGCTGAAGAAAGTAATCAGCAGTTTGAAGATGAGTGGACAGAGAACAACAACAAATGGCAGAGTATGTACCCACTTAAGGATGTGCTAGAGATAGAGATTGAAGAATTATGGCAATTAATGATGAAGCAGTCCAAATGGAGGAGATTGACAGCCACAGGAAGAATGATCAATCAAAATTTGAAACTGATTAACAAAGAGAGGAAGATGAAATAGAAGATAGTAGACATACAACAACAACAAAGGTGCATAGCGTTTGGATAGTTACAAATTAAAGTTTGGGATGCTGGAGGTTTTCTATCAACATACGAGAACACATGATCAGGAGATCATGAATGTTTTCAACCTTGAGAGTTTGATGCAGGAGAATTCGGCTCAGAAATATCATTGTATTTTAGTAGACATAGGGGGTCTTGTGTTTTAAGGAAGTTGGTTGTCTGAGTATTAAATTAACGTAATTATTAAGGTTTTGAGTAATAGGATTTAATTAAGTATTCTGAGGCATATTTCCAAATGTTCTCGAATGTTGGAGAACATGAGAGAATTAGGATAGTTGAGAGATTGAGAGATTTGGGAAATCAATTGTAAAGCTTAGATTAGGAATCAGTTCATGATTTTGTGGATTAGAGAGGATCCTTAGAGATAAAGAAGAGATTTTAGGATTTTGTTGAGAAGGTTATGGATCTAAACTCGGAATTGCTTATAGAATCCTTTCATATAAATGTAAGCCTAAAAGGCATAGAAATGGGTTAGCTAGCTAGGAATTAGTTCGAGAGTTAGATAAGTTTGATTGTAAGCCTATGGGTAGGAAAGGGAAAAGGCCACTGATAAGAAAATGAAGCCAGAGAGAGACAAAGACTAATCATGTAATTATTTGTTTATATATACACAAATATTTTCATTCCTGAGTGTGTGCTGTGTGTTGATTGATGGAATTATAGATTGTGTGTGAATTAGAAGTAATCCTACATAAAATAGGGTTACAGGTTTACAGAACCAGAGATCAAGTGTAGGGAAGAGTGTATTAGGTTTACATGTGGACAGTGTTGGAGGAAACTTTAACGTTACAGTGAAGGTATACTGTAAGGTTCTTTAAGCCTAAGGAGTTACGCAGTGGAAGTGTAAAATAGCGAAGGAATAAAGAACGAAGCTGAATATTGGATCAGAATAATTGAAGGCTAGAAGGCGAGAACAAGATACAGGCAGAAACCTGAACAAAGGGACTATTACACAATAAAGAACAGAAGAGTGTAACAACAAAGCAAAGTCATTGGATTAGATAGATCAACGAATGAGAGTGATGGAGATAGATAACTAGGATTAAGTCACGTAGAATAAAGTTAAGAAGTTGAGCGACGGAGATTATGCCATGTGTTAGCAGAAGGACAGAGCAATTTTTGTAAGTAGGAGGTTGTTTCTCGCACGGCCTCAAAGTCGTAAGCGGTAATAAAAAAACAGACCCAAGAAAGTTATGAACTGTGAATAAATCCAGTTGAGTTCCAGATAGATCACAATCATCCATTGGTTGATCGATTAGACGGATATCACGTGCAAAAAAGCGTGGACCTTAATTCAAAAAACAATTGCAATGAGGGTTTATACAACAAGGTTAAAACCTTGTTGAGTTCTGTTCATCCAGACCGTTCATCACAGAATTGATCAAACGGTAATCACGCTTGGAAGTGTGCGCATGGTTAACATTTCAGGCGGATCTGATGAATTATTAAAATAAGTTTAACTTCTTTGAGTTCCAGTGGAGGATGGGTTAAAGATTGGAGATCACGCAATAACCGTTGATCTAAAGGAGTGAAATGGATAGTGAAGGTTGAATGTGAGAAAGGTTGAGCATCAGGAAATGTGTAAAGTCATGTGAATCAATGGAAAGGTAAGGTTAAGTGCAGTTTATGTGTATTTGTATTATATGAGGTTTATAATAGAAATGAGAGGGTTTAATGTATTATGGGTTAAGTTTGGGTTTAAACCAAAGGGTATGGTTGATAAGCGCAGAGTTGAAGAATAACCCAAGGTCGTAACTTGTGGAAGTTGAATGAAATATTTCCACTTAAAGAATTAACCTTTGATAGAGTGGGTTTTCGTCCGATGTTATGTTTTTGCATAAGAGGTTAATTAAGGGCTTAAACCTAGAATTGTAAAGGTTTCCCTTATATGGAATTTTAGAATTCCTGGGACATGTATATGACATGCAATTGAATTTGCATAATGTGGGTATTGTCAGCTTAGATTGGCATCAAGGAGGGCCTAGTAGAGGTCGGGGTTAGGTTATTTGTTACAACTGTGGAATGCCAGGGCACTATGCACAGCAGTGTCAAAATTAGATAGGCCCATCATGTCAATACTGTAGCCAGTTTGACCAAACTATAGAAGAATTTCCTGTTTTAATAACTAATATGAAGGAGAAGAAGGTGCAGCCTCAACAACCTATGCAGAACTTAAAAATGATGAGAGCTGATCCCCACAAGGAGGATCAGAATGTGAACATAGTGCTGAGCGGCGGAATAACGACTGGCGATGATAAGGGAAAATAGTTTGAAGATGATGGATGGGTCTGCAAGGCCCAAAAAAAAGAAGCTGGTTTTGATTTGGCGCACGCTAAGGAAACCTTTATTGAAGCCAAGAAAATCTTCGTTGAGGCCTCCACCTCAGGAAGTCAGAAAAAAGTATTAGAAACCAGCACGCCTACAGAGGTTGATCCCTTTGTGCTCACCACGTTCGTGGAGACTTGCATAAAACTATTGTGCGATATAAAAGCTATGAAATGACTGCAGGAGTTAATAAACAAATGCCCCGGCAAAGAAAATGCCTATTGGGTATTGAATCCACCCACAACAGGTTTTGAAGCTCAAAGCCCAAGTTTTGGTCAAAGGTTTTGTAAGACTCTGTGAATTGCGGGCGCGGACCGCATAGTAGAGGTTAAGTGATAGGATTGTCCGACCTAAAGTAATGTAACGTAATGTAAAGTCATGTCGGCCTACCCATGGTTCATGAACCATGAGAATGTATAAATAGAGCGAGGCTCTAAGTTGAAAAGATAGTTGAGGAGAGAGAGATAGTAGTGAAGGAACGGCTCTAGCTTAGAGTAGGATTCTAAGTGAATTGGTTCGTAGTAGTAGGGAGAGGCTCTGCAGCTGAGTGTGCAAAGGCCTAGTAGAGTCCACAGCTAAGTGTGCAGACCCCTATAGCTAAGTGCGCAGGGTGGTGTCGAGTTTGTAATCGAGATTGAAGATTAAAAAAGAGAAGTTGATTCTTATTTCTATGTATTTGTTGTGCATTATCTTATTTAAGTTTATATTAGGTTATGTATCATGCGCACTGATATGATTGCTGAATATGTTGTAATAACCATAAATCTTACACACACAAGTTAAGTAATTAGTTAATTAGCAATGAACCTAGGTAGTATACGGACCACGCCCTGAGTAGGTCTGCACGGAAACAACAACATGGGTTGTGAAGGAATAGCAAGTGCACGTAGTGACAGGTCAGACCGCAAACCTCCAGAAGCCCATCAGACATCCCCAGGGTGTGGAAACCTAGTTCTAGCACCTTCCCATACTACTGCGAGTGAGACCTCAATCTGCTCTTCGCGGACTGTTGCCAAAAGGGCCAGTAGTACCAGGATTTGCTTGGCTAAATCACCTCTGAACCTGGGTCAGGCCAATACAAGCCAACAAATGAATCTGTTGCCAAGACTAGGATCTGCATAAAGGATGTATGATGTTGTACCACTAGAACCCAACGAAGAAAGAAATTGAAGAGTGGTTGGACAAGAAGATTCACGAGTTCGTGGCATATGAGAATAGGAATCTGCAAGTAGCTAAGGAACAGTTGTTGGAACGCTACTTGTATATGGAAATCCACGAAATTTTCTTTGCATCCTTTCCATCTGAGCTATATGAGTGGATTGTGAAGTTTGCAGATAGTCAAGGAAGGTATAGGCTTGACACACCAATAGTGTGGATTCTGGAATTAGTGCACAGACTAGAAGCATAAGAAGATAAGATAGCGCGAGTTGTGGACCACTGGCTTGACCGAATAATATGAGCATTTATCACTAAGTTCACGATAGACACGACCGTCAACTACAGTGAGGCAAAGTGACGTTTTCTAAAGGGACCGTGAGGTAAGTATATTAAATCTTTGAACACTTGGATTAAGATGCTATTGTGTGAAAAGCAGGTTATGCAAATAAATTAATGTTTGGGACTATGCAAAGTAGGAAGATATACAGAAGTGGAAGTAGTGAGGATTTGGAAAACAATCCCTTAATTTCACCCTCGTGGGAAAGCAAGGAGGAGCTCGCGAAAGTTTCTTCAAGAAGCACGGTCAGTTTGATAAGACAGAGAATTCCACATTTACCACCTCCACCCACACCACCATCCATTTCACCCCCTCACCTCCATCTCCACCCACTCCACCTCCGCCACCACAATAGTTTAGTATGGTGAGTGTGATGAAACTGCCAATGTTCAGAGGAGTAGGAAATGAAGATCCAGACCAATTCTGGTTCATGGTAAGAGAAGTATGGGAAGCACAGGGCGTTGTGGATGATAATATTAAAAAGGATACACTAGTGAGCACGCTGCAAGATCGCGCATTAACATGGTATATCAAGCATTCTAATGACCAACCAAATGCAGGAATTGTATAGATCCAGGCCACGCTGAACACGGAATTTAGCAGGCCAAAATCAGAGATACAATCATTCATCGGGTTTAAGGAGATCGTGATGCTCCCGGGCAAGACCCCCTGGGATATGGACCAAAGGCTGAAGAGTATGATCTACGAAGCCAATATGACATTAATAGATGCACAACATCACACATGGTTTTTGGCCTCACTCACGCCACACTTAAGAATGACATTGTCACAGCAAAAACATTCCACCCAGGCTGAAGCATTGGATATTTCAATGAGATTGCATGAGACCCCTATACAAGGCCCTTGGTTGGGAGTCCAACAAATCCATGCGCAACTGTAGAATCTGTGTCTGGAGATGCAAAGTTTGAAACAGGACAGGACACCTCGACTGGAGGTGCGGGAGGAAGTATGGTGAATAAAATGCAAAGGCCAAGGGCATGACAAGGACCATTGTCCGGTGTTCACGAACTACTTGGCAGGGGGAGGGCCAATGTCATTGAGACTGGAGGCACAGTAAGGGTCGAGCGTAGCTTCTACATTATGGTGTGTGATCTGCCATATAGGAGGAAAACACACCATGGATAATTGTCATTTGTTGCAGAAGTATATGCAAGCATCCCAATAATTGTTTTGTAATTTTTGCAGGTCGGTAGGCCATGACAAATGGACCTACCAAAGCTATGAACTAATGATGGATCGAGCTCCTACCTACATGGTATAGGCCGAAATGTGAGCCCTCAACCCAAATGTAGGGATGGTGTGCACCGGGTTTCAGGGGCACGGTCGGAGTAGAGGTGGAATGGGACCAGGAAGGGGTCGCAGCTAGATAATTTGTTACAATTATAGAGGGCTAGGGAATTATGCCTGTGATTGTACGAACCTAACTAGGATATCATGTTGGTACTGTAATCAGTTTGATCATGAGGCAAAAGATTGCCCTTCGCTGATAGCAAGGATGCACGAAAGGGGGTACTCCATCCCCCTCCGACTTAGAATTTACAGATGATGAGGTTTGAACCACGTGAAGAAGACCCAAATGTAAACATGATGCTTAGGAGTGGTATGACCGTGGGAGATGATAAAGGGAAGCAGCCAAAAGAAAGCACATGGGTTTGCAAGGCTCCTACAAAGGAACCCGAGTTTGACTTAGAACAAGCAAAGGAGACATTCATGGAAGCTAAGAAGAGCTTCACGAAGGCCTCCACTTCAGGTAGTAAGGATCAGCTACACCCAGGAATGGATCCTTCAATCCTCACTACCTTTCTGGAGACCTGCATGAAACTGTTGCACAATAGCAAGGCAGTCAAAGGGCTACAAGAACTTATCACTAGGTGCGTGGGGTCAGGAGAACCACGCGTGGTCCGAAAACTTGGAAAGCATGCATTGCACACAGGAAGGGAGATGAGGTTGACTGTGCAAATAGGTGAGTATGAAATGGATCAGGTAATCCTGGATCTAGGTTCGGATGTGAATGTACTACCAAAGCAAACATGGGAATGCATGGGCAGACCCACATTACAATGGTCCCCTATTCAGTTACGAATGGAAAACCAACAGAATATTTTTCCCATGGGAAGATTCCAAGGGGTGACAGTCGATATTGAAGGCGTGAGCGCATAGGTAGATTTTGAAGTGATAGAGATTGTCAATGACAACAATCCCTATCCCATGCTACTAGGAATAGACTGGGCTACCACTATGAACGAAGTCATAAATTTGAAGAAGCGCAAAATGATCTTTGAGAAAATGTCACTACGTGTAGTAGTATCGCTAGATCCAGCCGAAAGAGCGCAATACATTGAACCGGTGCGCGATGATGATAGTGATGACGATATCGACTGTATCCAAAATATAACTACACAAGGAGAGGATTGGGTCAATCTAACTGCAGATGGAAGGATTTCGTGGGAGTGCTAAAGCTTTTTCACTTCGGATTCAGACGAAGAGATAGAGCAATGGCGGAATCGGATTCACGAAGTAACAACGCTGAACTGCAACATGATGATCAGATCATTGCACTGCATGACAACAGAGGCAAGGGAGATGCCGACATATGATGGATTGTCAGCGGTGGATGAAGTTATGAGAAAATTTGAAAGCGCAGTACCAGAACAGCAGTGGTTTGATGCACTGAAATGGGAACTGCGCACAACACCTACACAATGGTGGGGTACACATCAAGGAAATTTCGAGGACTGGCATGGATGCAGAAGGATGATGTGCCTACAATTTGGAAAACCCCAACTTCAAATGCAAGTCAGCCAATAGGGGCGGACCAACTTGCATGCCCACCTTTCTCGATGGGTATAGACATATGTTGTAAAACCCACACAAGTGCACACTAGCCCCAGACTAGCGAATCAAAACAAATCATAGTAGTAGGAAAGGTGACGTGTGCTACCAATCCTCTGCGATGAAGCCTTCGATAAGGTGTGCAAAGTACTGAACAAATTTCACCAGGTGAAATGAAATGATTGGGACTTATGCGTGCCAGTGGTTCGATGGGCCTACTAGACCAAGTATAAAACCCTGAATGCGGAGACGATTCCAAAGGAGTGGAACAGAAGGGAGATGGTAATTATTGAAGAAAATACAAAAAGGAATCCGCACGTACTAGACCCTATAATAGTGACAGTGTGCAGTGACCAAAAGGAAGAAATCACACATCTACGCGAACTAGAACATATAAGGATTTAGGAAGCCATCCGGCGAGGGAACCTTAGACTTCACGAACACGAAAAGGACTAGGTACGGTTGAGGAAGAAAATAATTTTTATGGACACTGAGATCAAGAGGCTAGAAAATGAGATCACGCAGGCATGTCTCATCGATAAACCAAGGATGACAAGGAAAGATACAGGTGATCATACCACTACATTAGAAGAATGTCGCCATGAATTTATGACTCTTTTTCCATGGCTACAAACGCACCTCACCAAACACAGTAACTAGCGGAGTGCACTACATAAGTAGAATGCACAACGCCGGTGGTCGCGTAGACAATTGAGGAGTTTTAGCCGGCTATACTGGAAGGCAAGTTGAAGTCTCACAAAGGTGGTGCGACCACTTGACTAGCCGTAGGGAGCACAATATTAGCGCTCCAGACAGTTGAAAGTGAGTGCGGGACTCTTAAAGACTCTGTTTGGGGGCTGTGCAATGAGGGAGGTGCGTGCAGAAACAACATGACACAAGGTTCAAGCTTGTGCACGGGGGGCTGCACTGCCGCGCGGATAGACTGGGAAGTAACTGTTGGTGTCACTGTTCATGATGAGATGTCCAATTTAAGTCCAAAGGGAGTGGGTGGCGGGAAATTGAAACATGAATTAAGAGCTATATTTGGGATGATTTACTTCCAAGAATGCATTAATGACTCAGAAGTGGGGGGAACGGTTGAATTCAAATTCAATAGATGCTATAAAACTCTAAAGGCTAGCCACGAAACAACACTTGCTCATTTTAGATTTGAGCTATTACGAAGAGCACGAAGTGTTGAGCACCAAGCGGTATTTGAGCCCCCAAGTTTGCGAACAACCATAGACAATTCGAACAAGATGACAGCTACCAGGAGAGGTGTGGGTTTTACGGAGAGTACCTTTGAGGAAGCCACACAGAACCCTACAGTGCAGGTTGGGGATACACTAGAAATTTTGAAATCACCTCAGACACCGAGGCCCAAGAAGGATAAACAGGCAACGAGACCAGTCCACATGTCCCCATGAAATCCGCAGTTTGGTAAACTTTCCATGGAAGAAAAGGGAAAGGCTGTCACCATTGAGACAGATGATGAGGAGGAGGACCTACAGGCTCTCGTAGATGAGATAGAGGCAGATGAAGAAATGGAAGAAGACATCCAGCCGGTGCGCGCTACAGCAAAATTGCCCGAGTACGTTCCTCTGCAGAAAGGGAAAGATAAGGTACCCAAGGATTTGGATGTCGCTAAGAGCACACTCCAAACCCTGCTCCTCCCAGATGGAATTCTGTTTGAGGGCTCGGCCCTGGGCCACGTGCCCACAATGAAATTTGAAGACTGGGACCTCGTGGATAGTGAGAAGTTCCCACATTTAGAGATTGAGAACCTCATGAAATAGAGCAAGGAGGGGTCAGTTACAACGCTAGAGCCACAGAAATGGTTGCGCGGTGTGGAGAAGGCCGGACTACTCCACCTACTATGGATTCTGCACTTTCACCACACACCTATCACAATTTTCGTCATCAGGCAACTGCTTTGCATAGTGCATGATGGGTATTTATGGCTGGAGGAGTATATTCCCATCACGGTGGATCTTATCCACAAGATTACCCAACTTCCTTGTAAGGGAAAGGACCCCACGAAGATAGCCGACAAAAGCTGAGATTTGGCACTCACAAAGGCCATGAAGAAGAAGTACAAACTGGAAAAGAAGAAGAGGGGATACACAATCAGTAGCATTAAAGATAAAGGGTTTCGCATAGCCACCCAACTCCTAGCTAGGAAGGTGATGAGAAAATGCCACGGAGACGAGGTACCAGGACCGATAGTTGCACTGGCAGAATAATGTGCAGAGGGGGTCCAATTCAACTAGGCCGAGTTCCTCTGCGAGGAGTTCTTAATTAACTGCAAAGAATCCTAGGAGCAGGGCAAGACCTTCTACTACGTGTGGTTGCTCTTGTCGATTTTGCCGGTAACAGGGGAACTGCCTTAGGACAGTCAGTTCCCTAATATTGAATAGGACTTACCAGAGGCTGCAAAGTACGCATTGCTCTGGGCTACAAAGGACGCCACACAGATCCATGAAACAAAGATATTTTGGGTGCTCATGAAGGCGAGCGTCTGGATGTGGATCAACAGGAGGCGACACCTATCCCCCACAGTGTAAAACAGTTTGCGAAGCTTTGCAGACTTCAAGGTGGATATGCACAATCTGTATATCAAGGCGTGTAAGGATTCGACACAGAACTGGACTAAGCTTCATTTCATCACAATTGATGATGCCATATTCTCCGTGCTCGAATCATGGCCTCCCAAGTGGCGTGCACTGGATCTGGTGGAGAAGGATAGAAGAGTAGCACAAAAGCAGAAGGATGCAACTAAGTTGCATGTCATGAAGTTGGCCCAGTAGAGGCTCAATGAACAAGCGGCCATGGAGGTAAGGGTTGCCCACAAAGTAGCGAAGGTAGCCACAGAATAGGTAAAGGCCGCCGAAAAAGCAGCAACAACACAGGCAACAGGGGCCACCACGACGCAGGAGGAAGGGGGCCTGAACGTGTCTATAAGATAGGGATTAGATACAACAAAAGGCACAGACCCAAGCACAACGTCCACCCAGCTAAAACGACCACGTGTCACGGAGAGATCAAGTCCACGAAAAAAGGTCAAGGCATCTAAATTGGAATTTGAACCAATTACACTCACTGAAGGTGACCTCTACGATATCGATGGCATGGTTTGTGATGTCACCAGGGAAGCGCTCCAAGAATCCATGACGGAGCAACAGATTGTGTTAGGGGCCCTATGGATGCAGCAACAGGAACTTCAGTATGTGGCCCCCATAGGAAGGAACAGTAGCCACCTACGGCACTGCAGGTACATCAGCAGGGGAGCAGCTATTGTGCGCAAAAATGGCCAACACCATAGTGCTACTGAAAGGAGTGCTAATAGCGAAGAGCGAGGAGGACAGAGCCGCGGTGGGCCAGATCAAGGGACTTGGCCTAAATTTGGCTGCCCTTCCATAGGACACATTGTACCAGTTGCAAGATGGCATAACAACAGAGCTACACGCCCGGGAAGGTCGTGCGATCCAGGTATTGAGTGAGCAGAAGATCAACATCGAACAGCTCAGCCTGCAGCGTGACGAGCTAGTGTCACAAAATCGACAGATCGCACAAACAGTGGATGAAGCATGGTGACGTGTTCTAGAATTATCCATCGCCAGAAACCTACCAGCCAAGATACGAATCCACTATCTAGCTGGAGCTGAACCTCTAGATTGCTAAGTTGTAGATGAAGGTGCAACCTTCCACTCCTCCAAAAGTTAAAGAACAACGCATTAGCGCGGTTTAGATAGGATTGGAAGAAATTGGAAGGGCAGTGTAGGGATACACCGGTATGTTGGACCAAGCATTCTACATCCTCAATTCCTTGCAGGAGAACCCCAACATATAGCGCCTGGAAATAGAGGCACGTGAACTGTAGCAACAGTATGACAGTGTCAGGGAAACGATGCAGACAGTCATCCTCACCCAACGGCTGGCTAAGATGCAGTAGGCAAGGGCACTAAAGGAGCAGGTGGATGTTGCAAGACAGAAAGAGGCCCTTCTCAAAGCACATGTCCAACCTTGGATTGATGAGGCCTTCACCATTATGGCCAAGATTGAGGGCAAGCTCACGTAGATGCAGGGACTATATGCACTAAGACAGATAGCGGAGCCTCACAAAGAAGCAACAGAAGAGTGCATGCAACAGGTCCAACAAACCGTAGAACAGTGCGCCGCGGACCTCTGGGCAGTACGGGAACAGTTGGAGGGGCTTCGTGCCAAGATCGTTGAACCAACAGAGTGACTCAGGATGAGTCATGATGATTGTGTTGGGGGCTTGTTGGGCATGGAATCCCCCCACAACATGTTTTGGGGCTCAAAGCCCAAGTTTTGGTCAAAGGTTTTGTAAGACTCCACGAATTGCGGGCGCAGAGCACAAAGTAGAGGTTAAGTCATAGGGTTGTCTGCCCTAAAGTAATGTAATGTAATGTAAAGTCATGTCAGCCTACCCATGGTCCGTGGACCATGGGATTGTATAAATAGAGGCTCTAAGTTGAAAAGATAGTTGAGGAGAGAAAGAGTAGCGAAGGAATGGTTTGCGCTTAGAGTAGGATTCTAAGTGTATTGGGTCATAGTAGTAGGAAGAGGCTCTATGGATGAGTGTGCAAAGGCCTAGTAGAGTCCATAGTTGAGTGCACAGACCCCTGCAGATGAGTGCGCAGGGTGGTGTCGAGTCTGTAATTGGGATTGAAGATTAATAAAGAGAAGTTGATTCTTATTTTCTGTGTATTTGTTGTGCATTATCTTCTTTATGTTTATATTAGGTTATGTATCATGCACACTGATATGATTGCTGAATATGTTGTAATAACCATAAATCTTACACACACAAGTTAAGTAATTGGTTAATTAGCAAGGAACCTGGGTATTATACAGATCGCACCCTGAGTAGGGCTGCACGAAAACAACAACAAGGGTTGCGAGGGAATAGCAAGTGCGTGTAGCGAAGGGTCAGACCACAAACCTCCAGAAACCCATCAGACATCCCCACGGTGTGAATACATGGTTCTAGCACCCTCCCATACTACTTCGGGTGAGACCTTAGTCTGCGCTCCGTGGACTATTTCCAAAAGGGCCAGTAGTACCGGGATTTGCTTAGCTAAATCACCTCTGATATTGGGTCAAGCCCATACAAGCAAACAATGCCCCTGATGGACACCATGTAGTTAGAAAAATTGGCAAACAAAAGGCAAGAACAGGGAACGAGATGAGGCTCACCGCAAAGATAGGAGAATATGAGATGGACTAGCTCATTCTCGATCTGGGGTTTGATGCGAACGTTTTTCATAAACAAAAATGGGAAAGAATGGGGACACCTAAGCTGTAGTGGTCTCTGATCTAGATTAGAATGGAAAACTAGTAGAAGATCATCCCCATGGGATGACTACATGGAGTAACAGTGGATATAGAAGGTGCGAGCACGCTGGTTGATTTTCAAGTAATAGAGATCATTGATGACAGTAATCCATACACCGTGCTCCTCGAAATTGACTTTGCCATTGACATGAGTGGAGTCATCAACTTGAAGAAGAGGACAATGTCATTTGAAAATAAATTTCTTTGAGTTGTGTTGTCGTTGGACCCTACAAAAGGGTCACGCTACACTAAAACAGTCCGCAATTATGAAGAAAGTAAGCATGACTTAGACTAAATCTACAAAATAATAGCGCGAGACCAAGAGTGGATCAATCCAACAGCAGATGGACGAATTGCATGGGACCGGGAGAGTTCCTGCAACTATGATTTAGATGAAGAGTTGGAGCATTGGCAAAATCGGCTGCATGAAGTATCTACATTGTGTTGTAACATGATGACTAAATCGTTGTGCTATGTTTCATCGGAGGCGAGGAATTTACCTTATTATTATGGTTTAACTGACATGGATAAATTTTTGGATGCATTTGAGCATGAATTCCCTGAGAATCATTTCCTCCAAGTATTAGACTTGGCATTGCATGCTATGCCCGCACGATGGTGGGGTACGCACAAGGATATCTTTCATGGATGGCAGGATTATAGAAGAATGATGAGGATACAGTTTGGGAGGCCTAACGTTCGATTGACTGAGAAATATGATGGGAGGGATGATTCGCGCGATCACCTAGCGAAGTGGACTAAATCTTATGGAATGAAGCTACAACCGGAGTGGGTACACTTGTCTTGCCACACTTTAGACACAATCCCCATGAATTGGTATTTGGAGACAGAGCTCCACCATGGCACCGCGAAGTGGGATATATTGAGGGAAGGATTCTTAATGACCTTCAGTTTTGAATATGGGTTTGAGAGCATTGATGAAGCTCTGCAGGAGGTTAAGTCAGTGATCTTTAGAACACCACAAGAACCTTTGGAATGGGCCCTGTTAGCACTCCAGGAAACTCTCCTATGGTTGCAGCTCGGAGATGCCTGGTAACATATAATCTTCAATATTGTTCTCTGAACTATTGAAATGAAAGATGGTTTGGATCAAGCCAGATTAACCATTTCAACTCTGTTTTTACTCAAGACATGCATGAACACCCTCAACTTTACAAGGCTTTAGACCACTAATGCTCAATAGTTTGTAGATTTAATGAATGGATGGAGAATACCTACTATACCAGCAGACGCATATATAAACACATATGAATGGCCAACTACAGGAAGTAAAAGAAGCTTGCAAATCTAATTTATCAATGCAGAGATAAGATGACAGTTATCTGGCGTTAGACACAGAAGAAACATGAACAACCTATTCAAGTGCAAGCTTGGAACAGAAGAGAAAATGGAAATTGAACATATAACAGTAAAAGAAGCTTATATTGCTAGAATGAAGATGAGAAGCTTGAGTAGCAAAGTCTCAATAGTCTCTAGAAGTTGAACCTGTGTTACATCTTGTTTTCAACTATTTATAGCTTGTTTACAATGGTCCTGAGCCTTTTGAGGCTTCAGGTGTCTTAATCTATCCCTCTATCTTGTTTAACTGATTGATTTCCCCAATAGGCAGGCATGGCCCAACGGTTTTCCTCTTCTAACAAAGGAATAACCGCATTCAGATATTTTGGGTAGTTGCTGCGCTGTCTGGGAGCTCTACCATGCCAGAGATGCCCCACAATCATTTTGTTTGTTTGCTGAGCTGTGCTGTCAATGCCCATGATTGCTTCTCAGCCTCCCTCTGGACTTCAAATATTATAGATTTCATTTTTGAACCCTTTCGGGTTCGGGCTTCATCGCTATCAGCGCTATCGAGTTCCCCTTTGTATTTCCTTATATAACGAAATACATTGAAAATGGGATTTGGCAGACGTGAAAGATTATACATTTTGCTTCTTAAACCCATCGAGTCTTGGTCTTATTACATCATGCACATATACATGTAAAGGTTGTGCCCCTTGGTTTTCCCGATTGTGATCTGCCGATGTGATGTGGGTCGTCGATCTGCGCGCGCAATCGATGGTCCACGTTGAATCGCTGATCGCGATCACTCATTGCATACTGTCTGCACCGATAACCTCTGACTTGCCTCCCCGACTGTGATCTGCTGATGTGATGTGGGCCATCGATCTGAGCGCGCAATCGACGGTCTTCGTTTAATCGCCGATCACCATTGCCCTCGCCCCTTGGTTTCCACTGATTGCGATCCGCCGATGCGATGTGCCAACCCAATCATCGACAATCACTGATCAGTGATGTCTTGCACCTATTTCCACTACCTGCCTATGCCGATTGTGATTTTCCACTTAGATCTAGGCTGTTGATCGGCCAGATCTAACGGCTGCTGTGATTTGGACTATTTTTCATGGTTTTTCATGGTTTTGGAGTGTTTTCGCCTCCCGATAGTGTATTTCCACCCTTCCAAGGGCTCTTGGCATGCGATGGTCTTGACTTTGAATGGTCCTTAAGAGGCTTTTGAAGACTTCAAGAGCATATATGGGTCCATTGGCATGCTTTTAAGCAAATTTGGAGACTTTGGGGCATATTTGGATCCATTTTTTGGGCCATTTGCCAACAAGGCTAACACTGGCTCCTTCTAGGGATGAAAGCCTCCCTGTGAGGTTTCAAGAACTGCAGAGCAATGCCTTTCCTGTAAAACAAAATTAAATTCTTCCCCTAGTGTTTCATTGGGCATGGAGTCTTTTTAGCATAACATAAAAACTGAAAGAAGAAGAAAAAAAAAACATATGTACAATAATAAGGTTTTCGAGCCTTAAATGAAATAGAGTTTCAGGAACCACCCATTTACCGGGCTACCAAAAGGGTCTCCTCCTTCCAAATTGTGTAGGATGAATGTATTGTTGCGCTGAACTTGAGTGATGACAAAAGGACCAGTCCATAAGGAGTCAAACTTGCCATGATTACCTCTCTTTTCCTTCAATGCATCCCATTTGAGCACCCAATCACCAACTTGGAAATTTTCCACTTTTGCCTTCCTGTCAAAGGTTCCTTTGATTTTCTTCTGATGGACCTGTGACTTCTCAACCAGCTGCTCTCTGATCTGCTGTAATTTGACTAGGTTATTCATTCTTCTTACTAAGTCATTCTCTTCCTCTTGTTCTTCTTGCAAGAACTTAGCCACAGGGAGGATCAGCTGGATAGGGAAAACAACATCAGTTCCATAAACCAGTTTAAATGGAGAATTCGCTATGGACTTTTTGATGGAAACTCTGTCAGCCCATAGTGCAAACTTCAACTTGGAATCCCAGCTCTTTTTGTTGTCTTCTAATAGTTTTTTGATTATCCTTACCAAACTCTTGTTAGATGATTCTGCTAGGCCATTGCCTTGAGGATAATATGAGGTAGAATGCACCACTTTAATGCCCATGGATTCAGCCATGTCCATCAATTATTTTGCCTTAAAATCTGTTGCATTATCAGTGACTAGTTTGGTTGGGCAACCAAATCTAGTGAAAATATTCTCATTCAAGAACTTTATGACAACTTGATGATTGGCATTCTTAGTGGGTATAGCCTCAATCCACTTAGTGAAATAATCAGTGGCTACTAAGATCCATTTGTGTTGGCCACTGGAATGTGGGTTAATCTCACCTATAAAGTCCAAGCCCCACTGCTGGAAGGGACCGTTGACATGTATTGGCTTTAAGGGCAGAGATTTTAGCTGTTGTCTTCCTACAAATCTCTGACATTTGTAACAAGCTTTTACAAAAGAAAACACATCAAAGAACAATGTAGGCCAATAATACCTAGCCCTTAAGATCTTGTGAGCTGTGGTTTTCCAATAATTATGCCCACCACAGATGCTAGAATGAAACTGGTGTATGACCTCTACAGATTGTTCTTTACCTAGACACCTCAAGAGGATTCCTAATGGGTCTTTCCAGTAAAGTAGATTTTTGTCGATATAGAATTTGGTTGATCTGAGTCTAGTGGTACGAGCTTGACATGAACTAAGCCTTGGAGGAACTTCCAACTTTTGCAAGAAATGAACTATGTTGGCATACCATTCGCATGTGGCTAGATTTTCATCCACGGACTGATTCTGCTTTTGCTCTTCTGATGCTCCCCTTGTTTGCTCATCATCTGAAGTTAAACCCATGAAACTTATGTCTAGCAAGCTACAATTTTCTTCAGCCATGAGCTTAGCCAAGCCCTAGCCTTTGACAAGCTTAGTGGGCTTCACCTCTATGTCAAATTATATGAATTTTGCAATCCATTTTGCCCTCTTTCCATCAATATCTAGCTGAGTCAAGACATCTCTCACTGAGGCCGAGGGCACATATGCGATTACTTTGGAATGCAGAATACAAATCTTGAATGATTTCAAGGATTTTATGAGAGCATTATCTTGCTTTTCAATAAGGTCATACCTTAGTTCAGCATCCCTTAGAGTTTTGTTGAAAAAGGCCACGGGGTGCTCTATGCCTTCATCATTTTTCTGCAACAAGACTGTTGCTAGTGTATCATAAGAGGCAAAAGAGAAGATGAAAAACCCCTTAGTGTAATCTGGGTTGATTAGAGTGGGAGCCTCCATGATAGCTTGCTTGATGGCTTCAAAAGAGCTTCTTGAAGCGGTTGTCCATTTTATCTCCGATCCTTTCTTTAGCATGGAAGTGATGTGCTTTACTAACTCTGCAAAGTTTGGAATGAACCTCCTTACAAAGTTGATCTTACCCAAGAAGGATTGGATGTCCCTTTTCGACCTTGGGATGGACAATGTCTGAATGGCTTGAACCCTGGTTGGATCAATCTTCACACCTTCAGCAGAAACAATATGTCCCAGAAGTTTGCCTTCTTCTAGAGAAAACTGTGACTTCTTTGGGTTGACTGAAATTCCAAACTATCTGCACTTCAGAAAGACTTTCTTCAAATGTTGTAAATGATATTTGTGGCTGCTGGAGAATACTGTTATGTCATCACGATAAATAAGGACAAACGTTTCCTTCTCTCCCACGAAGGCTATGTCCATGGCCCTCTGAAAGGTAGCCCCAACATTCATCAGTCCGAAAGGCATCTTGGAGTACATGAAAGTGCCCCAAGGAGTAGTGAAGGTGACCTTTTCCTAATCTTTAAGATGTATAGCAATCTGATTGTAGCCTGAAAATCCATCTAGGAAAGACATGACTCTAGCCCCTGAAACTCTTTGTAGCAAGTGTTCCATCTTGGGCAAGGGATAATTATCTTTTTTAGAGCACTTGTTCAGATTTCTGAAGTCGACACAAAGCCCGATTTCTCCATTTTTCTTCCTTACCACCACCAAGTTGGCTATCCACTTCGAGTATCTTAGGGGAATTATGATTTTGGCATCCAACAGCTTCTTGATTTCTTTCTCAATCAAAGGCAGTAAGAGAGGGCTGACATGTCTTAATTTCTGCTTAAAAGGGGTGGTGTTCTTTTCCAGTGGGATTCTATGTTGAATAATGTCTGGGCCATAGGTTTTAAGATAGTTGTATTCCTAGGCAAAAATATCAATGAATTGCTTCATGAGGGAGCAATACTCGGAATTCTGGGTAGGAGACAAATGAGTAGACAGATTGATGAATTTTGGATGGGTTGGGCTCCCTATATTATGTTTACAAACAACAGACTCATTCTCTATTTTGGTTGGCTTGTAGGGCACGTCATTGTGATCTAAAAGCTTCTCTAGAGGCACCAATCCCTTTGGTATGCGATTACTGGCCAACAGGGTGATGCTTTCTCGGCCGATTTCACCTTTTAGCTTGCACTGGCTGACTTCTTCCACATTTTGATTTTCTTGGTTGATGTGCATTTCAGCAAATTCCTCCACGACTTGTAAAAACTTGTTAATTTCCTCATCATATTCAAAAACTCTCCAATACTTGACATTGTCTAGCAGGTACGGTCTGTATTTTACCTAAACTTCATATGTCAATTTAGGAGGCAAAGGGGGAACAAACATGCTAGCAGAGACAGCAAGGGAGTCGGCAAGCTGGTTCTTCATTCTTGGAATATAAGAAATGCTGAAGACTTTGAAAGAATCTTTAAGCCTCCATACCTCATCCCTGTATTCTTTCAGCCTTGGATGCTTTGCTTGGAATGTTTTATTTACCTACTGAATGATGAGGTCTGCATCCCCAAACACTTGCAGGCCTTTGATACCCATTTCCTTAGCAGCGCTTAAGCCCAGAATCAAAGCTTCATACTCTGCTATGTTGTTTGTGACCTGAAAGGCTAATTTGAACGACAAATGAATGTATTCCTGTGTTGGGGACACGAGGACTACACCTGCCCCTGCAGCTTCTTTGGAGCAAGCCCCATCAAAGAACATACCCCAAATTTGCGAGTTTCCATCTTGCGTGATCTGGAAAACTGGCTTTTTAAGTTGCGTGGATGCTAACTCAGACTCTTCAATATGAATAATACATGCTCCAAAATCAGTATCAACAACATATATGGGATGATTAGTGGGATTCTTCTCATTGCTGATGATGTAAGCCAACTGTGCCTCTCTGTATAATCTCTTGGTCTCACCTCCAAAAATTTGGACAGTAGCATAGGTCAGATCATTTTGTAATGATCCACCTAGTCTCTTGATCCAACCTCTGGAAAGTAACATGCAAAATTTGGGAGGTTAATCTGCTACCACAATATCCATCATCATGCTTTTCATAGGCAGCTGAGACAAAGTGATGGCTAGGTCCTTGATTAATCCTAGACATTTCAATTTTCTAGAGTTGAAAGAAAACAAATCATGATAAGGCTTAGTGATGTCGAGACCCATCTCATCCATGATAGCTTTTGGAATTAAGTTATGGCTAGCTCCGGTGTCCAAAAGGAAGTTGTGGAGGATTTTATCATGAATGTTCAGAGAGACATAGAATGATGGGGAGTTGTCCTCACCATTTTCAATCATTGGGCTGAGGATGACAGCTGGCTTGTCATCTTATAGATTTACACAGTCGGTGGAGGCTTGGATGGCTTTAGGTTCAAGGGCTTCGAGGATGGATATTTTGAAGGACTCACTTTTCACTAGTTCAATCAGAGGCATAGGTATTCTTAGCTTAAGAATTTCTGATTGAAAACTGAAAGGAGAAGGGGACTTGTCAATGCCTCTTACCTCATGAGCTGGAGCTTTGAGGATGATAGGGTCAACTGCTGGTTGTTTTTGCTTATTAACTTGTTGTATTGTAGGGTCATCGTCTTTTTAAACTGGAGCTTCCTTAGCATTATTTATCTTCGACCGTAGATTATATCTACGCTGATCTTCAGCTTGTAGAACAACTTCCCCACCCCATTCTTGGTTAGTTTGGTCATTGCATAATGACTTTTCATAGGCAGTTGCGGTCAAAAAGGAAGCATTGCCTTTGTCTTCAAGGCAATGGATCTCATCATCTTCTTCAAACTACTCTTCCTCCATGACTACATTCTGGAAAGGGGTCTTGACCCTTTGGTCTTCGTTGGCATCTTTGCTTCTTTGCAATATCTGCAACTGTTCATTAGCTCTTCTATATGGATTTGGATTTCTAGGAGCAAAGGTATTGGGAACTCTCCCTTTCCCAGGGTGCTGCTCAACCTTTAATTTGGAAATTTTGGAGGCTAATGACTCGATCATTTTGGTCATTTTATCTATCTTAGGATCAGAGGAGGATGAAGACTCACCCCTCTGTCTTCTTCTATCAGAATTTCCCTTGAGTTTTTCTGCAGCCATGATGTTTGATTCTACTTCCAAGGCTGCATCCTGCATGTCAGCCAAAGTAGCACACCGCCTCTCTCTCAATAGTAGGCAGAAGTCAGAATCAAAAGCATTAGCATAGGTGAGTTTAGCAGAGGTAGTAGTGGGCTTCACTTTAGCTGGTATCTTGCTGTACATGCGGTTAAATCTCTTATTAAAATCGGACAACAGTTCACCATTTTCTCTCTTTAAGTTCCCAAACTCAGTGTGGTAATAGAGGAGATCCTTCTTATCCCCCCAATGTTTTAGGAATGTATCATCTAAAGCTTTGATATCCGCTATAGATCTTGGGGCTTGTTCTCTGAACCATTTTCTAGCCTCCCCATCCAGGCTTTGGACAAAGACTCTCATCCACACATCACCTTCACCAATATCTAGATTATCAGCATAGCTATAAAATGACTCAAGGTGTTCTTCAGCAGTGACACCTTCAGTCCCAGTGAACTTAGGCATATACTTCTGATACTCTCCAGTGGGCATAGCATTCAAAGGAGTGGGCAGTATTAGAGGTCCATACCTAGCGGCTATGATTCTTTCCATTTTGGTGGGTGCTTGCAGACCTGCCATAACTGTGGTGACTAAAAGAGTACTAGAAGTCTGAATGACAGAAGGTGGAGGAGTGATTGACGAGACCAAAGGAGTATGGTGAATAGGAGGTGAGGTTCCCTTTGGGCTAACAACAAAAGGAGAAACTAAAGAATAAGGAGCTTTCTGAATTTCTGAGAGCTTTTCTTCATTGCTAGTATTAGAATATGTACTCTCAACATGTATTTGTTCTAGTGCAAGATCTTCTTGAAGAGATATAGAATATTGTTTAGGTTTACCTGAACCCGGTGCTCCTCTCTGCAATACTTTCTTCTCCTTGATGGTCTTTTCCGAGTCAGGTACTGGTTCAGCTTGTGATTTCTAAGGATTTCTCCGAGTATGCCTCACAAACTGAGCCAAAATTATGAAGTGGAGTCGCGAAGAGGTTCAGCCTCTGGTAGAGTCGCTAGATAGATGATTACAACCAAAAATGTGCCCAGACTTTGTCTATCATCAAAGTTGGGTCTGTGTCATTTCCTAGGGAAGCTGAGCTTCAGTTTCCTCTCCCCAACAATGGCGCCAATTAATGTTAGCACTCTGGAAACTCTCCTATGGTTGCAGCTCGGAGATGCCTGGTAACATATAATCTTCAATATTTTTCTCTGAACTATTGAAATGAAAGATGGTTTGGATCAAGCCAGATTAACCATTTCAACTCTGTTTTTACTCAAGACATGCATGAACACCCTTAGCTTTACAAGGCTTTAGACCACTAATGCTCAATAGTTTGTAGATTTAATGAATGGATGGAGAATACCTACTATACCAGCAGACGCATATATAAACACATATGAATGGCCAACTACAGGAAGTAAATGAAGCTTGCAAATCTAATTTATCAACCCAGAGATAAGATGACAGTTATCTGGCATTAGACACAGAAGAAACATGAAAAACCTATTCAAGTGCAAGCTTGGAATAGAAGAGAAAATGGAAATTGAACATATAACAGTAAAAGAAGCTTATATTGCTAGAATGAAGATGAGAAGCTCAAGTAGCAAAATATGAATAGTCTCCAGAAGTTGAACCTATGTTACATCTTGTTTTTAGCTATTTATAACTTGTTTACAATGGTCCTGAGCCTTTTGAGGCTTTAGGTGTCTTAATCTATCCCTCTGTCTTGTTTAACTGATTGATTCCCCCAATAGGAAAGCATGGCCCGGCAGGTTTCCTCGTCTGACAAAGGAATAACCACATTCAAATATTTTGGGTAGTTGCTGCGCTATCTGGGGGCTCTACCATGCCAGAGATGCCCCACAATCATTCTATTTGTTTGCTGAGTTGTGTTGTCGATGCCCATGATTGCTTCTTGGCCTCCCTCCGGACTTCAAATATTATAGATTTCATTTCGAACCCTTTTGGGTCTAGGCTTCATCGCTATCGGTGCTACTAAGTTCCCCTTTGTATTTCCTTATATAACGAAATACATTGAAAATGCATTGAAAATGGGCTTTGGCGGACATGAATGATTATACATTTTGCTTCTGAAACCCATCGGGTCTGGGTCTTATCACATTGCGCACATATACATGTAAAGGTTGTGCCCCTTGGTTTTCCCAATTGCGATCCGCCGATACGATGTGGGCTGTCGATCTACGTGCACAATCGACGGTCCATGTTCAATCGCCGATCGCGATCGCTCATTGCATATTTTCTACACCGAAAACCTCTGACTCGCCTCCGTGACTGCGATCCACCAATGCGATGTGGGCCGTCAATCTGAGCACGCAATCGATAGTCTTCGTTTAATCGCCAATCACCGTTTCCCTCTCCCCTTGGTTTCCATCGATTGCGATCTGCCGATGCGATGTACCAACCCGATCATCGACGATCATTAATCAATGCATATTGACACTACCTGCCTGTGCTGATTACGATTTTCCACTTAGATCTGGGCTGTTGATCGGCCAGATCTAACGGTTGCTGCGATTTGGACTTTTTTTCATGGTTTTTCATGGTTTTGGAGTGTTTTTGCCTCCCGATAGTGTATTTCCACCCTTCCAAGGGCTCTTGGCATGCGATGGTATTGACTTTGAATGGTCCTTAAAAGGATTTTGAAGACTTCAAGAGCATATATGGGTCCATTGGCATGATTTTAAGAAAATTTGGAGACTTTTGGGCATATTTGGATCCATTTTTTAGGCCATTTGCCAACAAGGCTAACAGGTCCAACCATATTGGAGAACCCAGCTACACCATGCGCTGGAATGTTATAATGTGATCGCTGAGGAGGAGGATGAAGATCCAAGAAATATTAATATTCCAGAGGCCGAAGGGCATCGCAAAGTCAAGGGCCCACAAATAGAGAACTTGGACATCACCGTGCCATTGAAAACCTAGCTAGTGAACATTGGGACTGAAGTAGAACCGAAGTTTGCAAAAAATTGGGGATTATTGGGACAACACTACTGTGGATTAGGTTGTTGATTTACTCCGACAATATCAGGATCTGTTCCCTGCTCAGTTTTTGGACTTGAAGGGCATAATAGGAGACTTGGGAGTTATGAAAATCACTTTGAAGCCAGACATGAAGCTTGTTAAGAAGAGGCCATATCGCCTGAATCATAAGTACAAGGAAAAGGTTCGCTTGCAGTTGGATAAGATGCTAGAAGCAGACATCATAGAACCAGTGGAAGAATCTGATTGGGTGAGCCAATGGTAGTTCAAGAGAAGAAGAAGAAGGGCAAGATAAGGATTTGTGTAGATCTGAGGAAGCTTAATGATGCATGTGTCCATGATCCATTTCCGACACTATTTATGGATGAGGTATTAGACAATGTTGGAGGGCAGGAGGCCTACTCGTTCACTGATGGGTTTTCGGGGTACCATCAGATCAAGATCACACCAAAGGATAGGAGAAAAATGACCTTCATGATGGAATGGGGTTGTTTTCAATATACTGTAATGCTGTTTGGACTCAAGAATGTGCTTGTGATATTTTCTTGTGTAGTCATCGCAACGTTCAAGGAGTTTATTCATAAGTTCTTGGAGGTGTAATTCGATGACGAGATTCTTTTCAGACTAGTAAAGTGCCATGTAGCAAATCTGAACTTGATGTTGGATACGTGTCGCAGATACCAGATCATGTTGAACCTGAAGAAGTGCATATTCTATGTTCCCTTTGGAATCCTGCTGGGTCATGTGGTGTGCAAACAAGGATTGATGGTGGACCCTACTAAGATTGCGGTGACAGTGGATCTAGAGGCCCTGAGGAATGTAAATTAGTTGCGCGCAACGTTGGGACATATGGGATATTACAGAAAATTTATCAAGGAATATGCTCAGATCACCGCACCTATGGAGAAGCCATTGAAGAAGGATGCAACATTATGTTGGGATGAAGAATGTCAACGCAATTTGGATGTATTAAAAGCGAAGATGGTCATAGCAACAATCTTGGTATTCCCCAATTGGAAAAAGGAATTTCATGTGTACCTTGATGCCTCTTGCATTGCGTTGTGTGCAGTGTTAACACAAGTAGGTGAAGGAGAAATGGACCATCGTATAGCCTTGTGAGTAGGAAATTATCGAAGGCCGAGAAGAATTACTCAATGACAAAGCGTGAAGGATTGGTCATGGTGTACGCGCTATAGAATTTCAGGCACTATTTGTTGGGAGGGCACTTCAAGATGTACACGGATCATTTTGCCTTGAAATACCTAGTCAATAAGCCTGTGTTGGGGGGAAATATCTATTGATGGTTACTGTTATTCCAGGAGTATGACTTTGAGATCATTGTGAAGCTAGGGAGGTTGAATGCAGGACCTGACCATCTGTTGTGGATTGAAACAGGAGAGGAACCCATTAATTTGGAGGAAGGGTTGCCAGATGCACAAATCTTCACAGTGCACGTAGCGGATAATCATTTTGCAGATATCATCCATTTTTTTACTACAGGGATAGCACAGAAAGGGTATACAAGTTAGCACAAGAAGGAATTAGTAGTGCACGTGACATACTTTTCAGTAATTGCAGGACATTTGTATAAGATGGGTATAGATGAGATATTATGGAGGGGCTATGAGAGGACATTATGCAGGAAAGGAAACTGCATAGAAGATTTTATGCACAAGTCTATGGTGGCCTACGTTGCATAAATATTCCAAAGCATATTGTAGGGTATGTGATGCATGTCAAAGAACTAGCAAACCATCGCGGAGGAATGAGTTTCCACTCAATCGTCAAGTATCGTTGCAGCCATTTGAAAATTGGGCGATTGATTTTGTTGGGCCAATTCAACCCCTAGGAAAGAAGACAGGTGCAGGCTACATCATCAACACAATGGAGTATGTTACACTAAAAAATGTCACCATGACTATTTGTAGTTTGTATGGCTCCATCAACTGTCATACTATCCTCCTTGGCAAGTCTCATGCCTCTGCTTTCCATGTCAAACTCAAAGAAAGAGAGAAAAGTCATTTAAAGTCAAGTTATCTCTGGTACACAGTTTCTCTCAGCCTTACCTGCGGGTACGCAATCCAAGTTCACAATACCTGCGTACTTGTATGCTCTGTCTGTAAAGCAATGGGTGCGTACTCCTGTAAAGGTCAATAAGCGCAAGTTTCACTCCAAAAAAGTTACTTGTGGTTATTTCTAGAGCATTCTAGAAGCTTGTTTGACATGTATGGAGCGCCTCGAGATGGTTCATGTATCCCTATAGAAGAGGAACTTATCCCATCAAGAGGGGAGCTAACCCACCCAAAAGAGGGGCTTATCCCATTGATGGTGGACCTGATTGACTTCCTCTACAACACTATAAATACATGCATTGGACCAGAGGGAGAGGAGGTTGAAAGCTGAAAATTCCTAAGGGTAGATGCTGCTGAGATTAGGACTTCCTTGTAGAAGCTTGTGAGGAGAGATTGTCATCCTTTCTTGTTTCATTTGGAAGTGGGTGAGCTGATCAAAGTAAAGGAAAACTCTTGCTGGACCCTAGGAGGAACTTGCACAACACCAAGGCTCAGGTTGTAATGGTTTCTTTTGTTTCCTATTAATACAAATAAGTCCATTCTTCTCAACAATTTGTTATTTATGAGTTGTTTCATATACTCCTTGGTCTGTATGTTAAATATGTTTTGTTTTATGAGATATTTAGGTGCTATTTAATCGTTTGATTGTTAGTGAATGCAGGTTTCGAAGAGAAGGAGGAGCTCATCCGGATCGATGAGGCTGGACTACTACAACAACGTTGGGTTACAGGTAGGATCTAAACACTTGATTTCTTGTATGATAAATGCATATTTAGAGAAGGATTTCTCTTAATTGTCTTGTTTGTCACTAGAAAGACTTAAGCTTCTAGGGAGGTTGGTTGTGTCCGCACTATCGACTCTTTCCGCATGACAAAATGGTGACTCCACTGGGGATTACAACATTGTTGAGGATTTAGCTGTTT
Organism: Pinus tabuliformis; assembly: GCA_031772625.1. Lineage (NCBI taxonomy): Eukaryota > Viridiplantae > Streptophyta > Pinopsida > Pinales > Pinaceae > Pinus > Pinus tabuliformis. Next base: position 1,010,002,488 of record CM062809.1, read on the forward strand.
CACCCTCAGCGATGTCGGCTTTAGAAGTGCTGCAATCATTCCCAGCACAACGAAAATTACTTTTGTCGGCTATAGGAGCTGTTGACGTTCAGGACCCGAACCTGATAATCTTTGATCTAGAAAATAGTACACCACGTCTTCCTCATCAGATGGCTTTCCAGATTCCAGTGATAGTCAAAAACAGGCCTATTCATCGGACTGTAATTGATGAAGGAGCTTCCACGTGTATTATGTCTATTCAGTGTTGGAGATCACTTCTCTCTCCTTCGCTGAACCAATCCCCGACAATTCTTAAGGCCTTTGATGGCCGTGGGTTCCATTCGTTTGGCATTCTACAGGATTTGCCTATAGGGGTTGAAGGAAAAACCATTAGTCTGGATGTGGAGGTGGTTGATGCCCCTCTAGACTACAACCTTCTCTTGGGTCGAAGTTGGTCTTACGCTATGACAGCGGTCGTCTCATCGGTCTTTAGAGTTATAAAGTTTCCACATAATGGCAAGATCGTGACAATAGACCAGCTGGCTTTCTTTTCATCTGACCCAGCCTCTTCAGAGAGTATCCAGCATGTCGGTAAAACGACTATCTCTTACAAGGATGTTGGCGTAGGATTAGTTAAAGATTCTGGTTTACTGGGAACTTTTCCTTTTCCTCCAATCAACGCGGACCCTTCATTCGCTTCCATTCATATGATTACGTCAGATACTATTATTTATGATGATCCATGGATTGTCCCATCTGAATCTGAGATAGACTCATTTGGTGATGCTATGCCTTTGAGTCCATATGAAATTGCTTATGAAGCAGTGCAGTCTTTTACCGACTCGCATTCAACCCAAATTGACCAAATGAATGTGGTCGGTGAGGAATCACTTTTCACATCAACCTCAGAACGGATAACGTTTCCCGAAGTTGTGTCATCTGACGAGCAACTTCGCGAAATCCTAAGTGTAGACGATCTACCATGGGAAGATCTTCATCATAGATCTTCGTTTTTACCTGAGGATGATGGCTTTGAAAATGATTTTTCATCAATCTTTACGGCTGAATATGTCAAGGACGCTCAGAATCCCATGAAACATCCTGATTCAGAGTTGAATTTGGGAAACATTTCCCAAACTATTGCCATTGACATTTCAGTCAAAACTGGAATTGTTGAGAACATTCATATAGGTGCCTCATGTACAGATGACGAGATTCAAACATACAAGGCCCTATTTCAAGAATTCCGTGACGTGTTTGCCTGGTCCTATGAGGAAATGCCAGGAATTGATCCCTCCATTGTTGTTCATGAGATCAAGACTTACCCGGACGCTAAACCCGTTCGGCAACGTCTGCGTCAGATACACCCTAGGAAAGCGGCTGCAATTAAAGCAGAAGTTGAGAAGCTGTTGAAGGCAGGTTTCATTTATCCGATCCCGTTAACGGATTGGGTATCGAATATTGTTCCAGTTAACAAGAAGCAAGGAACAATAAGAATATGCATCGACTATAGGGATATTAATCGTGCTTGTCCAAAAGACAACTATCCCACGCCCTATATCGATCAAATAATTGATGATTGTGCCGGCAGTGAAATATTTTCCTTTATGGACGGTTTTTCCGGTTACAATCAAATCAATATTCTACCTGCCGATCAACCAAAAACGGCTTTCATTTGTCCTTGGGGGACATTTGCTTATTGCAAATTACCTTTTGGGCTTAAGAATGCCGGAGCCACTTTTCAAAGGGCAATGTCTTACGCGTTTCATGACATCAAACACATTGTGCAACCGTACCTCGATGATTTGCCTGCTCATTCCTTACATCGAGCTGATCACCTTGTCCATTTACGAGCAATTTTCATGAGGTGTAGGCATTATCGTATACGTTTGAACCCACACAAATGTGTCTTCTGTATAGAAGTGGGATGATTGCTGGGATTTGTAGTTTCAAAAGCCGGCATTCACGTCGATCCCTCGAAGGTCGAAGCCATCATCAAATTGCCTCCTCCTTCGAGTCTTCGCCAACTCCAAAGTTTGCAAGGGAAAGAAAACTTTCTACGCCGATTCATTCCTAACTACGCCGAGGTTACAAAAGGTTTTACACGGTTGTTGAAACAGAACGCTCAATTCGCTTGGGATGAGATAGCTCAGCAATCTTTTGATGCACTTAAACACGCGTTGACCCATGCACCGTTGTTGCATCCTCCCAACTACAACCAGGACTACTTTTTGTACCTCGCTGCCTCTCATTCCACAATTGGGATGGTATTAGTTCAGGAAGACGAATTCACAATGGAACATGTGATATATTATCTTAGCAGGACGTTAAATCCCACTGAGCTAAAATATTCGCATGTGGAGAAATTGGCCCTGGCAGCCGTTCAGGCTGTCCAACGTTTTCGTCATTACATTCTTCTCCGTAAAACTACAGTCATTTCGGATTGCAACCCTATGATCTACATTTTGACTAAACAATTGCTAGGGGGCAAGTACTCTAAATGGATCGTTATCCTGCAAGAGTTCGACTTAGAGTTTGAAAAATCTAAGTCTAAGAAATCTTTAGTTTTTGCCGAGTTGATGTGTGACTTCCCGCGTGCTGACACGAAAACTGTGGCAGAGGAACCCATTGCAGACGAATCTTTGTTTCTCATCAGCACTTTAGATCCGTGGTACGGAGATATAATCATCTATCTCCAAACCCAATCCTTTCGGCCCAAAGCTTCTAAGACGGAACGTCAGAAAATTCGATTCCAGTCCCAGCAGTATAAATTATTGGAGATACTCTTTATCGCCGTGGGGCGCACTTGGTTTTCCGACGTTGCTTAACTCACGAAGAGGCAGAAAGGGTTTTGAATGACTGTCACTCTAGGGTGTGTGGCGGTCATATGTCTGGGTATGCCACAACTCAGAAGGTGTTGCGTGCTGGCTATTTCTGGCCGTCTATGTTTAAAGATTGTATCATTGTGGTTCGAAAATTCCACAACTGTCAAGTGTTTGATCGCAAGATGCGCGCACCACCAGCTCCTCTCCACCCTATAATTGCCGTTGGTCCTTTTGCTAAACGGGGTATCGACTTTATTACATGTAACCCTCACTCGGCCGGGGGGCATGCGTATATCATCCTTGCGGTTGATTATTTTACTAAGTGGGCCGAGGCGATGCCTACATTCGAGGCAGACGGCAAGACAGCTGTGATTTTCGTATTCAATCACATTATTGCTAGGTTTGGTGTCCCACAAGCGATAATCACTAACCATGGGCGCCATTTTCGAAACATTATGATGACAGAACTTACAGGCCAGCTTGGTTTGCACCACGATAGCTCAACTCCTTATTATCCACAAGCCAACGGTCTAGTTGAGTCCATCGACAAAGTTTTGGTCATCATGATCTGACGAATCATTAGCATTCATCGGTCGAATTGGCACAACATGTTATTTTCCACGCTTTGGGCATATCGAACTTCGGTGAAAACATCAACAAGGTTCACTCCTTTCCAACTAGTTTATGGTTTGGAAGCCGTGCTGCCCATTGAATGCGAAATCCCATCACTTCAAATGGCTGTCGAATTACTTCCAGCTACTTCCGAAGAGGAGAAGCGTTTATTATACTTAGCTCAATTAGATGAGACTCGACGCGATGCTACACTGGCAATCGATATTCATGCAAAACGAATGAAAGCTCAGTATGATCGAAATGTGACCCCTCGAAATTTTTCGGAAGGAGATCTAGTGCTATTGTATGATCAAGCTAACGATAAATTAGGTGCTGGGAAATTCGTTCCTATGTGGCATGGACCCTACATTGTTAAGCGAAAGCTAGCAAAAGGGGCCTATGAGCTGGTTGACTTTGATGGGGACTCTTTGGGTAAACCCAGAAATGGACTTTACCTAAAGAGGTACTATGCTTAAATGGTGGGTGTGAAGATTTTTTGTTAGGATAGTTAGGTTAATTTTCTCTTTCTAGCTAGTGTGTTTGTTAGAATAGACAGTGTGCTTAGTTTAGAAAGTGTGTTTTTCGTCGTTATTCTACTTATCTTGGTTTTACCTTTGATGTTTGCAGATGTCGATGCCTCTCCAAACGTACATTGGTTTTGCTGATGGTGCTTGTCGTAGTACACGGAATATCTCTTCCGCAGCTTGGGTTATCTATTCGCCCTCTGACGAGTTAGTTTCTATGCATGGGGTGAGCCTCGGTCAAACAACAAACAACATTGCAGAATACAGTGCAGTGATTGAGTTATTATCTGAATCTATTTCATTTGGGATTCGGAGTTTGATAGTGAGGTTAGATTCTGAACTCGTTGTATTACAGCTTAATAGAGTTTATGCCATTAGAAATCCAGTATTATTAAGGTTATTTTTGAGAGTGCGTCTTTTGGAACGTGAATTTGATTACATCGAATATCAACATATTCCAAGGTCTTTTAATACATTAGCAGATGCAATTTCTTCTCGAATGTTAGACAGACATTTGCGATAATCATACATGTAAATTTAAAAATATTAACATCGAATCACACATGTTTAACAAGATAAGCCGGTAATAATGATATATATAGGTAGGAGTGTGTCAAAAAATATACATCGTCTTCGATCATAGGTTGAAAAACACCTTATGATCGGCAAAAAAGATAAGTACAAAAAACCAAAAATGTCATATGTGTCTACAAAAAGTGACTAGCCAATCACTGGTGGTGCTCTCTATACGAGACCACTGCCCGCGCTACCCTACACAGGAACCCCCTGATAGGTCCTGGGACTGCGACCACATAGCGCTGAAGTCGGATAGGAATATCGTCTATGGTCGTCTCTGGTATGTCCGCCGTGAGACGCTATAGGTCCTGTTCCAGCTCGGCTAAGGCCTCTGCAGCCGCATCCTGTGGGGCCGGTGCTGGTGCAACTGGTACTCTTCTCTCGAATGGCCGGAGATTGGCCAGACGCTGTGGACCTAAATCTGCATTTTGAAAATTGTCACTGTCAGTTTTGAGACGATATAAAAACAAATAAAAAGTAAATAATTTAAAAACTTGTGGAAAATGAAATACCTCTGTCGTCCCATTGTTCTCCTTGTGGAAGAACCATGTCCGGATCACCGCGAAAATCTACTCCGGCATAAGGAAAGTCCTGAATCGCAAAGACCTGGTTCTCCAACCAGTGAAAGTAACCCACAGGAAATCGAACAACTCCCGCTCCCTCATCAGGATGCCGGGCCATCACCGTAACCCATCGTATCAACTTGGGCTCCCGAGGTGGCCCAACTGCAACAGTGAGATGCTGAGGGATAAGCATCGGAACTCTCTCTAGGGCAAAGCTCACAACTAAAGGCCCATATCCAAAGGTCTTTAATTTCCCGTTCTTTGCCCTAGTTAGTTGGCCCTTCATGTTGGCCAACACAGCATCGCACCAGTTGAAAATGGTGCCTCGGTAGCAATCTATCGCCATTCGCATTTGGGACCCGGTGGCAATATGCAAGGCGGCTACACTGCAGAGTCTGGTAACTGTAAAGGCAATTACCATAAGTTCGGGCAAGGATATATACTTGATTTCTATCCCTTTCTCCTGGTTCTGATTGTTGCACCACTCTAGTCAGAGACTAGCAAGGGATTGGCCACCCGGCCTAGTCCCGAACAGAGACAGTTGCTCGCCCCTATTAGGCAAACCAGTGAGAAAATATATGTCAGAGGGCTCTATCTCGAGCTGGTGCCCTCCGATGTAAAAGCATTGTTCCTGGACATTCCACCTTTCAACCAGCCACTCCAAGAATGGCACCTGGGCCCTCATGCCAGGTATGGCCCAGTACTTGTAGAGACCGCATGCCTTCAAAGCATCAATGGAAGGTTGATGATCAATTGCGGTCAAATCCACATCTTCGTGTTCTCTTTCACGCCAATCTAGCATGGTGGGCAATCTACACACCAAAAGACATTGATTAGAATTCATTAAATCAAAATTTGATGGTTAGGTTTTGAGTTGGGGTTTTGAAAATCCGCTTTGCGCGGAGTACGCACCCCGCGTTCAGAAACAGAGCGGCGGTACGCAGCTGTTCTGAAGGTGGGCTGCGTACCCCGACCTTTTTCCCATATACGAAAAAGTCGGGGTACGCAGGTCACCCATGGGGCACCTGCGTACCCCGAAAAGCGCACCCTAAAACCCCAAACCCTCTAAAAAATCAAAGTAAAGCCTAAAATGAAATTCTAAACGGTTGAAATTGAAGAGGAGGATGATGTGAAATACCTGAAAGAGACGGCGCTCGATTCCGACGGTCAGATTCTCCGCAAAGTCCACAGGAAGTTTCTTGTCAAAAGCCCTTTTCTCTCCCTCAATAGTAAAATGGTAAAAATGACATGGTAAAAAGTCGTTTTATAGGTTTTTTGGATAAATGAATGCTAGGTTTGTTTATTTTTCACCATAAAGAGATATTTTTCAATGCATTTTTGCCTATCTTAAACAGGTATGAGTAATGTGTTGTTTTTGTGCAGGACAAAAGGACAAGGACTTTCAGAGAAAATTATCATTTTTCACGAACCAAAACATCAGAGTCATCTTTTAAGCCCTTTTCTGACTCCTAAAACATGAAAAGATTGCCGAGCGTTTCTTTTACACTCGTTAAAACGAAATTAAAAGACGGTCTCCTTATAGCCCTTTTTCTGACCGTAAAAACAGGAAAAGATTGCTGGGTTTTTGTCATTTCAAACTCGATACTGGATATAAAACGACATGTCCTTGATCGCTTTTTACTTTTTAGGTCAGAGGCACTAATCATGAAAGTACTCCTTGGTCCCAAGATCAAGCGGTTCTCTCAAGTATTATTTTATACTTTTTCGGGCTTGGGAGACACAAATTTACGAAAAAGTTTAACCCTGGAGTCTTCTTTAGTTTTTTCAGACTCTCTAAAATTGAAAAACACCGAGTTTCTCCTATACTGGACTCGTTAAAATTTCACAGTAAAGGACCTGTTCGATTACAAACAGGAACGAACCACTCCTTCTTAGGGTTCGAATCTAAACTAAGTTGGACTCATCCGAAGGATGAGCTTATAATCAAGCATATGTTATCCTCCTCAAGCTTGTAAAAAATAAAGAGGTACTTGCTAGAAATGGTGGGGGAAAAGAGAGAAGAATGAACCTATTTGTTATCCTTTGTCACAGAAGAACCTATTACCACTCTTGAACACGACACTTTCCATTCACCTGGGTTGGGAAATCCTTTGTCTTAAAGTTGATTAAAACCACTTTGAAAGTCTTCAACCGTTTCTGGGTATTAACTTTGGGTCAATCGTCGCCAAGCCATCTGTCGTGTCGTTATGTGTTCAAGAGGTCTCTGCAAATAAACCATTCATATGCAAAATACTTGTCATCCATTTTGACCATCCCTGAGTCAGTCCTTACAACAACATTTCTTCAACTTGAGCTATGATTTCGTGTTGTGGGCTTACCTGCAACGGGTCGCTTTCTATCAACATCAGCACATTATCTAGAGAGATGACTTAGAAATCGTCAGTACCTTGAAGTCTGCATGCATCAATGGCAGGTTTCTCGCCTTTGACGACAGTTTACATCATTGACTTTCGATCGAAGGATTCCATGACCTGTTCGACATCGACTCATTCATTCACATCTCATGGATTGTACTGGGTACTTTGAGAACCATTGACATCACTGGTGGTCTCTCTCACACTTGTTAACGGTTTACATCATTGACTGGTAATCAAGTGGTTTCTACCATGTTCGACATCAACTCATTTATTCGCATGGATAGAATCGTACCAATTCGGGAAGTGGAAATGAAGACCCTGGATCTAGTTTCCACCATCCAGGCTGCGAGGAGTTTTGTATTCATTATATAAGTAGACTAACTATAAACAGATGGCTGCGTCCATACTGTGTCTACAAGAGTCTATGATTATGATGTATTGCGAAATCATTCCTGTATCAGAGCAGTAGTTAGATTGTTAGTTAAGGTTTTTAATCTGAGTATGGGAATGCCTACCTCAGCGATGATATCATCTTATATATGTATTTTGTGTTGAATATTTGTAGGTTCTGACCAGGCTCTCCGCAAGATAATCCTTGAAATGATAAAGTACTTCACCCTTCCTAGATGATTTGAAACCCTAAATCTACTTCAGGCTTCAGACTTTAGGGGGCAATCTGTTACACTAAAAAATGTCACCATGACTATTTGCAGTTTGTATGGCTCCATCAACTGTCATACTATCCTCCTTGGCAAGTCTCATGCCTCTGCTTTCCATGTCAAACTCAAAGAAAGAGAGAAAAGTCATTTAAAGTCAAGTTATCTCTGGTACGCAGTTTCTCTCAGCCTTACCTGCGGGTACACAATCCAAGTTCACAATACCTGCGTACTTGTACGCTCTGTCTGTAAAGCAATGGGTGCGTACTCCTGTAAAGGTCAATAAGCGCAAGTTTCACTCCAAAAAAGTTACTTGTGGTTATTTCTAGAGCATTCTAGAAGCTTGTTTGATGTGTATGGAGCGCCTCCAGATGGTTCATGTATCCCTATAGAAGAGGAACTTATCCCATCAAGAGGGGAGCTAACCCACCCAAAAGAGGGGCTTATCCCATTGATGGTGGACCTGATTAACTTCCTCTACAGCACTATAAATACATGCATTGGACCAGAGGGAGAGGAGGTTGAAAGCTGAAAATTCCTAAGGGTAGATGCTGCTGAGATTAGGACTTCCTTGTAGAAGCTTGTGAGGAGAGATTGTCATCCTTTCTTGTTTCATTTGGAAGTGGGTGAGCTGATCAAAGTAAAGGAAAACTCTTGCTGGACCCTGGGAGGAACTTGCACAACACCAAGGCTCAGGTTGTAATGGTTTCTTTCGTTTCCTATTAATACAAATAAGTCCATTCTTCTCAACAATTTGTTATTTATGAGTTGTTTCATATACTCCTTGGTCTGTATGTTAAATATGTTTTGTTTTATGAGATATTCAGGTGCTATTTAATCGTTTGATTGTTAGTGAATGCAGGTTTCGAAGAGAAGGAGGAGCTCATCCGGATCGACGAGGCTGGACTACTACAACAGCGTTGGGTTACAGGTAGGATCTAAACACTTGATTTCTTGTATGATAAATGCATATTTAGAGAAGGATTGCTCTTAATTGTCTTATTTGTCACTAGAAAGACTTAAGCTTCTAGGGAGGTTGGTTGTGTCCGCACTATCAACTCTTTCCGCATGACAGAGTATCTAACCAGATGGGTAGAGGCACAACCGGTTAAAGATTGTACAGGGGCTACAACAATGAAGTTTTTGTTTGAATATGTCTTAACTAGGTTTGGCTACTCGAAAGTGTTGATGAGCGACAGAGGTACACACTTTTTGAATGAGACAATCAACGTGCTCACGAAAGAGTTCCAGGTCTATCATCAAAAAAGTACACCATATCACCCATAGGCCAATACAGGATTTTGGAAAATGCGCTGACGAAGATCTGCAACGCACAACGAAATGACTGGGATGTGCATGTACCTACAGTACTATGGGCATATAGGACTACTTGCAAGAAGCTATTAGGACAAATGTTATTCAGGTTGGTCTATGGTGTAGAATTTTTTAGGCCAATGGAGTATATCATGCCTAGTCTACGCATAGATGCTCTCACAGGTATGGCAGATCATGAAGCCTTGGAGGAATGGCTCGCGCAACTGATGGATCTTGAAGAAGACTGATTCTTGGCTAGATTTCCTCAGGAAGTATAGAAGGAACATGAAAAAGCATGGCACGATCAACACATCAATCTTCGCACGTTCAAGGTAAACAATCTGGTATTGTTATATGATAGTAAGTTCAATAAGTTTTCGGGGAAATTTTAGATGCATTGGCTAAGGCCATATATTATCAAATAAATTATAGATGGAGGGATAGTTCAGATCACGAAGCTTAATGGAGAACCTTTTCCGGGAAGAGTGAATGGAAGTCACTTGAAATTGTATACAGGGGATCCTACCCAATGACTATATGGTGGCAGGATAGTATTGGTGCTCCAGGCAGTTGCAAGGGAGCGCGGGATTATAAAATACACTGCTAGGGCTGGAGGACTATGCAGCAGGTGGGCTGCAAAGAAGATGATGTAGATACAACCTATGAAGTTATGCTAAGGAAGTTGCGCTATGGAGGGAGGTACCGCGCAGCACAACAGAAAAATGACCGTTGGAGTCATTGTTCATGATTTGACAGCTAGAAGATGGTTAAGAGGAGTGGGATGGCAACATTTAAGGCCAAAAGATTTGAAGATCTACCGCCAAAGTAGAATTAATGGCCAAAATTTGGGGGCAACGGACGGATTTTAATTCAAAAACTCCTATAAATTATGCTTTTCGGTCCAACATAGAACACTTTGCACCCTTAGAGTTCTTTTTGAGTTGTGTTGTCTCTTGCCTATGAACCATTCATATTGGTAGGATTTAGTCATGAGCCCTGCATTTTCTAAGTTGTCTAAGTTGAATAAAAAATTCATCCTTGAAAATATGCTAGGACCAACCCTTGTAGAGACTGTGAGTGTTGGTGGAGATGTCGCTTCTGAAAGAGTTGCTCCAGAGATAGTGAGTATGGAAGCTCTAGCTCCTATGCCTATGGTGCTGAGCTCACCTAGGCCGAATCCTACCCTTGCTAGAGAAACACAGAAACCAAAGAAGGATAAACAAAAGAATCTGGTGCTAGTGTGTGAATCGCCCAAGAAGCACTCTGCAACAAAAAAAAAAATTAAAGACAGGCAGCCCGAGAAGGTCGTCGATTTGGAGAAGGAGGAAGGACAAGGAAAAAATGACATATATGCTCAGGGAATGGAGCCCATAGAAACGTTGTCTGACTATATTCCTCCACGCAAGGGGAAGGTGAAGGTCACCAAGGAACCAAACTCAGACAAATTCTCTATTTCTATGCCCTTGCTACCTGAGCAGGTTCCCTTTGAAGGTCTGCAGCTTGTGCAGATCCCACTATTGAAGATGGAAGATTGGGACCTCACAGATCATGCTAGGTTCCCTCACTTAGCAACAACTAACTATATGAAGCACATCTACTATGTGGACTTGGGTGTCACCGCGCTAAAGATGGTCGAATGGATCCGTGGTGTGGAGAATTCAAGATCTTTGAAACTGTTGTGGATGCCCCATTATCACCACACCCCTATCAACATAGCCTGTGTGCGCCAACTACTCACTCTAGTGCATGATGGGTGGTTATGGCTAGGAAGGCCTATACCCATCACTGACATGCTCATCCATAGGATCACGCACCTACCATACAAGGGATTGAATCTGGCCAAGGAGTTTGGTGGAAAGACAGGAGAAAAGGATTTGGCAGAAAGGATGAAGAAGGAATTTGACCTCGTGAAAAAGGCGCGAGGATACTCAATCACCTCCATAAATGACCCTGCAGTGCAAATTGCACACAGATATTAGTAGGGAATGTAATGAGGAAGTGTTGCGCTGATGAAGTTCCAACACTCGTGGTCTCCCTAGCTGCACAATGCGCGAAGGGTGTGTAGTTCAAATGGTCTAGGTACCTCTGTCAGGAATTCCTCGTGAATTGCCATGAGATCTAGGATGAGACCAATCCATTCCATTATGCTTGGTTGCTACTCTCCATTGTTTTGGTTGCATGGGAGCTGCCAAAGGATAGCCAGTTTCCTCTACTAGAAGAAGGATTACTAGAGGTAGCCCAGTTCTCCTCCCTGTGGGCTACAAAGGACCCTGTGTGGGTCACAGAAACAAAAATCTTATGAGTTCTGATGGAATCAAGCTTCCACATGGCCATCAACTAGCATCTAGGGTTGTCCCCGACCTTGTACATGTAGTTTTTAGCCTATGCTTCATTCAAAGCTGACTTCCAACGAGTTTACATTCAGGTGCAGAAGGATCCACAACAGAAATGGCATGGATTTCCATATTTGGTAACAGATACAGATGTACAGGAGGCGATCAAGGGATGGCCAACAGAGTGGCGCACCCCCTCAGACTTAGATGCCGAAACTAGTAAGGGCACGGGGAGTTAGACATCACAGAAAAGAAAGGGAGAAGCCAAGAAGGTTGCACAAAACTCGGCAGCACAGAGGAAGAAGGAAGCCGTAGAGAAGGCTCAGATGGAGAAAGAGTGTGTTGCTAAGGAGCAGGCTAAACAAGAGTAGCGCGAGTCAGAGAGAAGTGACAAATCCCCTTCGCCTGAGACCAAGGTAGAAGAAAAGACCAAACAAGGCGGTAGAGGAGATGAGGGGCAGAGCACCCCATTTCGGCTAAAGAAGCATGGAAAGGAGCAGCAGGAAGGTCCCCGGAAAACGAAAAAATTAGACAAGTCATAGGGTGATCCCATGGTATTGACAGAGGGCGATCTAAATGAGATAAGCGACAAAATATGAGACACTACAACTTAAGTGCTGCAGCAGTTCGATTAGCATTATATGCAGACGTTGGGGAGTGTCCAAAAGGATCTATGCGAGCTGCAGATCTAGGCCAATAGGATACAGGTGGGCATTGGTCAAGCGAGCATAGCACAAGTGAACCTAGCCCCGAGGACGAGTCAAGCAGCAAAATTGGTAAGGACATTCGATCTTCGCACTGTTGCATTACCAGAAGGGTCCCTACACATAGAGTCGGCCGATGATCGCATCATCTTAATAACCCTTAAGAACATCAAGCTAAACATTGTAGCGCTCCCCAATGAGATCCTTCATGTGATGCATGCAGGGGAGATAGAGGAATTGAGAGCTCGAGAGTAGCGCGCTCTCAATATGATCAACAAATACCAGGTGAACAACGAGCAAATGTTCATCGAGAAAATGTAGGCCTTGAAAGACAAAGAGATGCTATAGGAACAGAGCTCCTGATTGGAGTCTATAGTTGCAAAGGGATGCAAAACAGTGCCTAAGCTTCACATTCCCAAGAACGCATAGCTAGAAGCAAAGATCAAGAAGCTAGCCATTGGAGTGCGCAAGGCAAAGGTAGACGTTGGATGAGTTGAATTTGAACTCAACATGAAAATAAATGAGCTACAGTTAAAGTTGCAGCCCACGACTCCGCCTGAGGTCAGGGAGCAGCATGAAGCCACCATAAAAGAATGGATGGCCACCTTGGATTTCGTAGTCCCTGACTGCTCAACATTATTTGAGTAGGCAATGGAGTTGGTGATGACTCTGTAGGAAGACCCAAACCTACAAATACTGAATACAAAGGTTTGGGAGCTACAAAAATAGTACGATGAAGTCTGGGAAACGACACACTCCATTGCCCCCGCATAGGGCCTAACCAAGTTACAGGAGGGGAAGTAGCTCCTTGTGTAGGTTGAAGTAGCCCAAAAGAAGGAGGCATTCCTTAAGGCCATGTTGGGGCCCTGTGGTGTAGGTAAATTCTAAGTGCGGACACAAACAATTCCTCTAGCTCGAGAGAGCCGGTCTAGCCACAAACAAACAATCTATGGAAAATATCCTTAAGCTAGAATCAAATAAGAGGGCCTACCTCTTAGTATGCTATTATGCTTGGTGATGATCCTTCTTCCTTACTCTACCTATCCTTCGTTTCCTTCGTTGGAATACCTGAAACAAGCAAATAAACAACAACAACAAATGTGATAGCATACAAATTACATTCATCCTACTTAACAGGTCAAGGAACATTAAGTCATCAAATGTAAGATAACACTTTAATGTAGGAAATCAATCAATAGTTGTATTCATATGAGCTCAGAAGGAGATTACAACCAATGCCTTGATGTTGCTAGACTCCTCCGACGTATCCAGGATCCCACACTTCTGCTAGCATCTCATGGATAACCCCAACAATGGATGTTTTAAGGCTTCTTCCCTTTAGTCTCAAACCAAACCAAACACACTATTCTCCCTCAAACATAAACTAGAGAGCTACAAGCTAAAGATGTCTTGTTGAAACTTCAAACTCCAAAAAAAATCCAAAATAGAAACTAGAACTAGCTTGTGCTTGGGGAAAAGAGAGGTTTATATAGCTTGGATGGAGGGGAGATGGTTCCTCTTATCATGGGGGAAGGCTTTATATCTTGGGTTAGTTCCATCCTAATAGGGGAAAGGAGCCCAAACTGACTTCCTCGGCTCCATCTGGCCTAACCATTTACTAGACTTCTGTTACGAAGCTTCTAGACTTGGAAGCTTCAACTCCATATTTAAAAAACTTTCCAAAAGAGGATTGGTGCGACTGAAAAGGGCTCAGTCACTCTGATCGGCGCTAGTGATAGGTTTAATCCCTGCAAATCAGCATGAGGGGGACACAAGTTAGTAGCGTCAGTCTTGTAAACTAGGGTAAAAGAAAGTTTCTTGGGAAATGATGCAAAAGAGAATTGTTCTGCTCATGAAGAGGGACATAATGGGAGTTTCTTCATGATGGGGAAGCATGTAGGGTTCACTGTAGAGGTCCTCTAGGATCATGGAATGGGGAGTACAGGGACAGTGACAAAATGTTGTGTAACATGCCCTAGTTAGAATAAGCTTACCAGGTCACAACCAACATCCAGGAGAAGCTCACAGGCTTGCAGCAGACATAACAGGCAATGAAGCTGGCCGCAGAAATACCAACTACAGAGAATATAGTGGAAGAGGTTAAGCAGGTAACCATATAGAGCACTGCCAAAGTTGTTTTTGTGCAAGTGGAGCTGGGGGATCTTTCAAGCAAGGTGTCAGCCGAGTGACTTGAGGGCGAGTCACTATCTTTGTGTTAGGACTTGTTGGGATGGGGTTCCCTAGGTCATTCTTGGGGTTAAAAACCCAAAGTTTTGATGAAATTGTTGTAAATGATGTAAAGTCTCCACAAATTGTGGATTCCGAGCGCGTAGGTGATTAGGAGTAAAAGGGGTTTTAACCCCTTGTTTATGTAAATTTGAGCTGGCTTTGAGATCGACCCATGCTCCACGGACCATGGGATTGTATAAATAGGCATGTATTAGAGGGTCTAAGGTAGATCATGTAGTAATGGGTGAATAGAAGAGAAGTATTAGCACAGAGAAGTGGGTCAGATAGGAGAGAAAGGCTCTACAGCTGAGTGCGTAGAGGCCTAGGTAGAGTTTGCAGCTGAGTGCGTAGACCCCTACAACTGAGTGTGCAGGGTAGTTTTGATTCTATAAATCCTAACTGAAGATCAATAAAGAAGATTACCGAATAATTCCTATGTTTATCTATCTACTTATGTTTATTTATGATTGCGATATATGTTGTGAATGAATAATGTATTTATGAAATATTGATCTAATGATGCGTGACTCTATGGAATAAGTCTTAATAACTGTACACACTGCATGTTAAGTACTTTCATGAAGATTGTGACACATTCCGTTATGTTTATTAAAATACTTAAGTAGATATGCGCGAGCTCAGATCTAGGGTTATTATCTGATGCGCGTAAGTGGATGATGTGACTATTAAGGGTCCGCAAATACCAATTGTAGACCTTCACGAAGGTCTAGAGGTTGTTTAAAGGGAGTTCTAGTATTGAGACCTAAGGGCTTATAGATCTGCACGAAGGCAGATATAGGGCACTAAAAGACATCACACTCATCTCTGGATGCAGAAACTTGGTTCTTGCATCCCCCCATATTACTTCGAGTGAGACTGCAGCCTGCGCTATGCGGGATGTCGCCGAAATGGATAGTACTGTAGGGATTTGTTGGTTGGCGCAATTAACACTGGACCCGGGTTAGGATCCCCTAAGCCAACAAATAGGATTGAAGATGATGATGTCAACCATGCGGGATGATTCATCATTTTTAGAGAAAGAAAGTAAAAAGATTAAAAAATAAAATAAAATAATATTTTCAACTTATCTCCCTATGGCTTCACTCAAATTTCAAGTGGGATCAATCATTGGATGCATAATTTAAATACTCATCCAATTAGTACCCATGTTCCATACTATCAATAGATCTTGACACATGAAAAATGAGAAATACATGAAAAACGTGATGACAATCAAAAAGTTTCATGTATTTCTAATTTTTCATGTAGAAAATGTCCATTGAAAGTATGCAACATGGGTACTCCTTGGATTATAAATTAAATTATGCATCCAAGGAGTGCTCCCATTTGAAATTTGAATAAAATTGCAAGGAGATAAGTTGAAAATACGAGTTGAAAAAATAGTATTTTATTTTTTCCCTCTAAAATTTGATGATGTAATCTAATCTTATTTTATTATTTCCATTATTATTTTATAATATTCATTAGGAGGCCCATTTTAGACCTCAAAAATTCTCCAATAAGAAGGGGGGAGGTGGTAGAGCTTAGCTAAGATAATGAGGCTCGAGTCTCTTTTCCCATGACTCGACTGCCACCTATTTCAATGTTGTTTCTCTAGTTACTCGAAAGGAATTTCATAAGCTCGAGGAGGGGGTGGAAAGCAAATCTATTCCAGATTCCCAACTTTTAGAGGACATGTCAGCTTGGGGTTCCCTGAACCTGGGCATACCAGAGGAAAGATAAAGTAGTCATCATTTTTAGTCTCCTTACTATGTCGACGTAGGCCATTGGTGGAGTTGTGATATTCATCATGGTTCAAGGCTTGTTTTGCATGGAAATTGTGATTTATTTCTAGATCCTTGTTGTATGGAAATGGATGGACATGAAACTTCAGTCTCAATTTGGTTATTTTTGTACCGATTGTGGTAATTTTGTAAGGTCTCTTATGTTGGAATTCTGGTGGGATATTTTGTTGTTTGAAAGTTGTAGGCGGCACTTATACTTGGGTAATCTATTTGTTATCTATGTATGGGATAGTTGGGTAGTGAGACAGTCTAGCTCTAGCCTTGGCCTCAATGTAACCTGGTTATGGGAGTCTTTTGGTCCTCTGGTCATTAATGGCAACAAGATGAGGAGAGGTTTTATCCTCCATGGTCACTTTTGAAATCCATGTAAAATATGTTTTTTGAGTAATATAAAGCCTTAATTCACAAAAAGAAAAATAACAAAATGTTTATATATATATATATATATATATATATATATATATATATATATATATATATATATATATATATATATATATATATATATATATATATGTATATATATATATCTATATCTATATCTATATCTATATCTATATCTATATATATATATATATATATATATATATATATATATGAGTGAGTCCTATGGATATATGTTTTGTACTTCTAAATATGATTGGGGTATCTATCTATCTATCTATCTATCTATCTATCTATCTATCTATATATATATATATATATATATATATATATATATATATATATATATATATATATATATATATATATATTTATTTATTTATTTTTGTTTAAAAATGAATGAATTACGAATCTTCCTTAAAAAAACATTATTAATGAAATAAGAATTCTCTTAAAAAAAATTAGAGAACTTTGATTAATCACATGATTTTAGGGGGTGATGGATGTCGCAAGAGGAGCTAGGGTCTTTGTGTTTTGTAGGAAATGGGAAGTTGTGGCCGTTACATGTCATGGCTTTTCTATCCATGAAATTGTAATTCACAGGTCTCAGCATTTGGGAGGTCGTGTATCAGTTGTTGGTGATTCTACTTGGAGGTGGAGGGTTGTCTGTCATCGACTTCAATTGGTGGTTGATCTCGCTAAAGACTTTCCATGTCTTGTTCATCTCTGGAGACTCTTTTGAATATGGAAGGTCATTTTATACTTGCCTCAATAGATGGATGTCAGAGCTAGGGTTTCTCTTAAGCAATTTCTTTATGCTATAACCCAGCTCTTGAATTCTTCATTTTCTATGTAGGGTGTGTGCCTAGAGTCATCCATTTCAATGGTGGAATTTTGGATATTTTTGTAGGATGTGATAATGTGTGATAATAAATTTTGAGAAATGATTTCTTGCAAAATGTTTCTCAAAATCTCTAACCAAGCCTTTCATAAGGGTTGTGGGTTCACCAAAAAAGTGTTTGACATAACTCGTCATCCAAAATTGATTCTTAGGTTTACTTTGAGCCTTGGCCCGTGTTGTTGGCCCTCTGAATAGGAAGAAAAATCTCCAGGTCTTGATTATTTCCCAATTTTTGTTAAATCCTTGTCTAGGAATTCCCTTTACTTCGTGGTCAAGGAGAGAGATGTTGTTTCATCTCTTAGTGCGAGTATTCACTCCAAGAAAGGAGTCTCATTGGTAGTGATGTGACTCCTTTTTTAAGGGAAGCAATTAAATTTGATAGAGAAACTTAAGAAGTACAACATTAAGAAGGATTCAACAATTTCTCTCATTGCAAGATTATGTGGTGGTGCGAAAGAGGGCATACTTGAATCCAAACCCTTAATCTTTTAAATATTCCATTAAGCCTAGTTCCAACTCAAAGCCTTTAAATTCTATTTTAGGACAAGTTTTGTTGGTGGAGCATTCATCGTTCACCCCATCGCTTCAAATGAATGAGGTCTTTATGAAGATAAATATGATTGATTATCAATGATGCATAGTTATTTGCAACTTCAATGAATTATTTCCCCCATCTTCTTCCCTTAGGGATTGGGTCCATTAGAACTGGACCTAGAACTTGGAACTACTTTTCTATTCCAAAGGTTATTTTGTGGTTATTTTCAAGGACCTTGAAGATTTATAGAGGGTTTTTGACCATGGACCCTGGTTTTGGGTTCATGCATTCTTTCAATTCAGCCATGGTTTATGGATTTCTACCCCCTATACATGAATTATTTGGCTATTATGGTATGGGTAAGGCTCTAAAAATTACCCCTCTAATGCATTAAGACAAGTTTCCTTGAAGCTATTAGAAATTCACTAAGGATGTTTTGTCAAAATTGAGAGTGAAAGAATGGAAAATGAGTTCATCTCATTTGTTTTCATTTGAGTGGAATTGTATTTAAGGGGATCCCACACAAAATCAGTATAAAATGGCATGGAAAGGAGTATCTTTAGCCACTGGACTACGAAAACACTTTTTTTAGATGTATGGTTTTTTAAAAACTAGGACATCTCCAAAATGCATGCCCTACCTCAAAAGGGTTATCTAGTTCCCAAAACAATATAAAACCCAACCATGACTAAAGGGAGCAAAGGAAAACATCCAATGAAAAGAATGTGCCAAGACACAAGCAAGACTGCTCACAACACCAGAAGATAACTACTAACACCTTAGCTTCTCAAGATCAAGTGCAACACCCTATGGATTCACCTCATCCTTTTGTTAAGGAGAACCCCTAACAAAGGAGAATGAAGGATTTTAAGATTTAATGATGTCTATAACTAGTGGGTAGAAGTGCTCCCACAAGTCTGACCATTCGGATAATCAAAAAGAGATTCCATGTTATTTTTGGGTGTTAGGTCTATCTCCTACAAACCTCAACACTTAATTTTCAAACCAATGGGTCGTACAGTTCGAGGTATAGCATAGTAAATGCTAAGGGATCCAACAAATCTAAGAAATCACTCATATTTCTAGCTAATCACAAACTTTAGATTCCAGACCAGTAAATAAAATCACTAAAAAAATCATGTACTATTGGAAAGTTTATTAATCAATCAACTCGGGTCTTACCTTCACTCTTCAAACCATTCATCACTCTAATTTCAATAATCAAAAAACACATAGTGCAGGTACAACCAATGCCAAACAAATATCTTGCAATCCCTCAACCAGATTCACCAAATTCAAACTTAATTTTGTGTTTTAAAATGTGGTTTCTATGGATGTATATTAATCGATTCACTTACTATAGAACATAAAAGTAAACACATTTTGTTCCTGTACTTCTTAAATCAGATTCAAAATGTTTAAATTAACCTTGATTCACTAAGTATTTTCACACAAGAAAGTTGTGTAAAAAGAACATCATGTGCACAATCATAATAGCTCAATCTCTACTTCACTCTTCATGTACTCAACAACAATTTGAATAGTACAGGCATACAAATTGTTAGGGAAGAAAATGATACAAGGTCTAAGTATAAATAAATCAAATGAAAATCCAACTAGCTTACTTTGAGCTACAAACAGTCCGAGTGTAGGAAGGAATCTTATCATATATTTATGAAATAAAATATAGAATTGAGAGTATAAATAAAAATTGTTATTCTAATTGCAAGGAATACAAATCAAAATCAAATCAAATCAAATTTGTAACACCCCCTCCCAGGTCGACCCAAAGTAGCCATGCCAACTAGGTAAACACCAGAAGAGAGGCTACTATGATCAAATTTGGCCTCCTATGTCACCTTAAGGAAGTGGAATTGATGTAACATCACATATAGCCATCCAACATCATCAACAAAACCTTCAGGAGACAAGACAACCACTCATACAGCCTGTCCGTGGGCCCCACTACTACTCTGCAGTTCTTAGGCCATTGTCATTCTCATGCTATGGGAAAGGGAGTGACCAAAAACCCAAACTCGCTCTCATAGGCCTGCCTGTCAGTGACTGTGGAGTAAAATTCTTATTTTTGTGCTAGTGACCCTAGGTTTTAAGCCATGTTTCTAGCCCATAATCCTGGCCTCTACCCAAAACTTGTTGTAACATCCAGAATTCATTAAAACATGATGACAATGTTGATCAAGCAAAAATCAGCCTCGGGACTAGGCCTGAGCATCCCCAATCAGGACTAACTTTCTATCAAACACTTGGCATCAATGCAACCTACATGTCTACAATACCATACAGAACATAAACGAATGAAACAACTTATGAAACATAACCAGAAGGATCACCTCCTTTTCCATTGAACTACTATATCATCAATTAGCTCTTGCATCCTTCCATTTAACAGTTACAAGTAAATACATGAAATAACCATGACATGAACCAATCATTCAACCATGATTAGAACCAGCATAAAACCATATAAATATCATAGATATGATAGTCATTAAATCCACATTAAAATGAGTGCAAAAGTATGAGAACTTAGCTTTTATTAATCATAGGAAAATCTGATCAGGTTCGAGACTTTTAGGTACCAACCGACCATAGACATGGCTGAACCAAATTTAATTCATCCATGTTTTCCTAGGTATGAAGAAAAAAGGGGTTCTCAGGCCTTTGTTTTTCAACTAATTTATTCATTAAAAATTATCACATAAAACCACCGGGTTCAAGCCCCTTTGCTGCTCATTGTGCCACATTTCCTAGCTCTACATCATCTTGGGCTCTTCCAAAGTTTGTTGCACTTAGCTCTTCTAGGGAAGGACCTATAGTATGAATTGTCTCATGGGGCCTTCCACTGTAGCACTTCTACTAATTAATTAATTATTTGTTGGTTGATTCCTCCTAGTTTTACGTCATCTCAGGGGTCTTCCATTGCACGCAATGTTTATACCTCTAAGGAAGGTATCTCAAGGTGATGTGGCTGTAGGAACCACTCATCGCAACTTTTGGTAATAAACACACCTAATTTCCTATTTTATTATTGCTTCACGTCCTCCCAGTGCATAGACATCCCACGAGTTCACCTTAACACACAATTTTGTATCATTCGGGGAACTTCTGCAAGGATGAGTTGTGTAATGGGACATTCACCGACCAATTAGAAATAAATTGTCATTGTGTTGCAAGGCCACATCCTCCCAATTCTGTGTTTATTTTCTCTAACAGATGGATCTATTTTGTTTGAAAAAAATTCCAAATGTATCACCAACTTAAGGACCATCACCATCTATGGTTGCAATCTTTAACTTGGGAACATAGATTTTTGAGTAGAAATATTTGTTGATCCGAGAGGCCATTTGCAAACTTCCATATACCACTGAAAAACTCTTCCAAAGCTCTATTCATCTAAGTAGGTTCCAAATTCTTCTAAGATGATTTCCTATGCAAAAAAATCCTTTAAGGCCTGGGATACCCAACCACCATAGTTATAACATTTTATAGCTTCTTTACTTATATCATTACTATGATGATTCTCTACCAAAGATTGCATTCAACCATATGACTCCCCCTAAACTTGACACACCATGCATCTATGATCCTTTCCAACCATGCATTTTTCATTTTTGGTCATTTAACATCAATGCCAACATTATGCTCAACGTCCTCGTTAATGGCAGCAAGATGAGAAAAGATTTTATCATCTATGGTATTTTTCTTAATACATGTAAAATCTATCTTTTGAGTATTATAAAGGCTTAATTCACAAAAAAAAACTAATAAAATGATATATATATATATATATATATATATATATATATATATATAGCATTGAAATATTTTATTTATGATTCACATTCTACATATTAAATTAGTAATACATAACCCAATCATATTTAGAAGTAGAAAACATATATCCATAGGACTATCTCCTTTATATATATAAATATATAAAATGAGTGAATTACAAACCTTCGTTAAATATATATGAAATAAAAGTATCTCTTTATATACATGAAATTCATATATATAGTGAGTGAGATTCCTTTTATTTTATATACTATATACTAGTTGACACTGAAATATTTTATTTATAATTCACATTCTACACATTAAATTGTTATTACATGCCCCAATCACATTTCGAAGTACAAAATATATACCCATATATATATATATATATATATATATATATATATATATATATATATATATATATATATATATATATACATGCTCCAATCATATATATAAGTAGAAAACATATATCCATAGGAGTCCCTCTTTTTATATATATAATTACTTTTGTTATTAGTATTTAAAATTTTACATTAAATTCCATATTAAAAAATAAGATAATTACAAACCATATATATGTAATAAGAATTCTCTCTCTATCTATATATAAAGATCATTTTGTTGTATATACTATATACATAGTTAAAATTGAAATAATTTATTTATGGCTCACATTCCATACATTAAATTGTTAATACATGTCCCATTCATATTAAGAAGTAGAAACCATATCCATATATATATATATATTAAATGTAACATGTTTATGTGTGTGTGACACCCCTCATTGGAAAGTAAATACTTAATTTACTTTTATTGCAAAGACCTAGTAAATTAGGGGGCTATGAGAAAAAACCTATTGAAAATTTAAATGTTTAAAAGTTGGTTTTAATTATTTTATTGAAAAGGTAAATCATGATAATTCTTGGAATTCACGGGAAAAGACCCAAAAGGAGATTTTCAATTGTCAGACAGTTAGAGGCAGTTACTTCTCTCTTTTGTTCCTAGAGATAAAGATCTCAGTGGAAAAAGCCAAGGAAGGCAAGGAGGTGAGGTTGGAGACACCTAAAGAAAGAAAGAGAAAGAATAGAATCTGGCACAGGACGTTGCCTAGGGAATTCTTGAGCTGGACTGAGAGACAGTGGAATCCCAGAAATAGATTGAGTTTGTAAGTTCTTGGCTAGACTGGGAGTCTTGAAGCCAAAGAATAGTCCTTTAGGCCATTGTCTATCTATTGTTTTGGAAATTGAAGAATTGGGGGGAATTCAGATGTAATTTATGTTCTCAGTGGTTGTGAGGAGTGGTCTTTCTTCTAGTTGAATTACTTGGTTGTCTAAACCTATGCAGATAGTATCTCTAATTCCTAGAACTTATACTATCTCTATAAATGTTATGGATTTATTATATATGTAGATGGACACCGAATGGAATGAAAGATCTATATTCATACGAGTAAATATTTCTTTGCTAAATACAAGTTTTTATTATCTAATAATTGTACAAAGTAATGAGTTTTTGTAAATATTTATGATACTTGCAAGAAACGATTTTGTTTCTTGTATCACAAAGGTCTTTGTAAATCTTCTTTGACTTTTAAACATGAAGGAAAGATTGTTTTTTGTATAGTAACAGTACCTATAGGATGATGGTATGGTATCTGAACGTAAAGAACTATTGTATTCTTGTAACTAATGTTAAGGAGGGTTGGTTAAATAGATGAATACTTTGCTGAGAAATTGAGGTTGTTGAAATATAAATGATATTAATAATGTCAGCAAGATAGGAAATTGGTTAGTCCCAATCCAACAGGACAAATCCCATTAGAAGAATAGTCCAGAACCTTGTAATTTATTGCCTAAGTGCTCTGAAGAATAGTTGGTAGGTCCCATAAGAGCTCAATTCCTACCTCTTGTCCATAGTACTAGTAGCTATTGTTGAAAGAAACAAACCTAAATAAATACGAAAGTGTATAAAATATGTGGCCATAACTAGATTTATATTAAATTTAAGTATAGGGAGGATATCAAACAATAGACCAGAAGTAACTCTTAAGATAAGATACCTCCACGAGAATAACTCTATGCTTTCTTTTGTATCAAATAAAAGGAGATAATTGTAATATGGATGATTTCTAGAATAACAATATAGCACTTTAATACAGTTTGATACACAGTTACACACACCATACCTATCAAAACTCTCTGCCAACTAAATAGGAACATAGGAACATTCACCTGAAGTAACTCAAGGAAATCAAGAATTGGAATCATGTTGTACAAAGACCATGTTCCGATACGGAATCAAGTACGAGGTAAGAAACTCCAATGTAATATCTAGTCACATTCGGAAACATATTATACATCTAGAGAAACGATGACAATGAAAGAAAAAGTAACTTAATAGTAACATAAAACAAGCTCGATGGACCGACAAAAATATATTCTAGTCAAGAAAAGGAAATTTAACCTAGATGAAACAAAGCTTTAACATGTAATACTTTTATGTCAATTTTTGGTGCAACGCAAGTTGAATTAGAAATGGTAACTAAATCAAAAGCATTGTGTCGAAAACCTAAGGAGAATGCGAGTCAAACCCTAGGGTATAGGGTATTAACCGAATACTTCATATAAAATAAATAGCAAGGAAATTGGATAGAAATCGTGCGGTGACAATGTTATCAATTACATATTTGCATAGTGAAAAGAAAAGAAGAAAAGAAAACAACAAACATAAATTAATACAGTGATAGAAATGTCCAAATTAAACATCAAAAAATGTAATATTCAGCAATTATGTTTGAGGAAAATAGATACTCCAAACTGTGTGAGTCAATTAGCTACATGAAGGTCGTGGCTTTGAAATCTTTTAACAATTTACTAATTCTATAAAGATACATCGGCTCTTAACTAAATATGTCCCACTGTATGATGAGCTTAGACGAACAAAGGGTAAACATGGTCAATAGAACCTGTTCATGTGAAACTACACCAAAAACCATTTGTTAAACTGTTGTGATCTTCGAAAAATACCAAAACTTGCAAATACCTAGTAATACTATAAGGAGAAGACTCTAACATGTGTCCATCAAACACAATTTGGATTAACAGAAAAACCTAGGCTTCAAAAATAAGGAAGGATCATGGTTGAGGGAGAATTTCTCACCTGAAGAATAAAATCTTGCAACCATGTAGTTTTCGCCATGTAAATAAAGATTATAAATTAAACCCTGAATTGGGAATCGGTAAAGTAACCAGAAATAAGGAAAAAATCACAAATCCTCACCTAGAAAATCAAGTGTTGAACTATGTAAGTTGAATTCTGCAATCGTCTGTATCAGCCAACAACCTGTGAAAAAAAAAATTACTGCAAGTATTCACAATAATTTTGTAAACCAATAAGTAAGACGAGGAAAAACTTGAGGCAAACCATTCTGCATACTTGGTTTCATTTGGTGGAATCGCTAGCCAAGAAAAGCCCTAAGGTTGTTGTAGAGATCCATCGACAAAGGCAGGAATGAGAATGATGGCTACGAGGGCAAGGCAGGAGGAGGTGGTTACACCTTAACTGCCAAGTTACACGAGGACTGTTGGATTAGAACCCTAATCACCCAACATCATAGATCTTACCAAGTGTCAGATGTTAATGGAGGACAAGGTCGGTTATGTGAGACAACTAGTCTTCAAGATAATTCCAGGACTTTCTAAATTTTGTTTATTAAACCACAGACCATGTAACCATTAACAAAGGTGACAAGCATATATCATAAGTAATGCATGATACATATCATGACCCTGTCCTAAGTTGAAGTTATACCAATACTTTCTCATAATGATTAGACATGAAATTAGTGTGGTATAGTATGTGTATTGATGAGTATATTCTAAATATTACATAACTACTTTAACTAGTATGGGAGATTTTTTAACTTCATTCCAAGTAAATACAAAATGTTTATCACAAGTGATATGTTTAATGAGAAATGGATGTTACAAGTGGTATCAGAGCATTAGGATTCAACATTATGGCCTATGAGCCCGATAATAGCTAAATGATATATTATAGTTTTTTATCAGATGAAGAAGAAAATAAACTTCTATAGAAACAGAGAAACAAGAAGTGAAAGAAATTTGTTAGTAGTAATCAGAATAAACTTTGTTGAACTAATTAAATTATTGTTGGGGTATCCTTACCAATGCCAAGAGAAGCAAATAACTGCTTGGAGATAATGAGGATGAAATGCATGTGCAGACAAAGAGAAATGAAATAAAGTAATAATACATTGTTAAAATTACAAAACATTAAATAGATATGTTTATGGAAGAAGGCATGGTGTTGCAACTGAAATCACCCTAAAAGTAAAGGATTATTAACTAGATGATTGGTTGTTAGTGCCTGCAAGCCCTTTTGGTTAATATCTAAAAAAACCCAAATAACATATAAGAGTGATGTTCATGAAGATGTTTTATGTTAAAATCCCTCGTTAAAATTGTGAGGGAGGAGACATAAAAGACAAAGGGAAATAATTACATTGGGAATGATTGTTTGATTAGTGTAAGCTACCTTCTTGCACATATAATGGATTGTCACCAAGTATTGTTCTTGGAGAATGAATAAAGAACCTAATGGTAGAGATAGACCTTTGAAACCTAATAAAAGAGTAAACTTGTATGTGCATGGGAAGCAACCCAAAAAGGGAAAAAACTTTAGAAATAGTGTGAAACATTCTAAAGTGTATATAAGACATATTGGTACACCCAAAGAACTAGTTTGTGCATACTTAATGGAACTTTTTCAAATTTGAACAAAGAAAATAGAACACTTGTGATTATAAAGTATGCATAGGGGTTATCTTTGGAAATTGGTTGGAAGGGTTGGAATCTTGTTCACCAATTTAAGCATCGGTAAGATGTATGGTAGATATCGATAATGATAACAATAAAAAGGTACAAACTAATACTAAGTTCAATGTAGAAATCACTGGCTAGCGTAAGTAAGCCTGAAGTTATGGTTAGTAAAACATTGGTAAAGGAAACTAATGAACTTATACACTGGGAAGTCTCTGCCACACATCTTCAATTTGGAGTAATGCATTTGAATTAATACTCTTTAATAATGCTTTAAAAATTTAAGGGTTCGAGTGTGCAGTAAGATATTATGGTATTTTATAATCGTCACACCTTCAAAAAGAAATATTTTAATCCCTTAGAGTAAAAATGAAAATATTTCTTTTATAATTAAAATTTTAATATGAGTAAATCAAAGAAAGAGAATTTCCCTAAACAATTTACACAAGAATGAATCAAGAACTGAAGTATGGAACATGATCCATAAGCCATCTTTTCTTTAAATAATCAAGATCCAAAATAAATAAATTACCATAAAAGGGGTATCAAGCAATTGAGAACTTTAGCAGACTCGTTGGGTGAATTTTTTGTTTAAGATCAGTTATGATAAAATAATGGAAGAGAATTAGTCTCAGAAATAATAAAGTAAGTAATATAATTGGGACCTTTATGCTGGAAGCAACATGATAATGGTGTCTAGGTTATTGCCCAACACAAAATAAATTTAAAGGTGCATTGGAACAATGCTATTGGCATTCAGGAAGATATCAGTTTTACATCAAATTCGATCAAAATAAAGTAAGTAAGATTAAAGTGAATTTCAAAAATTTTGTGAAGGTAATACTGAATCATAAGGATGACTTAGTAAATGACTTAGACGTCCAGTAGTAAATGACTTAGACGTCCAGTATGATCGAAAACAAGGTGACAAAAAAAAATTGGTTGATTGAAATAATAGATCGGATATCTGAAGATTTGAGGTGGGTTGATACAACAAGATGAACATAGATAGTTGTGTGCTTGATCTATGGGAAATTTAGTAGAACCGTAGAAATTATATATATACATATATCCTTGTTAAACCAATTCCCTGCTTTAAAATACTTTGGTCAATATTATAAGTTGAAAAGGACAACATAAATAATACGTATATATATGTATATGTATATGTTAAGTATATCGAACAATGAACGTGAATATTTAATACCTCCAGGAATTCATTGTATTAACGTGACTTGAGGAATGGATAGTGGGTATAAGTAGAATGTGATCAGAAATTGACAAGTAGCCGAGTATGGTAACAAAAGAAAATGAAGCACATGTTTTCACAAAAGTTAAAGTTGTGACAAAGAGAATATTGGTAGTGAATTGGCACAATCTTTACCTATACTAGGTGATGTGCTAACAAAGAAAATGAAACCCACCACTAAATGAGTACCTTATGGAACCTCATCATGACTTTTGCAGACATAAATGAAGTTTCAAAATGAATTTATTCTCGCAAAATCACTATCTCAGGATAACCAAGTGTAATAAAGCAGCTAACAAGCCAAAACAGGGAGGGGAAAAACCCTATAGCTAATGCGCTTGATTTAAAAGGGGAAGGGACACATGTAACCCCATACACCTTAGTCAATAATTATATAATGGAGGAGGGTGCAACCAACAAGAGGGTAATTATGAGAAGCTCATAAGAGAATGCGTTGGAAGCATAGTTGTAAGACATAGTGACATAATTTTCTTGTTATCCTTTGTAAATTTAAGCATGCCTGTGTTATTACCAGTTGTACCCTTGGATTGTCATAATGGTTTTTTTTAAATATTACCTTATGTTTTTGCTTTGATGGGTCTACTAAGAAAAATTAGAAGGAAAAGAATAAAATTTGGAAACTGATTGAATTATAAAATTTATATATATATATATAATTAATTTTTGTTATTAATATTTAAAATGTTATATCTTAATTTCATATTAAAAAATAAATGAATTTTAAATCTCTTTAGGAAAACCTATTAATGAAATAGGAATTATCTCTTTAAATAAAATCCATATTAAACTTTTTTAACTAATAAAATATTTATATGGCTTAAGTTGGGGTTTGTGAGTCCCATTTAGAGTGAGTTACCGAGGTCATGTAGTGTTCAGTCGTTTTCTTGGTAGGATAAGTGTGGGTTGGCCAAATTTGGTCTCCGTTTACGCACTCCTAGGTGTCAAGGTATTCTAGTATTGGTGTTGTTTTTCTCTTATTTAATGGTGAATGGTGAAAGGATCTTGGTCGAGAAAGTTTCATCCTCTATCTCAATGGTGGATCTTATGTAAAGTTTGGGTCATATGTCAAGAGCTTTAGTGATGATTTGGTTTGCTGGTATCCCAGTCTTGTAGGAGGTAGGTCACGTATATTCTCTTGTTCTTTTGTAAGTAGAGGAATTCATAGTAGTTGCAATAAGTGTGACCCCCATGTCTCAGCTACCCCACCGAGATAGAGAATGAGGTGCAAAAGGGGGGTAGGTGGTAGAGCTTAGCTAGGGAAACAAGGCGTGAAACTCTTTGCCCATGAATCGACTGCCACCTATTTCAATGTTGTTTCTCTAGACACTTAGAAGGAAATCCACAAGCTCAAGACCCAATCAGGGGAAGAAATAATATCTCTTTCAGATTCCCAGCTTTTAGAGGACATCTCAACTGGGTTCCTTAACCTGGGCATACTAGAAGAAAAAGAAAGTAGTATCTAAATTTAGTCACTCTTCATTGGAAAATGACAACCTTGTTGGACTTGGTATTGAGGTATAAGAAAGTGGAGGAGTATAATATTTTTGCATCTCTGGAGGACATCAAGAGGATGCTCAAGAATCAAAGGTTTTTCTTTGATGAGATTAACTCTCACCTGGTGCATGTGGAGAACCATATTCCGAGTGATTTAGATGGTGTGGACTTCATGGATCCACTTGGTTCTAGTGAGAGGGCTCCAACAAATATTTCATCTTTGGACAATGATTCATGAGCATAGATGTTGGGTGGCACAGCTCTGGTGGTTCTTGTCTCATTTATGCAAGGCACTTATTGTCTTTTTTGGTCTCCTCATTGTGTCGGCATAGGCCGGAGGTGGAATTATGATATTCATGGTGGTTTGGGGCTTGTTTTGCAAGGAACTTATTATTTCTTTCGAAATCCTTGTTGTATGGAAATGGTTGGACACGACAATTTAGTCTCAATTTGGTTGTTTATGTACTGGTCATGGTAATTTTTTAAGGTCTCTTATGTTGGAATTCTGGTGGGATATTTTGTTGTTTGAAAGTTGTAGGTGGCACTTATACTTGGGTAATCTGTTTGTTATCTATGTATGGGATAGTTGGGTAGTGAGACAGGCTAGCTCTAGCCTTGGCCTCAATGTAATATGGTTATGAGAGCCTTTATGTCCTTTGTTCGTTATTGGCAACAAGATTAAGAGAGGTATACATGTATTCTTGTTTTATATAATATATATACAGGTTGACATTGAAATATTTTATTTATGATTCACATTCTACAGATAAAAGTATTCATACATACCCCAATTATATTTAGAAGACTCTCTCATTTTCTATATATATAATTATTTTTGTTAAAAAATGAATGAATTACAAACCTTCCTAAAAAAACATTATTAATTAAATAAAATTCTTTAAAACAAATTTCAGACAAATTGAATTAATCACATGATTTTGGGGGTGATAGATGTTGCAACATGAGCTAGGGTCTTTTTGTTTTACAGGAATGAGAAGCTACAACACCTGCATGTCATGGCTTCACTATCCAGGAAATTGTAATTCGCAGATGTCAGCAGTTGGGAGGACATCTTGCTTTGGTATCATCTATTGGTGGTTCTACTTGGAGGTTGAGGGTTGTCTGTCATTGACCTCAACTAGTGGTCGACACCACCAAAGCCTAGCCATGACTTGTTCAATGTTGGAGACTCGTTTGAAGTTGGAAGTTTATTTTCTATTGGCCTCAATAGATGGATTTTAGAGCTAGGTTTCTCTCTAGCGACTTCTTTGTGCTATGAATCAACTCTTGAAATATTTGTTATCTAGGCAGGGTGTGTGCCTAGGGTCATCCATTTAAATGGTGGAATTCAGGCTCTTTTTGCTGGATGCAACAATGTGTGATGAGAAATTATGTGAGAGCATTTCCCACAAAAAATTTGTCAAAATATTTGACCAAGCATTTCACGAGGTTTTTGGGTTCACTGACAAAGTGTTTGACATAAATCCTCATCCAAAATCAGCTCTTAGATATGCTTTGGGTCTTGGCCCGTGTTGTTGGCCCTCTGAATAGGAATGAAAATCTTCATGTTTTAATTCCTTCCTACTTTTTATTAAAGCCTTATCTGGGAATTCCCTTTACCTCTTAGTCAGGGAGGGAGATGTTGTTTCCTTTCTCACTACTAGTATTCACTGCAAGCCAGGAGTCTCGTCAAGAGTGACACGACTCCTTTTTGAGTGGAAACAATTAAATTTGATAGAACAACTTAAAAAGTCTAACATTAAGAAGGATTCAATGATTTCTCTCATCGTAGGATTGTGTGGCAATGCAAAAGGAAAGGGGGGATCTTGGACATCCAAACCCTTGTCATTTAAAGATGCCCTAAAGCCTGGTTCCAGCTCTGAGCCTTTAAAGGCTCTTTTAAGACAAGATTTTTTGGTGGAGCATTTGTCAGTCACCCCATCATTTCAGGTGACCAAGGTCTTTACTAAGATCAAGATTATTAATTATCAATGATGTGCAGTTATTTGTAGGTTTAATGGATTTTGGTCCCCAGCTTTCGCCTTCAAGTCTTGGGTCCATCAGAATTGGACCTAAAAATTTGAACTTCTTTTCTATTCCAAAGGCTATTTTGTGGTTATTTTCAAGGACCTTGAATATTAGTAAAGGGTTTTCGACCAAGGACCTTGATTTTTGGGTCACGCAGGTCTTTCAATTCATCCATGGTTTATGGAGTTCAACCCCCTGTTCATAAAGCCTTTGCCTACTCTATTATGGGTAATACTCCCAAACTTACCTCTCTAATGGATTCATTCAAACTTCCTTGTAGCTATTAGAAATGCACTAGGTTGTTTCGTCAAAATTGACAGTGAAATATTGGCAAATGGGCTTATCTCATTTGTTCATATTTATGTGGAATTGGATTTAATGATATGAATGGAGAATGGAATCTACCCCTGGTATTATAAGTGGCCTCCACCCATGGTATTGATCCACCCATGTTATTTGTCCACCCATGCAATTTACCCATGGTATTGTAAGTGGCATCCACCCATGGGTGGGTAAATACCATGGGTGAATGAATACCATGGGTGAATGCCACTTACAATAACATGGGTAAGTTCCATGAGTGGATAAATACCATGGGAGGATGAATACGAAGGGTGAATGTTGCTTACAATACCATAGGAAAATACCATGAGTGGATGCTGCTTACAATACCATGGGTAAATTACATGGGTGGACAAATACCATGGGTGGATTCCACTTACAATACCATGGGCGGATGTCATTTTCCATTCGGATCATTTAAGTAAGGGGCTCCCAGAAAAAATTAGTCTTAAATGGGATGGAAAGGAGTATCTTTATCTATTGGATTATGAAAATACTGCTTTTAGATGTAGATATTGTAAACAACCAATACATCTCAAAAATCCATGCCCTACCTCATAATGGCTATTTGGTTCCCCAAATAATAGAAAACCCAATCGCGACTGGAGGGAGAAAAAGGAAACATCCAATGAAAAGAATGAGTTAAGTCATAAGTAGGGCAACTCACAACACCAGAAGATAACTACTAACACCTCAACTTCTCAAGGTCAAGTGGAATGCCTTGTGGATTCTCCTCATCCCTCTGTTGAGTAGAACCCCCGAGAAAGGAGAATGGAGGAGTTTAAGATTTAATTGTGTCTTAGAAGCACTCCCACGAGTCTGACCATTCAGATAGTGACAAAGAGATCCCATTCTATGTTGAGTCACAAATGATGGATCTTTCTCAAGAAAAGGAGAATTTGGCTTTATGCCCAGTTGTACCAGAGTAGATGTACGCATGAGAAAGGGGAAAAGAGAAAAACCCTTAAACAATTTTCGTGTGCGACGCCAAAAATATTGAAGAAGATTTATAAAGTGTTTGACTTCTTGACGTAACATGTTTTTCTAATATAATATAATTTAATTGAAAAAAATCCAGAATTCTCAATCTTTCTATATATAAAATCCATATAAAAATGTTCAGTTGAAATTGAAATATTTTATTTATGATTTAGATTTTACACATTAAATTGTTAATACATGAACCAATCATATTTGGAAATAGAAAACATATTTATTAATGAAAAAGAAATATCTTTTTTCATATATATATGTTTTGTTTCATATAATATATACATAGTTTACATTGAAATATTTTATTTATGATTCGCATTTTATATATCAAAATATTAATACAGGCCCCAATCATATATAGAAGTAGAAAATAGTTATCCATAGGACTCTCTCTTTCTCTCTCTCTATATATATAATTATTTTTGTTACTAATATTTAAAATGGTACATTCAATTTCATATTAAGAAATGAGTGAATTACAAAACTTAGAAAAAGAAAAGAAAAAATGATTAATGAAATAAGAATTCTTTATCTTTACATATATAAAATTCATATAAAAGTGTTGTATAGAGAGATTTCTTTTTATTTTATATATTATATACTTAGTTGACATTGAAATATTTTATTTATGATTCACATTCTACACATTAAATTGTTAATATATGCTATAATCATATTTGGAAGTAAAAACCATATATCCACACGAATATATATATCTATATATATATATATATATATATATATATATATATATATATATATATATATATATATATATATAATTTTTATTGTTATTGTTTATAATGTTATATGTCAACAGTTTCATATTAAAAAATGAATAAATTAAAAATCCCTAAAAAATTTATTAATGGAAAAAGAACTATTTCTTTTCTATATATATATATATATATATATATATATATATATATATTCTACACATCAAAATATCAATACATGCTCTAATTATAATCAATTTCATATTAAAAAATGAATTAATTACAAATATTCATTTCAAAAACAAATTGTTAATGGAAAAAAAATTCTTTCTTTCTTTATAGATATAAAATTCATATAAAATTGTTTTATATAGATATCGTTGTTTTATATACTATATACATATATGACATTGACATATTTGATTTATAATTCACATTCTACACATTAAATTCTTAATACATGCCCCAACCATTTTTGGAAATAGAAATCATCTCTATATACGCAGTTATTATTAATATTTAATATTTGTAAATAGAAAATATCTCTCACACACGTTACATGTCAATTTCACACACACACACACACAACTTAATATAAAATTATGATATTTAATATGAACATTGAAATATTTTTTTGTTATTAGTATATTTTTATTTTAATTATTACATGTCAACAAAACATTAAATAAATTAAATACTATGTAATATTAATTATATTATTTTTACTTGGTTTTTATTAAATCTATACTAAGTATATTAAAGTACTTTTTAATATTAATTTTATTTTTTTGTTGTTTTGTTTCAATTATTTTATTTCTATATAAAATAGATGTAGAATTAAAATAGAAATTGGAGTATTTTATTTATAGTGAACATTTCTATTTTTTAAATTTATTATTATAAATATTACTTTATTATTTTTAAATATATTATTGTTTGACAACATATCCCTCCTAATAATTATAAAATATCTCTAAAAACACAAATATAACAATGAAAACTTACTAAATAATTAAATTTACAACACATGTACATGTTGTCCACAAATACCCAACATTAAAAACTCTCCTTAAATTGATGAGAGCATTAAGAAATGAAGACTGACATGTCACACCTCCATTCTCCTAATCATGTCATCATGGTAAAAATAATTTTCGATTAATAACCTGGATGGATTGAATTATGTTTTGACTTTAGTTACCATTGTCATTAAACTTAAGATGATTAATATTCCATTCACAGGTTTATCGGATTAGTGATAATACCGCCTTAGTTTATTAATGCTTTTGTTAGAATTTATTCACTTCGGTACTTTGGTATTAAGTTGTTGGATTAGAAGTACTGCACAAGGATTTGTTTTATTTAATTTGGCAATAATGAATTGCTCTGCCACGGAGACATGGCACGAGCAAGCTCCATCCAACCTGCCACCAACTGTTCGTCTTCCCTCGTTCCTATCACTGCATCTATGGTGAGGAGACTAGGTTCATGATCTGACGGTGGTGCCTTGTCTGGAATTTCATCTATACTCTTTTGTGGATGAAGTGTCACATTTTGCCCTTATTCCTCGGTGTCTGCTACTACTGCCAGGGTTTCGCTTTGGGGAACTCGGCTCTACAGCCCGGGTTTCATTTCACAAAGGTATGTTGAGGATTGAAGATGCCCTTAACGGGTATAGGTAGTATCCTTTCACTGGTGCAGCGAGCTCCAGGTGAAAACCAGGTCGCAGTCTTCATAAATTTATTATGCATATTTTTTTAAAGATTAATGCCATTGTTTCCTTCTAAATCTTTGTTGTCTGTTACGGGTTTTAGGTTTGGCAAAGGCACACAAGAGTTGCACAGGGGTTTTCCAGAGGGCTTCTCAACCCATGCCTCAGCTTTATCGTTGACAGGTTATCAGGTAAGTTCTTATCAAATGCCCTGGAAGATGTGGGTAGCAATGATATTTCGGGGGTGGGTTATTCCTAGTGCTTTCAGTAAAACGCCTAAATCATTAGGGTTTCCCAACTTCTATTTGCTTGTTGGCTTTGGGGATGAGGGTTTTGACTCATGATTACCTTAGGGTTTCACTTACTGTCAGAGGAACATATCATTTTGAGTGTTGAGTATTCTGAATAGTAGGCATGGCTACGAAATTCTTCGGTGATAGATTTCTTGGATTTATACTCATTCTGAACTTCTACAATGTTTCAAGGTTTGCTCGTTGTTCTCTAGATAGTCTAGAGGTAAATCTAAGTTCTTTCAGTACATACCCGGTGTACCCATATCCGGCCTTAAAGGATGTAGTTGTGGCTTTATCGTTCATTTCTAATTCTTTGTTTAAATATGGAGTCCAATTTGTGGCTTGGAATTCCAATTCCGTCTATTCATCTTCGTGGAACCTGGTAGTATACAAGCGTGGAAAAGATTACTGTAATAATCTAAGATTTTATACCAGACACTTGTTCTGTTCTAGACTATTATATGAATTTTGAACTATCTTTGTTTGAACCGTTTATTATATGGAAAATGAGTACATTCTCTTGATATATGTAAGTCCTAAGTTTTGATGAATTTATCGGCTCAATATGTATTCACTGTAGTTGGTTACCTGTTATTGTTATTTCACTTTTAATTTGTCTATTGTCTTGCATGGTAATCGTATTTCTTCATACTTCGGCTTCATGTTGTTCAATATGTAAATTTTCTGGTTATGTTGCAATTCACAGGCAAAGTTAAGCATAGATTTCATACTTCGGTTTCATGTTGTTTACTATGCAAACTTATGGTTATGATGCACTTCTCAAGAAATGTTAAGCATAAAAATAGGGACATTTTTATTGAAAATTTAGGACAGTCAATCTCGGTTTGCTCTTCTACCATGTTCTTATTTAAAATTTTCATCATTTTCTCCCTTACGTTGCGGTTATGGTCTCGATCTTTCTTCCAAGACCTTGCGGCTTTACACCCTCCTTCATTATGCTATTCACATATATTTGTACTGTTTGCCATGCAGATGTTTTAGTTCTCTAAATCCTTGTCTTGTAATAGAAGAATATAACCACATTAATCTTGTTGGTACCATATCTAATACTTCCATGTTCTTACTTCGAAATAGCTACCTACAGGCTCTAAATGTTATCGTTCGATTTACCCTAGGGAATTTAGTAGTATCAATACAAATTGTAAATAGTATACAGTATCAATACAAGTCTCTAGGTATACATAGTATCTTAAAAAATTACTCCTGTACTATACTAATGCAGTTTTCATAACATTCATCCATAGTTTATGTCAATAGATTGTTCTAGGGATTGATACTTACTTGAACTGATAAAGAATTAAAATTTAGCTGAAGATATTACTTGTATTACTTGCAATATTGCAATCCTCCCAACCATGAGACTCACCGCCAAGCCCAAGTTTCCCCCCAAGCTTGCTTACAAGACTAATGTCTTCTGCGAGTTTGGCACCCAGTGTTGTTGCTATCTGGTCACCACCAGACTTAGCAAATCTCCTGTCTGACCTCTCAACATGGTTGTTTTTCCTCCTCCCTGCTCCTTGCCCCCCAGGCTTTCCTTTGGAGCATTCATAATTAGGGAGGTAGTTAGGGTTTCTGGCAACTGCCTTTTCTAACTTCCTTGTTATGAGAAGTTACAAGGTCTGTTAGTATTCAAATCATTACCTTTCTTTAATGATTAACAACATCAACACTTAATTCAAAAATAAGAATATTAATATCCAGTTTTGTTTCTTACTGTGGTAAAATAAAATATTTACAGTTTTCTGGGGACGTTACATCTCCCCTCCCTGACATCAAACATCATCCCGATGTTTTCCGACTGCAAACAACCTTGGAAATGCTTCTTTCATGAGTTGTTCAGCCTCCCAAGTGGCCTCATATGGTCTAAAGTGCTACAATTGCACTTTAACCTAGCTGATAGCTCGATTCCCCAACATTACTTCTCTCCGATCAAGTATAATCAACAGTTCAACCTGAAACAAAATAGTAATTTGAATAAGTTTTCATCATAAAAATATTTATTTAGCTTATCTCAGAAACTTTCATACCTATATATCTTGCCAATTGATTATGTGCTTAGGATCATAAACATATATTTTCAATACTGACACATGGAAAACATTGTGGACCCGAATATGGCTTGGTAAGGCGAGTTGGTAAGCCACTGGCCCAACCCTTGCCAAAATTTGGAATAGGCCACAAAACTAGGGAGCCAGCTTAGCACACCAGCTCCATTGTAATGTTCTCTTCTTAGCTCATACTCTCACATATATGTGGTCTACTACTTGGAATTCATTGAAATTCCATTTTTGATCGGTGAAACTCTTTTTCCTATCTTGGGCCGCCTTTAAGTTGGAACGCACCTTCTTAACCATCTCTTCCATTTCTTTTAACATCTCTGGTCCCAACATCAGCTTGTCCTCTGGCCCTCCCCAACTGATTGGTGTGCGGCACTTTCGTCCATACAATACTTCAAAGAGACTCATCTGTAAGGAAGTATGGTAAGCATTATTATAAGAGAATTCAACCAGGTGCAAGTAGTCTTCCTTTTTGGATGGTTGTTGCATTACATATGTTCTTAGCATATCTTCCACTACCTAATTTACCCATTCTGTCTGCCCATCTGTTTGAGGATGATAAGTGGTACTAAAATTTAATTAGGTACCTAACCCTTCAAACAGGGTTCTCCAGAAAGTTGATGTAAACTTTACATTGTGCTAAAAAATTATAGTTTTTGGCAGCTCGTGTAGCCTAAAAATGTTTTGCATAAAGATATTGACAATCTGTACCGCTCTGTAAGGGGACTGTACTGGTATAAAATAAGCTAATTTTCTTAATTTGTCCACCCTCACCATGATTGAGTCATTGAAATTTTTGGATTTGGGCAATCTTGTGATAAAATCCAGAGAGATGGTGTCCCACTTCCATTGCGGAATTGGTAGTGGATGTAGTAACCCAATAGGGAGTTGATGTTTTGTTTTAGCTTGCTGGCATTCCAGGTAACGTGTCAAATATTCTGCCACATCCTTTTTCATACCAGGCCAATAGTACTCCTTTCGGAGTGCTGTAATTAACTTTTGGTACCCTGGGTGTCCTGCATAGGGGCTTTTGTGATATTCATCTAGAATCAGATTTTTAATATTATCTTGGTTAGGTACATACAATCTTTTCTTATAATTCAGCATACCAGTGGAATCCATCGCATATCCTTGCTGATATTCATGACTGGTGGTGTTTTGAGCTTGTTGTCCTATTTGCTGATATTTCTAGTCCTGCTCTACTACCTTTTTAATTAATTCTTCGAAGGTGGTACGCCCTTCACTGTAAGAGATTTCATAAAGACAATGTACCTTTCAACTTAGAGCGTCTGCTACCTGATTCTCTTTCCCTTTCAGATGCTTGATCTCAAAATTGAATCCACTCAGAAAACCCACTGAGCCAGCCTAACATTTAAAGTAGGCTAATTGAAATAATTATTCAAACTGTGATGATCAGTCATTAACAAAAACTTCTTACCCATCAAATAGTGGCACCACATCTTTAAAGCATGAATGAAGGTTGTTAATTCTAGGTCATAAGAGGAATATTTCTGCTCATGCTCCTTTAATTTCCTGGACTCATAAGTTATTACCCTTCCATCTTGCATTCATAATCCACCTACCCCTTCTTTTCTAGCATCTGTACACACCACATAGTCCTTACCTAGGTCTGCTATGCTTAAAATGGACATGGTGGTGAACAGGTGTTTACGCTACTCAAAACTCTTTTGACATTCAGTTGTCCATTTTAAAAAAATTCCCTTTTTATGTAGGGAGGTGATAGGATAGGCTACTCTAGAGAATCCTTCCACAAATCGTCTATAGTATCCTGCCAATCCCATGAAAGATCTTATATTAGTTACGTCCTTTGGTACCAGCCATTCCATTATGGTCTTTATCTTCTCGGGATCCACCGTGATTCCATCCTTGGTAATAATGTGGCCTAAGTACTAAATTTTCTCCTTGAAAAATCACACTTGCTAAATTTAGCAAACAGTTGATGTTCCTGGAGAGTTTGCAACACAACCCTGAGGTGTTCCTTATGTTCTTCAATATTCCAGGAATATATCAGTATATCATCAATAAATATTAGCACAAATTTATCTAGATACTGATGAAATATATTGTTCATTAGACACATAAAGGTTGCGGGGGCGTTGGTTAACCCAAAGGGTAACACTACAAATTCATAGTGCCCATAGCAGGTCCTAAAGGCGGTTTTAGCTATGTCTTCCTCCTTGATTATGATCGGTGATATCCAAATCGTAAATCAATTTTTGAAAATACCTTTGCCCCTTTTACTTGGTCAAATAGTTCATCTATGCAAGGCAAAGGGTACTTGTTTTTTATGGTCAACTTATTCAGTTGACGATAATCCATGCACATATGCAGGGTCCCATCCTTCTTTTTGACGAATAGCACAGGGGCTCCCCAGGGTGACACATTGGGGCAGATGTAGTTTTTATCCAACAGCTCCTGTAATTGCATTTTTAGTTTTGTCAACTCTGGTGTACTCATCAAATAAGGGCCTCAGGACACCAGGGCTACTCCTGGCACCAATTCAAAGGTGAAATATATGTCTCTCTTTGGTTTCAACCCTAATATTTCTTCAAGGAACACATCTGTAAAATTATGAATTACTGGAATACTTTCCACGTTGACAGACTTGTCCTTTGAATTGGCATAACCAACCTAAATGGCATAAATCTGACATCTTTTCCTCATTCATTTTTCCAATTGAGAGGTGGTTATTGGCCATATTTGTAATGGTCTCAGGATGCCTTGCATTTCATATTGTCTCCTTGTTCATTCTTAAAACAAACAGTTTTTGTTTTCCAGTTTATAATGGACCAACATCTTTCCATCCAGTCCATACCTATCAAAACATCATACTATCCTAGGGGAAGTATGTTTAGATCTGCCACCAAAGGCTGACCTGCTATTTCCAAAGGACAGTTATTGACCTTGGCCAATACATGTCTCTTTGCCCCTGTTGCTAGCTGTACTAACTAGGGTTTTTTAAACTTGACAGTTTGTAATTTACATTGCTCCACTATCTTAGGATTAACATAACTTAACGTAGCTCCAGGATCAATTAAAATAGATACAGTATGATCAAATATTTTACCCTCAAATTCCACCATAGTCGGTTGGTATTCTGCCTGATGATCCTCAACGGCAGCATTAAATTTTGGAATACTCTAGACTATGTTGCCTACATTAGATGCTTCGTGGATCTGCGAAATATGTTCATTTCCCTTCTGGCTAGGACATTTATTAACATAATGTGGCCCTCCATAACCCCAACATTGCACCGGAGGTCTGGCGGTTGCTTCGATTTCAGTTCTGCCTAATAGCTCACTGGTTTTGGATTCATGGGAAGGTCTAAATCTGGATTGATTTCTTTGTAAGTTTCTGTTAATTTGTCCCTTGGAAGATCCTTTTTTGATATTTCCATGATTTCCCTTATTTCCCACAACAAACTTATTGCCCTTCTTGTCAGTCCATTTCTTTCCCATAATTCTTCCTTTTTGCTTACTTTGCTAATAGCATATCCTGGCCTTTCGTATGACCTCATCCATTGTTCTTGGGTTATCAAACTCAATTCGCTCTCTCATAAACAAGGGTAAACTACTGACAAACCATTGTACCTTTGCCTTTTCTTCTCGTATGTAAGGTACATATCGAAGTAAGGAGGTAAATCGGGTAATAAACTCATCCATTGTTTGTTGTCCAAGCTGCAGGTCATGGAATTCCTTTGCTTTCTCATCGTAAAATCACTCAGTCAAATATCTTTCCTTAAAGTATTTATGAAACTTTTCCCAGGTTATATTTTGTTCACTTACCCCTCATACAGCCTTGACCTCCTCCCACCATAAGGTGGCCTTCCCTTGTAGATGGAAAATGGTCAAACGAGCCTTTAAGTTGTGATCGTATTCGTATAGTTGAAAATATTTATTCATGTTAATAAGCCAAGCTTTAGCTGCCTCCTCCAGTTCTCCATCAAAGAGTGGTGGTTTTATTTTTCGAAACTCCCCTTGTAATTCTGTCCTCTGCCTCTTTGGTATTTGGTGCTTAGAAGCATTATCTGACTTCTCCTCTTGGTTTTCTTCCCCTCCTATTTCCACATACTCTGTGCGGTATTCTTGTTCTCTTGTCATATGCCCCTGTTCAGGACTGGGGATCAGCTGACGTTGATTCTGCTTATCAGACAGGATTTTCATAATATTTTCCTGTTCCAACATTAGTATTTCATTATCTTCCCAAAGTCGGGCCATCTCGTTCTTTAATTCATGTACTGTCTCTAATATCGTAGGATTGGTGTTATGAGGTTCTTCTCCTAGATGTACCCATACTTCAGGATTGGTTTCAGGAAATGTTGCAGGTCCTAGGCTTGCCATGCTTCTGTGTGGAATGTTGTCCGCTCTTCTCATGCTTCTGTCGCTCTGTCTCTGAACCTGAAACAAAATAGTGAGTTAACACCAATTGAATGTACTTACCAGTTTAACGCCAGAGGCCTCAGTTTGGTAACCTTGGCTCTGATACCACTTGTCACACCTCCATTCTCCTAATCATGTCATCATGGTAAAAATAATTTTCGATTAATAACCTGGATGGATTGAATTATGTTTTGAATTTAGTTACCATTGTAATTAAACTTAAGATGATTAATATTCCATTCATAGGTTTATCGGATTAGTAATAATACTGCCTTAGTTTATTAATGCTTTTGTCAGAATTTATTCATTTCAATACTTTGGTATTAAGTTGTTGGATTAGAAGTACTGCACAAGGATTTTTTTTATTTAATTTGGCAATAATTAATTTCTCTGCCACGAAGACGTGGTTTGAGCAAGCTCCGTCCACCTACCACCAACGGATCGGCTTCCCTCTTTCCTATCGCTGCATCTACGATGAGGAGACTGGGTTTATGATCTAATGGTGGTGCCTTGTTTGGACTGTCATCTATACTCTTTTGCAGATGAAGTGTCACATTTTGCCCTTATTCCTCAGTGTCTACTACTACTACGAGGGTTTCGCTTTGGAGAACTCCGCTCTACCGCCCGGGTTTTGTTTCACAAAGGTATGCCGAGGACTGAAGATGCCTTTGACGGGTATAGGTTGTATCCTTTCACCAATGCAGCTAGCTTCGGGTGAAAACCAAGTCACAGTCTTCATAAATTTATTATTCATATTTTTTTAAATATTAATGCCATTGTTTCTTTCTAAATATTTGTTGTCTATTCTAGGTTTCAAGTTTGGCCAAGGAACACAAGAGTTGCACAAGGGTTTTCCGAAGGGCTTCCCAACCGATGCCTCAGCTTTATCATCATCACGTTAACAAGTAAGTTCTTATCCAATGCCCTGGAAGATGTGGATAACAATGATATTCTGGGGCTGGGTTATTCCTAGTGCTTTCAGTAAAACGCCTAAATCATCAGGGTTTCCCACCTTCTATTTTCTTGTTGGCTTTGGGGGTGAGGTTTTTGACTCATGATTACCTTAGAGTTTCACTTATTGTCAGAGGAACATATGTGTATGAGTGTTGAGAATTCTGAACAGTAGGCGTGGTTGTGAAATTCTTCGGTGATAGCTTTCTTGGGTTTATACTCGTTCTGATCTTCTACAATGTTTTAGGGTTTGCTCGCTATTCTCTAGATATCCTGGAGGTAAATCCGAGTTCTTTTAGTACATACCCGGTGTACCTATATCCAACCTTAAAGGATATAGCTGTGGCTATATCGTTCATTTCTAATTCTCTGTTTAAACATGAAGTCTAGTTTGTGGCTTGGAA
The DNA here is from genome assembly GCA_031772625.1 of Pinus tabuliformis. Lineage (NCBI taxonomy): Eukaryota > Viridiplantae > Streptophyta > Pinopsida > Pinales > Pinaceae > Pinus > Pinus tabuliformis. The sequence goes on from CM062809.1 coordinate 1,010,046,134, forward strand.
TTCCAATTCCATCTATTCATCTTTGCGGAACCTGGTAGTATACAGGTGTTGAAAATATTACTGTGATAATCTAAGGTTTTATACTGGGCACTTGTTCCGTTCTAGACTATTATATGAATTTTGAACTCTCTTTGTTTGAACCATTTATTATATGGAATATGAGTACATTCTCTTGATATATGTAAATCCTGTGTTTTGATGAATTTATCGGCTCAATATGTATTCAATGTAGTTTTGTTATCTGTTATTTTTATTTCATTTTTAATTTGTCTATTGTCTCGCGTGGTAATCATATTTTTTTCATACTTCGGCTTCATGTTGTTCAATATGTAAAATTTCTGGTTATGATGCAATTCTCAGGCAAAGTTAAGCATAGATTTCATACTTCAGCTTCATGTTGTTCAATATGAAAATTTCTGGTTATGATGCACTTCTCAGGCAAAGTTAAGCATAGAAAATTCGCAGGGAAATTTTTATTGAAAATTTAGAAGAGTCAATCTCAGTATGCTTTTCTACCGTGTTCTTATTTAAATTTTACATCGTTTTCTCCCTTACACTGTGGTCTCGATCTTTCTTCCTAGACCTTGCAGCTTTACGCCCTCCTTCATTATGCTATTCACGTTTATTTCTATTGTTTGACATGCAGATGTTTTAGTTCTCTAAATCCTTGTCTTGTAACAGAAGAATATAACCACATTAATCCTGTTGGTACTGTATCTAAGAATTTCATGCTCTTACATAGAAATAGCTTCCTATAGGCTCTAAATGTTATTATTCGATTTATCCTCAGGAATTTAACAGCATCAATACAAATTGTAAGTAATATACAGTATCAATGCAAGTCTCTAGGTATACATAGTATCTTAAAAATTACTCCTGTACTGTACTAGTGCACTTATTCATAACATTCATCAACAGTTTATGTCAGTAGATTATTCTAGGGTTGATACTTACCTGAACTGATAAAGAATTAAAATTCAACTGAAGATGTTACTTTTATTACTTGCAGTATTGCAATCCTCCCAACCATGAGACTTGCCATCAGGTCCAAGTCTCCCCCCAAGCTTGCTCACAAGACTAATGTCTTCTGCGAGTTTGGCACCCAGTGTCATTGCTATCTAGTCACCACCAAACTTAGCAAATCTCCCATCTGACCTCTCAGCATGGTTGTTTTCCCTCCTCCCTGCTCCTTGCCCCATAGGCTTTCTTTTGGAGAATTCATAATTAGGGAGGTAGTTAGGGTTTCTAGCAACCACCTTTTCTAACCTCCTTGTTATGAGAAGTTATTAGTATTCAAATCATTACCTTTTTTAATGATTAAGAACATCAATACTTAATTCAAAAATAAGAATATTAATATCCATTTTTGTTTCTTACTGTGATAAAATAAAATATTTATAGTTTTCTGGGGACGTTACATGACAGGACTTGAATCATAATATTATCCTCTCTTACATAAGAATGGGTATTAATAGATTATTATAGACATATTTGGGCATTTCAACCCCAATCTTATATGTCGATAAACCAAGGGCTATTTAACCCCTAAAAGTGTTGTTTCATACCCTAAAGGATCATGGTCAACTGATTACATCATTCCCCAAAAGTTCCACATGAAAAACCACTCAGAACTGGTCAAAATTGGACCATACTGACTGCTCTACTATCAGGGTGCGATACATACTGACTCCTACACTAGTCAGGTGCAATGCATACTGAAGAGGCCTTCTGTGGCATGCGATGAGAGAGAATGGACAAATGTCCGAGACAGTTTTTTAAGTGGATGCTCATGGAATCTTCTAGAAAATTCTCCTATGACACTTGCCTCTCTGAATTCACCCAGGGATGAGTAAGATATCCAAGAAATCTCCAAGTGGAACCAAGAACAACAAGTGGAATGACACTAATAAAAAACCCAGAGATGACTCACACCCTTGCAGACATCTATAAATGGATCCCTCATCTGAGAGATCAGGAGGCTGGAATTTTGTAATTTGTAAGGAAGTGCTGATAGTTTGTCTTTGAGAAGGAGCATTATATTTTTGGGTGATCTTGCTTTTCATGAGGTGAAGAGGGCTTTGATGCTGGATCAGACAGTCGGGTTGTAATTCTCCCTTCTATTTCAATAAAGTTCTTTGAGGTTTCCTCCATACAATCGTGTATTTGTGAATGTTGTTATTTGTGAATTCCATTGTATGTACATTGTATTTCTGATTCTGCAATGCTTATGATATAATAGATCGAGATGCTTTGATGATGTTTTGTTACTTTGCCTCTACAAGTATTCTTTAAGCAGGATAAGTAGGAGAGGAGTTGCAAGCTCTATCAAGGGGGAGGGAAATCAAGCAAGGAGTCAAGCAGAAGATCCAGGTTGGTTCCTTTACTTCTCTCTTATCTATCATACATAGAGGAAATCCCAAATTGCTTTGATTGTTTGTTTGCTAGGATAGCTGCCAATCCTAGACGGCTAGCAAATCGAAAAGACACTAGTTTTCCGAGAAACATAGATTTATTAATATGATCTATAGGTTAACTAAATTAACATTGAAATTAAATTTACAAAATGAACATACTCATTTAAAGGATTTGGAAAGGTTATTCCAAGTGGATTGAAAATAATTTTTCCAAGTTAAATAGTTTTATTTTTATTTTTTTTGAATAAAAATTAGAAAATTTATATGAATCAAAATTGTGTGGCCGTATATAAAGCAATTATTTTTCTGGCAAAATGATAAGGGGAGAAATTTAACATTAAATCATTTATAACTTGACTTCCTTATTATTTCTCGCTTATAAATATAGATTTTATCAAATTGCAAATTGAAGTAAAAAAAAAAAAAAATGTCTCCTTGCACAAGTAAAAAAACAAAAATATGTTTAGAATTAACTTAGACCCTAAAGAGATCTAAGAAAATGTTAGAACATGTCAAACATGTGGACAAGGGTAATTTAAAATTAGGATAAATTCATCTCATGTATCCATGTTTATAAATAGTAAATATGATGTCATGGTATAAGTGGGAGGAGATGATGTACATTCTAATTATTCTAGTTAATTAAGTATAATTATTTTATTTGTTATTATAATTAAATTATTTTTAAAATTTTAAATATATTTTGGTAGAGATGTTGTAATATAATGTTTAACTTATTGAGTAAGATTAATGAAATGTAAATATTTTAACTTGGTCAAAAATAAAATTAAAAATTAAAAATAAAAATAGTTTTATAAAAATAACCATAAAAATGGCACATGGTATTGATCCATAGTATTCATGTGGAATATAGCTTATTTCACAGAGGAAATTAAACATCTTCTATTCATCTTAACTTGGTATTTAACAAGTGCAAGATGGATCTAGAGTTAAGATGGACCTAGGTTGGTTTAAAATTAAACTCTTAATTTGATTTATTAATTTTAAAATGGCAAGGTGTTAAATAGATGATACTTTTTAAAATGAAAATTAGTGATCCTTTTTTTTAGATAAATGGATTATAATTCTTAATTATTTTTTATAAATTTAAAATAAAGTAAAATGAAAAAATAAAAAATTTTGAAAAAAAAATTACAAATGTTAAAAATGGATAATCTAATCATTTTAAGTTTTGGTTTAAAATTGGCAATAACTTTTTTAGCCGGATTATGAATTTTTTTATTAAAAAGCTTTCAAGAATGAATAAATGAATCCAATACCTTAAAAATCCTTGAAGTATCTAGACTGTATAGATTAGACAATGCAAACTTACAATTTCAAAAAAAAACCTATCAAAGTTTAGAGAAAAATTACAAAAAAAAAAATGAAAAATACACGATAATTAAACTATGCTTTTAAAATTAAAATCAAATAAAAAAATCAAAAAAATCAATATTTGACACACACATATATAAGAGGAAATACCAAATAATTAAATTTGTTAGACGTGTTTCTTGTCTAAAATTATCCAACTTAGTGTGTTTTTCAATTTCAAGTCCAAAATACCGAAATCTGGGTTTTTCTTAATTTCAATGGCTTCTCTAATGATTAAATGAGGGTAGAAGTGAGATTAAGTTTCTTAATTTCAAGGGTTTCTCTAATGATTCAATGAGGGTAGAAAGGATATGAAGCTAGAATTTTGAGTTGGTCAAAATTAATGAGGTGTTTGGAGTTATGACAAGCTCCACAATTGATGATTTTGAGATCTAAGTGGAAGGCCCTTCCAAGTGTGATCCCCCTCATACAATTATTTTTTGCAAACATTATTATTTATATTTACTTTTAAATATTGTGGAAGTATTGGCTATGCGGCTAAGGCTAAAGTTGATTGATAGATGTAAATGTTAATATATTGTTATGAAAAACATACTATTTCACTTATGTGTTTATTGGAAAATATAATAGGAGTCACCAGTGAGTAGTCAAGCTCCCAATTGTCGAGAAGAAGTTATGAATCAATTGTAGTCCAAGAAATTACAAGTTTAAAGTGACAATTGTCACAGTCAAGAAAAGATACCTTCCATATTTAAAAAAAAAATTCCTACCACCATAACTATCATGAAAGGAGAGAAAGGTCATGGGTTGAAGTAGGAAGATATATTGCAGGAGAAAAAGTCAATCTGAAAACTGAGGTTCTAGTTCGAGAGAGACTAGACTTGAAAGAACAATCAACCCAAATCTAGCATGATGCTATTAGGGCTTGAAGAGGAAATTTGTGAAAGTGACTAGTTTGAATCCTGACAGAAAAGAACTGCTTGAGGCTCGATGGGAACAATGAAGATATCAGTTCACTGGTTCGGTGGATCATGGTAGCCACTATTCTATTTTCAAGTGAACAAATATATAGATAAGCGAATGAACTGTAATATCATAATTCCTTAGAAAGTTATTATTTAGAATATTTACCTGATTATATGCTATGATTGACTGGTTAGTTTGTCATTGTATAAATTCAATTCTTTTCTGGTGGATGTTTAGTTTTAGTAAAGAGGTTGCATAAGTTAGGGTGTTTTATTTAAAAGGAAAAGAGAAAATGTACACTGATTCTTGTTGTTGTTTCATTTCTAGTAGAAAATTGACAATGCACATACAATACTGGTGTAGTTATAAATAGTTGAGTATGCATGGTTAGTAGGGTATGGGATAGCACTAAGGTAAACCTCTTGTGTGTTAGGTCCATATAATACTAGTGTATCCCCCTTATTATTGTTGTTGTTCCCATGTAGCTCCCATAATGTTATTGTTGTGCCCTTACATTATTATTGTTATGTAGGCTTTGATTATATTGTGACCCCTTAGACTCCTATATATACAAAGGAGGCCGTGTCATTTATATCATCCAAGAATTTTTCATTTATGTAATGAAAATTAGTTCCCCCCCTTGAAGAGGATAATTTTTATGTCGTTGATCTATCTATTTGTGAGTTGGTTGCATAACATTTGGTATCAGAGCTTTGGATTCTAGGGTTTTGCTTATTCAAACATGTCATATTGGAATTTTTACTATAGATTTTTTTATACAAGGCTTCATAAGCTGAAATTTTTACCACGTTGAGGCAAACTATCAGAGAACTTTGTGTAAAAATTTAAGATCTTGGTTATCTATAGTTTTGAAGATATGTTATGAGGAAGTTATGGTTTTTTCGGTTTGTGGAATTATGTATCAAACAGGTAACCTAGGTAAAATCGTCATAACATTCATTTCAAACATCGAATTTTAATTTTGTAAAAATGTCTAAAAGTGAATGGACTATAGTTTTTTTTTTATAAATTTGAGGGCCAAAGGTTGAAACAGTGACACATGGAATCCTGTGTCACTTCGCTCTACTGAACCAGTCCATAATCAGGTCATTCTGGGAGATTTGGGATAACCTTTTCTTGAAGAATCCAATCTCTATCAGACTTGTGAGGTTGGAAAGAGGACTTATAGAGCTAGCACAGGAAGAATTTTAAGATCTTGAAGATTCACAATTACATAGATATAATAGTTGCAATATATAGCTCCTAAAAAGCAAGAAAACGATGTGTATTTTTTAAATTTTGCATAACTTTTCTTTGAAAAAATAGTGTGAAGTGATTCAAAGGGCATAGTGAAGCACATATATCATTGTTTGATTTCAAAATTACTCAAAATAAAAAAAAATTGACACACCTAGAAAGAAATAAGAAAGCTCTTCTATGACACATGAAGAAGAGGAAGAAATGGAGCATGCTATATCAAAATTGTGAGATCAAGTGTAACAAATTTCTCTATCACAAAGAGGAACCAAAAATGAAATGGAAGCTAAGATATATGGTTTAAAGAATGGAATGTAAGCTAAGATGGATGGTATATAATAAAAACTAAAAGGAAACATGGAATATTTGAAGAATGGTTTAAAAGTAGACATGGAAGGTTTGAAGAAAGGTTTGACAAAGTTGCTACAAGAAATGCTTCCTAATGGCGAAAAGTTATTAGATGAAACTCATGACGAGAATAAAAGGAATATTAATCATGATTCCATAGACTCTAGCTTTGGATTGAAGACCCACAATATTCCAAAAGTCGATATGAGGAAGTTTGATGGCAAGAATCCAGTAACATGGATACTACAGATGCAACAATATTTTGATCTTCATAATGTGCCACACACACAAAAGGTATGCGTTGCAACTTTATATTTAGAACCCAATTTGTTTGTAAGGTATTAATTGGTTTTTTTTCTGTAAACCACTCGTCACTTGGTCAATTTTTATGGAGGAAATGATAGAAAATTATGAGGATACAAAGAGAAACACCTTCTTTAGTCAATTGATAAACCTCAAACAAAAGGGTTCAATGGTGAAGCACATCGAGGACATCCAAAAATTGAATATCAGCGAAAATGATATTCCAGAGGAGCATAGGATTGATGTCTTCATAGGCCCCTTAAAGGATAAGATCCAACATGAGTTTCATCTTTGGGAACCTAATTCAATGGAGAAGGCATTCAGCGTGGCAAGAGAAGTTGAAAGAAAAATTATGGCAACAAGGAAGTCTACTACTCACAACTATAAAGATGGAAGTGTTGTTTCTCCTAGCCTTCCATAACCTACAAGGTTGAAACTGTTGGAATTATGATGCATGTGTTCTACTTGATGGCAACCAACTTGTAGCAGAACAAATCACTTGTATATGGTAACTAGATGAATCTACGTAACTAGATGAATCTATAGGAGAGATATCAGATGCGACAAAATGCACGTTAGTTGTGTTTACAGATGTGACAAAATGTAGGGAAATTCAAAGGAATCATTTCAGAAATAATATGGCAAATAGCATTATAACAGGTCTATTCATAGGTAACAAGGCATTGGTATAGAAGAACAGGAATATGGAACTAAGGTCTACTGATTAGAATAAAGAAGTTGAAGGAAAAGGATGTTTTAAAGAAGTTAAGATGTATACTTAGGTCCAGTTAGTCAAAACATTGTATACACGTCGGTTCACAGAATAAGAAGAGCGTATACGTATACACACACTTTCACAGAAGGAAAAATGTGTATGGTATGGAAAATCAAGGTTCTGGTCCGAGGCATTAGTCCGAGGTTTTTGGTCTGAGGTTTTGGTCCGAGGTGCTGGTGTGAGGTTTTAGTCTGAGGTTTTTGGTCCAAGGTATTGATCCGAGGTTTTGGTCTAAGGCATTTGGTCTAAGGTATTTGGTCCAAGGTATTTGGTCTGAGGTATTGACAAAGGATTTAAGTATATAAGAAGGAGAAGATCAAAAGGCTAAGTGCACAAGTAATGAATATGTTATGAAGTGTGAGATCAAAAGTAAATATGCATGTTATGGGTTTCTGATGCTTTGCTTGATCTAGACTAAGTATGCACTTGAGTGTTTGATGATGGATGAGATATAATGATGGATCAGGATCATAATGACTTATCATTATGTGATCTAATAATGGATAGGCTAGATCTGATTGCTAACACACGTTTTATCCTTTATATGTGATGATCTGGGTATGTTTGAAGTTGAGAATTGCAGCGAAGTTATACGTAAGTATTTGCAGATTTATATGCTGGTTCGCTTTGGTGAAGGTGTATATACATGCTGGTTCATCTCTTCCAAGTAGCGTATGCAAAAGAAAAGCTTGATGTTTAGGGATGACTGATCTATCAGATCAGTGCTGTTGTTTTGCTATTGTTTTATTATTGTTTGTCAATGTTGTCTTTCTAGATCTGAAAGTAGAACTGAATGTATAAGGAAATTGAGTTTGATTGATTGATTGATTGAGAAATAAGGGTGATCCTTGTTGCTATTGGCTTAGAACTTTGTAATATGACACTAGATCTTTAGAATGTCACTAATTGGTACAGTTTGTGGTTCAAAGATTTTATGATTGAGTATCTTTAGAGGTATACATAGGTTGGGCTAAAGGAAGTAGCATATACATGCAGGTTTTCTTTATTGAAGAAGCATATACATTCTGACACATGACGTTTAAGGTTACAGTTGGTTCTGGTTGTTGACGCCATGTTCTGGGTTTAAATCTGTGTATTGGTTACAGTGATCTGTCTGTTCTAGTTGATTAGTTGAATTTGATTAATTTTGAATGAATGGTTGATTCAATTGTGTCAAAGGTTCAATGATTGTTTGATTCAGTATGTCAGAGGTTTCAGTGATTGATTTATTCAGTTATGGTTGATTCAGAGATTGATGATTGGGTTTCAGTTATGTCAGAGATTGATGATTGAGTTTCAGTGATTGGTTGATGCAGATGTATTTGATGGTTGTATTGTAGTGGTGATTGATTTTGAGCTTCAATGTTACTAATGGGTCCAGTGTGAAAATTTGATGAAATGTAGCCTACATATTGTGTTGTTGTGTACTAGGAGTATCCAGTATGAAAATTTATGAAATGTGGTCCCTGGAAGATATTGAGGGTTGGAGCCTTCAGTGAGGAAGTCGAAGCTTCCTGCCAGTAGTGGCTAGTGATTTGATCAGGGGGTTGGAGCTCCCTGCCAGTAGCATCTGGAGAACGAGTGAAGGTTGTAGCCTTCTGTAGGTCAGCACCTACGTACTAGTAAACATATCAGCTAGTACAAAAGCTAGGGGGTTGTAGCTCCCTTCCAGTAGAAGCTAGAGAATGAGAAGAAAGTTGTAGCCTTCTGCAGGTGGGTTCCTGTGTACTGGTATGAGTTTGCACCAACACAAGATTGTAAACATATTATTATTTATATTAAAAGAAGACAAAGACAACAATAACATGTGGTTTTTCTCTCACATTAGGTTTCCACCTTAGATCTTGGTGTTCATGTGTGTTGCTTATGTGTGATGGTTTACTCTGTTATTATTGCACATGGTTAATGTTTAATGTTTAACAAAGTATTGATGCACTAATTAAAGAACAACATATGATGAATTAACTGAATCATAAGTTCATTGGATATACGCTGGTTGTCTTAAGAACAGTTATGTGCACACATGAGTTCCCTTCACTAAAGTAGCATATATAAATCTAATTAGAGAAATGAAAAATTTATTGATTTGTAAATACGGATTCACCCTCCCCCCCTCTCAATATTATTCCCAGCAATTGGTATCAGAGCAGGTCCATTGGTAGAAGCTTGATCGCTTGAAGGATATCCATAGTAACAATGGGAAAGAAGCAAAAGAAGAAAGCATATCAAAAGAACAAGACATCTCAAAGGAAATGTGACAGTGGGAGAGATGATTGGCCATTGTGTGGAAGCAACTCTTTAAATTCAAAATCACCTCAGAATGAAGATGAACAAGAAAAAGAAATATCAGGTATGAATTTTTTGTCCTCTAGTGATACATTTCATTGTTCATTTGAAGATAATAAATGCGACGGTGAAACAAGTGAATTTTATCTTGTGGGTGAAAGAGAAAGAAATCAAATAGAGGCGGAATTTAAAAATCTCACAGACACAATTAGAGATCAAAAAGATCTAGTTGATAAAAGGGAATGTGGCTACAAATAATAAGTTACCAAATTAAAAGCTCAGTTGGAGGAAGGAAACAAAGTAAGGAATCAATAGAAAGAAAAGGAGGATCAATGTCAAAGGCTACAAGGTGAAGTGACATCATTGAGAAATGAAGTGAATGAAAATGACACAATAACCAAGGAACTTATAGAAAGAACCAGATACTATGAAGGTCCTGAAGGTGTGGTCGCTTCTCTAAAAGAAGATCTCAAAAATTCAAATAAGCAGAATGATGAACTACTCCAAGAATTTGAAGAACAAGAAAATGAAGTTCTCGAATTAAGGCAAAAAGTGGAAGAAGGAAGAAAAGCTGAAGAAATCATGAAGAAGCAGTATCTTGAAAAGGAAGAAAAATATCAGGTTGAGGTAAATATCCTAAAAGGTAAAATATAAGGAAAAGATAAACTTTTACGATTTCAAGATAGTACTAAGACTTTGGATGATATTCCTAGTAGTCAAAGGTATGCTTCCATCAAATCTGGTCTTGGTTTTCATGAAATTGTTAAAGGTGAATCTAGCTCACAATCTGAAGCAAGGAACTCTAGTCAAAAATCTGAAATGTTCAACAAGGAGATAAGAGGTCAACCCCATCAACAACCAAGGAAAGAAAGTCTTCAAAGAAAATTATTTACTCCTAACTATGGAAGTGTTAATTGATTCTTTCCTCCAATGAATAATGTTGAACATTTTATATTTCATAATTTTGGACATGTTGCAGCTAGATGCAGAAGTAGAATGGTTTAAGATAATAATAGTCACACAAAAAGATCAACAACTTCTAGGTACTTTAAGGGATATTGTTTTTCTTGCAATATGTTTGGTCACAAATCCATTGATTTCTATTGAGGGAATATGAAACATATAAGATGTTATGCTTGTAACAAGTTTGGGCATATAACAAAAGAACGCAGGAGCAAATTTTGGCCAACATACCAAAAGGAACAAACATCATCACACTCCAAGGTATGGAAGAAGAAGTATTTACAGTCATAAAGATGTGGCATAACTCAATATACAGATAGAACAAGTTCAGAAGGAACTGAAAGTATGAAATTTCAATGTCCTAATTCTCATACGTAATTATCATGAAGACAAGTTGCGTATATACGTGAGTTAGAAGCTGCACAGTCACGTATATGTTGGTTTGATGAAGAAGTAGTGGGACAAACTCAGAAAAATGGGTCTGATATGGTTCAATCAATTATCAATTATCTTTTCTATTCTGATTTATGATGATTATAGTCTGTTGATGATATGTAGAAGTGATTTTGACCCTCATAACTTGTTGATGAGTTGATGTATAACTAGTTGATTATGATGCCTTGATGATCCTTACTAATATATATATGCAATGATCATATCTGACAGTCAACAGTTGGCACAGGTCCAGGGGTAGAATATGTTATGCTTCTAATAATGCATTATTAGCATTATGTTTAGAAGTCTTTGGCACTTATGTCATTGAAGTGTTTAAATGATACATCGTGCTATGCTATAGTCATGAGTTGCCTATGATGAAATCTCAGATGATACTTATATTGCTTGAGTGACATAGTTGTTATTTAGATCAGATTTGTGGATGATTGTGGATAACCTTTTTCATGATGCATATAGTACATATGATATGTTGCTTACATGGTTATCTTCATAAGGACAAGGAGAAGTACAAAGCTTGAGTACACAACTTCATTATTTGATGATGAGTCAATCATTTCTTTTATGCTATTGTCATCATGCCTTCAAAGATGCATAAAGTTCATATGGTGAAATTATGATGCAAGATTCGTATAGTTCTTGGCTCTCACATGCTTGAGGATTACTGATGTTGATGGTATCAGGAAAGTTTGACAAATGACTATGAGCTCATGGTTTTCTAGATAGATATTGCTATCTCTTTGATGGATATACGTTATGTTGGATACATGGATGATTACTTAAGTTGCATATTGATAAATATTGTTGGTTGGCCAAGAGAATGGTGCTATTTTAGGTCTCATGAAGACATAGCTAATTGAAGACATGGACATTCAGAGACATGGTTCACTTAGTCACATAATAATGATTCCTTCTTATTTTATGATGATAGGTCTGATACTCACATATGTTGATTATCATGGTTAATGCTTATCAGATGTGGGATGTTTTCTAGTGATGATACAGGGTTGATATGTTGAGGGTTATTGTGGAAATATCATGCAGTTCTTGATCATGATGCTATGATCATAGATGATGATTATGGTGTTTTCACATGCATATGATATGATGTGAATGATTTTGTGTTACTGCTTGGAGATATGACATATGCTTAGTTGATTCATGGAAGGTTATGATAAGGCTCTTTCTACTAAGGAAACAAAGCAAGTTGATATTGATGAGATCAAGAGGATGAGTTGATATCTATATGCAACATACTTTGTCACATGTTGATGATAATTACATTGTCATACCTTCGAGACTAATGATGGACATATACAGGTTGTTGGTATGGATGTTGTTGATAAATTCTTATGGTGTAGATCATACATGGTGTATGATAGTTGCTAATGAATATCATGGTCTTGTTTAGATCTTTGGTCTTTGTTATAAATGTCATGTATACCATTTGATGTAAATATCATATAAAGACCCATGATGTAATAATATGTCTCTGTCTGTCGTAGTCTTTTAATGAGTCCTTTTTGGTCATATGATGTAATTTGTACTCCCACTATGAATGGGAAGGATGATGTAATAATTGCTATATTTCAGTCATGTATAAATAATTGGTATGTCCCCACTTGGTTGGGCAGATGAGTCAAATTTGGTATATCCCCACTTGGTTGGTAGATTGATGTATGTATGATTCATTGGTTATAGGAAGGTCATAATCACATAGTTGAGTTATAGAGTCATGTTATTCTTTTAGAAAATATTTTTGCAGACTCTGCATGTGCTCATTGGGAGCATGGATGGTATAGTGCATCTCAACATGTACAAAGGGAGAGTTTAATCAAAGAATTCAGCATGTGCCTAGGGGGATCATGATCAATGTTCATATTCAGCTGTTCAGATATGAAAGTCTTCATTTTGGTCACCCATTTTCCCTTGATATCAAAAGGGGAGAATATCTTGGTCCACCCTTTTCCCTTGATGTCAAAGGGGGAGAGTATTTTGGTGTTGCCTATTATCTCTAATAGTTTCTACAGCTTGCAGTAATCAACACCAACATGGTTGCCATCAAGTCCAAAGGGGGAGATTGTTGGCATTATGATGCATGTGTTGTACTTGATGGCAACCCACTTGTAGCAGAACAACTCACTTGTATATGGTAACTAGATGAATCTATGTAACTAGATGAATCTACAAGAGAGATATCAGATGTGACAGAATGCATGAAAGTTGTGTTTATAGATGTGACAAAATGCAGGGCAGTTCAAAGGAATCATTTCAGAAGTAATATGGAAAATCGCATTATAACAGGTCTATTCAGAGGTAACAAGGCATTGGTACAGAAGAACAGGAAGATGGAACTAAGGTCTACTGATCAGAATAAAGAAGTTGAAGGAAAAGGATGGTGTAAAGAAGTTTAATATGTATACGCAGGTCCACTTAGTCAAAACAACATATACACACTGGTTCACAAAACAAAAAGAGTGTATACATATACATGCACTTTCACAAAAGGAAAAGTGCATATGGGATGGAAAATCAAGGTTCTGGTCTGAGGTATTGGTCCAAGGTTTTGGTCCGAGGTGTTGTTCCGAGGTTTTGGTCCAAGTTTTTTGGTCTGAGGTATTGGTTTGAGGTTTTGGTCTGAGGTATTTGGTCCGAGGTATTGGTCTGAGGTTTTTATCTGAGGTATTGACAAAGGATTTAAGTATAAAGGAAGGAGAAGATTAAAAGGCTAACTACACAAGTAATGAATATCTTATGAAGTGTGAGATCAAAAGAAAATATGCATGTTAAGGGTTTCTAATGTTTTGCTTGATCTAGACTAAGTATGCACCTAAGTGTTTGATGATGGATGAGATTTAATGATGGATCAGGATCATAATGACTTATCATTATGTGATCTGATGATGGATAGGCTAGATCTGATTGCTAACACATGTTTTATCCATTATATGTGATGTATGTTAGAAGTTGAGAATTGTAGCGAAGCTATAAGTAACTATTTGCAAATCTATACGCTAGTTTGCTTTGGTAAAGGTGTTTATACACACTGGTTTGGCCCTTCCAAGTAGCGTATGCAAAAGAAAAGATTAATGTTTAGGGATGACTGATCTATTAGATTAGTGTTGTTGTTTTGTTGCTTTTTTGCCATTGTTTGTCAATGATGTATTCTTAGAATTGAAAGTAGAACTGAATGTATAAGGAAATTGAGTCTGATTGAATGATTAATTAAGAAAGAAGAGTAATCCTTGTTGCTATCTATTTTAAACTTTGTAATATGATAGTAGATCTTCAGAATCTCACTGATTGGTACAGTTTGTGGTTCAGAGGTTTTATGATTCAGTATATTTAGACGTATATGCAGGTTTGGCTAAAGGAAGTAATGTATACACGCAGGTTGGCTTCATTGAAGGAGCGTATACATTCTGACACATGACCTTTAAGGTTACAGTTGGTTCTAGTTGTTGATGACGTGTTCTAGGTTTAGATTTGTGTACTGGTTACAATCATCTATCTGTTCCAGTTGATTGGTTGAATTTGATTAAGTTTGAATGAATGGTTGATTCAGTTGTGTCAGAGGTTCAGTGATTTTTTGATTCAGTATGTTAGAGGTTTCAGTGATTGATTGATTCAGTTATTGTTATAGCTCCAAATCTCACTCTTATGGTTTGTGATGCTGCACTTATGGCCTAGGGCAACCCCTCCTTCCAGACCTGGTCCAAAAATTTAAAAAACAGTGTTTTATTCCCTGTACGCGACTTTGCCCTGTGTTAAACGCGTGTACACGCGGGTCTGTCATACCCAACCCGCGTGTATCTATTAAAACACTTAAAAAAAAATATAATTTCCTCTTTTTCGGGCGGTGATCGCGGGTTTACCTGCTGGATCACCTGTTAGTGCCCGTGGCCCAACTGTTCCCAACCAACTCCTAACTAAAAAACTACTTTGGAGAGGGTATAAAAAGACATCAAAGGGAAGGCCAAGGGGAGAGAGAAAGGAGAGCAAGATTATTATGCTGAGATTTTTCCCTTAGACCAGGTCTGAAGTCCTTGGTGCATCCTGCACTTCCCCCATTTTGCATAGGAAACCCTTGTTTCCATGTGTATTGGTGATCATTCATCCTTGACATCATCATTGAGTAAGACTTGGAAGGAGCTCTTGCTGGAGGCTGGAGGCTGGAACGAATCCGGGAGGAAGCTTGCTTGGAGCCTGCTGAAGGTGTTCAGGTGATATCTTTCCGATATATGTACTTTATTTGCCTTTATATATAAAGAAACACGTCTTTGTTCCCGAATAATCTTTCTTTATGCTTATGAGATTCTTGTGTTGAATTCTTATGAAAGTAGTTACTTAAAGATTATTTATAACTAACTTTATAGCATGAAGATGATTTATACATAAACTTCTATACATGTACTGTTGAGTTCTTTGATTTGTTTGTCTTGCAGGTCAGAGAAAGAAGAAGGGAACTCCAAGAAGGGTTTGCACCCTAACGGTCTTCTCGGACGTAGGACCTTAGGTATGTACCCTAAAACATTAGAATTTGCTTAAAAGTAAAAAAGATGGCTGTGTGTGTGTGTTTCTTTGTATAAGCAATTTTCAGTCTGGTAGAGTCTCAGCCCAAAGGACTCTAGGGGTACTTTCCCTTCAACCAGAATTGGCGACTCCGCTGGGGACAACATTCTTGTTGTTCCTAGTTTGGGTAGTCCTCAAGCCAATCTAGGCTCAGTCCCTCTGTTTGTTGGTTCTGACTGTTTGATATTTTCTTGAACTCCAAGCTGTTCCAGTTTTTCAGTTTGTGTTTTTTATTTTTCTTGAAACACTTCATATACGCACTTTTTCTGGATTACAGAAGCGTATATACGCAAGTTGCACTAAGTAAACCCGCGTATACGCAGGTTTCCTTAGTTACAGTCGCGTGTACACGCATTCTGCAAATAATTGCAGGCGCGTATATCACATAATTTTCAAGATTTATAATTTTTCTTTTTGCTGAATGTCTGTCTGGTGGTTTGGGTCAGTTTAAAGCAGTCAATTCCCAGTGACAGTTCTCTGTTTAACAGGGGGCATCTTGTTTCGAACTCTCTCTAGGAGTGCTAGTCTTGTTTTTCGTTGATTGCAAGCGTCATTGATTCTTGACACACAAGGTTTTTGTTTAAGAATCTTGATTGCTCTGTTTCGGCAGAGTGGGAAGATTGTCTTAAAATCTTTGTGTCCATTTTGTTTTCATGACATTTGTGTTTGCTTAACGAAATCATTTTTATGACCATTTGCTCCTTCGTTTCGGGAAAGTTGTTTGTTACCATTTCCTTGAAACTTGTCTTTTGATTTCTTGGACTTTCATTGCTGCTTTTGATTGTCAAAAGCGACTTCGAACACATTTTATTTTTGTTGAGTTCTCATCATTTCATTGGTGTCAATTCACAAAAGTGTTTGGTTGTTTGTTTATCAATCATTGGTGTCAGTATTTTTGAGAGTTTTTCCTTTGAAAAAGACTTTTTGGTTTGATTGAAAGAAAATCTTTTGAAAGTTTTTGAGTTTCGCTTTCTTAAACTTGCTTCTCATCTGATTTCCTTTTTTGCGAAGTGAAAGTGCTTTGTTTTTTATCTTAAAACTTGTTTTTATTGTTTGGACGAAATGATTAGTAACAAATCATCTTCTATCTAAGCATTTCAGTGGCAAGACAAAATTTGGTAAAGCAGCAACTTTCCTTCTTTGTTTTTAGAGTAGTCTTTGAATTGTGCATCCACATTTAGTTCTTGCATTAGGGAAAGATTTGCATCTCTTTTTAGGCATATTTAGTTTTGTTAGTTTTTGTGAGTGTGGAGTCTGAAAAGAAAAAGGAAAATTTTTGTTTATATTACAAGTGCCTTCTGAACCTCATAGAAATTGCTATTCATCGAAAACAAAAGTGCATGTGCATGTAGCTAGGTTTTATTAATTTCTTTTGCGTCCATAAAACACCACAAGTTTCACCTCCATTACCTTTGACTTAAAGAACAGCCTAATAAAATCAAGCGCTTAATTAAAATCCACTAGAACTTTTTGTTTTAGTTATTACACCAACAAGTTTAGGATTTTAGGGCCTTGGATTAGGCGAGTGGAGAGTTAACTCTCCAAGGCCACACAAAACGTCAAACATAAGAGTCTGATTAAAGAGAGTAAATCCAATAGCGTTAGGGAGACCAGGAAGACTCCGGATCTGGGAGTTAAGCACGAGGGTCTGTGAAGACAGGGAAGAGAGATACCCCCTCTCCTACTTGTCCGAACTTACCTCACGACTGTTCCGCCTGGCTTCTGCGACGAGTTGGTACCCATAGTTGCCTCTCCTAGGGATCTGCATAGGTGGCTGCGGAGGGGAATCCCGTGGCACCTGAGGTCGACGTTGTATCACTCTCGACAGTACTTCCGGAGGGCACCCTTGCGAAGCTTGGGGGCTTGCACCGGCGCAGACTGTTGTTAGGAGGTCAGCGTAACTTCCTCTGATACCTTCGCTGATAGGACTGGGCCCTCATCATCCCAGACTATCCTCGGAAGGCCCTTTGATTCACTTTCTCGTATTTTGGTGTCCGGTCTCAATCACCCGGAGCGGAAATACTTGAAAGTTGTTTGACTGGCTGTATCTTTAGGAACTTTTTAGTGTGTGCTCTGTGCTCCTAGTTGGCCTAGCTTTTAATTTTTTGAGTCTTTAGATAAGATCATAACAAAAAATTCAAAGTGGCTGACCGGTCTCCTAGACGGTCTCGAAGACTTCGTGGTCTCTCGCCACCTAGTTTAGAGCCTTCTCCTAGAAGGCGCAGAGGGAATACTACCGGTGGGGTCCGTCCCACGCCGGCTGACGCATCGGGGATTGATCCTCCTCTCGGGGATATTAGCGGCCAAGCAAGGCCTGGTACTTTTGAACAAGAGAGGGACGCTCCAGTCTTTTCTCAAGTTCGCTTTCAAGCGGAGGATAACGTCGAGGTAGAAGAACTTTCAGAATCATTAGTGATTCCAAATTCTCCACTACCATCTAGTTACCCAGACGTATTGCAATACGTTGGGCCTCCATTATATAGACCAGCGAGTCCAGGTTACGCTACGCGCTTACCATTTATGATCACTACTGGAAGCATGGCTTCCACGAGTGCTACGACTATGCAAACCCCAACATCGGTGCAAGGGGGAGGAACCATTTCCATCCCCTCCGCTTCCTTGTTCGGATCGTTTGCTAGCACATCTTTGGTTGGGTCTACCTCCATTCCGTCCACGAGTGGAAATGCCCAAACCAATGCTTTTAGTACTGGTTCCTTCCTTTTTGGCACCCAATCACAGGGTATTCCGTCAGTTCCGTTCAATGCCGCTACGTCCATGATGGGCGGATCGGCTTCATTCCAGGGTTTTCCTTTTGGAAGTGGTCATATTCCACATTCCAACCCAACGGTAGGATCCATGCCTTTTTCTTCAATAGGACAAAGCAACAATCCTTTCCAAGGTTGGAATAACCCTGGGGCTAGTAACGCAGGAACTGCGAATCCATTCATTGGCCAACAAGGAAGTAGGCCGTATTCCACGGTTAGCATGTTTCAAAGTATTCCTCCCCTCGCTTCGGCTTGGAACCCATATCAGGGGTTATCGACTCCTTACAATTCTATAGGAGGAAACTTTGCAAGCTATGGAGCTTATACGGCAGGAGTTGGTCAAACTCCGAATTTTGCTGGACCACAAGGCTTGCCCTTTGGTTCAGCTGGTTCTACTGGTCACTTGGGGCAGCCTGGTGCCTCTCAAATCCCAGGACAATCTTTTCAGAACTTGGGGAGTTCTGCCCAGTCTGGGTGGAATCCCCTAGGTCCTCCTAGGCTTCCATTTCTGGCAACGTTAAACTTGCCAGATCTCACTAAGCTAACGAACGACCCTATCAGATACAATCCAGCCTGGCCTCCGGTCCCAACCAAACTCCCTTCGGACATCCCAAAATTCGAAGGGAAGAGTGGTGAAGATCCGGGCGATCATGTAACCACATTCCATTTGTGGTGCTCATCTAACTCCCTCATCGAAGATTCGGTTAGGTTGAGACTTTTTCAGCGCACCTTGACTGGTAATGCGGCTAAATGGTACATAGAGTTGCCAGGGGGCAGCTTTACATCGTTCGCAGACTTAGCTAATATCTTCTTGAATCACTTTCAGTTGCCTGTCCGCTATGATGCCGGAACTGAACTTCTGGCTACCTTTCGTCAGGATAAGGCAACCCACATTTCTGATCACATACAGGAATGGAGACGGAGAAAAAGGCTCATTAAAGCCGAAATCCCTCCGGAGTACCGTCTAGAGTGGTTTTTGAAGTCTTTGCAACCTGAGATCTCCAAGGATGTCTCCATGTCTGGGGTCTATTCTGAGGAGCAAGCCATTTTCAGGGCCCAGCAGTTAGAACTGATCTACTCTCAGTCTGGGATCCTCCAAAAGTACTTGCCAGATGCTCCTGGATCTAAGGTTGATTTAGCTAAGCCAAAGCCAGGTCCGCATGCGGATGGTATCGTGGGGTCTGTAGACTCAACTACAGTGAACTTGCTGAATCAATTGCAGCAGTTGTCATTACAAACTGCTCCTAACAACCAAGTCACAATGTCTAATCCTCCTGCTTCCCAAAATTCTTCCATTAACGCCGTCCAATCCAATAACCCCAAAGGAAATCAAAATTCCGATGGGAAAAAGAAAGGACGTGGTAAAAAGAAGAACTCGGATGGGAAGCCCGATGCAAATAAATCCGGCAACAACGCTGGTGGTGGTGGAAATGAGTCGAGAAAGAAAGTCAAGTTTCCTTGCAAGTTATGCAGTGGAGACCATCTAACTCATCTTTGCCCTAAAATCGAAGACGCTCAGCGCTTGTTAGCACAGCAAGGGACTTCTAGTTCGCAAGCTGTGTTGACTAACCCGTTTCCCCAAGGGCAGCAACTTCTTGCTGGCGCAAGTTCGAACCCTGGTACCTCCGCAGGGGGCAACCAGGAAGGGGACAAGTCATCAAATGTTTTCATGATGGGTGCTCACGCTAATGTGGCCACACGATCACGCGATTATGGTGAAGGTGAAAATTCTAAGGGTAAATCAGTTCCCGAAACTAACAACCCACTTCATATTGAGCGACCTTCTGTTGAGACTATACCTCGGGTGCCGAAAGGTTCAGCTAAACGCGCGACTATCAACCCTAATATTAGGGCAGCCCAGAATTACTCCATTGTCGAGGATCTGGCTCAGAGTCCATGTGCTATGTCCGCGTTAGAGGTTCTCCAGACATGTCCTACTCAACGAAGTGCCTTGCTATCGGCAATGGGGGCAGTAGATCCAAGTAATTCCTTAGCTCTCTCTTTTGATATGAGTAATGTCAAAAAGAGACTTCCTCATCACATGGCTTTCCAGATAAAGTCTACCTACCAGAAAACGAATATTTTCCGGACGGTTGTAGATGAGGGAGCTTCCACGTGTGTCATGTCTATATCATGCTGGAAGGCCATTGGATCACCGACGGTTGTTCCTTCACCCACCCTATTGACAGCATTTGATGGTCACTCTCATAGACCGTACGGGATTATCCCGGCTTTTCCTATATGTGTTGGAGGAAAGGTCGTTAATATTGAAGTAGAAGTCATAGACGCTAACCTAGATTATAATCTCCTATTAGGAAGGAACTGGGTATACGAGATGGAAGCCGTTGTTTCGACTCTATTTCGTGTCATTTGCTTTCCTTATGAGGGGAAAATCGTTAAGGTTGACCAATTGGACTATTGTCCAGCTGATCCTCAAGCAAACTCTGACTCTACCATTCCTTTAGTGGGTAACCCCCGTCCGCCTATTGAGAGTCTAGGAGTCGGGATGTATTCTTCATTGATGGGTACGTTTAACCTTCCCCCTCCTACAGTTGGTATAGATACAATTTCATCCTCCAGGGATCCTTTACGGAGAGAGTTTGTCCAAACTCTTTATTCTTCGAATCCTGGAACCTTAGCTTCATCTGTGACCACATCAGGTGACGACAAGGTGGGTGAAATAGAATCTCTTATGTCTGCAGCAGAACCTAGATGTGAATCTATCGATAACTCTGTAGATAACCATTCTACTATCTCCTCTGGGAAAGAAATAGATGGTGATGTGGCTCATTTTCGGACCCCTGATTCCACCTCTGCATCGGATTGCTCGGATATTGTTTTTCCATCGGAAGAAGCGATATTCGAAGCAATGACGGCCGTAGATCGACCTTTGGAAGATTTACATCGTCGGTTATACTTTCATTCCCCTGTGCATGAAGTAGAATCTCGGTCCTCCAGTACGACTAGTGATGTTTGTACGGTCCCTTTGGCTCCGACACATTTATTTGCCGAAGAGAGTATATTGATTGGTTCGATCGTCGTACCTATAAACATCCCTAGGTGTCAGTTGGCGGAGCCCCCTGACAGGCTCTACCTCGGGAAGTATTTTGCTTAGTTTTACCAGGCAATGGCTTCTTTGTATTTTATGTATATTTGTACATATCTTATCGAGCGTTTTTCTGATATCAGCACTTTTGGTCTGCTTTGGCAGGTGTTGATGGATGATTTGGTTTATTTTGGATTCGCCGATGGTGCTAGTCGGCACACTCGGAATCTTGCTTCCGCAGCTTGGGTACTTTATTACCCATCTGGTCAGTTGATGACATCGAGAGGCGTGTGTATCGGTCCTGCTTCAAACAATATGGCCGAGTATACAGCTGTTATTAATTTATTATCCGAGGCAATCTCTTACGGGATCGACTCGTTGGTAGTGTATCTTGATTCTCAATTGATAGTGTCTCAGTTAAATAACATTTATCGGGTTAGAGATCCATCATTATATCGCCAATATTTAAGGGTGAGGTTGTTGCAAAGATCATTTATTTACATTAATTATTTGCACATTCCAAGATCTCAAAATTGGTTAGCTGATTCTATCGCTAATCAAGCATTAGACTGGCATATCAATCATTCATCATCATAAAATCATGCATCAAAAAGTCAAACTGTATATATATATATATCACAAAGCGTCTCGAGTGTACATATGTGTGTCCAAAAATATACAAAATTGGGACTCAAATGCCCATAATCATGTCAGGCATATCTAATGCCTCGGCTCTGGATGAGCAGCTAAATAACTAACTATAGCATTGGCCACGCGCCGAAAAACGCGAACCCAGTCACGTGGCATCCCAACCACATGACGCTGCATATCTGGAGGAAGGTCCTCTATCTCGGCCATCGGTACTTGATAGCTCAATCTCGCCAAGTGTCGCTGCACGTTGGCGAGGGTCCTTTCCGCATCCGCAGCCGCCTCTTCGGCTCCTCGGCCACGCCGTCCGTGCCGTGGGAATCCATCTGGTCGCACAGGCCCAATGTCTGAAACATGATCATCATATCAGTCATTTGAATCTCATCAAAAAAAATATATTTTTCAAAGTTCATCATTATGCTCGAAAAATCCTAAAAATCATAAAATCATAAAAATCAAAAAATCTTACCGATCTCGCCCCATGCTGCATCTGGTGGCAGCACTAGGTCAGGATCTCCTCGGAAATCCAGTCCAGCATAGGGGTAGTCGTCTATGGCGATGATCTGTTGCTCCCACCAAGCAAAAAAGTCGTCGTCGAATGCATTCCTGGGCACTTCCCCACCCCCCAGACGTTTCATCAAGTCAGCCCACCGGCCCATACGTGGATCACGTGGACTACTGATGGGAACTGCTACCCTGGGGCGGAGTGCAGGAACCTTCTCGAAGAAAAATGTGCATAAAATGGTCCCATACCCAAAGTTCTTGGTCTGTCCCTTCCTGATAGAAGCAAGCTGCTCCTTCATGTTGGCAAGTAGGGGAGTACACCAGTCAAACACCGTGGTGAGACAGTCCACTGCTACGCTCATGTTTACTTGTGATGCCTGATGTAGCGAAGATGACCCGTTCACTCGAGCTATGGTGAACAGGATTATCCGCAGTGACAAACTCGCCACGTGTGGGATCGAGATCTGACTCCCGACCTTCCGATGACCTGGGCAGTAAAGTTGTACATAGTCGTCTACGCTGAGACTATTCCGGGTCCTGCCCCGGGAGTGGACTACCTCTCCCCTTCGGGAAAGGCCCGTGATGAAATATATATCTTCCACTTCTATCCTGAGTGGCATTTGATCAATCATAAAAGCTTCTTCCTCGACATCCCAGTAATCAATAAGTCTCTCGAGCAGACGCACATTTGCTTTCATATTCAGCAACTTAAAGAATTTTAACAATCCGCATCCCCGTAAGGCATCTAATGCCTCATCATTCTCCATAACTTCATTATCTACAGCTGAGTGCTCTCTTTCACGCCATGTGAGAGTCATCCTGGAAGAAAAAATCAAATTCATCCATTAGTTTTTTATATAAAATTTTTTCGCTGCGCACACGCGGTTTACCCTATACACAGTCGCGTGTAGGGCCGTCGTATACGCGATTTATATACATCCAACCCGCGTGTACGCCGCAGAGCAATTTTTTGCAAAAATCTAACGGTGAAACATTAATTAAACTTCCTAAAAACTATCACAATTGATTGCAAGACAAGTTTAGTGCTTACCTGGAAGTTTTCGGCAAGTTTGAACGGTTGAATAAGTCACGGGGAAAGTTTGCTCCTTTTGCTCCACAATTTGCTCTCCAAGCCAAACGGTGAAAATGGTAAGTCCAAAATTTCTTTTTATAAGTTTTGAAAATGCAAAATTTTTTCAAAATTTTATTTTGTTTGGTTTCATGTCACTTTTAACTTGGGAGC
Organism: Pinus tabuliformis; assembly: GCA_031772625.1. Taxonomy (NCBI): domain Eukaryota; kingdom Viridiplantae; phylum Streptophyta; class Pinopsida; order Pinales; family Pinaceae; genus Pinus; species Pinus tabuliformis. The sequence continues at coordinate 1,010,070,012 of CM062809.1, forward strand.
TTGGAATGTCGAGATTGAGTTGTTTTTCAGGACATTTTGGACATTTTTCGACGGTTCGAGGCGGTTCCATGACTGTTGACCCGTCATGGCAGGTATCGTGTTCTCACTGGCATATAGGTTAGGGACACCATTTTTCCGTTGCATTATGCATACTAGCCTCCATTTGACCGATACATCTGCCGTAGGGTCGACCCCATCATGTTATGGTTCGCAAGCCATTTTCACTCGCCGATTCTTTAAATCATGACATGATGGTAGAGCCATCCTTTTACATGGGCATCCTAGTTAGCACCTCACTGACATTTGTTGCCCATGCTGCTTCGTTTTGAGTAGGCTCGGGAGTCCTCTGTAGTCCCGCCATGACTTATGCGTTGAAGACTCATTCTTCCTTGCTTCTTCGCTTCGTTCTGGCCTTATACCCTAGAGGCTCCTATGTGTGTTGAGTTGTACTTCTGCATTGCATGTTGACCATTTGCACCTTTTGGCCTATAGCCGGCTTCACTTGGACTCGTGTTTAAGCCCACTTTTGACCATGACGTCTGCAAAAAATCAACCTTGCATACCCTTGACCTCTGCAGCTTGACATACCCAGATCCGTGGAAGGGACATACCTCTGAGTGTCACTGACCAGTTTTTCACCTCCCTGCATTGAGCATAGGAACGTTCTTTTCCCAGGAACTAGAGCATCTGTTTCACCGACACTCGTTCTTTCCACTATACCATAGCATTCTTTTATTCTTTTTCCGGCTTATCAGAAAAAGACAAAAAAAATTAAATATTCTAAAAAGAGCGGGAACAGGGACATTATTTCCATTTATTGTTGGCAGCTAGAGTCAGTCGTGTCGCCCTTGAACAAAGCACTCAAAACAAAGTCTCCTCCGCTTGGGTGGGATTTAGTTTGACTTAGGTAAGCCATAACCTTGTTATCGAGTCAGTTCTCCCCCGATTGGTTATCTCTTCCAATCATATGGAGGGTTCGTTCGTGCCTCCTGCATGACGAACTTATACAGATTCATTATATGCTGCCACATAGTCACATTGAGTCGTGCTTTTGTTCAAGGGAAGTTAGCCTGAGTCGGCCTTTCTGCGGTGTCTCTTGACTCATTTTTCAGTCGGCCATCCCTGGTTGTCAGTGTCATGTCTATCATCACATCAGTTATATTGGTCCTTCACTCGTGCCGGTTTGAGAAGGTCCCCATTGACTTCTTGCTGGCGGGTCTTGTCCTTATCGACGACGACACATTGCTCTGAGGGCAGACCTAGAGACCGCACCCTGGCCCTATTTTCATTATTGATAGGTCACCTTGTGCTCAGCATCGATCAGTATCATGGGTCTTTGACTGAGTGGTTTCCCTTGTGTTCGACATCAGCATACATTATCACACATTGGGATTCGTGCAGTACCTTGGTTTCCATTTGACCCTATTGGTGGATACCTCGCCTCTGTGTCAACTTTCATTATTGGTTGGTTCAGAGGGTTTTTGCCGTGCGCTAGCCACATCTTGTGTACGCCGGAAACGTACTTCGGTTGGGTTACTACATCTTTTTCGTCCGATTCCTTCCACATTATTGGCCTACGGGTTACACTCGCGCTAGATTGATGGAGGATGCCTTAATGCCTTCCTTCTAGCGGATCTTTCCCTATCGACTCCGACTCATTGCTCTGGGGCAAAGATCTAGAGTCCATTTGGCAGTACCTTGGGGTTTGCAGTCATTAGTGGCAGATTCCTCGCTATCGACAGTGGGAAACCATCATTGTCTCCTGATTGATAGATTCTTACAGGTGTTCGACTTCAGCTCATCTATTCACACTTGTTAGATTGTACTGGGTACCTTGACGCTCATTATCATTATCGGTGAGTAGTCTCGCGTTTGTTAACGGTATACATCAATGACCGGTAATCAAACGATTTCTCACATGGTCGACTTCAGATCATTTATTCCCATGGTGTAGAAATGTACCACGGCGGTCGGTGAAGACCTCAGGTTGTATCAGCATTCATTGGTTCACTTGACAGTTGCTCCTGTTGCTGCTAGTTGATACCATTCCACCTTATATGTTGCAGTCAGTCATGGCGACATTCTATATGCTGGCGCCTGAGTTTGCAGTGTAGTACCATCCTATTCCATCATGTTCAGTTGGTACCTTATGGGATCAGTCTTTGATTTCAGTGATCCGTTGCATCTTTCAGCATCATTGACAGTTTTATATGTGATATTCAGACATGTACTTACTCATTATGATCAGATGATCCATTATGTATTTTTACAGTCATTTATACTTGTATACTTAGTGGATCCGCTTGTACTTGATATGCGGACATGCTTTACTTTTCCTGAGCATGGGTATGCCCGCCTCAGACAGTGTTTCTTTCTGATCTCCTTTCGGTGGCTTGGCAGGCTGAATTCTGGTGAAGTCCTCCTCGGTTTTTCGGCAGAGTTCCTTTCCTTGTACTTACTTAATGTATTTCGGCCATCATGTTCCCCTTCTGACCTCATACATTAGGGGGCATCTGTTATAGCTCCAAATCTCACTCTTATGGTTTGTGATGCTGCACTTATGGCCTAGGGCAACCCCTCCTTCCAGACCTGGTCCAAAAATTTAAAAAACAGTGTTTTATTCCCTGTACGCGACTTTGCCCTGTGTTAAACGCGTGTACACGCGGGTCTGTCATACCCAACCCGCGTGTATCTATTAAAACACTTAAAAAAAAATATAATTTCCTCTTTTTCGGGCGGTGATCGCGGGTTTACCTGCTGGATCACCTGTTAGTGCCCGTGGCCCAACTGTTCCCAACCAACTCCTAACTAAAAAACTACTTTGGAGAGGGTATAAAAAGACATCAAAGGGAAGGCCAAGGGGAGAGAGAAAGGAGAGCAAGATTATTATGCTGAGATTTTTCCCTTAGACCAGGTCTGAAGTCCTTGGTGCATCCTGCACTTCCCCCATTTTGCATAGGAAACCCTTGTTTCCATGTGTATTGGTGATCATTCATCCTTGACATCATCATTGAGTAAGACTTGGAAGGAGCTCTTGCTGGAGGCTGGAGGCTGGAACGAATCCGGGAGGAAGCTTGCTTGGAGCCTGCTGAAGGTGTTCAGGTGATATCTTTCCGATATATGTACTTTATTTGCCTTTATATATAAAGAAACACGTCTTTGTTCCCGAATAATCTTTCTTTATGCTTATGAGATTCTTGTGTTGAATTCTTATGAAAGTAGTTACTTAAAGATTATTTATAACTAACTTTATAGCATGAAGATGATTTATACATAAACTTCTATACATGTACTGTTGAGTTCTTTGATTTGTTTGTCTTGCAGGTCAGAGAAAGAAGAAGGGAACTCCAAGAAGGGTTTGCACCCTAACGGTCTTCTCGGACGTAGGACCTTAGGTATGTACCCTAAAACATTAGAATTTGCTTAAAAGTAAAAAAGATGGCTGTGTGTGTGTGTTTCTTTGTATAAGCAATTTTCAGTCTGGTAGAGTCTCAGCCCAAAGGACTCTAGGGGTACTTTCCCTTCAACCAGTTATGGTTGATTCAAAGATTAGTGACTGGACTTCAGTTATGTCAGATATTGATGATTGAGTTTCAGTGCTTGGTTGATGCAGATGTATTTGATTGTTGTATTGTGGTGGTGATTGAATTTGAGCTTCAATACTATTAATGGGTCCAGAGTGAAAATTTGATGAAACATCTCCTACATACTATGTTTTTTTGTAGCAGGAGTATCCAGTATGAAAATTTATGAAACATGATCCCTGGAGGATACTAAGGGTTGGATCCTTCAGTGAGGAAGTCGTAGCTTCCTACCAATAGTGGCTGGTGATTTGATCAAGGGGTTGGAGCTCCTTGCCAGTAGTGGCTGGAGAACGAGTGAATGTTGTAGCCTTTTGTAGGTTGGTCCCTACATACTAGTAAACATATCGTCTAATGCAAAAGCTAGGGGGTTGTAGCTCCCTTCCAGTAGAAGCTGGAGAAAAAGAAGAAGGTTGTAACCTTATGTAGGTGGGTGCATGTGTATTGGTATGAGTGTGCACCAGTACAACATTGTAAATAGATTATTATTTATACTAAAAGAAGATAGAGACAACAACAGATGGCTTTTCTCCCACATTGGGTTTCCACCTTAAATCTTCGTGTTCATGTGTGTGGCTTATGTGTGATGGTTTACTTTTTTATTAATGCACATTGTTACTGGTTAATGTTTAATAAACTACTGTTGCACTGATTAAAGATCAACATATGATGAATTAACTAAATCATAAGTTCATTGGATATATGTTGGTTGCCTTAAGAACAGTTGCGTGCACACGCGAGTTCCCTTCACTGAAGTAGCATATATAAATATGATTAGAGAAATGAAAAAGTTATTGATTTGTAAATAGTGATTCACCCCCCTCTTAGTATTATTCCCAATAGAAACCACAACAATTGGAGCAAAAAAGAGAAAAATGGATTTGTTATAGTTGTGGTAGAAAATACACTAAAGGTCATAATTAAGCTGAGAATAAATTATTGAGCCAAGAGGCTCATTCTACAACCTAGTATGATGTGTAACCCTGTCCATCTATCATCAAAATTGAAATTTTTCTAATGTCAACCAAAATAAAATAAAATAAAATAAAAATAAATAAATAACTATACAAAACATTTAAATAATGTCTTCTCATAAAAAAAATTGCTAAGTGAAGAAATTGGATCCCTCTTGGCTCATGTTAGATCCGTATTTAAGATGGATCTATACTGGTTCTACATAGATTGTGGAGAGAAGAAAAAAAGGAAAAAGAAACATCAAAAGAGGAAGATATACACCAAGAACAAACCCAAAATAAAGAATAAATGATTCTGACCATATCTTGTATTGCATTGGCATGAATTACCACTTCACATACACTCAAGATAGAATGATGTATCAAGAAGAAAAATGTAATAGTGTTGATTGATTCAGGTAGTACCCATAATTTTATTCATTGTAAGATAACCAAGAATTGAATTTCTTCCTATATCTAGCACCAAAGTGTAAAGTGATGATTGTAAATGGAGGAACAATGAATTGCTCTATAAAGTGCCATAATATCAAGCTAACCATGAGGGAATATGTATTGAAAAGTCCAATTCTTTCTATTCCAATGGGTGGTGCTGATGTTGTACTAGGAGTGCAATGGTTACAATCCTTGGGGACAATACCTTTTAATTTTCAAGAACTTTTCTTGAATTTTTTTTGGGAAGGAAAGGAAGTTGAATTAATGGGTATCACAAGGAAACCTTGAAATATAATCAACTCTAGTGGCATGAGAAAGCTTCTAAAGAAAGAACAAAGGGGTGTAATTTCACAATTATGCTCACTATGGGTTCAAACATTGAAATCATCTATTTCTCCAGATCTCCAAAAAGTCTTGGACAATCATTCCAAGGTGTTTGAGACTCCCAAATGCCTCCCACCTATTTGTGATCATGATCACGTGATTCACTTGATTCCAGGGAGTGTTCCTCCAAACATAAAGCCCTACAGATATCCTTATGCCCAAAAGAGTGGAATTGAACGTATGGTTGTAGAAATGCTAGAGGCTAGTATAATTCAACCTAGTCAAAGTTATTTCTCTACTCCAGTAGTATTCATGCATAAGAAGGATGGATCATGGCATATGTGTCTATATTATAGGGAACTCAACAAGCTCACTGTTAAAGATAAATTTCACATTTCTATCATTGATGAAATGTTGGATGAATTACATGGAGAAATTTACTTCACCAAGCTCGATCTTCGTTCAAGATATCATCAAATTAGAATGAAGATTGAAGACATTTTGAAAACAACATTCAGAACTCATGAGGGTCATTATGAATTTTTGGTCATGCCTTTTGGCCTTACTAAGGCACCTTCCACATTTCAAGGCTTGATGAATTCCATTTTAAAACCCTTCCTTAGAAAATTTGTGTTAGTATTTTTCGATGATATACTAGTGAACAGTAAGCCTTGGAAGGATAACATTCAACATGTTGACAGGGTGCTCAAACTATTGGAGGAGAAACAATTATATGCAAAAGCCTCCAAATGTTTCTTTGGAGTATAGGAGGTGGAATATTTGGGTCATACTATATCTCATGAGGGTGTTAAGGTAGACCCTAACAAAATTAAAGCCATCAAGGAATGGAAAATCCCCACAACCGTAAAGCATCTTTGATGATTTCTCAGGTTGACAAGGTATTATCGCAAGTTTGTTAATAATTATGGGAGAATAGAGGAACCTCCAATATCATTAGTAAAGAAAGATGCATTTTCTTGGACTATGGAAGAAGCGAAGGCCTTTGAACATCATAAAGAGGAAATGTGCCAAGCACCGGCCTTAGCTACACTAGACTTCACAAATTTTTTTATTGTGGAATGTGATGCTTTAGGAAATGGAATTAGTGTTGTTTTAATGGAAGAATGAAGATCCATTACTTTTGAAAGTTGTTCAATCAAAGGAAACTATTTACACAAAGCTATTTATGAGAAGGAAATGTTGGCAATACTACATGCACTAAATAAATGACAACATTACCTAATGGGAAGACACTTCAAGGTTAAATACTTTTTGGAACAAATATTGTGTTTAGAAAAGCAGCAAAAATGGGTGACAAAGATGTTGGGTTATGACTTCGAAATCATCTACAAAAAAGGGAAGAAAAAAGTTGTTGCAGATGCACTCTCAAGAAAGGATGATGATGTGGAAGCATTAGTTTGTGCCATTTCTATTATCCAACCTGAGTGGATAACCAAAGCAAGGGATGAATGGAAGAATGATGAAGAGGTTTGGTCACTCATTCAAAAGTTACAAAAAGCTCCTAGTACATATGATACATTTAGTTGGAAAAGTTATTCATTATGGTACAAAGATTTCTTATATCTTTGTAAGAAATCACAACTCAAACAAAAGATTCTTTGGAATTGCACACCTCTCCCTTAGGAGGGCACTCAAGAATTTTAAAAACTTACCATAGGGTCAAGAAGGAATTTTTTTGGGATGGCCTTAAATCTGATATTCAGATATTTGTGGCAGAATGTTTGGTTTTCCAAAAGAATAAAGTTGAGAAAATTAAGACCCTGGGTCTATTACAATCTCTAGCCATTCCAAGTCAACATTAGGAGGAGGTCTCAATGGATTTTATCACAGGTTTCCCCAAGTCTGAAGGAAAGAGTGTCATCATGGTGGTAGTTGATAGACTTACAAAGTATGCACACTTTTGTGCATTATCTCATCCTTTTAAATCCAGTGCAATTGCTACTACATTTATGGAAACAATTCAAAAGCTTCATGGAAATCCAAATATTATAGTAACTAATAGAGATCCCATTTTCACTCGAAATTTTTGGACTGAATTATTTTCTTGTCTTGGTACTCAATTAGCTCATATATCATCTTATCATCCTCAATCTAATGGGAAAACTAATATTAGATAACATTGTGTGAGTTCCTCATACAACTATAACCCCTACCAAATGCATCGCTAAAGATAATTTAATGAAGGAAACCCCAAATTCAAGAGTTGAACAGTAGCTCCTCCATATTTCAGGGGCTCTTTATAGATAAGTATTGAAGTAACCTACAAAGATATATTACTAGTAAATTACAAATACACGCTAGTGTGTTAAAAACATATATATGTACATAATGAGGTAGGAAAAAGAATGAAAATATAGTTATTTAGAATAACCAATTCTCTTTTAACCTAGTGAGAGCCTAGAATAATATGGAAATAACTATACTGAATGTAACGACTCAAGATAGGTTTAAATTATATTGATCAATGCTACAGTGTGGGCCTATGAAGTAGTACACCAATATTCTTTTACATAATGTAATCCAAACAAGCATGCTTCCTCAAGACTCTAGTTAGCTAATGAAAATGGCTAAATTCTAAACAAATAATTAACACTTGTTAAAGTACCCATAGAATTAATAAAAGACGGGTTTTTAACCATAAGAAAAATTCTACAAAAATTCTCAATAAACACAGTCACAAAGGAAGGGACCGAAAAAATTGATTCTAGAGAAAGATAACATTTTACATAAACTTTGGGAAGTCATTATAATATACAATACACAAGTCATAGGTCAAAACCCATAAGAAATTACGAAAACAAGTTTTCTATATTAAGGGAAATACAAAAGGGCCAATATGGTCATTGGTTAATCTAGACCAAATCCTAAAGTCGCAGGTTAGAGATAAATCTTGCAAAAGGAGTGAGGGTTAGTAACACTATGTACCTGGAAAATATGTTGAACAAGGAAAAAGATTTGGAGTTTTGAAGAAAGACTCAACAGAGACAGCACAAACTTGTATCTAGAAACAAGGACTATAATATATATAGATAGATAGATAGATAGGGCCTGAAGAAAAAAAAAATAAAAAAGAAAAAAATAACTTCATGCTTAATCTGATCCAAGTCTGTGTGTGACAAAGGACCCTTCCAAGACCTTTTACTTTCGTGATGTGTTAAATTGCATTTTTAAAAGAACATAAATGAATACATCTGCATGTTGTAAATAAGAGGAACATGACAATCATGAACACATGGAAACATGAGCTGTTGATAACGGAGTACATCTAGGAGGGACTATGCCTTTGGGCCCTGATGTCAAGATGGTCTAGGCTGCTGCATTAAGTGCTATCAATAGTGATGATGCACATAAGAGATGATGTCTTTATCATACAAGGAAAATGCCCTCACATAGGAGTGGCTTTAAGAGATGTTCCACTACAGGAACTCTCAGTCAAAAGGACTCCTATTAGTATGACACAAACTCATGCATGGTGATAATGAGCATCCTGCCAACATGGCATAAAAGGGATCTCAATGAAAACATACATGTCGACACATGAGTATCCCATCAACATACAACAAAGGGATCTCAAACAAAATATGAAGAGTCATGACAACAAGTACATCACACAAATGATTCCGCATCACATCAAGCAGGAATCATGAAAACAAGCAAGAAACAAGATACCTCATCAAACATCAAATAGGGATAAGTGTAGCACAATGCATTGAAAAAGAAGTATATGAACACACTGCATATACCTCACATCCAGGGGCTTGTTGACATGGCTAATGTGCACTATTCCAACAAGGGGAACTACCCTGATCGCAAGCCCCAATTAGACCTGCTTTTGTTTGGGTTGGCTAGCTTCGACTAGTTTTAAGGGACCCCATAAACCACTTGAATATGTCGAAAGATTGCTTTCGGGAGGAAGACTTCAATTAAATCAACAAAATGAAATAGCTAACCACTATGTATTAAATCCTATCTATACTACTTCTAACTACTCTAATATATCTTGCAAGAGCATGATACAGAGGTTTAAACATCATATATATGTTCAAATGGAGCGTGATAAAGAAGGTTAAACATCATGCATAGATTCAAGTCCAAATGAATCAATCACTGAATTCATAGCTGGACAATATTATATTAAAGCTAAATTGCAATCCAAACACTCATATAGGAATCCACATTCTTCTATGGAATTAAAACTGCAACTAATGTTTAATTTAGTTTCAAATCAGAGACCATTCACAAGTTAACCATGGAACTAAATCACATTCAATTTAACAAGACTAATAGTGAACTATAAGTCATCAATATGCATAAATATAAATCATATTTAGAGTCATGCTAGTAACAACACTCTGATCCAAAACAATACAACGAGTCTGAAACTAAAGGCTCCTGCTTCCCTAAAAAATAGTCCTCCTCATTCACAATAAACCAACATTGTTCTTCTCGAAAATCAAAAGTCATTTCCCCTCTTCGGAAGTAATACTTATGCTAAAATCTTCTTGCTCTCAGTCTTCCTTGCCTCTTCGCCTTCCCTCTCCTTCCTTCATTATGCCGATTAGAAGAAACAGGTGAAAATAGTCGGTGTCACTGTTGACACGTAAAGGGCGTTTCTTGTCATTAGGGCGCTTCATTTCCTAGGCACTAAATGGTTATTGATTAGAGAGGATGACTGTGTGTCTTGTTCATGACGCGATCTAGAGCAGTTTTGTTTTTGGAAAATGCAAGCAACGCCTAGAAACCAACTGAAAATGTCAAAGGCCGGCTCTTTTGATAGAACACCTCTGCATATAAAGGTTTTTCCGGATCCGTTTGTGCATTCATTACTCCTAACCTGCAGAAATAAGAGACACCAGTCATGCTTATAAAAATACAACAAAATTCTTTAAAACATGAATATTGCCTCTATTGAATGTTTATCACATCAAACATGAAAGAATCGGCCCCTGGTTTTTAGCTTTATGCATAGATTAAGCCTAGCAATCCAAACTTGGTTTACACTGAAAACTGTGACAAAACACACAGCTGAATCCAAATTGCAGACTTGAAAATTTATATGCTCGGATTTGTAATCATCAGCTAGTCTAGGAGGTTATGGTGCGCTATATATGTATATACCGGATCCCACCGATAGTGATAAGTGATAGATCCCAGACCCAAAACATGTATATAAACCCCGTGACCCCACTGATTGTGGTATGTGATATGGGAGGCAGACTCAAAAACACATATATGTTAATGTTCATAAATCCCTTCGGGTCCGTAATGTTACCATTCCCTTTGGAAAACCCCGACTTTAATGTTTCATCGCAAACACATGGATATATGGGAAAACCCGCATCCAGCCGTAAGGCCAGACTTGAAATAATACATGCCCGAGTTCATAATCATCGGCGGGTCCAGAAGACAGTGGAGCGCCTTATAAAAAATCTCGGGATCTCACCGACAGCGATAGTGATGGGGCTTTAGACCCAACAATACATATATATCACATTTGAAGGGTTCGACAGGTCCGCCATATCGTTGCGCGTATTGTGCATAAGGTTTGGGCTGGGCTCTGCTGATATGCGATGCGCGATGGGGCTCCTCACCCAAAATATATGCATTTGGGTTAATCAATCCTGTTAGGTCCAGAAGCCATGAATGCATTGTGTTAATTGCGATAGGCCCCAGAAAAGGGATTTATGCATGCTTTGAGAATTTCTTCTTATGAAAGGCCACAACGAGAATAATGATGCAATGGGGGCTTTTGCGACATTGAGTGCGCAAATGGCCATAGTAAGGGTAGGGGCGATTATATGTGTAGGTATAAATGTGCCATGAATGATTATGATGATTGAGAAAAATATCGATGAAAGATGTGAATGAAAGGCAAGACTGGGTCATGAATGAACCATGCGACAGAGACTTATTCAAGGGGATTTTGGCCATTTAGAAATTGAAGATTTGACTTGGCAATGAGTTAAAGTCTTTGGGATAAAACAAATCATTCGGAGAGGTGGAAGATTAAACTTCTAGGGGGGTCCATTCAAAATTGCTACCAGGGAATGTTTTAATAAGGTGGTGGTTGTGGCCACAACAAATGGCGAACAACTGGGCAAACCAGTTATCTTTGTTTCCAAATAAACCTTGGAGCAATAACACATCAGGGTGTTAAGATAAACTTGAAATGCAAACTATACAGAGGGATAGGCCTGGGTTCCACTTCAACATTAATTGCTTTAGATGTGATAAAGACAAATAGCTTCTACTGACTGATAGGGTTTTGGCAGGAATTATCTAATGGTCATTTTATGGGGTTTATTGACCTTCCTTTACCTATTTTCCACTTTCAACAATCCTTTTGCAGCTGTCACTGGTCTTTCCATACCTGCTTAGGTGTGTACCTCAGCTCTTTATTGTTCATCAAACTTGATGTAGACATGTTTATCTTGCACTTTATATGATAATTTCAGTGCTATATTTTCACTGGTAGTGGGGCGCAGTCACCTATCATGGCATATTTTTAAATCGCTTAAGCAAGGTTGGGCTTGCTTTGTCAACTGGTACTCTGAGCCCAACAATAGTCCTTACTCTAACTAGCTTCCCAAACAACCTGCCCTTCCATATTGGCACAAGGACTCGACATTTCATTTCTTTTTAGATAAGTCCTTCCAGTTTTAGGCACAAGGACTAGAGCATAGTTGGATTTGCCACAAGGTATATGATAGTGAGCTTAGCCCATGAAAGGAGGTTTACTTGTGAGTAACAAGTATTGGAAAATTTAGTGTGGTGGATGGGACCAATGGAGAATGACTGTAAACCTTATAGGCAAGTATATGCTAGGTTTGAGTGGGATTTATTCAAAATGCAGTGTCCCTCCATGCCAATCCAGCTATAGTTACACATTCTTGTTTTATAAATATTCCCCTACATGCTCTAGATATTCAAGTTACCAACAGATCTCACCGAGTTCTCGACAGATGCTAATGAGTGACTTGGTTTGAATTCTATAGTTGATTTTCAAGTTCTCATGGGCTGATTGAAAGTTTGTTTGATTGCAAGGTAATGATGGATTTAGGATCAACAGGCTGATGAGCAGGTTAATAAGGGGTGTAAAAGTTGAAGGCAGGGAATGAAAGAAATCTAAAGAGGTTTGAGAGGTGAAAACAAGGCTGGAGGACAAAAATCAGATGGCTAAAAAAGGCTGAAATTGAAAACAGGAAGAAAATGAACTCGCATAAAAACAAGAAAGGGAAAGACAGAAATGTAACTAAACTAACAGCAAAAATGAAAATGGATTCTAACCTACTTAGGAAGTAACCACCATTTGGTGGCTACTGGAAGTATCTCTTGAGATGTTGGCCATTAACAGGGAGTTTTTCAGTTTCTCCCTGTAAGGTTTTCAATTTGTAAATTCCATGACCAACCTTTTCCACAACTTGGAATGGGCTCAGCCATGAGTGTTGTAATTTTGTGTGCTTACCTATTGGCTCACTCATGAGAGATGAAAAGTAAATAAATTTCTCAATGAAAGACATCACCTCATCCTCTCTTCCGTTTATAAGTTTGTCATGCTCCCTTTTGTTAATGGCTGCATTTCTGAGTGTTCTTTCGCAAAGCAGGAACTCAAGGATTTGGTTATCCCCTTCAAACACCTGCCAATTTGAGACGTTATTAGTTACAGATGATCCGAAAATCAATTCAACATAAAGTTTATTCTTGTTTAATCTAAGATTAGGAAAAAGTTTCGCAGCCATAGCAGTCGTCAAATCGGCATCGTGGTTATACTTTCGAGGTATATATGTGACATTGAAAGAATCGAAATTGTCAATTAAACTCCATACCTCATGTTGGTACCTCACTAGGTGTGGCGAACTGCAGTGTATCTTTGTCTTTACCTAGACCACCATTATATGTGGGTTATCAAAAAATCTGATATTTTTTACATTCCTTTCAATGGTTCTTCTCAGGCATTTCAGCAAGCCTTTATGTTCTGTTGTGTTACTGGTGCACATGCATTCCAACCAACTAGCCATCAAATGTTGGTTCACTAGTGGGTCAATGAAAATGCTCCTAGCGCCTGCACTTTCAAGAGAGTTAGAGTTATTAAAGTGGAGTGTCCAGAAAATAAACTCTAATTTTATGCTAAAAGAACTACTTCCTATGCAATTAGTCCTATCATCTACTATAATACAAGGTAATTCATCAGTTGGATTGTGGGGGTGTTCAATTCTTTCTTCCAACTGTGTGTTTGTCCAAGCCTCCTTGACTGTTTCTGCATGGCACTCTCTGAAACAGGTTTCCGTGGTATAAACATCGGAACTATAATTCCCAAGGATAGAGTTATAGAACATTATAGGTTCATTGGGGTTGTTTGGTTCTGTTACCATATACTTCATGTATCTCTCCCGATCGACTCTTAGCATATCACTTTTTCCCCTCTGAGGCAACAAAAGATGGGACCAATGAGTTGAGAAATATCCATTTAGATTTGATGACTAGTCCCTACTAAGAAACATTCCATAAGCCTTGGGTATATCCACTACCAATATATCAATGACCTGAGTGTATTGAGGTTTGGCAGCCATCCGAATCAACACATCTTTGATCTCCCCAATAACTCTCACATTCGTTATATCCAACTGCATAATTCGGGTTTTAGTTTTATCGGGTATTGCCTGAAGTCTCTTAGCAATAGCATAAAGAATAACAGTGGATGAGGCACCAGAGTCTACCAAGCAGTTATGGACGTTCATGTTGAAAATCTCAAATGTGATGAGGAACGGTGTATTCATAGACTTCGATTTCCTCCCTATCATGGTTGTGCTAACATCTTGGAGTTTTCAATTCATTTTAGATAACGTGGCCTCCTTAGCTAACAATATTTGGGATTGTTTCTGGGAAAACTAGTGTCTTTTTGATCGACTAGCCCTCTAGGTTTGGCAGCTACCCTAGAAACAACAGTCTAAAGTAATTTGCAATTTCTTCTATGTATAATAGATAAGAGAAAGTCAAAGGAACCAACCTGGATCTTCCGCTTAACTCCTTGCTTGATCTCTCTCCCCCTTGACAGAGCTTGCAACTCCTCCCCATACTTATCCCACTTGGAGAGCACCTGTAGAAACACAGTAACAAAGAACCATCATAGCATCTTGATCTATTGTATCATAAGCATTACAGAATTAGAAATATAATGAACATACAACGACATTCATAAACAATAACATTCACAATTGCACAGTTATATGGAAGAAAACTCAAAGAAACTTATTATATAGAAGGGAGAATTACAACTTAGTTGTCTGATCCAGCATCATCCTCCCAGCATCAACGCCCTCTTCACCTCATGAAAATCAAGATCAGACCAACAATACAATGCTCTTTCTCAAATACAAACTATCAGCACTTCCTTGCAAATTACAATATTCCCTCCTCTAGATCTCTCAGATGAGGGATCCATTTATAGATGTGTGCAAGGGTGTGAGTCATCTTTGGGTTTTTTATTAGTGTCATTCCACTTGTTGCATTTGGTTCCACTTGGAGACTTCTTGGATCTCTTACTCATCCGTGGGTGAATTCAGAGAGGCAAGTGTCATAGGAGAAGTTTCTAGAAGATTCCATGAATCCACTTAGCAAACTACCTCAAACATTTTTCCATCCTCGATCATTACACCCTACAGAAGGCCTCATCAGTATGTATCGCACTTGGCTAGTGTAGAAGTCAGTATGCATCGCACCTTGACAATGGAGCAGTTAGTATGGTCCAATTTAGGCTAGTTCTGAATGGTTTTTCGGGTGGAACTTTTGGGTAATGATGTAATCAATTGACCATGATGTTTTAGGGTATGAAACAACACTTTTAGGGGTTAAACAACCCTAGTTTCTTGACATATAAGATTGGGGTTGAAGTGCCCAAATATGTGTATAAAAGTTTCCCCCTAAAGCATGAAGTCATAAATCTTTGATGTCAGGTGAAATGTTTTATCATGAGGATCCGAGGTTTTCGAACTGGAAGGTGACCTGTATAAGGTACAATACAATACATCATCATCATATAATTTTCATGATCTAGCTGAGTCGGGCATTCCCATGCTCAGCTTTATAAACTCATTTCATGTACTTAGAATAGATAATCGTCTGCAGTTGCAGACTGGTGATTCTTCATATGTAGAGTCATCATCCCTGGCTTGGATGACCATCTGTGCAGCTTCTGTGTACATTTGATATCTTTATATCCCTGAATATATCACAGCTCGAATGGATGAAACTAGATCTAAGGTCTTCAAACTCATTCAATCTTCGCCTAATGTACAAGTCAATCCATGTGAAGAGATTTTCTGAAGTCGAACATGGAAAGACATCGCCTAATTACCAACCAATAATGTGAGCTATTAACAGAAGCGAGAGGAATCATCGATCATCATAATGATCCTCAAGGTACTATAGTACAATTCATGTGGTGTGAATATATGATCTGATGTCAAACACCACGCAAAATCTTTCGGTCGAAGGCCATTGATGTTAACCTATCGCCGGAAGTGAGAAACTTGCCATTGAGGCATGCAAGCTTCAAAGTACTGAAAGGGTTGTTTCTAAGTCAACTTCTTGGATAATGAACTGACTTCGACAAGAAGTGACTCATCGTAGGAGGGCCTTAATTTATCCCACATATACGACACGAAACAAAGCAAATGATTTTCTGGAGGTGAAAATGATCTAACGACACAAGGTTCAGGAATGGCGGTCATGAAAAATGGAGGGTGAAGGTATTGCAGTGGATGAGGCATTAACTGGATTATGGTTTCTCAAATGAATGACTTGTCTTGAACATATCGGTGACAATGAGATGGATTAGTAGCATTAACCCCAACAGATGGATGGTGTGGAATACCAATGGTGAAATGACCGGTGAACGGAATAACCCAACCCGACTCAATCAAGGTGATGGAGTGAAAGTCTCATGTTCAAGAGCGACCTACTACCATAAAATTCTTCAATTTTGCTTCCCTTTTTCCCCAATCATTGTTGACTAGTACCTCATTATTTTTGTCAAGTTTGAGGAGGATAACATATGCTTGTTCTATAATTTGCCCTTCGGGAAAACTTGTCCCTATGTTTTAACGAGTCTAGCGATAGTGAAACTCATTCTTGTCTAGGTGGACAAGTTTGTCACTAATTTTTTAACAAGTTTAATGACAAAGATAACTTGGTATTTTTCATGTTTAGAGAGTTTGAAAAAGGATGAAAAGGAAACTCCATCTTGTTTAGGACGAGTTTGTCACTATTGTTTTAACAATTTTAACAACAAGGATAACTCGGTCCTTTTCATGTTTAGAGAGTTTGAAAAAGGACAAAAAGGAAACTCCAGCAGTTCTTTTTCGTAGGATAATCCCTTAAGTCCGAAAAAGGATAAAATAATACAAAAGGGATGACTTTTCGATCACTTTAATGAGCCAAAAAAGACAAGCGCTCGACAATCTTTTCATTTTTAACGAGTCTAAAAAGAGTTTAACAGGGACTTGTTTTTGAGGAACGAGTGGTGTCTAGGGTAGCAAACTGGTTCTGGGCAAGCTTGGAACTTCTCAAAACATGGAGATGTGAAGAGGTTGGTTAACAAGACCACTCGTCGTGGCTGTTCCTCAAAAAGGGGTAAACAATCAAGTGGAAGCATATGATTGGCTGAAAGAATGGAGGTGATGGTAGGAACACAACCAAGGCTCAAAAGGTTGATAGCATGGCAATCACAGAGGTTATTTACCGAAGGTGGGTTCATTTTTTAATGAGCTTGAACTGTGGGGAACCATGCTCGGTGGTAGGTTTATTTTTTAACGAGCTTGAACCATGCGATAACATATTCTTAGTTGGTAGGTTTATTTCTTAATGAGCTTGAACCATGTGATAACATATTCTTAGTTTTTTAGTTTTTCTTTTTATGCAAGATAGAAATGAAAAAACTAAAAAAACTAGAAAAGACAAAACTAAAAAGCTAGAAAAACTAAAAAGCTAAGGAACTACTGAGGTTAGGTGGGATGGTTTCGTCCACAGAATAAACAAAACACTTCCTTTTCTTTGTCTGCAAAATAAACAAAGGTGAATGGTGTGTCAGACCAATCACCTAACCTATGAAGCTAAAAAGCTAAAGAGCTAAAAAATGACATTGAAAAAGGTTTGCATGCCCCTAGCATGATGAAAAGGAAAGTCTCCGATAACCATATGGAAACTTCTATGGTTACATAGGATTGTTTCATCCGTAGAGCAGACAAAACACTTCCTTGGCTTCGTCTGCCAAATAGACAAAGGTGAATGGTGTGTCAGACCTGACATAACCAACAGGGAAACTCATATGGTAGGATGGCTTCATCCATAGAGTAGAAAAAACACTTCCTTGGCTTTGTCCGCAGTGCGGACAAAGGTGAATAGTGTCTTAGACCAATCACCTAACCTACAGGGAAACCTATCTTTTCTGCTAGGTTCGTCTACCAAATAGACAAGGGTGCATGCCCCCAAGCTTCGTTACATTCACCAGACTACTCGTGGTAATTAGGTGGATGGAATGAAGGTTCGAGAGACATTGCTGATGTACAAGGACCATTTAGGGATGATGATCGAATTGGAGCTATGCTTGAACCGGGAAATGAAAGCTAGTCAACAGTGACAATTTTTCCTTCATGTGGGAAATACATCACTCGAAAGAGTGTCGAAACAATAGCCTCCATGTTGTAAACATAGTCACATCCAAGCAGTAGATTGTAATATAATGGTCTTGGGACTACTGGTGAGCCCCAGTATTGCAACAATAATGCCACAACTCCTGGAACTCCCTTCTTTACTTTTATCAACCCAGTAGTTCGTAACAAACTTGGAAGCGACGGTGATGTATGCACAAGTACTAGCTCTTGCCACAGCTGTCACTTGGTCAGCTGGCACAAGTCCGCTAGGGGCTCAAGCCAACTTCTATGAGATCTGAGAAGAAGCTTTTTAACTAATGGATGAAAGCTAACTCAAAGAAGGCTAATCTACTTGCAGAAAGAAACTGGAAAGCTGAAAGGAAATGTAAACACTAGCAAAACCTAATTTTACTAGCTATCCATACCGATGCAAGAAAGAGGATGCAAGCTACTGAAAGAGATGCCATTGACTTCTAGGAAGGTAAATACATGTATCTAAGCTACTTCTATAGTAACATCTGAAGAAAAAAAACATCTTTTTGTATTTTTGAATAAGTTGTCGGAATTATCATGCATGCAATTTGACTGTTTTGACTGTGTAGAGGTGGATCGGCGAGGGGAAATGCTTGGATGAGGTTAGGAAGGTTCAGAGAGGGCCTAAGGGGTCCCTAACACCCTTATAGAGAGTTTCACAGAGTTTGGCTATCAAGAAGCCTCATTCGTGAGCTTCTACAGGAAGTCTGCAGGGGTTCTACAGGATGTTTGTGATTTTCTACAGGATGTTCTGTAACTTTCTACAGGATGTTCAGAAATGGGATTTTGGAGGATGGATGGATGGAGAAAGATGAAGGAGTGGGTATGGAGGTAGGATAAGGGTTGGAGGTGGACCAGGACTTGGTGGATGGAGTTGAGGGTAGATGTATATGGCTAGATTTGTTCAAGGAGGACTGAAACAATGATGCATAAGAAAACTAGGGTTATGTGAGCAAATGGAAAACGTAAGGCTAGAAGTTGAGCTGAGGGATGGAGTAGATGGGTTCGATGGAGTATGGGCAGGTAGAGGAGTGGTACAGGTGCTCTGCAAGTTGTTTTTCCAACTGGACCGATGAAGACTTGTAAAATCAAAAACCTAGTTACGTTGACCTAATCTGATCTAACTGTCAGTACAAAGAATGAACAGAAGTTTGAACTGCAATGAAACCATGTATACTAACTCATGCAACTAAGCAAGAAAAAGTCTAAACTTGTAACCAACTTCTACACATGAAAATCAAACACTAGTGATTGCATGGAAAAGCAA
Source organism: Pinus tabuliformis (assembly GCA_031772625.1). Lineage (NCBI taxonomy): Eukaryota > Viridiplantae > Streptophyta > Pinopsida > Pinales > Pinaceae > Pinus > Pinus tabuliformis. The sequence continues at coordinate 1,010,089,294 of CM062809.1, forward strand.
AATCAGTGTTTTTGTGGGCAGCAAGGTGTCCCTGATCCCAGCTCCTGATCCCACTGAGGGAGAGGTGAAACCAGTGATGTTTGATGGCCCTTTTTTGAAGCTTTTCCCTGTTAACAACCTATCAACTAAATCTGAGCATCAAAAGTCTTCCTAACCATTAACAGTGACCTAGTTAATCAGCAAGATTTAATCTACTTAACAAAAATAAGTTTGCAAATGCATAAAGAACAAATAACAATACATAAAGGAGGCCTTAGCACTCGGGTTGGGCCCAACCCCAAGAGCTGCAGGCTCCTATAAAGAACTCAGATCTGATGCCAAGTAAAGCTGCTTCTCATTACTCAAAAATAATCATCACAAGAAAGTTTTTACAGTAGTAGCTAAGAAAAACGAGCTGAAGAAAGGACAACACTATAGTGCAAATACCAATAGTTCCAAAAGTAAAATACGAAGGCTGAGGCCTTCTTATTTATACAATTCGAGGGGGCTAGCAACCCTCCTAGATTCAAGGGACTCGCCTGTTCCAACTGCAGTAAACAGTCACTCTTTTCAAAGCTGCTTGGCTACCTTTAGAGCTTGTTTTGGTGGCCTGTTGAGCTCGGAGTTGAGGGTGGATATTTCGAGGAAGGGCCATTTAATCCCACAGACAACCTCCCTACGAATCCTCACCTTAATCTTGGCTGTCTCCTGGGCCATAATTGCTTGGGTTTGCTCCAAAATTTGTCCAAAAAACTTGAAATGACCACGTATTAGCCTCCTAGGTAGAGTGACCACCCTTATTCGTTCAAATAACATAAGCATACTAGAAAAACATGCATAATCTATGAAAAATGGAGGATTGAACAAGGACAATTAGGCAAAATGAGCCTAATAAATTTCCCAATTCGGGGATCATCATCACCCCCCTGCTAAATGGGCTAGTCTAGCTCATCATCCTTTATGGCTTTGATCGCCTCCCTCACGTCCCAAGCCTCTGTTGTGATAGCCTTCCTTTCCACTTCCTCCCATTGTCTACCTTCCTCCTCTTCCTTCACTCCTTCTAGCAATCCCAAAAGTAAAGGAGGACTGAATTTAAAGCCAATCCAATTGGCCTGCAAGTTCTACATCAACTGTTTATAGATGGGTACCCTTGTCAAGGCTTCCCTCATCCTGGTGGGAGAGTGGTATTCTTTTATCTTCAGGCTGTGAGGCAGTGTGTTCTACCGCCTTGTGCAGGAATGCATGCTGTTTTCTCCCAACAGTCTCTCCATGTCCTCAAAATGGGCAATGGCTTGAGCCTATTGCTCAATGTATTCTGGTAGATCCTGAGGACTGTTGGCCAAGTGCTGGTGGGCGATTATCACTGCTGATGGGTCATCTGGCTCTGCTCTGATCATGAGAGACTCATTGAGCTCTTTGCCTATGATACTGCAGACCTCTGCTGCTCTCTTCTCCTCATGGCTCATCCAAGAGGGCATGGCCATAAGCTGGACATCTCCTATCACCGTGTTGGGATCCCATGCATTCATGTCTGGAAGGGAAAAGTTGTGCAAGTAGAACTCTGATAATTTGGCCCTATCCTCAGATGAACTACTGCCACATAGAGCTACAAACTGATGATAATTTTGGAACGGGGTGATGCCCCTTTGAGCCAAGGTATTGATCTGAAACTGTAACCACTAATCCTTGAGGTATAGGGCATAGGATTTGGCAGGTTTCCTACACTGCAGAGCTTCCATTGCCCAGCTGGCCATGCAAGCTAGTTGGGCCTCCTTTTCTTGTATCTGCTGTTTCAGAGACTGTGTCTCCAATTCTTTTTCCTGTAGCTGCCAATTTAGTATCTCAATTTCAGTCTACACCCCTTCCTTTTTCTGCTGTTCATCAGGGGTATCTTTGGTTGTTGTGGGCTCCTCCTGTTGCTATTGTTCCCCCAAGATATGAGGCCTGTCTTCCTTCCTCTGTCCCTGTAATTGTAGCTGTTGTCTAAGCAACTCATTTTCTTCCTATAGCCTGACCCACTGGCTTCTCTCCACATGCCGTACTAGAGCCAATTCCCTCCTTGCCTCTTTGAGTTGTTCCTCCAGAGGACCTATATCTAACACACCCTTGGACTTAGCGATTTTCATCCAAGTGTGGGTCCTCACTCTCTCTTCTTCTAGTGTAAGGAAAAGTGGCACTGTGAATTTTTGAGGAATGATCTTTCTAGCCTCCAAGAAGTTATAATAGGAGCCCAAGCTGGGCTGGGGGCTAGGTTCCACAATTTTTTCTACCTTTTCTTCCTCCTGGGGTGATTTAGCTACCTCACCTTCCATTGCTTCGGTCTCCTTCAACCTAGCCAATGTTTCCTATAGAATGGTCTCAACATCCTGTAGAGAGGCCTTTGTGTCTAACATTTTCATTCTCTCCCTCCAGGTGGATGTCTTCAGGCTTCCCCGTTCATAAGTGATGGATGCCTTGGAGGGGGACCTCTCATTTTGTGTGGCAGGGGTGTCTACAATTGTGATTGGCTCTTTTGACGGAGGCTGGGGTCTGCCAGTCTTAATCCTCACACTATTTCTTGCCTTAAAATACAGGGGAGGCTCCCTCTTTCGCTTTTCCTTCTGCTTGGGAGATGTGCTTAGGGTGGCCAGCACAGCTGCTACCTCCCTAGCTAAAATTTCCAGTGATTTTTCCCTCTGTTGCTCTGTCTTCAGACTTCCTGTAGAAAGTCCTGTGCTGACTGTTTTCTGTCTTCCTGTAGAAGCAGTTTTCGGGCTTCCTGTAGAAACAATTTTCACTGTTTTGGCCTGCTTGGCTGGGGGTGTCTTCTTCTTCAATTTTTTTGTGGTTTCCTTGGATGTTCCCTCACTTTCTTAGACCTTTTCAATCCATTCTGCCCTGATTTGTAACCGTTTCTCCCTTGGCGTTTGTACTTTTATTTCACCCATTGCTTTGGCCTCAGTAGCTTGGCCTTTTTCTTGTTTCTCTTCTTGCTTTCCTTGTGGTGGCCTGTCCTGGGTTTTATTACCCTTCATTTCCTTACCCTTAGTTTGCTTCTCTGCCTCAATATGCTCCTTTTCCTCACTGCTGGATGAAGTGAGTTCTTCGGCCAGAATCCGGATATCATCATCCTTGGTCATATTGCGAAAAATCTCCCAGGAGAGTGGGACAGTATAAGTATGTAGGGCATCTTCTACTTGAATCTTGATAAGCCCATGATGGGCTAGCTGGTCTGGTGTCCCTTCCTTCTGTTTTGTGCCACACTCAATCAATCACTGTAGGAGGAAGTATGGGAGGCTTAATTTTTGTTCTGTGGGTAAATCCATCTTATGCCTAAGCTCAGTTAACAACCGGAAGTGATAACCATATACAATACGGAATCGCTCCTCACAGGTAATGTATTTCATAATTTGAAGGCTAACCTTGCTCCAAAATGGATGTAGGCTAGCTCTCCAGACCCCATTTTTATCCTTTGAAAACTGTTCTTCTAGTAGGAAGAATTCCTTTTTGGCCATCTGGCCCAATTTCCTTTCCTCTTTATCCCAGGGTATCCCCAATGGCAAGTCAGTGACCCGGCTAATGAGTTGTGGGGTGAGTCTTAAGGTCAATCCTCGGAAATTTACAATGGCCAGTATCTTGGATTTAGGCTGCAGGGACCTTAGGAACTCCTCTGTTATCTCATAATCGTGACCTTGAATTATGTCACAGAAGGTCATCCGCTTTGCATGGGTAAATAGGTCTACCACCTCAGGAGTTTCTCTCAATTTCTTGGAATCCGAGGGTTCCTTTCTGATAAACCCTCCTGGCATGGTGAAAAATACTCTGTTTTGGCTTGTGTACTGATCAGAAGGAGAAGTCTGTGTATGGTTTCCTCCTTTGATTCTCAGGTCAGGGTTTCTCAAATGTATGTGTCTCCATTTTCACCAATTCCCTAGTTATAATGCTGCTGCTACCCCAAAACTTGACTGTTAAAATGAAATTAGGATCTCACAGACAGAGTGCAGAGCTTAATTTTCACACCCACCATATACAAGTCACATTTTTTATGCATAGATTAGTCTTTACATAGGTTTATCATTTCTACAGGAGGGATTCGTTAACAGACACCATGGAGGAGAATGTAACACTGAACCAACTGAAAAAAAAAAAAAATCAGTGTATCACCCAGGCAAACGACAATTCTTGACCCACAGGCAGACTTGTTTTAACTTTCCCTACTCCAAACAGTTTAATTTACCACCTTTTGAAATTTCATGCACGGGTATGGCGTTTTTCGAGCCTACCTCTCTTCGAAACTCCAATTCCGACGCAGAAGATCCGGATTTCTCTGCTCCGGGAGGCTGTGCTATGCTTCCTGTAGAGCTCCTTCCTGTAGAGAGCTTTGCCAGTTACTGGAGGACGTCACAGCGCTTCTGAGCAAGCTTGGGACGCGAGAGGAGTTTGAATCGGGCCGAGAAGCTCGGGCTACCGAACTGCAGAGGAGGAGGATGCGTACGCTACTGAAAACCGTTTGCAATAGTAAATGCCAGTGGTTAATGTGAGTGTTATGGCCGAATGATTTTGAATTCCGGCGCAATTCATGGCGCGGGGGTGAGGTGTCTAGGCCGATCCGTTGGCCAACTTCACGGCCATCGTTCTCCAACGTGTCTCTGACTGCCATTTTTCTATCTCTACCATTATCCGCCGTCATCACTGCCCATCCACCGATTTCACTGCAAATCCACCGATTTTCCTCAACTAGACACTTCCCACGTGTCAACTTCACATCCCTTTTGCAGATTCGAGCGTAACTAAGCTCGTTTGGATCCCACGAGGCCATTTTGACTGACTGTGGGTGGCCAGTTGACTGGCCACCGAATTTGTTCAATCCGCACATTCACAGACATGCAGTTTCATAGTATAGTTCATGAAATTTGACGAAATAAGGTTAGGCACTTACCTGTGTAGCTGTGGACGTGCTCTGTAGGTTTCTGGACGTGGAATGATGGCTCTGCTCATTTCTGCTTCGTGCACGGGCGCTAGAATTCCTTTGTTCATTCGCTGGTGCTGCATGTAGGCTTCAGAATTTGATCCACTGGTAGCGAACGTTGCATGCACGGCTTTGCCTTTTCTCAGCTATCAAGGAGGTGTTCACGTTCAAGCGGAGCTGGTTACATGCCTCATGCGCTGATTTCGACTGCTATTGACTCCATAGTGTGTATTCCAGGTGGATCAGCTGCTACAGGATTCCTGTAGGACATCCTGTAGCTGCTTCTCCTCCTGGGCTGCATGCTGAAACGAACAGGGTTGCATTCATGATTGAAGGGTCTTGATGAAGCTTTAATAGGTAGAGTGTGCGGGTGTTCATCTACTTGATTTGTCCCCTGAGGAAAAAATTGCAATCTGAGGAAATCAGGACTTTTTGCATGACTGTGCAGGAAACAGGTCCAGATTGTGGTAATGGTGGTGGAAAGAGATGAAATAGGTGATGGATGGGAAAAAGGGGTGGCTGCATGCCTTATCAACAGATTTCAAGCTTTAAATCCCTCTTCAGAATCGATTTTGGCCTGCCCAAAGGTTCTACAGGATGCTTCCTGTAGAAATGCAGAACTTCCTGTAGAAAGCCCTGAAACTTCCTGTAGGAGGTCGAATCTTGACCCGAATGTGTCCAAATCCTGGAAAAAGTGAGTGGCCATGGAGGGAGTGTCTGTGAGGATGTCTGGTGACTTGGTACGGACCCCTGTCCTTGTTTTGCGTGACCTCCTTTATCTGCACTGCATTCCGTGCAACCAGCAATAATTTTTCAGAGATGAGACCTGTTTATTTTCTTTTTTCTTTCCTCTTTTTTTTTTTCTCTTTTTTTTTTTTTTTTTGAAAGACAACAGGGGCGCCTTCATGAGGTTTTCACCCCCACTATCTGCCCTGGGCGCCTCAGAGAGGTTTTCACCCAAATATCTTTTTATTCAAATTCTTTATTTTCTGAGAGACAACAAGGGTGCCTCCCTGAGGTTTTCACCCTCACTGCCTGCCCTGGCCGCCTCAGAGAGGTTTTCATCCAGGGATCTTTTTATTCCTTTTGTTTTTTGGATGATCAAGGTGTGGCCGGAACAGAGGCAGAACCCTGCTCTATTACCAGCACTGATTTTTCCACAGTTTCAATGAACTCCTGCCTTGAAATGGGTTTCTTGTAGATTCTCAATCGGTGCCCATTGACAAGCATGGGGATGGCTTCTTCATCAATGGTCCTGATAATGATTGAACCATTGTCATTGCATTTCTCCACTGTATACGGTCCTAACCATCTTGTCCTCAGCTTTCCTTTGAAATCCTTGTATCTTGAGTCATACAACAGCGCCCAATCTCCCGGCTAGAATTGCTTTTCATTAAGGTGTCGGTCATGCCATATCTTCCTCTAGAGTTGAACTACTTCTGAGTGGAGGAGGGCCTGCATTCTTTGTTCATCTAATCCATTCAGCTGCAATAATCTTTCATGTTGAGCATGGCTGAGATCTAAGTCCAGCTGAGCTGCCACCCTTAATGTATTGTACTCGAACTCTATGGACAGCAAAGCTTTCTTCCCGTAGACTAGCTCATAAGGTGTGAACCCGGTTGTGGTCTTCCAAGTGGTGTTGTAGGCCCAGGTGGCCTCAACCAGGTGATCTGCCCAATCCTTTCTGCTGTTTCTCACAACCTTAGTCAAAATTCCTTCCAATGCTCTATTAGTGACCTCCACCTGCCCATTTTCTTGAGGATGATAGGGGGTGGAAGTCTTGTGCTTGATCTTGTGATGAGCGAGCAAATCTTCAATCAGGTTGGAGGTGAACTGGCTTCCTTGATCTGTGACTAACTCTCTTGGGTATCCATACTTATAGAAGATATTTTCCCTCAGAAACTCAGCCACCTTTTCTTCTGTTGCTGCTTTGATTGCCTTCGTTTCTGCCCACTTCGTCAGATAGTCAGTGCACATAATGATGTAAGACCGTTGCTTTGAAGGAGGGTTGATAGGACCCACAAAATCCATGCCCCACTTCTCAAATGGCTCGAAGGTCACTTGAGGTTGGAGGGGAATTTCATCCCTTGGAGTCGGTTTCCCCATCCTCTGACATCGGTCACACTGGCTGATGTATCTTTTGACATCTTGATGAAGAGTAGGCCAATAGTAGCCTACCTGTAGAATTTTGAAGGCAGTCCCTTTTGCTGCAAAGTGGCCTCCACAAGGTCCATCATGACAAGTTAGGAGGATGTCAAAGACTTCCTCCTCCCTAACACAACGTCTCAAGATCTGATCTGGGCCAAGTTTAAACAAGTTGCCCCCGATTCAAGTGAACGGGGCACTCTTCCTTACAATTCTGCTCTTCTCCTTTGAGGATAGATGTGGAGGGAACTGTGCTGAGACCAAGTAATTTGATATATCAGTAAACCATGGAGAGAGCATTGAGATAGAAAATAGATGTTCATCTGGCATCTGGTCATCCACTGTTCCTTCTTCACCTGTAGGCAAGTCCAATCTAGATAAGAAGTCAGCAACAACATTTTCCTTACTTGGCTTGTCAACAATCGTCAAATCAAATTGCTGCAAAAAAAGTAACCATCTAATGATACGAGCATTGACATCATGCTTATTCATTAAATATCTAATCGCAGCATGATCAGTGTGTACAAATGTTTGATAACCAGTGATGTAGTGTCTGAACTTGTTTAGGGAATGGACTACAGCCAAGAACTCTTTCTCGGTTATAGTATAGTTCATTTCTACCTTGGACAGGTTTTTGCTGACGAAGTATATGGCATATGGGAGTTTCTCCTCAACTTGTCCTAAGGATGCCCCTATGGCTTTGTTCGAGGCATCAATGTGGATGTGGAAAGGTAGGGCCCAGTTTGGACCTCTCAAGATTGGGGCGGACACCAGCTTATCTTTCAACTCATCCAGTGCCCCTTGACATTTTTCAGTCCATTTGAACTCAACATCTTTCCCTAAGAGGCCAAACAAAGGCAAGGCTAGCTTACTGAAGTCTTTAATGAATCTTCGATAATATCCTGCTAAGCCTAGGAAACTCCGAACATCTCTTACCTTTTGAGGAGGTGGGATCTTTTGGATGATAGCAATCTTATTAGGGTCCACCTGTAGTCCTTGCCGAGAAATGGTATGACCTAGAACGGTCCCTTCAGTCATCAGGAATTCACATTTTTCAGGACTGAGGGACAGGTTCATCTCAATGCACTTGGTTAGAACTTTTCCCAGATTGGACAATGCTTCTTGGAAGTTGGACCCATAAGGAGTAAAGTCATCCATATAGATTTCTACCGAATCATGGACCAACTCAGAAAAGATGCTCAATACTGCTCTCTGGAAAGTGGTAGGAGCATTGCATAGCCTGAAGGGAAGGACTCAGTAGGCAAAGGTACCCCAAGGACAGGTGAAGGTGGTTTTGTCCTTGTCTTCCGGTCAGATTTGGATCTGGTTATACCCGCTAAACCCATCTAGGAAAGAGAAGAATTTCTTCCCTGCCAGTCCATCCAACACCTGATCTATGAAGGGTAAAGGGAAATGGTCTTTCTTGGTGGCTTTGTTAATTTCTCGATAATCTACATAGATTCTCCACTTCCCGTTCTTTTTGGGCACCAGTACTAGAGGCGAGATCCACTCACTATCGGAGATAGGATAGATGAATCCTACATCCAATAATTTTTTCAATTCTTCTTTGACAATGTCCTTAAGGGCTGGATTCATTCTCCTATGAGGTTGCCTAACCGGTTTACAATCTTCTTTAATGTAGATGTGATGGGTACAGACCGAAGGATGGACTCCTTTCATCTCCTTATAGCTCCAAGCGAAAACATCTAAATGATTGTTCAATAAGCTACACAGCTCCTTCTCCTGGGAAGGAGATAGGGAGGAGCTGATCTTTAAAGTTCTTTTGGGACCAAACTCCACATTCTTAACTCTGGGAGAGGTTGGATCAGTCACACAGAGGTCCACTAAGGTGCTGGCTTGGGTATCCTCCACCAATTCCTCTAAGGACAGTGCACTGGGAGGTGGATTTTGAATCAAAGTCTCAATCAAATCATCCTCGATTTGAGGACCTCCCCTAGAGGTTTCTACTGTGCACAATGGTGCAGAGTAGACCTCATCCTTATCTCCTTCTTCCAACCAGAGTAGTAAGTCATGTTCTAGCAGAGGTTGGGCAGGAGGATATAGGACTAGCTGCTTGGACATAGGCCCATTCTTGATGGTCATGCTTCCAGCTCGGCAACTGATGTAAGCATCCGTAGTGGCTAACCAAGGCCTTCCCAAAATTAGGGGGTATCTAGTGAGCTTAGCCTTTGGCTGAAGGACCAAGAAGTCCGCAGGGTACTCCCAAGAGTAAACAGAGACCAAGACATCTTCCACAATCCCTTCGAGAGTCACAGTGGAGCAATCTGCCAACTTCAGGACTGTCGAGGTCTTCCTTAAGGAATTCTGAAGGTTGAGTTTAAGCATGGTGTCCTTGGTCATCACATTAATGGCAGCCCCTAGATCAATCAAGGTATGGGGAATTATGGTGCCATTGATGTGGACATCAACTATAGGACTCCCAGGGTCCAAGTACTTAGGACAAATTACTTGCCCCAACATTAGATCAAATAGTTGTCCGATGACATTGATAGTCGAGGCATCTCTCTTTCGCCTGCCTGCGTGCCTGAAACACTTCTCCTTAATCAAATTGTTGTATATCGGTACATCTTTGATGGCCTGGAGAAGTGGTATTTTCACACACAACTATTTCAGTTCTCCTAGAAGTTCAATCTCCTCTGGGTTTGATTGCGTGGTTACTGTTAGTCGCTCAGGAAAGGGAGGAATGGCTTTGGGTTCACTTTCCTGTTTCTCTTCCTCGTCCTCTGGGGGAGGAGGTTGGCGATCTGGAAGGGTCTTTCTGGATCGCAGGTTGATCTCCTGGATCTCAACAGCATAGGTAGGACATGTTATCTCCCCAGTGTATACCTTCTGGGCCTGTCGGTTGTTGGGGTTCGGGTTCGGTTGAGCAGGCATCTGGGGTTTTCTTGGAGGAGCAGGAGGTAATGGTTGTAGTTGAGCCGGTGGTGGAGGCAAAATGGCGGGAGGAGAGTTGTATTGGGGCCTCCACCCCGGTTGAGGTGCATTCCACTGAGGCTGTGGCTGGACATGTGAGTGAAACGAATGAGTAGTGGGTTGAGTATGGTATTGAGGTGGATAAGACCATAGAGGAGGTGCAGACCAGGAAGGATGAGCAGGGGGACCCCAAGAAGGCATGTGAGCAGATTGGTTGGGGCCATAATAAGCTTGGGATGTCCATTGCATCTCCTGCTGGTAAGGTCTGGGTCCATGCGGCCTCCTTTGGTTAAGGAAGTAGAGAGGTTCAGTGGGTGCCTCAGCCCCTTGGTACATGGCTTTGAATCTGGGTAAGGTTGGGCATTGTTTTGTGGGGTGGTTCTCCTCACAAACGAAACATACCTCTACTGAGTGCAATGGACACTTGTTCTTAGGGTGCTTCCTCGTACATCTGGGACAGAAAATGACCAAAGCCCTCTCAGCTTCCTCTTTCTTTTGTTGGATTCAGAAAGTATCAAGTTGCATGGCAATGGTCTGTCTCATCTCACTTTTGAGGTCTTCCATCTGATTAGCAAACTCATGCTTGGAGAAGGTAGTACTAGTTGAAAGTGGATTCCCCCTACCTCTTTTCCGGGCTGCCCTAGAGTGGTTTCTAAACACGGTCTTTATGTCCTCATAAGGTAGTTGGTAAATGTCTCCTCCAGCTAGCATGTGAAGGGTATCTAGGAGGTATTCAGGGACTCCTCGAAGCAGAACCAACTTTAGAGATTCAGGGTCAACTGTGCACTTGGCCCGTTTATAGCTGAGTTGGAACCTTTCCTCGTAGTCCTCTAAAGACTCATCATTTCCCATGGTCATCCGAAAGATTTCTCCCTTGGTTTCCTTTGACCTACAGTAATCCCGGTATTTGTTGTTAAAGGCTTGCTGCATCTGAGCTCAAGTAGTGATACTGTTTCCAGGTAACCCCATGAACCAACATAATGTTGCATCCTTGAGGGTAGAGGGAAAGAGTTTCAACTTTTGCTCATCTTCTGTATAGTCATAGGTTCGACAAAGAACAACAAACTCAAATAGGAAGGTATCAGGGTCTTCAGTGGTCAATCCATGGAAATGAGGTAAGGCTGAGGGACTTATGTTCTTAATTTTCATGTCCCCGTTGGTCTCTCGGATGGGGAAGGTACCTTCTATTCTCTCGTCATCGTATCTACCATTTCTGTTGTCAACCATGGTCCCAAAATGAATGTTTTCTTGCTCTTCTTGTGTTATAGGATCTTCGTATATCTCAGGAGGTTCACCTATAGGTTCTTCTGGATCACTTCCACCAAAGAAGAGAGAAGGGTGACTCAGTGAAGTGGTGGGGGTGTTGGGTAGGAATTTTCCAGTATTGTCTCTGTTCCTACGAGGCATGAAAGGATTTTTGGTTGTTTTTGCTTTTTTCTCTGCTTGTACCTGCAAAACTGAAACAGATGGAATTGCAACTAACTAAAATCTATCTTGCAAAAATGAAAATGTGGAATTGAAATGAAAGCAGGAAAGGACTAATCTACTTTGCTGAAATCAAATTGCTAGAATGAAATGCTAGACTACACTTGTAGAATTGAGATTCTATTCTACGCTTGTAGAATTGAAATTGTGGAATTGAAAGGCTAATCTATGAAAGTAGGAAATGTATAATTTAATTTTGCAAAAAATGAAATTGCAGAATGGACTGAAATAAACTACTTAGCAGAAGGTTAGAGTAGGAAAATAGAAGAAAAGCAGAGTTAGAAATAATTAATTCCTACTTGTCTATGGTTGTAATTCTCCATTTGAGGAGTTTGTTCCTACATAATAGGAATTACTGTACGTCTAAGATAGAATTCCTATCTTGAGACTATTGCTTGTATAAATATGTGTGTAAATTTCCTCATTAATAATAGAATATATTTTTGAGTGTCTGCAATTTTATCTTGGTATCAGAGCCCGTGAGGGCCTGGCCCCTCCTGGGCTTGGCCCTTCCTAGGCTGAGGGAAATAATTGAGAAGTATTTGTTTTTAGTTTTTGAGTTTGTCCATCATCGATTATACAACGCGGAGGTGGCATTGGTAACCAGCTCCCTGGAAAGCACAGTGGCGGTGTGGTGAATCTGAATCCATGTTGTGGAGGTTCCTGGGAGGCTAAGTGCTGAAGCAACGGAGGTGGAGACTGTGAGACTGTAGCGAATCAATGTAATTATTTCTAGCGTAGCTTTGTAGTGGCGCCGCTCAACGCGACGTATACTGTCGAGGAATTCGAATTTTATTTGGTCGACTCCAAGTCGAAGCTGCTGTTGTTGCCGGCCGAAGGAAACACAGCCGCTGAAACGGCCGCTGCCAAGATCGCATTACCTGTGGCCAAGTGTCAGTTTAGTATTCTGTCAGAGGGCACTGGGAGCGTGGAGTTCGTGTCAGAGTCGCCCGGGTTCGATCTCGATCTCGGCCTGATCGGCAAAGGCCAGACTGACATCGAGGCTGAGCTGAGTTGTGATATTCATGATGACATGGCGCTGTTCCTACACACGTCGGGAACGACGAGCCGGCCTAAGGGGGTGCCCTTGACGCAGCTCAACCTGGCGACCTCCACGTTGCACATCAAGGAAACCTACGAGTTCTCCACGTCAGACGTGACAGTCATTACCCTGCCGCTCTTCCATGTCCATGGCCTGGTCGCGAGTCTGCTCTCGTCTCTGATCTCCGGAGCCTCGGTTGTGCTCCCCGCGGCAGGCAGATTCTCCGCCTCGACATTCTGGACCGACATGCGAACCCACGGAGCCACGTGGTATACGGCGGTTCCCACGATCCACCAGATTTTGCTGGAGCGCCACGCCACCAAACCCGAGGATCAGTACCCCGAGCTCCGGTTCATCCGTAGCTGCAGCGAAGCAACCAATGCATGTGTGCAACCATCTATTGGGTTTCGTTGTGGGCAGTGAAGCTTCCAAGAATTTCACAATACTATTGTGTGTACAGGCTCCTTCTCAGAATCAAGGAAGCCTGCTATGAAAGATTGCATGCTGCATGCTGGTGATATGGAGTATTGCACATTGGTTGAATGAGGTTGCTTGAACTCTGTCTGAGCATTGAAGGGCTTAGTGTTGTTCATGCCCATGTATGAGGGCGACAACGTTGGTGCTGGTGCAGATCTGAATGTGTGGATCTGCATAGTGGATGTTTGCATGTCTTATTGATGTAGATCGGAGCGTAGGTGTTGAGGCTCGCTGATCTAAGTGGGAATTTGAACTACGAACAGTGATATGTGACTTTGAAGAGGCGTGAAGCCTGTAATTGCGGCCAGATCTGAGCTGGTGTGTTGTGCCTCTGTCAGCCTTGGCCTGGATACCTTGATCAGGAATTTGGAAGGCAGCATGAGTCAGGGAGAGTTCGCAGATCAGTGTTTCTCCATGCATGGTTGCCTGGTTGGGGCCAGTGCAGATCGGAAAGCTTAGAACGTGCTGGAGACTGTGGCATGCGATCAAGCAATCTCAAAAGCATCTTCCAAGCACCCAGTTGACAGAAGAAGAGGCGCTGGTCTATGTGGCAGTGGAAGCCAGGTAGGTGAGTTCCAGTTGCAGAAATCGTGGGTGGTTTCCCGGATGTTGTGGAGCAGATAAGCCATCGGAGCAACATCGAAGATCTGCTGGTAAATCGTTGAAGACCATGCTATTTTATCTTGGTATGCTGGATTGAGGTGGCACAGCATGTGAGTTCCATAATAGTTCGGATCTGCTGCAAGTGGATCGTATGATTGGCGCAGGCCATGGATCCCATCGTGGCGATTGAAGCAGCAACGCAAGTTGTGGTCGCAATCCCTGTGCGAGTTTCCCTTCACTACGCGATTGAACGATGTTTCCCTGGATTTTCCTGGCCCTTGCTTGAGTTCTATGGCATCTGTTCGGGATTTCCCTTCGAAATTCAAATCTTTGAATCTTCCTTTGAACATTTTAATAAATAATGCGGGAATTATGGCATGTCCCTTTCAGCTTTCTCAGGATGGAATAGAAGGAAAAGCACTGGCTATTGAGAAGGAAAGGTGATCGTGAGATTCCCCTGCTCGATCGTTACCACTTCTTGCGGGTCATTTACAAGCACCACAGCAATGTTGAGGACGAGATCTTTGATATGTCGGTGTAGATCAAGGAAGGATCGGATCGCGATATCTCTGCCCCCCACTTCGTGTGGCTTATCAGAGTGTGCCTGGTCCCTACAGAGAAGCCGCGGCTCGGATGGCGTACCCCAATTCGGAGGCCATTCCCTGCGACAAGTTCGAGGTGGCTTTTCAGGCTGTGGAGCTCTGGATAGCCTACGGGGCAGTTCTTCCTGTGGAGAATTCGTTGGGCAGAAAAATAAATTAATGTGAAGAGTTCATGTTTTATTTAGTTTCTTGGAATCATGTTTAAATATTATTGAGCCTTATTGAGCCTAGCTAACTCAATGTAGGTAAAGTTGTTTCGTTAGAATTCATGACTCTAACAAATGACAGGATAAGCATGGAGTTCCAAGAATTTATTTGACAAAGATGCCCAAGATGCGAACAATGAACAGATGAGGTAAAGGAGCACCGACAACGTTTATGGTGGACAACAAAATAGATGTTTGTTTGAGTTAGTGTGGTTTGTGGAATAGACTCCCTAGCATGTTATAAGCAAGACCAGTTGTTGTAATGGTCATTGTATGTACCCAGAAACTCCAAAATGTGGAATGAAGTGTAAGTTTTAAAGGCATATGAAAGTTCATGGTGATCTCAAAACCACTTTGTAATCATTTATGGTCAGCCTGAAACCATCTTTTGTCACTGTAATTTGATGGTTGGTGGTGAGCCAGAAACCATCTATAGAGTCTTTGTGGCTGAAGTGCTTGCCTTTGTGGCAGAATCACCTCTGTGGCTTGAGGTGCCTTTGTGGCCTGGTGTACATGAGAGCTTTGCGCTCAATTGAGCAGGTGGACTGCAGAACACCTGGCTCAGACTCAGATGATTTTTTAATTTTCTGAGTAGAAGGGGATTGGCGCGCTTTTCGCGCTGACAGTCGCACCAAGATGCACAACTGGCGCGTCTGTTAGGCCATTAATAGCGCCACCACACCAAAATACCAGATTGGTGCGGAATTTTACGGAAAGATCGCGCCAATTCACCTTCAAGGGGATCCGCGGGAATCCTCATCTTTGTTTGACGATTTGCTAGAGGAGGTAGATCAGAGAAGTTGTGGATTTGTCTAAGGGAGGAAGATTGTGTTTTGGAGGTTCTGTACATGCAATTTGCCTGATGGTGGTGGATTTGACTATCATGACAAGTAGTCATTAAGGGGGGGAGTTAGAAATAATTAATTCCTACTTGTCTATGGTTGTAATTCTCCATTTGAGGAGTTTGTTCCTACATAATAGGAATTTAGTTTCTCTTAGTTTAGTGTGTGGTTGAGAGAATCTCTCAACCACACTACTGTATGTCTAAGATAGAATTCCTATCTTGAGACTATTGCTTGTATAACTATGTGTGTAAATTTCCTCATTAATAATAGAATATATTTTTTGAGTGTCTGCAATTTTATCTAGCAGCAATCACAAATACTCTGATGCTTCCCCGACAACGGCGCAAAAAAGAATGGTGAGCCCCAGTATTGCAACAATAATGCTACAACTCCTGGAACTCCCTTCTTTACTTTTATCAACCCGGTAGTTCATAACAAACTTCGAAGCGACGGTGTTGTATGCACAAGTACTAGCTCTTGCCGCAGCTGTCACTTGGTCAGCTGGCACAAGTCCACTAGGGGTTCAAGCCAACTTCTATGAGCTCTAAGAAGAAGCTTTTTAATTGATGGATGAAAGCTAACTCAAAGAAGGCTAATCTACTTGCAGAAAGAAACTGGAAAGCTGAAAGGAAATGTAAACCCTAGCAAACCCTAAATTTACCAGCTATCCCTACCGATGCAAGAAAGAGGATGCAAGCTACTAAAAGAGATGCCATTGACTTCTAGGAAGGTAAATACATGTATCTAAGCTACTTCTATAGTAACATCTAAAAAAAAAAACATCTTTTTGTATTTTTGAATAAGTTGTCGGAATTATCATGCATGCAATTTGACTGTTTTGACTGTGGAGAGGTGGATCGGCGAGGGGAAATGCTTGGATGAGGTCAGGAAGGTTCAGAGAGGGCATAAGGGGTCCCTAACACCCTTACAAAGAGTTTCATAGAGTTTGGCTATGAAGAAACCTCATTCGTGAGCTTCTACAGGAAGTGTGCAGGGGTTCTACAGGATGTCTGTGATTTTCTACAGGATGTTCTGTAACTTTCTACAGGATGTTCAGAAATGGGATTTTGGAGGATGGATGGATGGAGAAAGATGAAGGAATGGTTATGGAGGTAGGATAAGGGTTGGAGGTGGACCAGGACTTGGTGGATGGAGTTGAGGGCAGATGTAGATGGCTGGATTTGTTCAAGGAGGACTGAAACAATGATGCACAAGAAAACTAGGGTTATGTGAGCAAATGGCAAACGTACGGCTAGAAGCCTAGCTGAGGGATGGATGTTATAGACATTTTTGTGCCTTTAAAACTCCAAGCATGAAATGTCCATAAACCAAGGGCTCCTAAGTCCCTAAAAGTGTTGTTCTAACCCCTAAAGGAACAAGCTCAACAAATTACAGCTTCTCCCAAAAGTTCTCCACCAGAAACTGCTCAGAATAAGTCAAAACAGGATCATTTCAGCTGCTCCACTGGCTAGGTGCATTGCATTGCACCTAAATACACTGGCTAAGTGCGTTGCAATGCACCTAAATGCACTATGAGGGTGCGTTGGGTGAGAAATGACAAATGGCAGTGTCATTCCGCGAGGTGGAGAGACAATGGAAGCTTCCAGAATCTTCTCCTATGACACTTGCCTCACTGAATTCGACCAAGGATGAGTAAGAGGCCTTCAGTCTCCAAGTGGAAGCAAGAACTGACAGAGAGAAGACACTAATCAAATCACAAGCTGACTCATCCTCCTTACACATATCTATATATGGATCCCTCATCCCAGAGATCCAGAGGCTGGAATTTTGCACATTGTAAGGAATTGTTGTTGGTTTTGAGACAAACATCAGAGTATTGGGTGATCTATGCTTTGATGGAGGTGAAGAGGGGCTTCTTTGCTGGGAGGTTGATGTTGGGTCAGAAACCATCGGTTGTAACTCCTCCTGGATCTTTTCTTGTTTATCAATAAAAACTATTTGAGTTTTTCCTCCATGCTTTTGTATCATTGATGCTTGTTACATTTGTATGGTTAACTTAAATCTGATCCTAAGTTGTTTATGAATATAGATCCATGTATTTGTATAGTGTTCTTCTTCTGTGATCTTACAGGTACTTGGTGAAGCTGAGAAAGTAAGGGAGCAGGTAGCTAGAAGCTGTCAAAGAAGAGAGAGATTGGATCAAAGGATTAGCGCAAGACACAGGTTGGTTCTTCCTATTCCTCTCTATCTATAGTTCATAAAGGAAATACAAAAGTAGTTTTTCTCTGTTTGTTTCTAAGGCAGCTGTCACACCTTAGTGGGATAGAGCAGTTCTAAATAGACACTCTTCCCAGTAACAAAATGGCGACTCCGCTGGGGAGAATGTCTAATTAGTTTGTTTGTGTATCTCTTTGTTGTTTGTTTCATAAACTTATAAGTAGCATTCGAACTGCATTTTCCATAACAAATGCAAAATAGACATCTGCTGCTTCAATCCATTCACTGGATTTGTTTATGATTTGAACAGCTGATTCACAAACTATCTGATTGCCCTTGTGATAGCTCTTAGACCCTCCTTAGATCTACCCCTGATTGTGCATTACTGATTTCTTTTACTCGGCCAAAGACTAAAGACTGAACTGCAAACTGTGACCCAGAACCTGGACAGATTCTCGTTTCTGGCCCAACGCAGGTACTGTTAAGAGATCCTGAATTTCAGCGCACTTCCCGAAAGGGCAACCTGCGCTGCAATGCAGTTTCTCTGTGTTACAGGTGCGCTGATCAGACTAGCCCTGTGTAGCTGAGGTTCTTGTGCTTCATTCTCTCCAGTTCTATCTCTGAATTTTGCTGCCTGTGATCAGTATATGTCTGTTTAAAACCCCTTTTCCTTGCTGTTATTCCGCCTCCTTTGTACAAAAGAACTGTAGATGTTTTTGTGTGTTTGTTGAGTCGTTTACAGTTTTCCATTGCAAAAGTAGAATAGTCGTACTGTCGTCCTTTGATTTAGATCTGTCGCAAGTGTCGATTTCGATCATAGGATAAAGTTTGATTGCTGTTGATGGTCGATTATACTTTTACTATTGCCTTTGGTCGGAATTTGTGATTTTCTAGTGTCAAAACGAGTATTCATTTCAAAATCGTAAAGTGTCGTAATCGTCTCCATCTTTTTATTTCGAAAAGAAGCTTGTTTGTGTTTGTCGCTTGAAAGCAAATTCAGATTTGTACGTCAACTTTCTTTTTAGCATCAATACTAAGAAAGTCGAAAACAAATACATGCATGTGCATTTGCATATAGACAGTCTGTTTGGCTTGATTTAGGAAAGCGCATTTACAGTGTGTTCTTTGCTCTTTGTGAAAAGATTGTGTCTTTCTTTTCCTCCAGTAGCTAGGATTTTCATTGCACAAAAGAGATAAAAGTTTGTTTATCATCTTTAGATTGCATTTTAGGAATTACATCTACATCTCGTGGTGAACCCAAAAGGCAAACTTCATAAGCAAGATCAACTTAAAATAAATTCAATGAATCTAACAACGCTTTGGAACTTAACGCACAACATTTAGAGGTCTAGGCTAGAGACGTATTCTGGCGTCGTAAAACCTAGTAACTGTTGTCCTCACTGATGGTTGGGTGATTCCTCCACTTTGAGACGATAAGTGCCAGTACGGAATTGTGCTCCCACGTACCGTTGAGTATATTTTGGGAGATCCCTATAGGCTTAAATCCTTTATCCTTAGGAAGCCGTGTCTGCCGCCCTATCGATCGCAATGCACTGAACATAGCATTCGGGAAGATTGACTGCCGTACCATAAAAAGTATTCTGCAGTTTTGCGATTGGTTTGGTACTCCCTCTACCTAGACCTCCAGAGTAGTCCCTTTCGTTCCTTTTGAGACTCCTTAACGGAAAAGGTCCATCTGAGCACTTGTCACTTCAGGCTCATTAAAAATTGAAGGAGACTAGAGTCATCTTTTGTTTTTTCTTGACTCTTAAAAACTGAAAAAACAAGTTGTGTCAAAGCGTATAAGAATTTATTTTAAACGGAATATTCATTACCCTTTCCTACGTTGATCTTGGGTTGAGAAAATGGAGTCTACCAACCAAGGAATTCCCCTTGGAGGAAATCCTAGTCCCTTCTCCTCTTGGGGAGATGTTGGTGCACCCCATATGGCCACATTGTCGCTTCCAGGACTGACAATTGGTTTGCCTGTATGGCTCTTCTCAACCTCTGTCGTTTAGAACACCACTATTCCTGAACAATCGAATCAGCAATTAGACGAGTCCAGAGTCGCCCACCAGCCTTGTACTTCCTCTAATTCTTCCTCTCCTCCTTCCTCTTCGCTTGATGGGGCTGGTAAAGCCAAAGGTCAAGTTCCTAAGGAGAAGAAGGAAAAGAAGAAGAAAGAGAAGAAGAAGAAGGAGCCAAAGGTGAATGGGGGAAAACGAGTGTCGTCTAACGAAAATCCACACACTCCACTGACCAGGCCTAAATCGCCATGTGTCATTTGCAAAGGAGACCACTTTCACAGAGATTGTCCTTGCATCCCTCAGATATTAAGGGACTGGTCTCCTCGTTTGCACAACCCGGTGTCATCAACCTCTGATGATCATGTTGAAAGCACACCATCAACTAGTGAAAGTGAAGCCCCAGGACAAAAAGGGAAATGTAGATTTCCTTGTAAACTGTGCGAAGGTGATCATGCCGTCCACCGTTGTCCCTTCTTAGACGAAGCTAAAATAGTTTTGGATGATCATCCGATTTCACCGTTACGACTTCCTCCTGGATATAAAAAACTCTTGCCTAGTCCGTCACTAGTTGAAAATCCGGCTGGCCCTCTCAGGTGGTCGGCTGAAGCACCTATCATTGAAGATAAACCATCTGGATCCATACCAGACGAAAGTCAAAAGGTCGAGGCGGCAGTTGACCCGGTCTTTCCTTCAGAGGTTTTATCTTCAGATGATACAGTCACTGAAGAGAACAAGGATGACACCGTCCAAATTCTCTTCATAAACACAGACTCCGACGAACATGGGGGAAATTTATCCATTCCTTTACCACAGGAAGGAAGTTCGTCAGAGCCGTACCCAGCCGTCTATTTGGTCCCACCTCCAAGCAACCTAGTTGTCTCCTTCGACTGGAATCAACTAGGCAGACCCCGTTTACCAGCAAGCGTACCATTCCGAATTATCATTCAAATATATAAAATGGTTATGGCTGGTACCATCATAGATAAGGGGGCTTCTATGAGTATCCTTTCCTCAACTGCTTGGAAAGTGCTTGGTTCACCATCGCTTTTGCCTGAGATGAGAAATCTGACAGGCTTTGATAAAGGAACCAGTCGACCTTTAGGGATCCTTCCCGATGTGCCCATAACATTGAGAAGGAAAACAGTTCGCATGAACGTAATGGTAGTTCAAGGACCCCTGGATTACAATCTACTCCTTGGACGAGACTATATTTATTGCATGGAAGCAATTGTCTCCTCACTCTTTAGAGTAATGTGTTTTCCGCATGAAGGAAGAGTGGTCAAGCTCGTAGACCAACTTTCATTTCCCGGATCACGCATAGCAAATAGTCATATACCATCCCTGAATGGTCTTTTCACGCAAGAAATGTCTCAATCTCCAGTCCGTCCTCCCGATGAGTGCGAGTAATTTGGAGGGATATGACTGAAACCCAGGGGGCATGCATCCTGGTTTGCTTCGGCAGGGAAACTTCGGGTATAAGGTAGGTTTCCGCGAGAGAATATGACCTCCGTACTCCTGTCCGTGAGTGGAAGAGGGAGTTGGACTGGAACAAGATCCTCTTGTCAAAGTTATGTCAGGGATGGTCACACTATACCATCCGTTCACCTTTGTTTATTTCGGTAGAGATTGCCAAAGAAGTGTTTTGTTTGCGCTGTGAATAGAACAATCTTTGGGTAACTTGTAAGAGGTAGGCCTCTCTCGGTAAAACAAATGTTTTGGCGGAGAGAAGTAGAGGTAACCTTGAAACTTTGTTTTATACCTGGGGGCATGCAAACCTTTTGGAATGCAAGCAAAGAGCAATTATTTATCTGTTTTTTGGATTAGTTGTTTCCTAACTTGCATAAAGAAAGGATGTGGGGCAAAACTCTAAAAGTTGTCGTTTTTATATGAGACATTCTTATCATACGATTGGATTAATCGAGCAGTTTTAGCACATAGTTCAAGCTCGTTAAAAAATAAACATAAGACATGAGCAAATGTTTCCACCCGCATTTAAGCTCATTAAAAAATGAACTATTCCCCGGTAAATAACCACCGTGAATGAAGTACTTCAGCCGCTAAAGCCTTGGTCGTGTTTGCACTGTCACCTCCACTTTTTCATTGGCTGATCTTTCACCTCCATTTGATTGTTTACCCATTTTGAGGAACAGCTGCGAAGAGTGATTTCACTAGCCATCCTTGTGACACTGCCGTGATTGGAAAATTCCAAACCTTACCTAGAATCAACTGCTACCCGTTTGATCACTCGTTCCTCAAAAGACGAGTCTTCTTTAAGCTCTTTTCAACTGACTCGTAAAATATGAAAAGATTGCCGAGTCCTTGGCCTTCCAGCTCGTTAAAGGGACAGGAAGTGCTATCCCTCATCTAGATTTTAATCTTTTTGGACCTGAGGGATTATTGCACAAAAAGATCGAGCGCTTGTTTTGTTCGGCTCGTTAAAACTATCGAAAATTCATCCCTTCTGTATTGTTTTATACTTTTTCGGACTTAAGGGATTAGATGACGAAAAAGGAATTTTGGAGTTACCTTTACGTACCTTTTCAGACTCTCTAAAATTGAAAAGGACCGAGTTATCTTTGTCGTTAAACTCGTTAAAAAGATTAATAGCGACAAACGTGTCTTTAGACGAGAACGAGTTTCACTATCGCTAGGCTCGTTAAAACATAGCGATAGGTTTTCCCGAAGGGCAAATTATAGAACAAGAATATGTTATCCTCCTCAAGCTTGACAAAAATAAAGAGGTACTGGTCAGCAATGACTGGGGAAAAATTGGGAAGAAAACTCAAAGAATCTTTATTGGTAGCAAGTCGCTCTTGAACATGACACTTCCACTCCGTGTCCGAGTCGGGTTGGGTTGTTTCATTCATCGGTCACATCGCCATGGTCACACCATACCATCCACATTTGGGGTTAATGCTACCAATCCATCACATCAGTGTCGCCAACATGTTCAAGAGAAGTCATCCAGAGAAGCCACCTATGTCCCACCCACTACCATACATTATACTCCATTTTTTCATGACCGCCACCCTGAACCGTATATCATCAGATCGTTTTCACCTCCATCAAAATCATTTGCTCCGTTCCGTGTCATTGATGTGGGATTCATTAAGGCCCTCCTGTGACGGATCACTTCTTGTCGACATCAGCTCATTATCCAAGAAGTTGGTCTAGGAACACCCCATTCAGTACTTTGAAGCTTGCATGCCTCAATGGCAAGTTTCTCACTTCCGGCAACAGATTTACATCAATGACCTTCGACCGAAAGATTTTGCGTGGTGTTCAATGCCAAGTCCTTTATTCACACCACGTGAATTGTACTGCAGTACCTTGATGATCATTATCATTATCGGTGATTCCTCTCGCGCTTGTTAATAGTTTATGTCATTGACTGGTAATCAAGCGATGTCTTTCCATGTTCGACTTCAAAACATTTCTCACATGGATCGACTTGTAATTCGAGTGAAGATCGGACGAGATTGAAGACCCCGGATCTAGTTTCATCGATCCAGGCTGCGATATATATTCAGGGAAATAAAGAAATTAAACGTACAAGAATTGCAGCACAGATAATCATCCTACCAAAAGGATGATGGCTCTATCAGAATCATCAGTCTACAATCAGACGATTGTCTGTCCTATGTACATGAAAATGAATTTATAAAGCTGAGCATGGGAATGCCTGCCTCAGCTAGATCATGAAAAACAGTATGAAGATAATGTATTGTATTGTATCTTATTACAGGTCTCCTCCCAGCATTGAAAGAACTTCGGATCCTCATAATAAAGCATTTCACCCGACACCAAAAGGTTAACGGCCTCATACTTTAGGGGGCAACTGTTATAGACATTTTTGTGCCTTACAACTCCAAGCATGAAATGTCCATAAACCAAGGGCTCCTAAGTCCCTAAAAGTGTTGTTCTAACCCCTAAAGGAACAAGGTCAACAAATTACAGCTTCTCCCAGAAGTTCTCCACCAGAAACTGCTCAGAATAAGTAAAAACAGGATCATTTCAGCTGCTCCACTGGCTAGGTGCGTTGCATTGCACCTAAATACATTGGCTAAGTGCGTTGCAATGCACCTAAATGCACTATGAGGGTGCGTTGGGCGAGAAATGACAAATGGCAGTGTCATTCCGCGAGGTGGAGAGACAATGGAAGCTTCCAGAATCTTCTCCTATGACACTTGCCTCACTGAATTCGACCAAGGATGAGTAAGAGGCCTTCAGTCTCCAAGTGGAAGCAAGAACTGACAGAGAGAAGACACTAATCAAATCACAAGCTGACTCATCCTCCTTACACATATCTATATATGGATCCCTCATCCCAGAGATCCAGAGGCTGGAATTTTGCACATTGTAAGGAATTGCTGTTGGTTTTGAGACAAACATCAGAGTATTGGGTGATCTATGCTTTGTTGGAGGTGAAGAGGGGCTTCTTTGCTGGGAGGTTGATGCTGGGTCAGGAACCATTAGTTGTAACTCCTCCTGGATCTTTTCTTGTTTATCAATAAAAACTATTTGAGTTTTTCCTCCATGCTTTTGTATCATTGATGCTTGTTACATTTGTATGGTTAACTTAAATCTGATCCTAAGTTGTTTATGAATACAGATCCATGTCTTTGTATAGTGTTCTTCTTCTGTGATCTTACAGGTACTTGGTGAAGCTAAGCAAGTAAGGGAGCAGGTAGCTGGAAGCTGTCAAAGAAGAGAGAGATTGGATCAAAGGATTAGCGCAAGACACAGGTTGGTTCTTCCTATTCCTCTCTATCTATAGTTCATAAAGGAAATACAAAAGTAGTTTTTCTCTGTTTGTTTCTAAGGCAACTGTCACACCTTAGTGGGATAGAGCAGTTCTAAATAGACACTTTTCCCAGTAACAATGGAGTAGATGGGTTCGATGGAGCATGGGCAGGTAGAGGAGTGGTACAGGTGCTCTGCAAGTCATTTTTCCAACTAGACCGATGAAGACTTGTAAAATAAAAAACCTAGCTACGTTGACCTAATCTGATCTAACTGTCAGTACAAATAATGAACAGAACTTTGAACTGCAATGAAGCCATGTATACTAACTCATGCAACTAAGCAAGAAAAATTCTAAACTTGTAACCAACTTCTACACATGAAAATCAAAAACTAGTGATTGCATGGCAAAGAAAAATCAGTGTTTTTGTGGGCAGCAAGGTGTCCCTAATCCCAGCTCCTGATCCCATTGAGGGAGAGGTGAAACCAGTGAGGTTTGATGGCCCTTTTTTGAAGCTTTTCACTGTTAACAACCTATCAACTAAATCTGAGCATCAAAAGTCTTCCTAACCATTAACAGTGACCTAGTTAATTAGCAAGATGTAATCTACTTAACAGAAATAAGTTTGCAAATGCATAAAGAACAAATAACAATACATAAAGGAGGTCTTAGCACTCGGGTTGGGCCCAACACCAAGAGCTGCAGGCTCCTATAAAGAACTTAGATCTGATGCCAAGTAAAGCTGCTTCTCATTACTCAAAAATAATCATCACAAGAAAGTTTGTACAACAGTAGCTAATAAAAATGAGCTGAAGAAAGGACAACACTATAGTGCAAATACCAACAGTTCCAAAAGTAAACTACGAAGGCTGAGGCCTTCTTATTTATACAATACAAGGGGGCTAGCAGCGCTCCTAGATTAAAGGGACTCGGCTGTTCCAACTGCAGTAAACAGTCACTCTTTCCAAAGCTGCTTGGCTACCTTTAGAACTCGTTTTGGTGGCCTGTTGAGCTCGGAGTTGAGGGTGGAGATTTCGAGGAAGGGCCATTTAATGCCATAGACAAACTCCCTACGAATCCTCACCTCAAGCTTGGCTATCTCCTGGGCCATAATTGCTTGGTTTTGCTCCAAAATTTTTCCAAAAAACCTGAAATGACCACGTATTAGCCTCCTAGGTAGAGTGACCACCCTTATTCGTTCAAATAACATAAACATACTAGAAAAACATGCATAATCTATGAAAAATGGAGGATTGAACAAGGACAATTAGGCAAAATGAGCCCAATAAGTTACCCAATTCAGGGCTCATCAACTACCATCACGTTTAATTGAACAATTTTCCTTCCCAAAGTTATTGGTAACTTTTGAAGGATCCCTAACGGTCGACTGGTTCCTTTGTTAAAGCCTGATAGATTCTGTGTAATAGCCATAAGCGGTGGCAAACCAAGCGCTTTCCAAGCAGTTCAAGAAAGGATACTCACTGACGCACCTTCATCTATGATAGTGCTAGACACGATCATTTTGTAAACTTGTACAATGATCTGGAATGGTATGTAAGAAGGAAGATGGAATCATGCTTGTCGATTCCAATCAAGAAAAGTGACTAGACTACTTGGAGGGGGTACCAAATAAAAGGGTGAATTAACCCCTTGAGTAGCAGGAACTAGGGGATTATCCTCCTGTTGTGAAGGAACGTGCACATTGCCCCCAAGTTCATCGGATTTAGAAGTGACAAAAAGAATTTGAACGGTATCGTTCTTACTCTCTTCGAGAAGGGTATGATCTTCTGAAAGTAAAACTGGGTTAGTTGTCACCTCGACCTATTGACTTTCGTCGGGTATGGACTCAAAAAATTCACTTTCAGTGATAGATGTTTCGACCAACAGTTGAGTTATGTCAGTCAGATTTTCAAATAGTAAAGGACTTGGGGAGAGATTCCTGTATCCAGAAGGAAGTCGCTACGGTGAAGCAGGACAGTTACGCAAGACCCTTTTGGATTTTTCCAAAAAAAGACAATGGGGAAGGGTATGGTCCCCTTCACATAATCTACATGGAATTTTGACCTTTCCTTTCTGTCCATCAACTTCACTATTACTAGTTGATGGTGTGCTGTCAACATGATCATCAGAGGTTGATGACACCTAATGATGTGAACGGGGAGACCATTCTCTCAAGATCTGAGGAAGGCAAGGACAATCTCGATGAAAATGGTCTCCTTTACAAATTACACAAGGAAATTTGGGTTTAGGAGATTTAATGTGCGGATTTTCACCAGATGATTCATGGTTGCCCCCTTGCTGAATTGGCTTCTTCTTCTTCTTCTCCTTCCCTTTCTTCTTCTTCTCAGCCACCTGGTTACTAGCATCACTATTTTCACCAAGCGAAGAGGAAGAAGGGGAGGGAGAAACAAACAAAGAAGAAGGTGAAGGGTCGACTTCAGTACCAACTGGATGCTGATTCAATTGCAGAGGAATCATGGTATTTGGAACGATAGAGGTTGAGAATAGCCATACTAGCAGGCCAATTGTAATTCCCAGAAGGGACAATGTGGCCATATATGGAGCACCAATATTTCCCTAAGAAGAAAATGGACTAGGATTCCCCTCAAAATGGATTCCTTGATTGGTGGAGTCCATTATCTCAACATAAGATCAACGAAGGAACAGGGATGTTATTCCGAATTTAATAAATTTTATTGATGCTTTGACACAACTTTGCTTTTTCAATTTTTAAGAGTCGAGAAAAATCTAAAGATGACTCTAGTCCCCTTCGATTTTTAATGAATCTATCACAAGTACTCAAATGGACCTTTTCTTTTAAAGAGTCGAAAATGAACGAAAGTGACTACTCTGGAAATCTAGACAGAGGGATTACCAAACCGGTTGCAAAATTGTAATATACGCCCTGGTGATAAATTAGAGAGAAATTACCAAGGACTTATGTCAATCTTCCCAAATGTTGTGTTCAGTGCATTGTGATCGGTAGGGCGGTAAACACGGCTTCCTATGAATACAGGATATAAGCCTATTGTGGTCTCCCAATATATACGTGATGGTACGGGGAGCACAATTCCGTTCTAGCACTTTTCATATCAAAGAGGAGGAATCACCTAACCTTCGATGAAAACGATAGTTACTAGAATTTACGATGCCAGAACACATCTCTAGCCTAGACCTCTAGATGTGTTGCGTTAGGTTCCAAAGCGTTGTTAGGTTCATTGAGATTTATTTTAGAGTTGATCTTATTTAAAATTTTGCCTTTCAATGGTTCACCGCGTGATGTTGATTTGAAATTCCTAAAAATGCAATATACAATGATAAACAATTGTTGTTTATTTTGATCAATGAAAATCCTAGCTACTAGGGAAAGAAAATTACGATTCTTTCAAACAAAGAGCAAAGAGCACACACTAGATGCACTTTCCTAAATAATTTTCACACACAAGCTAAATGCAAATGCAAATGCATGTATTTGTTTTTCGTTCTCCTTATTGTGAAAAATGCCAAAAAGGAGAAACAAATGTAGCAAAGATCTGAAATGTTTCACTCAAAGCGACATTTTCAAAAATTTCTTTTTCAAAATAGAAAGGAAGACTAAACGACGCTTTTCAATTTCAAAGAGAAAATTATTTCTACACTTAAAATAACAAGAAATCAAATCAAATACATGACAAAAAGTTCAATCAAATATCTAGGGAAGGAAGACTCAACGACACTTCTCTTTTTTGACACAAAATGACACATCGATTTAAGCAACTTTTCGACAAAGGATTGTAAATGATGGACAAATACATAAAAAATTTTACTAATCCTAATCAATGGAGGCTGATCTATGTGATGCAAGTAGGCTTCAGTAATGAGGCATGGTCCATAAGTAGCAAATCAACTAAACAAAGCTGAAAACAAGGAAAAAAACCCCAAATTTCAAGGGAAATAGGCCCAGTCAGTCATCATACCTAGGCTTCACAAAAATAGGGATGAATCACACTTTTTAGGCTCAGGAGGTGTGATTCATA
Source organism: Pinus tabuliformis (assembly GCA_031772625.1). Classification (NCBI taxonomy): domain Eukaryota; kingdom Viridiplantae; phylum Streptophyta; class Pinopsida; order Pinales; family Pinaceae; genus Pinus; species Pinus tabuliformis. Next base: position 1,010,117,525 of record CM062809.1, read on the forward strand.
CTGGTTGACAGTGACAGATAGTGCGATGGGCCATGGAGCACAACTGAGTGTGTTTTGGCTCAAATTTGCAGTTGATTTTAGTGAGTTAAGCTGAGCTATGATGGATAGTAAAGTACAGAGGGATGATCTTGAGAGGTTATTGAGCTACCAAAAGGGCATTTAGAATGCTTGTAAGTCAAATGTTCAATTCATAAACTAAACTGGAGATTGACTAAAGCAGCATTCATCTACTATGCAATTGCAGAGCAAGAGCAGTTCAAAGGCTACCTGGCTAACTTCAGGCTCCATCTATATCTTATAAAACAAACAACATCAACAAATAAACATCTATTTGATCCCCAGTGGAGTCGCCATTTTGTTTCTAGGAGAACTAGTCTCTTTTCGATCAACTAACACTCTAGGTTTGGCAGTTACCCTAGAAACAATAGTTTAAAGCAATTTGTGATTTCTTCTATGTATAATAGATAAGAGAAAGTCAAAGGAACCAACCTGGATCTTATGCTTAACTCCTTGCTTGATCTCTCTCCCCCTTGATAGAGCTTGCAACTCCTCCCCAAACTTATCTCGCTTGGAGAGTACCTGTAGAAACACAGTAACAAAGAATTGTCAAAGCATATTGATATATAATATCATAAGCATTACAGAATCAGAAATATAATGAACATACAATGGCATTCATAAGCAATAACATTCACAATTGCATAGTTATATGGAAGAAAACTCAAAGAACTTTATTATATAGAAGGGAGAATTACAACCGAGTTGCCTGATCCAGCATCATCCTCCCAGCGTCAAAGCCCTCTTCACCTCATGAAAAGCAAGATCACACCAACAATACAATGCTCTTTCTCAAATACAAACTATCAACACTTCCTTGCAAATTACAATATTCCCTCCTCTAGATATCTCAGATGAGGGATCCATTTATACATGTGTGCAAGGGTGTGAGTCATCTCTGGGTTTTTGATTAGTTTCATTCCACTTTTTGCATTTGGTTCCACTTGGAGATTTCTTGGATCTCTTACTCATCCCTGGGCAAATTCAAAGAGGCAAGTATCATAGGAGAAGTTTCTAGAAGATTCCATGAGCATGCACTTAGCAAACTCTCTCAAACATTTGTCCATCCTCGTTCATCGCACCCTACAGAAGGCCTCATTAGTATGCATCACACCTAGCTAGTGTAGAAGTCAATATGCATCGCACCCTGACAGTGGAGCAGTAAGTATGGTCTAGTTTAGGCTAGTTCTGAATTGTTTTTTAGATTAAAATTTTGGGGAATGATGTAATTAGTTGACCATGATGTTTTAGGGTATGAAACAACACTTTTAAGGGTTAAAGAGCCCTAGTTTATTGACATATAAGATTGGGGTTGAAGTGCCCAAATATGTCTATAACAGGGCTACACTAGTGGTACTAATAGGTTTGGACATTGGCTTCTTGGTTTAGGTGCTTAAGGTGGTGGGGGTTTTACAGTTTCACTCATTCATAGATTTCAGCAGCAAATATCTTTGTTGCATTAATTTTAACAAGTCAAAATACGTGATATTAGCCCTTGACTTCTTGAGATCATCTACAATATTGTAGTCAATGTTATAAATAGGATAGGGTAGGGTAAACATACCTATTTTTCCATTCTTCGATGGGGGTTTACCATCTTGAGTCGCCTTAGTTGCAGTGGGAGATGTCTTATCCTTTTCTGGATGGTTTGCAACTGGGGTATTCCTGGAATCACCACTAGATCTATCTTTTCCAATAGAAACTTCGGGAGAAGATGTTTTCACAGGGCGAGCATCTTGCTTGATTCGGTCTATGGGTTTTATTGCACCTGGGAGTGGCCCTTTACTTCGCATGTGGATTTCATTAGTGTTGATTTCTATGGGTTATCTCCCTCGTCATCCTTCTCATTACTATGGAAATCCCACAACACATTAATCTGGGTTCCTCTTCTGAGGGTTCTTCTACTTGGTATTCCTCCTCGTCTCCTTGTTCTAGTTCGAGCTCCAGTATAGGTTCTTCTTTGATAAGGAGTGATCTAATAAGAGCCAACTCTTTTGTGTTTAAAGCCCATTCATTAGGTGGAGTATGCAATGAAAGTTGATGATGACCACCTTCTATTTTCTTATGATAGAACGGCTTGAAGGGCTTTCTATTGTTATAGTCTCCTCCATTTCCACTAGTACTCTCCCCATGATTCCTTTTCATACCAATGACTGTGTTTGTTAGTTTCTTAATGATCTGATGCCGCCCTTCCACATCCGTGGTGTCCTTTTCTTTAGTTTCAGCCCCTTTGTTATCATTTCCATTATTCTTCTTGGATGTCTGAGAGGCTTTCTTTTCTGCCGTTGTAGGGTCGAATGCTGTAAGACTTAGCATTTCATTGTTGACCTTTACAGCTTCATCGATAGCCCCTTGTAAGGTTTGCACATTACTCCTTTTAACCCACGTCACTGTAGGGATAGGGAGAGCAGAGACATAGAACTCCATGAGCACTTCTTCAGTAGTTCTAGCGATGGTTGGGATTCTGTTGAACAAGCTGTTGAAATAGATGTTAAAATCCTTAACCTTCTCCTTGGTTTCCATTTTCAGACGGTATAATTATAAAACCAAGGCTGCAAGTATTTTGTCATCACCAAACTTGTCTAAAAAGGCCTGTTGAAAAACATCCCAAGAGGTGATTGACCCTATTCTCAAGCTGAAATACCTTGTGGAGGCTGCACCAGACAAAGTAAAAGAGGACAAGCAGCACACCACATCATCATCGGCAACCCCCAACATATGCAAGGCTAGGAAGAAAGAGCGAATATGGTTATTAGCGGTATCTCCCCGCTCAAGGTCAAAATTGGGTAACACTCTTTCTGTATTTTTGGGTAAGGGGTGTTGCTGCCCGAGTACCACTACAGCATCCTGTGCAAGCCAGGGCGGGAGTGCTTCTGGAGGAGGTGGGGGTTGATTCCCACCTGGAGGAGGAGGTGGAGGTTGATTCCCATCCAGAGGAGGAGGTGGAGGCTGATTCCCACCTGGAGGGGGAACGTTGGCCATACTATAGATAGGGAAGTTTTGGTTGGAGGATTCTTTGTTAGGATTCTCAAAATCAAGCGAGGAGTTACCTTTAGAGGGGAGTCCTCAAGAATTTCTTCCCAAGGGTTCTCCATACTTTGCAAGAATTCTAGCACAATGTCTTTGAGAGAAATGGCTGCTGATGTATCTTCGTGCAGGGTAATGATCCTTGGCTTTCTCTTACTTGTCAGAGGTAAGGAGTGAAAGATGGGAAGCTAAGAGAGGGAACGAGCATAAGCCTGAGTAAGTGCTCTGACAGGTTATTCCTAAGTGATAGGATATTCCCACAGTCTCTCTTCCTTGGGTGACCTGGAAACAGGACTTAGAGGGGTCTCTATTTCTTCAAAATGAGGGTCTTTCAAATGTGTGGTAGGATCTCTCCGACCTTTATGATCCATACATTAATCCTTTTGAATCCATTCGTGGCACTTATAGATGAAATCTTTGAAAAGCTAGAGAGGGCAGTTCAGGCCCTCCTTCTAGAACCAATTTGTTGACATGGCTAATGTGCACTATGCCAACAAGGGGAACTAGCTTGATCGCAAGCCCCAATTAGAATGACTTTCATTTGGGTTGGCTAGCTCCGACCAATTTTAAGGGACCCCATAAACCACTTGAACATGTTAAAAGATTACTTCCAGGAGGAAGACTTCAATTAAATCAACAAAATGAAACAACTAACCTCTAAGTATTAAATCCTATCTATACTACTTCTAACTACTCTAATCTATCCTGCAAGAGCATGATACAGAGGTTTAAACATCATATATATGTTCAACGGGAGCGTGATAAAGAAGGTTAAACATCATGCATAGATTCAACTCCAAATGAATCAATCACTGAATTCACAGTTGGACAAGACTATATTAAAGCTAAATTGCAATCCAATCACTCATATAGGAATCCACATTCCTATATGGAATTAAAATTGCAACTAATGTTTAATTTAGTTTCAAATCGGAGACCATTCACAAGTTAACCATGAAACTGAATCACATTCAATTTAACAAGACTAATAGTGAACTGTAAGTCATCAATATGCATAAATATAAATCATATTTACATTCATCCCATTAACAACACTCTGATCCAAAAAAATATAATGAGTCTGAAACTAAAGGCTCCTTCTTCACTCAAAAATAGTTCTCCTCATTCACAATAAAGCAACACTATTTTTCTTGAAAATCAAAAGCCATTTCCCCTCTTCGGAGGTAATATTTATGCTAAAAGCTTCTCGATCTCAATCTTCCCTGCCTCTTTGCCTTGCCTCTCCTTCCTTCATTATGCTGATAAGAAGAAACAGGTCAAAACAATAAGTGTCACTGTTGACACGTAAAGGGAATTTCTTATCATTAGGGCGCTTCATTTCCTGGGCACTGAATGGTTATTGATTAGAGAGGATGGCTGTGTGTTTTGTTCATGATGTGATCTGGAGCGGTTTTGTTTTCAGAACATGCAAGCAACACCTAGAAACCAACTGAAAATGTCAAAGGCTGGCTCTTTTGACAGAACACCTCCACATATAAGGGTTTTTCCAGATCTGTTTGTGCATTCGTTACTCCTAGCCTGCAGAAATAAGAGACACTAGTCACGCTTATAAAAATACAACAAAAATGCTTTAAAACATGAATATTGCCTCTATTGAATGTTTATCACATCAAATGTGAAAGAATTAGCCCCTGGTTTTAGTTTTATGCATAGATTAAGCCTAGCAAGCCAAACTCGGTTTACACTGAAAATTATCGCAAAGCACACAACCGAATCCAAATTGCAGACTTGAAAATTTATATGCTCAACTTTGTAATCATCACCGGGTCTGGGAGGTTATGGTGTGTTATATATGTATATACTGGATCCCACCGATAGCGATAAGAGATAGATCTCGGACTCAAAACATGTATATACCGCATTTAGTAAACCATCGGGTTCAGAGTATAGGGGAGCACCACATATATATACACCCCAAGACCCCACCGACTGTGATATGCGATATGGGAGGTGGACCCGAAAACACATATATGTTAATGCTCATAAATCCCTTTGGGTCCACAATGTTACTATTCCCTTTGGAAAACCCCGACTTTAATGTTTCGCTGCAAGCACATGGATATATGGGAAAACCTACGTTCGGCCATAAGGCCAGACTTGAAATAATACATGCTCAAGTTCATAATCATCGGCGAGTCCAAAAGATAGTGGAGTGCCTTATATAAAAGCCTGGGATCTTGTTGATAGCGATAAACGATGGGGCTTCGGACCTGACAATACATATATATCACATTTGAAAGGTTCGGTAGGTTCGCCATATCGTTGCGCATATTGTGCATAAGGCCTGGGCTCTGCTGATATGCGACGCTCGATGGGGCTTCGGACCCGAAATATATGAATTTGGGTTAATAAATCCTGTTGGGTCCGAAGCCATGACTGCATTGTGTTAATTGCAATAGGCCCCAAAAAATGGATTTATGCATGCTTTGAGTGTTTCCGCTTATGAAAGGCCACAACAAGAAGAATGATGTGGTGGGGGTTTTTGCAACGTTGAGTGTGAAAACAGCCATAGTAAGGGTAGAGGTGATTATATGCGTCAGTATAAATGTGCCATGAATGATTATGATGATTGAGAAAAATCCCAATGAAAGATGTGAATGAAAGGCAAGACTAGATCACGAATGAACCATGCGATAGAAGATTTTGGCCATTTAGAAATTGAAGATTTGACTTGGTAATGAGTTAAAGTCCCTGGGATAAAACGGATCATTTGGAGAGGTGGAAGATTAAACTTCTAGGGGTACCCATTCTAAATTGCTACCAGGGCAAGTTTTAATAGGTTGGTGGTTGTGGCAACAGCAGGGCCATCTGAAGAAGAGGATGTGAAACTGCTGAAGCCATTCATTATATCGATCTCAAAGTGTCAAATTGCATGGAAATGAATACTCCCACATCAAATGTTGACCCCTGCACTCCACTTAGAAATGTGGCTGAAAATGAAATGAGAAAATGGAAAATCTGAATGCAACATCAGATTTCTGGCGTCAAATAGTGCAAAATTGACTGTCAAATTTCTGAATTCTGAGAAAGTGGAAAAATGGGGCTCAAGGAATCTTTTAAATTCCCCCTAGATTCCTCAAAGATTACCTCCTCCGTGTCCTCTACAAATTGGCTGCTCAAATCAGGAAACTGACTGCGCCATCAGGTTCGTGTCACCGAGAGGTGTAAGATTGACATAAAGTTTGTCCAATTTGGACATTGCAAAAATTTCACCCTCCTGGAAATTTTGCTCAGTCATGGTTCCACCTGTAATAAATTAATTAAAAAAATACCGCCTCGATTTCTGTGCCGCCTCCTGGTTCCTCCATGCCACCTGGGTGCACTGTGAAAATGAGGGTTTGTATAAACTTGTGGGCAGATTAACCAACAAGTCAGTTTAGGCGGGTTGGTAAAGTGCCTAAAATAGGTGGAGGAGGTTGGGTGGTCAAACCCCGCCTCCTCCATGTTTAACATTTTTTTTTTAACAAAACCAAACATTATTATTTTGGAGGGGAGTCAGGACCACATTGGGTAGCCTACCCATAACTCCTACGGTAGTTTGAATTGGCATGACGTGTGATGATATGGGTGCATGTTTTGTTGGGTTGTTGTTTTATTATATGGCGCAAAGGTGTGATATGATATGGAGCCAATGCATGGACGGGGCCAGCCCTCCTGCCAGCCGTGGGTTCAACTCCCATCAGCTCTAGCCTTTTTAATATGGCGCATGACGTTATGGTCTTGGGGGTGCGAACTAGGTCCATCGGAGGTGGCCCATCCCCACCCCATTTATTATGTTTTAATGTTATGGTGTGGGTTGGAGGGCTCAGTTGGGTGATGGCCACCAAGCCACATTTAATGTAAATTTGTTATGGTAAGGTTGGGAGGCTGACATGGGTCACGGCTTGTCGGCCCAATTTTTTTTATAAATATAATTTATTTGGGGTTCGATGGCGGTGGCGGGGGTCATGGCCCACCACCATTTATATATATATATATATATATATATATATATATATATATATATATATATATATAGCAATAGAAGGTCCATGGCCATTTTTTTTTAAATTCGAAATTTTACCAGAGACAAATTAATTAGGCCACAAATTCACCCAGAATCTGACCTAGGTTGGCCAGAATCCAATGGCCAATTTTTGTCCAAATTGCGCCCTCCTTAAGCCTGCATAGTCATCAAAGTCAGCCTAAAATTTGACTACTCCTAACTTTCGAATACAGACTCGGTTTGACGAACTGTTCACACCACTGCAATTAGGATGACACGATCTATGCTCTGGTCTTGGTTCAAAATCATTCTGATCAATTTGATATTTGAGCTTCCATTAGCCCTCTTTGTCGTGTGTGTGTCTCTAGAGCTACCTGGATCAATCCTCCCCACTGGGGAGCTTTTGGTCCTCCAAAAGCATGAAAAACAATCTACAACTTTTATGTACCTTGTCTACATCTCAAGTGTCCTGAAAAGGTCTCACTTCCATCTCCTTCACCTTTGTTCTTCGGAGCCTTAAGCGATGAGCCGACACCTGCAACCTATAGTACATTGTTTTTCAAATTACATGCTTGACTTTCATGACCAACTAATGACCCAAGCATCCCACACTCACCACGAGTTTATAACACATACTCAGTGGTCAAGTCTACATCAAGATGGACACAATATCCCAGCTATGAAAACAAGGCCAACATATCATTGTTGCTTCAACAAGTGATGGACAACACATCATCATTGCAACACATGATTTACAAAATTAAGGCCAAAACTATTTTTCTTTGACAAGTGATGGAAACATGACATCACTTTCAAAGTGTAAAATGAAACAAAAATAAGACCAGACATCATTGTTGCTAAACAAGTGATGGAAAACACATCATCACTTTTACATTTTAAAATGCAATAAATGATTTGCGAAAGCACGACCATGATAAGATAACATATCCAGAAACCATTTTTCACTTATCAATGTGAATGGGTCATCACCTTGTGGCATTTCTCCTGTCGAACAACTGCTTCATCAGGTTCATGCACCGACACTTTGTGTTTAACGTGTTGCTCTGGATGGAGCCTCCAAAATGTGGCTCTTTGATGGCCACTTCTGTCGCAATTACTGCAATGGGTTTTCTTTCCCTGTAGTTGAGAGGGTCTTTCATTCCTCATCATTTTTTGTGTTGCCATTCTTTTCCAACACTTATAAAATATATGGTTATGTAATCCACAAAAGGTACATGTTTTTCGAAGCCATGTTTTATGCTCATCATTAGAAACATGACTATAATCAAAATGAACATTTGAATGTCAAGAGTGGTAATACCTTTCCTTGATATCTCTTTTTTAAGTATGGTGATGAGAGCTTGCCTCAGCTCTTTCCCTTCAGTGTGCACTACCATGGGATGATGGGGATGTGTTCCCATCATTCTCTTTCCTCGACGATTTCGACGATGTCCCGGAAGAATTTTAACTCTTCAAGTATTCTCCCTTGGTGTATCTCAAGCCTACAAATTTAGGTCTCTACATAACCTCCAATGGTTGAGTTATGCCTTGGTTATTAACACCAAGTTATTTTTCCTCCTTGTGTCTCAACCTAGTAAGGAGCCTCATGTTTGTCCCTGTAATTGGGATCCCCAAATCTCCAATAGAAATCATATGTTAGGCCCCTATACTACTATTGTAACCCCTTATTGTTATTAGTAAAACCCCCTTATTATATTTATGTACCCATGTAGTGCCCATATTTTTACTATTGTGCCCCATAGAAGCCCACTATTGTTATTATTGTGCCCTTACATTATTATTGTTATGTTGGCTCTGATTATATTATGACCCCTTAGACTCCTATATATAGAAAGGAGGTCTTTTCATTTGTATCATCAAAGAATTATTCATTTTTGTAATGTAAGGGAGGTTGCCCCCTTGAAGAGGCTAAATTCTAAGGCATTAAACTATCTTTTCTATCTTTTTGTGAGCTAGTTTCATAACATTTGGTATTAGAGCTTTGGATTCTAGGGTTTCGCTGCTCCAAATAGGTCATCGTGGCATTTTCACTATGACCTTTTTCCTGCAATGTTTCAGAAGTGAAAAAAAATACCCATTTGAGAGGAAATTGCACGGAACCTCAGTTCCGAATTTCAAATATTTTGCACTATATTTATAGAGATATGATCTGAGGAAGTTGGTCTTTTTGCATAAACCTGAATTACATTCCAAATAGGTGACCTGGCAAAAATCATCATAGCTTTCTCTTTGAGCATCGGATTGAAATCTCGTAAGAAGGTACAGAAAGAGGACAGACTGTAGTTTCCTGTATATATTTTTTAGAGCCAAAGGTCGAAACAGGGACACATGGCACATCATACAATTTCACTCTACTGAACTAGTCTATAATCAGGTCACTGTGGGAGGTTTGACATAACTCTTCCTTGGAGAATCCAATTTGGATCAGACTAGTGGCACTGGAAAGAGGACGTAGAGGGCTACTGTAGTTCACAATTTCAAAACTTAAAGATCCGAAAGTACAGAGCTATAATCATTTCAAGATCGAGCTCCTAAAATCAAGAAAAAGCAAGATGAGGAAGTTTGATGGCAAAGATCCGGTAAATTGGATACTTCAGATGGATAAATATCTTGATCTACATGGTGTACCACTGTTACAAAAGGTATGTATTGCATATTCATATTTACAACTGAATCAATTTTTATGGTATAAAGGGATTTTTTCTCGTAAACAACTTGTTACGTGGTCAATTTTCACGGAGGAAATGATAGCACATTATGAGGATACAAAGAGCAACACCTTCTTTAGAGCAACACCACAACAATTGGAAAGAGTAAAAGGGCTTTGTTACATAGTGGAAAGTAAAATTATGGCAACAAGGAAGTCTACCCCTCACAACTATAAAGATGGAAGTGTTGTCTCTCCTAGCCTTCCACAACCTACAAGGATCACACCACAACAATTGGAAGAAAAAAGAGAAAAAGGGCTTTGTTACAATTGTGATAGCAAATGCACTAAAGGTCATAAGTGTGTTGAGAAGAAATTATTTTACATAGAGTATGAAGAGGAGGAAGAAAAGGATCAAGAAACATCAAAAGAAGAGGATATACGCCAGGACCCAACCCCGGAGAAGGAAGAAATGAATCAGACCATATCTTGTAAAGCATTGGAAAGAATTACCACTCCTCAAACTCTCAAGATAGAAGGACATATCAAGAAGAAAAAGGTGCAAGAAGTGAAATATCACATCGAGAAACAATAAATGAATCAAACCATATCTTGTAATTCATTGGTCGAAATTACCACTCCTCAAACTATCAAGATAGAAGGGCTTATCAAGAAGAAAAATGTTCAAGAAGTGAAAGATCACATCGAGCATCAACAAATGAATCCGACCATATCTTGTAAAGGATTGGAAGAAATTACCACTCCTCAAACTCTAATGATAGAATGACATATCAAGAAGAAAAAGGTTCAAGCAGTGAAAGATCACATCGAGCATCAACAACAAGTTCTCCAACTTTTAAAGGATAACGCCACTTTGGTGCAAAATCAAATGAAATAACAGGTAGATCAACATCGTAGTGAAATTTTTTTTGATGTAGCTGATTAGGTATTCTTACTGCTACATCTCAAGCAAGCTATTTATGAGAAGGAAATGTTGGCAATACTATATGCACCTAAGAAATGGTGACCTTACCGAATGGGAAGACACTTCAAGGTAAAATGGATCATGATAGTCTTAAATACTTTTTAGAACAACTATTATGTTTAGAAGAACAAAAAAAATGGGTCACAAATATGTTGGGTTATGACTTTGACATCATCTATAGAAAAGGGAATCAAAATTTTGTTGCAGATGCACTCTCAAGAAAGGATGAGGATGTGGAAGCATTGTTTTGTGCTATTTCTATTATCCATCCAGATTGGATAAATGAAGCATGGGATGAATGGAAGAAGGACGAAGAAGTATGGCCACTCATTCAAAAGTTGCAGAAGATCCCTATTCAACCAATATTGCCAAAACTTGAAGAGGAAGGAAAAATCATATTGGAACCTGGAGTAGTCATAGAAACAAGAACCCGACAGCTACAAAATTAATCAATTTCAGTGTATCTCATCAAGTGGAAGAACTTACCTACTATAGATTCCACATGGGAGGACAAGAATTTTATATAGAAGCATCAATAACTACTCAAGCGTTGAGGACAACACGTTTTGAAGGAGAGGGGCATGTTAGGCCCCTATACTACTAGTGTAACCCCTTATTTTTATTATTACAACCCCATTATTATATTGATGTTCCCATGTAGTGCCCATATTGTTACTATTGTGCCCCATAGAAGCCCACTATTGTTATTATTGTGCCCTTACATTATTATTGTTATGTCAGCTCTGATTATATTATGACCCCTTAGATTCCTATATATAGAAAGGAGGTCTTTTCATTTGTATCATCAAAGAATTATTCATTTGTGTAATGTAAATGAGCTTGCCCCCTCGAAGAGGCTGAATTCTAAGGCGTTAAACTATCTTTTCTATCTTTTTGTGAGCTGGTTTCATAACATCATACTATGTGACAATGAAAATAAAAGGAAATCAACATCTTTTACCTCCTTTATCAATTTGGAAAGAACTGATGAGGGATTCTCATTATCTATTGTTGGTGGTTCACTAGCTATCTCAGTGCATTCCCAGCTTCCTTTTTGACATACCCAAGTCCTGCCTAATGGGGTAATTATTCTACTTTGATGGGTTTGACAATGCCTTGGCCATTAATGCCTAAGACTTTTCCTTCATACCCCATTCCCTTCAACAATTTGGAGCCAATTCCTGTGGTATTATTTTCAAAAATAGCGAAATCATAATCAGGACACATACATGAATTCAAAGAACTACTTTTTACCTCACATGGGTCAGGCTGCAACTTTTCGAAGGCCCTATCCTTTGCTTGCAGCTCTCATAGAAAACTATGTTTCTCCTCTTTCTCTTCATGTAGAAGCATCTTCAATTCAATGTTATCTGTTTGAAGACTTTGGTTGTTGTGGTTCAATTCTCCCAGGGCCTCTTCCATGGCTCACAACTAAAGCTGCAATCACTTCTTTTCCTCTGTCTCTTTCTGTAAAGTTTCATATATTATTTCCACCCTTTTGGAAATATTGAGCATGGTGTAGAGCCTCTACTCTACACCTACTTGTCTACCATTTTCCTCAGTTTTTCCTCATCTTTTCTTCACTTTTGCCTCATTTTCACTATAAAACCACCCAGATCATTACATTAGGTGTCATTAAGCATGATCAAGCAAGTTTTGCTAATGGATGACTATTTGTTTAGATTTTGACTTACTTGCAGGAATCCCGCAGCTATCTGATGATCCTGCAGCCTTTTTATTAAACGCAATGTTCCACGTGTCAGTTTGCCAGATGAGCCACATGGGCACTTAGGTATCAACGTGCTCGAGGTTCCTGTCCCATTTTTCCAGCCATCCACGTCGTCTTTACCCCTGGTCAAAGCTGGTTAAAATACGGTCAACTAAAGGCTGTTTAACGGTGATTGTGAGCTGCTAGGTCACGTCAGCTTAAACGGTGACTTGTCCACGTTTTGCAGATGGTAGGGGACATGATCCAACATGGGATTCATTGCCCATGACGACAGAAGCACCAGCTCGTCCACGCAGCCGTATGATGTGTCCAGGAACCATAATTACGCATTACAGTTAGTTGTTTTTCAGTTAGTAGATGTACGTGTTAGGCTATCTTAGAAATGTCTATAAATAGCTGCGTCTGCATACGCTCAATAGACTTTTTATCAGTTGTAATTTCTGAACTTGTGTTAATTTTAAGAGCGTTGTGAAATCCGTTTTTTTAGTGCTATTCTAGCACTCTGTTTTGTACACTTTTGCAAATGGAGGAATAGACATAGTACTGTTTTGAAGCTTCCAGATCTCTGAGTTTTCTTGTGGCTGAATGAATAGAGGGCCCCTGTTCATCTTAGCCTCTGTAAAGTATTTTATGTTCAGTATTTACTTATTTTCTCATTCAGTATTCCTTTAAGCATGTATAGTTTCATTTATTTGCTTTCTTTTCTTTCACGCTGATCAGTATTACTTCTTTGCAGGTTTCTTTTAGCCCGAGATTTGTTTTTATGTGTGTGTTTGCTTTACAAACTAATGGTATTTGAAGTTGACAAATTCAAGTTGTTGCCTTCGTTTTTATAGCTGATTTTTAATCTTATTTCTCAAGGAGTTGCTAACACATGAATGATCTTCTATCATAAATTGTTATCTTTTAAGATCAGAATATCACTAACTTGCAGCTGGCTTTGAGTGCTTTTTAGACTATTCTTTCACTACTTTCTAATCATACTTTGCATAGTACATATGGCTGAAGTAGAGAGTTAGAAAGAGCAAAACGTTATCACTAGTCTTTAAAGTAGATTTTTGGTTTTAAGAGCTTTCTAGACTATTCTTTCACTACTTTCTAATCATACTTTGCATAGTACATATGGCTGAAGTAGAGAGTTAGAAAGAGCAAAACGTTATCACTAGTCTTTAAAGCAGATTTTTCCCATTTTTAATCACTTTTCTAATTCAACTTAAGCTACTTTCTTTCCGTGCTTTACACAGTACATGTGTTTGAAGCAGCGAGTTAGAGAGAGATAATCTTTATCTTTGGTTTTAAAAGTGACTTTCTTTTCTTTTATTTGCAGCTGCATGAATGGTGTCTAGTGCCATTGGAAGTGGTTATTTGCTTTCAAAGTTATTTCAAGATCTTTCAAGTCATTTATTTCTTTCAAGCATTTCCTTTCAAGCAAGTAGTTAGAAATCACTAATCACACACTCTCACTCATTTAGGATTCACACTACACACACACCATCACTCACTTGTTTATAAATCATCATTCTATCTTAGGAATATAATTAACCACAACAACACCCCCCAACGATAAGAAAACTCTAAGAGGTTACTTAAGTACATATAGTACACCTTCACTTCATCAGCTTACGAGCCCCGGGTTGACAATTAATACTAGCAATTTAGACAACACTAAATTGACTAAACATTTTGGCGCCGTTGCCGGGGAAGTGAAATTAAGTAGCCATATTCTTAGAAAAAAAAAACATAAAATTTCAAGAAAAGAAGTTAATAGCCTATCTAAGTATGCTCTCCTCTTGCACTTTGAAGTGATCTGGAGGATCAGAAAGGAGAAAGTTATTGATTTAATAGTTTCTTGAGTATGCTCTCTTCTTGCACCTAGAGTGAACTGGAAGATCAGAAAAAGAACTATTTAACTTGACTTGAAGATAAAATAAAAAAATGACATGCATAGAGCTAGAGATTCTAGGGGAAGGTTTTTAGCTAGAGCTCGAAGTTCAATTTTTACAAGTCCATCTGCTTCAAGAGATAGACAAGAGACACCTCCCTTATCTCGAACCGAAACTCCTAGTCCTAGAATTCCTAAAATTCAAGAGCCAAGAGTTGACTCTCCTACACCTTCTATTGAGTTTGAACTAGGAAGAGACTCTTCTCTTTCTCCTACAAGAAAACCAATTGTAATTGAGGAAATAGACTCACCTGAAGAGGAAGGAGAAATCTCTTCTCATTCACACTTTGTAGAAGAACCAGAAGATTTTGAAATCCCTAGGAGAATCATCATGGCAGAAGAAGAAGGAGGTGGTAGAGGTAGAGGTAGAGGAGGAGGAGGAAATAATAATAACAATGGAGGAGGTAGAGGTCCCATTGGAGGAAATAGAGATGGGGATAACTCATTTGGGTTTCCCATTGTTAATGAGGACTCCCGAGCCACCATGAAAAACATATCACCATCCGTCCTCCCAAATTTTCATGGGTTAAGAACTGAGGACCCTGAAACATTCTTGTTTGAATTTGAAGTTGTGTGTCGAACCTATGACTATCTGGATGATACTCAGAAACTCAAACTGTTCCCATCAACATTAAAAGATCAAGCTTTGAAATGGTTCATGGGGTTACTTACTCAATCCATTAGGACCTGGGATGAAATGAAACAAACCTTTTTGGATAGGTATTTGGACTATTGTATGCCTACTAATCACAAGGACGAGGTTTTTAAAATGATGCAAAAAGAAGATGAGAGCTTAGAAGATTTACTTGAGAGATTTCAATATAATTTAAAAAGAGCAAAAATGAGTACCTTGGATGAAGAGACCTTAAAAGCCCTCTTATTAAAAGCCATTAGGGATGAATGGATAGATATCTTAAACATGATGGGGAAGGGGGATATTTCTCAACTTTCTCTCAATGATATAGCAGAACTTTGTATCCATCTCTCAAGGGGCAAATCAAAAACTCAAAAAGGGCCTAGAGATCCTTCTCTCCTTAGGGCAAATAAATCTGCAACAGGATCAGTGAGTAGGGCTGAAATCGGTAATATGCTAGATGAATTTAAAACTGACATCTTAGGGAGTCTTAGTGAACAAATTGATACCCTCAAGATTCAAAATAAACAAAAAGCAGAAGCCGAGGCTATGACTATCTTTTGCCCGAAGTGTAGAAAGAAGCATGCTTTAAGGGAATGTCCCTTGGAAGCGCAAGTTGTGGAAACCTGTGTAATTTGCTCAGAAACCCATGAGACCAAGGAATGTCCTTCAATCCCTGGCCTCAAAGTAGTCTTTCAAGAAGATCCAAGTACGCTTGAATCTCTTTGTTTTGTTGCAAGAAGACCTTGGCAGGGGCAGCAAAATCAAGGGTTTAACAACTCTATGAATTTCCAACCCCCACCAAATTGGAATCCTTGGCAACAACCTTGGTCACAACCACAAAATCCTTTCCAAGCATGGTTGCAAAACATGCAAATGCAAAATCCTTATGGGAGATTTGCCCAATTCTATCAATATCCTCAATCCTTTCAAAATCAGCAAGCTCCCCAACTTCCAAATCAAGGTCAACAATTGTCATTGCCATTCCCTCAACAACAACAACCTCCTCCACAAAATCAAAATTCTCAACTCTTGCTACAATCTCAACAGAGGCCAAATCAACTTCCTTCTCAACCTCAACCAAACCCCAATAATAGGAATCCTCAAAGTGCTTATGTGATGGAAGGTCAACCACTCATGGAAGGTCAACCATTCCCTACCTATATGGTTGTTCCTCTCAATGAGGTACAACTCAGATCAGGTAGAATCCTAGACCAACCTTCTACAAGTGCTCAACAACCAAGCATTTCCGAGGAAGAATCTCTCAAAGTCAATAAGGGTTCTGAAGCATCCCTTCAAAACCCAAGCATTCAAGAAAAAGAAAAAGAATCAACTCCCTTAGTAGAGCAACCCACATCTTCAGCTACTCCTCCTTTTCCTGAAAGATTGCAAATTGACAAAGGAGTGGAGAAGCAGATTTGGTTGCCTGACTATAGCTTTCTAGATGAATTGAAAAATGTCTGTATCAAGATTCCCTTGTTAACAGCCATTAAGGAGATTCCCATTCTAGCAAAGACGATAAAGGAGTTGAGTTTGAAAAAAACAATAAAAAGAACCAGAGACACCAAAAGGATACATCTAGTTGGAAAAATTGCAGATATTATGATGGGTAAAATTACCATGCAAAAATATGTGGATCCCAGTAGCCCTATTGTTAAAACTCATATTAGTGGGGTTGAAATCCCAAATACCTTGATTGACTTAGGAGCCGCTATCAACATCATGAGTAGACAGACCATGGATCAGTTAAAACTTCCTAACCTTCTCTTTACACCTACTTTGTTGCAACTTGCAGATAGATCAATCATTAAACCTGATGGTGTATTGGAAGATATTCCAGTCTCACTAGACTCTTGGGAATATCCAGTTGATTTTATGATTTTAACTCCCAAGAACAATCTAGGAGGACATCCTCTTATTTTAGGAAGACCTTGGCTAGCCACAGCTGATGCTTTCATAAGTTGTAGGTCTGGAGACATGTATATATCAGATGGTAATTCTACCAAGAAATTCAACTTGTATCCTCCCGCAAAGGCAATAACAGAAATAGGGGAAGATGAGTGGATTGATGTTGAGGATACTCTTCAACCTGTTCTAACCATCTCTGAGATTAGTGAGGACAGTCAAATTCTAAATACATTAGAAAATTTTGAGATACCTTTAGAATATGACTCTTCACAGTTTCAGTTAGATGCAGACATTGAATATCTCTCCTCTAGACAGATGTCTCTCTTCTCAATGGAAGAGTTTGGTAGTTCTACAGTTGAAATCTTTCCAGGAAAAACATTAAACATTAACAAGAACTTGGAAAGACTACAACAAGAAGAATTAACTAAACTGTTGCAAAAACATTCCACTGCCTTTGCATGGGAATATACTGACATGAAAGGAATCGACCCTAAGACTTGTATTCATCACATTTATATTGAAGAAAACAGCAGACCTATTAGGCAGCCACAAAGACGGATGAATCCAAATCTTAGGGAAATTGTGAAAGAAGAACTTCAGAAATTGCTCAAGGTAAACTTCATTTACCCCATTTCAGATAGCCAATGGGTTTCTCCCTTGGTTATAGTGCCCAAAAAGAATGGTAAATGGAGAGTTTGCATTGACTATCGAGAATTGAACAAGGCAACCTTAAAGGATCATTCTCCTCTACCTTTTATTGATCAGGTACTAGACACTTTAGCAGGTAAAAAGTATTTCTCATTCTTGGATGGTTTTAGTGGTTACAATCAGATTCAGGTAGCACCTGAAGATCAAGGCAAAACCACCTTTACTTGTCCTTGGGGAACTTTTGCCTACCGAGTACTCCCTTTTGGATTGTGCAATGCACCCGCTACATTTCAAAGGGCTGTACTAGGAATCTTCTCAGATCTGATTCATGATTGTGTAGAGGTATACATGGACGATTTCACAGTTTATGGTAATACATTTGAAGAAGCTTTGGCAAATTTGGAAAAAGTACTGGTAAGATGTAAGGAAACAAATCTTTCTTTAAGTCATGAAAAGTGTTTTATGATGTTTACTGAAGGGATTGTTTTAGGACATCATATTTCAGGAGATGGAATCAAAGTTGATAGATCTAAAGTAGAAGTCATCTCTAAGTTACCTGTTCCAAATTGCCAAAGAGATGTTAGAAGTTTTCTTGGGTTTACTGGTTATTACAGAAGATTTATTGAAAACTTCACTAAGATAGCATCCCCTCTTTTCAAACTACTTACTAAAGATTGTGAATTTAAGTGGGATCCTGAATGTCAATTTGCCTTTGAAGCTTTAAAGACTAGAATATCTGAAGCACCCATTCTAAGGGGTCCAAATTGGAAACTCCCTTTCCACATTTCTACTGATGCTTCAGATACAGCTTTAGGAGCTGTTTTGGGACAAAAGGATTTGATCCCTTATGCCATTTATTATACAAGTAAGAATTTGACTCCTACTGAGTTAAATTACACTGTTACTGAAAAGGAATTTCTAGCCGTTGTTCATGCTATAAACAAGTTTAGACACTATATAACCGGCTATGAAACCTTTGTCCACACTGATCACTCTGCCATTAGATACCTCATGAATAAACCAGTCACTAATGGTAGAGTTACAAGATGGCTTTTGCTTTTACAAGAATTCAACATAACTGTGTTAGATCGACCAGGTAAACAGAACACGGTAGCTGATTTCTTGTCTAGAATCCAAAACACTAATGAGGACTCTCCTGTAGAGGATAAATTTCCAGATGAGTATTTGTTTGCAGTAACTACCAAAACCCCTTGGTATGCTGATATTGCTAATTATTTAGTTACTGGAAAGTTACCTTTACATTTATTTCCTAATGAGAAAAGGAAAATCATTCAGGATAGTTCACATTATTCTTGGATTTCTAATGAATTGTTCAGAACAGGGCCAGATTTGATGATCAGAAGATGTGTACGGGAGGATGAAATGCCTGACATCCTTAAGGCATGTCATGACGAACCTTGTGGCGGACACTTTGCTGATAAGAGGACTGCTTATAAAATCCTTTCATTAGGATATTATTGGCCTTCTCTCTTTAAGGATGCGAAGCAATATGTTAAAAGGTGTGACAGTTGTCAGAGAGTTGGGAGACCAACTCTTTCAAATGAAATGCCACTACAGCCATAGGTATGAATCGAACCCTTCGAGAAATGGGCTCTAGATTTTGTTGGACCAATTAATCCACCATCCAAGCAAAACAGATATATATTGGTTTGTACTGATTATGTTACTAAGTGGGTAGAAGCTATAGCATTGACTTCTGCTACTGAAAATTCAGTTGTTCAATTTCTTTTTAAGGATATTTTCACTCGTTTTGGTGTCCCAAGAGAAATTGTAACAGATCAGGGGAGCCAATTTACATCAAGGATAATGGAGAAACTGATGGAGGAGTATAAGATCAAGCATAGAACATCTACTCCATACCATCCGCAAGCGAATGGTCAAGTAGAATCTACAAATAAAGTTCTTGAAAGCATCATCACAAAGACTGTTCATCTTCATAGAAGAGATTGGGCAGAAAGGCTTCCTGAAGCCTTATGGGCCTATAGAACTACGTGGAGGAACACCACAGGACATTCTCCCTATGAACTTGTTTATGGGAAGGAAGTCCTGTTCCCCATTGAGTTCCAAATCAAGACCTTCAAGACAACAGTCCAATTGGAGATGAGCTTATCAGAAGCCCAGAAGCACAGAATGGACCAGTTAAATGAACTAGATGAAATGAGACAAGATGCAATTCTAAGGACCGATCTAGTTCAGCACCAAAGAATCAAATGGCATGATCGACATATCAAAGAAAAGAAGTTTCAAAAGGGTGATTGGGCACTCTTGTTTGATTCAAAATTTAAGGACTTCAAAGGAAAATTTCAAACTCATTGGCTTGGGCCATATGAGATTGATGAAATCTTCAATAATGGAGCAGTTAGAGTGAAGACTATTGACGAACTTCAAACTCCCTTTATTGTGAATGGCCACCGGTTGAAAGTTTACCACAAGCCACTTTCAAAAGAGGAGTTTGTTAAGTTGTTCCAAGGCGATTCTAAAATGAGGCTGGTGGAGAAGAATTCTTCTCCTCCATTAGCCTAATCTCTGTTTCTTTCAATTTCAGTTCAATAAATTAAAAAAAAAATAAAAAATATATATATATATATATAATAATAATAATAATAATAAATGTATGAGCCTGAAAACCAATCTCTGATTGGCAGTCTCATGCAGAAAACATGAGGTGAAAATCAGGGTCACCTGGCACCTCATGTTTTCCAAAAAAAAAAATTCGCTCTCTCTCTCTCTCTCTTTCATCTCACTTCGCCATTCCATCTCACCATCTCATTCCATCTCACCATCCTCACTTCACCTCACTGTTTTCCACCCATTCATCCATTCATTCATTCCATCTCATTTCATTAATAAAAGTTTTTTTTCAAACAACTAAGGTTATTCTGTGCAGCTGGAGGACACTATTGCAGTTCCCGCAGCTATTTGGCAATTCTGCAACCGTTTAGCCTTTCTGCAGCCCCTCTGCACCTGCACAAAGAAATACAGTCTGTTTGAGAAATTTTTCACAGTTCAGAAATCACCAATAACAAGGAGGAAAGAAGTCATGAATAAAGTTGACAAAGGGTTAGTGGCAAATTATTAGAAGGCAAATCAAATGCGGATCTGAGGTATGTTTTAAAATCTTAAACCTATAGTTATTTCATTACGCAGAATTTTCTGGGTTATGTCTTTTTGGCCACTAATTGTAATGATTACCCATTTTCTCTACCACGCGACCACATATCCACGAATCCTCCACGTCTATCAGTTCATGATACCCACGATTTTTGAAATCACATATGGCTGTTTTTGTCATTAAGGTTTTTTACCCTAATGACGTAACCTACCGTATTACGACTCTCTCAGTCCTCATCCCACAGCCATGTGTTAACCTACAACCAAAATCTGAGAATCTAGCCGTTTCACTCATTATTTCGAAACCCTCTACGCTCATAACACTCCATTTCATGCTGTTCCATTCTCTCATCTCCCTCATTCCGTTTCACTCACTACGATTGCCTCCATAAACCATACTCTGTTTTTCCTCTCTGCTCATTCTGAGAAACAGTGAACACGTATAGCCAGTAAACGTATGTTACGGTTGTATTACGACCGCTAGCCACCGTTTCACTGTGTTAACGCTGTTTATCCACCATTTAACTCTGTTCAAGCCGTGAATTCTCTGTGTCTAAGGCTGTTGCTAAACCCATATATCCTCTGTTCCACAAAGTCTGAACAAGAACCGAGGATTTACTGTGTAAAGCCACCATCAAAGTCGTGTTTTAAACAGAGCTAAGGAGTCAATGGGAAAACTTTTAAGGGCTGAACCAGAAGGTTCGAAATTCTTGGAGGCATATCCTCAAGTTGAGGAGGCATTACAAAAATCCAATTGGCTACAGTGCATCAAGAAGTTTAAAGGCTACCACAAAGAAGTAACAAAATCCTTTGCAAGGTCATTCAAAGATAAAGACAGTCAAGTAGAGGTGGGTGATTTAACATTTGCAGTCAGTGAGGGAAGCATAGCAAAGGCTACATCTCTTCCACAAACCGGGGAACGTTGGTTCAAAAACCGGGCAGTCCAGGATCAACAATGGAAGCGGATTTTTAAAAACCCAGGTATGGATACAAGTGTTTTCACAAAAGGAATTCCTATCTCTCATGTTAAGGAAGAATGGAAAATTCTACTGTTGTTAGTGCAAAAAATTTTCACGTGTGAAGGGAGATTTGGGGTATTATACGTTTATCATGGTAAAATTATGCTGCAATTTCAAGGAGAACATGATATAAATCTTCCCTACTTTCTATTCCAAAGCCTTAGGAAAATGTGTTCCATGGCCCAACGGAATCCACGAAACATTGAAGCATACCTCTGTCATCATAGTCTTGTTAAGTTGTTAGTGGAGGAACAATTAAAAGCAAAACAAGACACATGGGAAAAATTTCTTGTAAGGAATCATTTTGAAGAACCTGGAGAAACTTCTATACCTAGGAAAAGCAGAAGGAAAAGAAAAGAAAGTACCTCTGAGACTGATATCTTAGAGGGAACTGTTCAAGGACAAACTGTAGAGGAAATAGAAGTACATCATCCTGAACCTGAGATTGAGCTTGAACCTACTGAGGACAGTGCTCAAGAGATTATCTCAGAAACCCTCTCTAAACTTGCCAAAGAAGCTGCCAAAAAGAGAAGAGAAGATAAAAAGAAACAAAAGCAAGACAAGGGAAAATCCATAATTCAAGAAACTTATCAGACTCCAGAGCATTCTAGTGATGAAGAAAGAGATAGCCAGCCCTTAGCACAAAGGTTAGCTAAACTCCATGAGAAAATTGCCCTCTCCAAGAAAGTAAAAGTACAAAAACCAAGGAAAAAGGCACAAAAAGAAACACAGAGTGTTGCCACTGTAAGAAGGAGTAGCAGATTGCAGAATAAAGGGAAAGCCACAAGGACACTTTTCATTGATCTAAGCACACCTGAGAAGGGTGCTATAAAAACAGACCTTGAGGATAGTCCACAACGTGAGGCAGCTACTCCTCCAAGGGAGGACAGTCCATTTCAGCCGGAGTTTGAAACTGAAATTGAGCATGAATACAGTCCAAGGAAGTCACCAATTGTTGACCCAGTTCAACAAGAGGTGTACAACTATTTTGAAACATTGGAGCAGAACACTGCTGGCCCAAGTAATGTCATACCTCATGAGCAGAAAATAGACTTACTCAAACAAGAGATCTATGAACTTGAGGTGCTAAACTGCCACATTAAGCAGAGAAATGAAGAAGTGAAGCAGCAAGCTGATATTGCCAAAGCAATCCAAGATAACACCTTGCTTCACATGGGCATGTGGCAGAAGAAAAACAGCAGACTCAAGAAGAAATGTAGAAGGCTAAACAGAGCCTTAATCAATTTGAAATTCAGATGCATGTTCAAGAGACCAAAAGTTAATGTTTCCACACAAAGGAAGAAGAGGAGATTGGATGTCTTAGCAGAGGCATCCCAGCAGGTGGATTGAGTTGTGTTTTCATTGCATGAGGACATGCAATACCCTCGGAGTGGGGGTATGTAGAGCCTCTACTCTACACCTACTTGTCTACCATTTTCCTCAGTTTTTCCTCATCTTTTCTTCACTTTTGCCTCATTTTCACTATAAAACCACCCAGATCATTACATTAGGTGTCATTAAGCATGATCAAGCAAGTTTTGCTAATGGATGACTATTTGTTTAGATTTTGACTTACTTGCAGGAATCCCGCAGCTATCTGATGATCCTGCAGCTATCTGATGATCCTGCAGCCTTTTTATTAAACGCAATGTTCCACGTGTCAGTTTGCCAGATGAGCCACATGGGCACTTAGGTATCAACGTGCTCGAGGTTCCTGTCCCATTTTTCCAGCCATCCACGTCGTCTTTACCCCTGGTCAAAGCTGGTCAAGATACGGTCAACTAAAGGCTGTTTAACGGTGATTGTGAGCTGCTAGGTCACGTCAGCTTAAACGGTGACTTGTCCACGTTTTGCAGATGGTAGGGGACATGATCCAACATGGGATTCATTGCCCATGACGACAGAAGCACCAGCTCGTCCACGCAGCCGTATGATGTGTCCAGGAACCATAATTACGCATTACAGTTAGTTGTTTTTCAGTTAGTAGATGTACGTGTTAGGCTATCTTAGAAATGTCTATAAATAGCTGCGTCTGCGTACGCTCAATAGACTTTTTATCAGTTGTAATTTCTGAACTTGTGTTAATTTTAAGAGTGTTGTGAACTCTGTTTTTTTAGTGCTATTCTAGCACTCTGTTTTGTACACTTTTGCAAATGGAGGAATAGACATAGTACTGTTTTGAAGCTTCCAGATCTCTGAGTTTTCTTGTGGCTGAATGAATAGAGGGCCCCTGTTCATCTTAGCCTCTGTAAAGTATTTTATGTTCAGTATTTACTTATTTTCTCATTCAGTATTCCTTTAAGCATGTATAGTTTCATTTATTTGCTTTCTTTTCTTTCACGCTGATCAATATTACTTTTTTGCAGGTTTCTTTTAGCCCGGGATTTGTTTTTATGTGTGTGTTTGCTTTACAAACTAATGGTATTTGAAGTTGACAAATTCAAGTTGCTGCCTTCGTTTTTATAGCTGATTTTTAATCTTATTTCTCAAGGAGTTGCTAACACATGAATGATCTTCTATCATAAATTGTTATCTTTTAAGATCAGAATATCACTAACTTGCAACTGGCTTTGAGTGCTTTTTAGACTATTCTTTCACTACTTTCTAATCATACTTTGCATAGTACATATGGCTGAAGTAGAGAGTTAGAAAGAGCAAAACGTTATCACTAGTCTTTAAAGTAGATTTTTGGTTTTAAGAGCTTTCTAGACTATTCTTTCACTACTTTCTAATCATACTTTGCATAGTACATATGGCTGAAGTAGAGAGTTAGAAAGAGCAAAACGTTATCACTAGTCTTTAAAGTAGATTTTTCCCATTTTTAATCACTTTTCTAATTCAACTTAAGCTACTTTCTTTCCGTGCTTTACACAGTACATGTGTTTGAAGCAACGAGTTAGAGAGAGATAATCTTTATCTTTGGTTTTAAAAGTGACTTTCTTTTCTTTTATTTGCAGCTGCATGAATGGTGTCTAGTGCCATTGGAAGTGGTTATTTGCTTTCAAAGTTATTTCAAGATCTTTCAAGTCATTTATTTCTTTCAAGCATTTCCTTTCAAGCAAGTAGTTAGAAATCACTAATCACACACTCTCACTCATTTAGGATTCACACTACACACACACCATCACTCACTTGTTTATAAATCATCATTCTATCTTAGGAATATAATTAACCACAACAACACCCCCCAACTATAAGAAAACTCTAAGAGGTTACTTAAGTACATATAGTACACCTTCACTTCATCAGCTTACGAGCCCCGGGTTGACAATTAATACTAGCAATTTAGACAACACTAAATTGACTAAACACATGGTCTCGTACATCACTTTTTCATCCTCTGTCGCTGCACATTCCATTGTTCATGCTGCAATTCACATCCATGCAAAGACTGCTCTGATACCACTTGATCCAGGTTTGGGTGTGACAAAGGAACCTTCCAAGACCTTTTACTTTCTTGATGTGTTAAGTTGTATTTTTAAAAAGAAGATAAATGAATACATTTGCATGATGTAAAGAAGAGGAACATGAAAATCATCAACACATGAAAACATAAGACATTGATAATGGAGTTCGTCCAGGAGGGACTATGTCTTTAGGCCCTGATGTCAAGATGGTGTAGGCCATTGCACTAAGTGTTGTCAATAGTGATGATGCACATAAGAGATGATTTTGTTATCATACAAGGAAAATTCCCTCACGTAGGAGTGGCTTTAAGAGATGTTCCGCTACAGGAACTCTCAACCAAAAGGACTCCTATCAATGTGACACAAACTCATGCATGATGATAATGAGCATCCCACCAACATGGCATAAAAGGGATCTCAATGCAAACATACATGACAACACATAAGTATCCCATCAACATACAACAAAGGGATCTCAAACAAAACATGATGAATCATGACAACAATTACATCACACAGATAATTCTGCATCACATCAAGTAGGAATCGTGAAAACAAGCAAGAAACAATATCCCTCATCAAACATCAAATGGGGATCAGTGCAACACAATGCATCACAAAAAGAAGTACATCAACACACTGCATATACCTCACATCCAGGGGCCATATTAAAAAGAAGATGTCAAACTGCTAAGTTTGTTCGTGCCATTGATCTCATGACATCGAATCGCATGGAAATGACTGCTTGCACATCGAATGTTGACACCTGCACTCCACTTAGAAAAGTGGCCAAAAAATGAAATGAGCAAATGGAAAATCTAAATGCACCATCAGATTTGTGGCATCAAATAGTGAAAATTTGACTGTCAAATTTCTAAATTATGAGAAAGTGGAAATCTAGGGCTCAAGGAATCTTTTAGATTCCCCTAGATTCCTTAAAGATTCCCTCCTCCAGGTCCTATACAAATTGGTTGCTCAGATCAAGAAACTGAATGTGTGATCGGGTTCATGTTGATGAGAGGTGTAAGATCGACATAAAGTTTGTTAAATTTGGACACTAAAAAAATTCCACCCTCCTGGAAATTTTGCTCAGTCATGGTTCCACCTGCAATAAATTAATTAAAAAAATATTGCCTTGATTTCGTTTCCCACTCCTGGTTCCTCCATGCTGCCTAGGCACACTGTTCAAATGAGGGTTTATATAAAATTATGGGTGGATTAACCAACAAGTCAGTTTAGGTGGATTGGTAAAGGATCCGAAATAGGTGGAGGAGGTCGGGTGGTCAAACCCCGCCTCCTCCATGTTTAACTTTTTTTTGTTTTAACAAAACTGCACATTATTAATTTGGAGGGGGGTTGGCTCTGCATTGGGTGGCCCACCCCATAACTCTCGTGGTAGTTTTAATTGGCATGACATGTGATGATATGGGCGCATGTTTTGATGGGTCATTGTTTTTTTAAATGGCGCGGAGGTGTGATATGATATGGAGCCGCTGCGTGGGTGGGGCTAGCCCTCCCACCGGCCATGGGTTCAACTCCCACCGGCTTTGGCCTGTTTAATATGTGCATGATGTTATGGTCTTGGGGGTGTGGGCTGGGTCCACTAGAGGTGGCCCATGCCCACCCCATATATTATGTTTTAATGTTATGGTGTGGGCTGGGTCCACTAGAGGTGGCCCATGCCCACCCCATATATTATGTTTTAATGTTATGGTGTGGGTTGGATGGCTCAGCGGGGTGATGGTCGCCGAGCCACATTTAATGTAAATTTGTTATGATAAGATTGGGGGACCGATGGGGGTCATGGCCTATCAGCCCAAATTTTTTTACAAATATAATTTATTTGGGGTCCAACGGTAGTGGCAGGAGTCATGGTCTGCTGCCATTTTTTTTATATATTTCTTTAACAATAAAAGGTCCATGGTCATCTTTTAAAAATTCAAAATTTGATTGAAGGAGACAAATTAATCAGGCCACAAATTCACCCGGAATTTGACCCAGGTTGGCCAGAATCCAAGGGTTGGATTTTGTCCGAATTGCAGCCACCTTAAGCCTACCCAGTCACCAGAGTCAACTTAAACTTTGACTGCTCCTAGCTTTCACATACAAACTCTGTTTGACGAACCATTCACACCACCATGATTAGGACGACGAGGTCTACACTCTGGTCCTAGTTTGAAGTCATTCTGATCACTTTTATTTTTCGAGCTTCCATATGCCCTCTTTGTCCTCTGTGTGTCTTTGGAGCCACCTGATCATAATAAAAAAGAAAGATTGTAAAAAATTCCTATAATGGAAAGGAAAACCACTTGGGTATAAACCCCCTCTACATTTAACTACACCTTGGTACAAATAATTGTAACAGTTGATGAGGGTTGAGTAAAGTAATTAAATAAACATGGAAACAAGAAGAAAAAATATTGTAAACAACATAAATTAGGATCACCTGTAGCTAGAATGTTGGTAAGCATTACGACTCATGAAGCTATGAAAGAACTAACTTGAAACAAGATAAAACCCTCTCAGAAGAAAAAGAAAAAAAAAGAAGAAGAAGTGTACCTTGGTTTGTTGGGCAGAAGATGTAAAAGGAAACTCACATTTCTAATTCTAGGCAAACAAAGGAATCTTCACCTGTAAGTAACAGTCAATGAAAAATTCTAATTTGGAGTTGGGGATAAGTCAATTCCCTTTGGAAATCTTAAGTAGAAACCAAATAAGTCGAGTTCCAATTGAACAATCTACAAAGGGTTAAACCCCTCTCCTAAATATGACAAGGGAACACGATTATTTTGTAGAAAAACCATTCAAAAAAATTAACTGAGAAGCTTGGGGCCGAAGTTCAGACCCAATCCCATGAATATGAATGAAATCAAGGTCTTTGAGGAAAATCTCCTTGTCTCTTTAAGGTATACACTACACAAATTCATTACAATTCACAACCTGCAAATATTTAAGGGTAGGTTAGGAGCTTTTGTCTAGAAAATAACAAAAGGAATAACTAAACAAGGAAAATAATAAAGGCTCGGTAGGATTTGCCTGTGTTGTTGAAGCTAGGGTAAACTCTACAGAAATAATCATCTCAGAAAAACTGTGAAGGGATGGAAATGTCTGAAGGGTAAATTCCATCAGGCACTCGTGTGGTTCAAAGAATTAAAAGTCTGAAGTTTCCATAAAATAGATGACAAAATAAAGCCAATGAAGCCAAAATAATTTGCAAATTTGAACTGCAAAAGCACCAAGTGAGAATGATGGGTGTGGGTGAGGTTAGGGTGGTTAGTTACTCTAACCACCCACTACCTATTTTTCACTATCATCTTAAGGAGGGAACAATAGACCATAGATCACCTATTGATCATGTGGGTAGGATACAATGGCCTCATATATTTGGCCACGTTTACCTATAGGTGTTGCTAAAACATACCCACTAACTTTGTAAAATGGTGCACAAGACATGTCATTTTGTGGAATGGTGAGTGAAACTCATATCACAGCCTTGGTCACGAGTTTTCAAATACTATAATTTTGTAAATTCCATCCAAATTCATATGTATGATCTAAGGTTAAAACCTTATATTGCCTCATAATATGTCATGAGTTTGAACCTCATGGTGGCCATTCATGGGCTTGTAGGTAAACCTTTGAGGGGTTAGGGAAACACCCAAATTATACACACATGCACAATACATTATGCTTAATTGCATGGTATGTATAAATGTATATATAAACCAACACTATAGAAAGTTCTTGGTCATCTAGAGAAGGTAATGGAATCCACAAATTTGGATATTAACCACAATATATAAACACACACACACACATTTAAAAAAAATGATTTGTTTCAAAAATATTAATGTAACATTGGAGGTACAATACGTATGGTATTGGATCTGTAGGTTACAATGTTGTGGCCTATGAGGCCGACTAGAACTAAAATCAAACATAGTAAATGTTTCTTACATAATGAGGAACAAAGAATTTTTTTTTATGTTATACAGCAAAGGTAAAGACAAGAAAAAATGTTATGTACTATGAGTAATTGATATAATTTTATTATATGAATTAAGTTTGTAAAAATAATAGCTGATTTTTGTTGGAATACCCTTACCTATAGGAATAGGTATGTTGGGCATCTAGGAGTGCAAGTAGCTCCTTCATAAAATTAATTAAGTAGTAATACATGCTAACTGGTAAATTTTATTCTTTGACTATTTGAATATTGAGTAGACAAAGAAACTTGTAATTTGTGGAATTGAGAAAGCACCTACATCACAAAGCCAAGAAATGCATCTATATATATATATATATATATATATATATATATATGGAAAATTTACCTAACTTACACTATTAAAGAGTTAGTAATGGCAGATGGATATGTTCAAGATATAAGTTGGGATGTTACAAAGAAAATTACCCCTGAAAAGCCTGAAAGGTTATCTATTATTATGACAAAAGGTTGTATATGTTGAAGGAATTGTGAATGGTGTACATGAAGTTTAATTTACAAGGATAACTATCTAATGTACTCTTAATAATTGTGATATCTTTTTTATTTCCATAAAACTATTTTTTGTATATAACTTATAGGATTGTTATGCATAGATGTCTTATATTAGATATATATTATAGCCCGTCATGAAGGGAGGTAGGGAAAACTTAAGAAGGTGATATTGGCATTAAAATATGTAATACCTAATTGTTACACTAGATATACTTGGGGAGTATTTGTAGAAATTTATTTGTACAAGAATACCTCATCATGCAAAGCCTGCTTAGAAGGGCTCCTGATCCAGATTTATGCAAAGACAAAATTAAATATAGATATAAACATAAACACAGAGCTACAATGGAAACATAAATTTAATTTATTAATAACAAGGTACTAAAAATTGTTGCATGCATAATGGAAGTAAACTATTTCGGGTGATCATAGCTTATCTCTGAGAAGCGATTTGGTGACTACATGCCTTTTTAACTATGTTACAATGACATTCGAAGGCCCATTTATTATTTAAAAATAATGGAAAACCCTAAACATCCAAAAACTTAACCCTAGGAGATGAAGCGCTAAAAGGTTATGGGCACCGTTGGGGTAAATTGGTACATCAACTTCCCGGGGTTGTAACTTTGGCATATGATCCTCATTTGTTGTGTACGATACCTCATTAGGAAAATTTATCTTAGGACTACAACTTTCAACTGCAAATTCATATTGAAAGTTGAAAGATTTCCCATTTTCCAAAAACACGTCGTTTAGGGCCTCAAAATGGCTTCGGAAGTTCAAGACCCGAAAAAAATACCAAAAATAGTAAATTGTGCTACAATTAAGGAGACTGAAATAAATAGTGGTGGGGATCGAAGTGGAATAGGAAAGTGGCCACAAATATTCACCTGGATCATTCCTCCCCCCTTAGGAAGCAATGGTCCCCATTGCCTTGAGTGCCTCCATGAGATGGGGAAACTTTTGTTGAACTTTGTCTGTGGCAAGCCACTTGCCTTGGTGTAGGAGTTAGTGAGCTTTGATGGGGCCTAACCCAGGTTTCACTTTAATTGAACCAACCAACAAAACCCTTACTGTTGGCCGCTTCGGGAACAACCCACATAGCATAGGTTGCAGTATCACCAGAGGAAGTATTGGTGGATGTTAGAACCAAGTTTCTACATCCAGAGGCTTGTGTGATGGTTACCTAATACCCTTGCAACTTAGATCTACCTTTTCACAAATCTAATCCTATCGACAGATAACTATTGCAAATTTAACTAACTGATGTCTAGATCTTTTCGAAGGTACTTAGTTATACTTATTATGCATAAAGATTATAGATCTACCAGGTTTGCAGAGTAAATAAGCATTCATTCATATAAACATATTATAGAGCAAGATACATAAACTTAACAGAAGTAAATAAAAGAACACAGATGCATTATATTCAGCCCAAATAGTATTTATTAAGTGTAAGTGTTCAGATACAAACTATTTATCCCTGCGCACTCAGCTACAGGGCTAGCGAATGCAGCTTGTGGACTTACCAAGGACTCCACGCACTTAGCTGTAGGAGCCTTCCCCTTTCACCTAAGTACAGGAAACAGACCTTTTATGTCTTAGCACCTTGCCTTTATAATGATTATTCTTAGTCAGATCTCCCTATACTCGCTATGACTCAATTTTATATAGCCTTTTCCTTATAATAGCATGGTCAGTAGACCATGGGCGAGTCTCAAAGCAAATCTATGACCTACCCAACTAAGGGACTAAATCCCCTTTCACTCCTATTAGCTTCACACTCTTCTTTCCACATTTCGTGGACACTTTACATTCTCTACCATAAGATATTACAAAATTGACTCAAAACTTAACAAAATTGACCCTAGGGACCCCATCCGAACAGACCCCCAACACAAATTGGGTGACTCACCCTCGAGTCACTCAGTGGATTCCTTGATCTTGCTGCCGAAGTCACTGAAATCCATCTGCATCACAACTATGTTAGCAGATCCCTATACCATGGCTTGTTGCACTTCCTATACTAGCTTTTCTATAGTTGGGCCTTTCACCACCAGGCACATCGTTCTTTGTGTCTGCTGGAGTGTCTTCAACTTTTCCTAGACTGATAGGGTAAGCTTACTTTCTTCCTTTGTCCATGGCTATATTTTGGCCTTTAAAATGGCCTCTTTTCTTTGTAGCTCTTCAATTTTTGATTGTAGTTGTTTTCCTTCCTGCAATCAAGCAAGGCGTTGGGCTTAGGGTAAAGTGTGTGCAGTCACGCTGATTTAATCAAACATTCACTGCGTCTCCTAATATCTGTGCCAAGTTTCTGCAGGTTTGGGTCCATCTTTATAGTCATCCATAGTTCCATGACATGTTCGAAGATAAATGTGTCACCTATGACTGTTGCATCCAAAGTGGCCATGCTCTCCCTGATAGCTGCTCTGCGCTGCTCCCGGATTTGTGGCAGAGCGGTTGGCTGCAATTTCAATTCTAGCTCTAAGATATTCATTTGGAATTCAAATGTTACCCAACTGAGCTCATCCTTTGATTCTCTTACTATGGAAACCAACTTCCAATTCTTCATGGTTGCTTCAACCTCCTCTGGAATGTGGAGTTCTAGCAACATCTTGCATGCCTATGCAATTGGTGCCTCCATGTTCTAGCTTCACGGAACTAGTTCTTCCTTTTCTTTCAGCACCTGAGCCTATTCTCCACAAATATTCTCATTGTTCATCTTTACCTCGATCATAACTGATAGCACGTGATGCTCCCTGATTCTAAGATCATCTAATACTCCCTGATGAAGTGCATGGAGGGTCTGAATGGGTAGTATAGCTAAGTTGACACCCATATCCTTGATTTGTCTAAGTTGGGTGTTTGCTTCATCTGCCTCTACACGAAGTGATCCTTCTGGTAACGGAATAACTTTGAGGTCCAGATTCATGTATGTGTCTAGTACCAATGTGTTGGCTTGCTGTAGGCTCATTTGAATCTCGCTCATCTGTCCCACACTCGTTTGAATTTCACTTGTTTGAATCTGCAACTCACGCAGATCCTTCTTTATGCTCCCCAACATTTGCATGTACTATTGTTCGAATTAGGTCCATAGCTCCTTTTTCGTGTCACATACCTTATCTCCGCTCTCATACAAGTCCCCCTCAGTGAGGGCCATTTGATCCACGTGGGCATGCTTGTCCAATTTTTGCTTCTTCCTGGGCCCGGAAGTCATCTCCGTGGTTTTCTTTTGCAATTTAAATAGAGTTCTCTGCTCCTCGCCACCATCTTCTTCCTCCTCAGACCCTTCCTTTTCTGCAGTATGTAGAGAAGTAGACTACTCACCTTCTAATGTGGCCTCCTTCGCGGTGCGCTACTTGTGAGAAGTTGCCTTAGAAGTAGCTTCCTTCTTTTCCTGTGCTTTTTTTTCTTGGATTGCAGCCTTCTCAACCTCTTTCTTTTTGTTTAGATTATCTTCCGGATACATCGCATAAGGATTATTTTTCGTCGACGTTTCGAACCAACAATGGTGGTTCATCTTCAGGATGTGAAAGAATATTGAAAGACTGGTCTTATTTTTCCAATTATATATATAGAGATGCTTAGCCGACATATATAATTAATTTAATTATTCTTTCTTACTTTTAGGTTTATGGTTATATTAATTATATTTGTTTTAATTTTCTAATTATATAATTATTTTACTGGAATGCGGCCAAACAGCACTATCAGCTAATACAGAAGCACAACTTCTGGGAAATAAAGAATGGTCGCACGGCAAGATTCTGGACAGACGCTTGGAACCAGATGCCTAAGCTTATCAATGTACTTCATCCATCTCAAATTCCTAACAGGCAGGATCAGCAGCAGGAAAAAATACACCAATTCTGGATGCCGGAGATAGAGCACGGATTCAGAAAATGGAGACAGATCAACCATATACTCAACGGCACAAATACTAGGGAGGCAGAAGAACTGGAGAAAGAGTTAAAGAAAAGAAGTATCAGGCATGATGAAAGCAATGACATCCTAAGATGGGGTTACCAACCCAAAGGGACCTATACTACTTCTGAAGCTTACAATCTGATCTGCAACTTCCCCACTCCCCGGATCCAATTTGGAGCAAAATCTGGGGTCTCGGATCATGGCCCAAAATCTCCCACTTCCTCTGGCTGGTAGGACATAAAAGAACTCTCACATGGGATAAACTAAGAAGACGAAACTTCCAAGGCCCTTCAATCTGCTACAACTGCAATCAAAGTGAAGAAACGCTCCAACACCTCTTGGACACTTGCCCTCTAGCCAATTGGTTATGGGAAAAGGTGAGCTTCAGATGCCAAAAAAAATGCAGAGGGGAGAACGACATCATCAACACCATAAGACAATGGCCACAAAATCCATACAAAAGCGAGATTCTTAATTGCCTATGGAACATCATTCCCGGATTAGTCCTATGGAACATCTGGAAGGAAAGGAATAAACGTATTTTTAAATACAAGCGCTCTCCAAAAGAAGAAATTTGGAACAGGCTTCTAGGGAATCTCAACGAAACGCTGCTTCTTCGATCATGGACAAAGGAGGATCTCCCCTCAACAGATAACGAGAAGAGCATCTACGATAATTGGCAACTGCACCTGCCTCAAGATAACTACAAGAATGGTCCATCTAGAAGAAATATCAAGGACAATTGCCTATGGAACCCCCCCCCCCCCCCCAAGCACTCTTATAAGCTCAATTTTGATGGGGCTTCCAAAGGAAATCCGGGAGCAGCTGGTTTTGGAGGAATATTGAGGAACCATGATGGTATTCCTCTGCAGGTTTATTATGGAAATATGGGATGGGATACCAACAACTCTGCAGAGCTTGAGGGTCTCTGGCAAGGCATGCTACTCGCCCGGAATCTCAACCTTCAACCCCTGATTGTAGAAGGTGACTCCCAAATCCTTATAAACATGGCAATTCGCTTACAGAATGGCTCTCAAGCCAGGAAAGTGGCTTCCAGCTGGAGGCTAGAGGCCAGATTGGATGCCATTGCACAAGATTTGCACAACAATAGGGCCATTTCCTTCAATCACACGAAGAGAGGGGGTAACAAGGTGGCTGACCTCCTGGCCAACATAGGGGTAGAAAATGAACAGACCTTCCTCTCAGGAGATACAACTATCATTCCTAACATCCTCCAGGTCCAGGAATGCGAAAGTCTGATCCAAAGAGAGGCAGTCTCCCCGGATGCGGGTGCCACGACTGCAGAAAACGAGGAGACACATGACAGGCATGTGTTGCCTCAGGTGTGAGGACATTCCCCTCTGTCAGTACGCCGCCATGGGATATATGGCAAGGCTCATTGCAAGTCGGCATTCATTGCCGCATTCAAGTTACTGGGCTGATAGCAGAGAGCAGTTATGGCGCTCAAGGAACGAAATTTGGTTGCAGGGCCTAGAAAAGGCGATAAGGGGGGCCAGCACAAGATGCTTCATGCTTGGCATTCGGCATTCTTCGCTCAGACGCTTGTATGGTCTCAGGCCCTCCGGGAGACATCATCCTCTGCTACACTGTTTACTGTATGTTATTCTGGGACTGAAAGGCCTCTGTGTGTATTCCGCCCCTGTTTCATCTCTAGCCTCCCGCTTGCCTCTCCGCCAATTCCGCCTTCCCTCCCCGATCTGCTCTTTAGCCTCAGTGCCCCGACAACAATGGTCCCGCCTCGCGAGCGATTGCTCAGCAGACGAGGCACTTCTCGAGGAAGCTCATCCCGGAGACCAGCTGAGGATTCTCAGCCCAGATGTTGTCGCTGCCCCTGCCATAGCCCTCTTGCAGCTCGTCCTATCCAACCCAGGCAATTCATGAACTCCTATAGCTCTGACCCGGACTCAATTCCTTCGCCGGCATTTGGCTCTGCCATTTTTGCTTTCAACAGTTCGATGGTTAGGCCTCGTATCAATGCCCATGTCTCAGTTCTATTTCTGGAGGAGGAACAATCTGTCAATGTTGAGAACCGTGATCAGGGGATGCACCAGGGCGAAATGCCAGAATTGGTCCAGGCCTCGCCAGGGAAGGAAGCGAATTTGGGCCAGGCCTCATCTGGGAAGGCAGTGGACCAGGCCCCCAGCCTTCCTCGGCCCCAGGAAGCATCTTCGTCCAAGCAGGTCGACTTCAACTCTGACCCCCTCCCTTCTGAGGAGGAATTTGGAGGATTCGGATGGACACCGATCGTCGAAGAGGAACCGGAGGAGTAGCAGGTCTCCCGCGCAGCTTCACCAGCCTCAGCGACTCTCAGGTTTTGACTCGGCGTTCGGTTTATATTATCAGTTTTTAATGCCTGTTAGTGTCAAGTTTTTTGAAGCCTCTGTGTGGGATAATGCTGTTGATTTTGTGATGCCCCTGCGTGGGCTTTCTAGACTAATGGGGAAAATATTAATGGAAGAACAAGGAACCCCGGCATGGAAGGTCGTAACTAGTATGGGCACCTCTGCGAAGGTAGCCATTTTTGATCTCAAACATACCAGAGTGCCAAGATCAGGCCTCTGAGGATGCATCTCTGTGACTGTAATGTATTTTTGTTCTGTATATAATAGATTAGTATTTTAACGAGAAAAAAATTATATAATTATTTTAATTATTTTAATTTAATTTTAATTATTACTTATTTTAATTATAATTATTTCTTATTTTAATTATTTTAATTATAATCATTAATCTTAATTTTAATTGTTGTTATTACATTATTTATTGATAATTAGTCTTAATTATTTATTATATTTTAATTAATTTTATATTTATATAATTTTTTAGTTATATTTATTTTATTTAATTATTTATTTTAATTAATTTTAATTTTAATTAATTAATTATTTTAATTATAATTATTTTGATTATTATTTTAATTAATTATTAATTTTAATTTTAATTATTTTGATGGTATTTATTTTGATTATTTATTTATTTTAATTAATTTTAATTTTAATTTTTAATTGTTGTAATTATATTTGTTCTAATTTATTTATTAATTATAATTATAATTATAATTTTAGTTGTTGTAATTATATTTATTTCAATTTCTTTATTAATTATTTATTAATGAGTTATTTTTACTTTGTATTTGTATTAGTTTTAATTATATGTCGTGATTATTTATTAAGGCTCCCTACATATTATCCTATGTTGAGGAGTTTATTATAGTTAAGATATTTTTGATTGATGTTTAATTCCTATGATTTTTTTATTTTTTTTAATTCTATTTTATTAAGGTCATAGTGTGTTATTAAATTAAAAAGGATTGGATAACTTATGTTTGTTCTAGGTTAATTATGGGAGGATTATAGTTAGGGGTAGATTTGGATGATAGGATTGGAACCCAGTTTTTGCTTATGGTCCATCCATCATCTCTATTGAGGTTACTAGGGTGTTTGCTAATTTCTATGGCTTCTTTGAATTTCCTTATGAATTAATGATTGCTCCTAACTAAAATACGGGTATCTTCTATGCATATTTGGTGCTTAGTTTTATCAGAATGTTCAGCTAGAGCTGAGGATTTGGATCGATTGTGTTTAATGTTTGCTGAGTGTTCTTGGATTCTTGTGTTAAAGGATCTCCCAGTCTCACCTACATAGGGTTTGCCACATGAGCAGGGAATTAAGTAGACACCTTTATGGCATTTAGGGTCAACTTTGTCTTTCACTAGATTGAGGAAATTGTGGATCGTGTTTAAGGGTTTTAAAGTGGTTAAAATTCCATTTTTTTTAGGATGCAGGAGATTTTGTCTGTAGACCCCTGTATGTAAGGGAGGTTTACTTTACTTTTTATAATATCAAAGTTTTTATTTTTGTTAGGTCACGTTTTTGCTTTATTTATGACTTTGATAGCTTGATGCTTATTGTATCCATTTTTTAGGAAAAATTTAATAAGGTATTCTATTTCTTTTTCTAGGTGTTCTTTATCAGAGATTCTAAGGGCTCTGGTTTCTAATGTGTTGAGGACTCCTAGTTTGTGTTGAGGATTCTTTTTCTTTTTCTGTGCATCTTTCTCTCGAGAGGCAGCGTTTGTGTTATGCTCTTAACCTGCAAGACGATTACCAGAACACCAAATATGCGAAGAAATATACCTAGAACATAGAATAATGAGAAACAAGAGCAAGTATTTTATTATTCAGAAAGCAATGTTCACTTGCCTCTTCGAGGGGGCAACCTCCAATAGAGTAGAGCTCGATTACAAAATAAGACACGATGCTCCTCGCAGGGAGTCTCTATCCTTTATATATGACTCATACATGCAATACCATGGATCAATACCATGGTTCTTATTAATACCATCTATCTAATACCATGGCCCATTTGCAACTAACTGTGGTCCCATCATTAATTGTGGGTTAACCACTTAGAATTATTAATATGGGCTTTATTGACTCCTTACTTAACTATAACTATGACTCGATCCTACTACATAAATAAGGGGGTTAGGGTGGGACCCTAACATGCCCTCCCCTTTCAAAATAGCCTTGTCCTCAAGGCTGGAGTTGCGAAAACTGCTGAAGAATAGTGGTTGGTTCCCAGGTTGCATCTTCCAGAGAGGTGTCTTTCCACTTGACAAGGACTTCCTTGATCATGCGGCCACGCAGGTGCCATTCTTGTGTGTCTAGGACTTGTTCAGGTTGGAGCTAAATTGACCCTTCTTCATCCAATTCAGGTAGACTGGTTTGAATTCTGCAATTGTTCCCAATCACTTTCTTGAGGCATGAGACATGGAAAACTGGATGGATTTTCGTAGTGGGTGGAAAATCTAGCTTGTAGGCCACTTCTCCAATGCACTAAAGTACTTCATATGGTTCGTAAAAATTTGGAGATAGTTTATGACAACCCTTGTCTTTGAGTGAAGTTTGCTTATATGGTTGCAGCCTCAAAAATACCTGATCCACTTCTTGAAATTGGCGCTCTGAGCGATGCTGATCTACCTATTGCTTCATGCGGTTTTGAGCTTGATGAAGATTCTCTCTAAGATGGGCGAGCATGGTTGTGCGGTTTTGTAGGAGTTGATCCACTGCTTGTACCTTTGAGCACCCCTTGATATAAGAAGTAGGGGAAGGAGGGAGTTGACCATAAACTGCTTCATAGGGAGTCACTTTGGTGGTGGCATGATGGTTGGTGTTATACCACCATTCAGCTAGAGGCAACCACTATACCCATAGATGTTGCTTTTCTGAAGTGAAACACCTAAGGTAGGTTTCCAGACATTTGTTGACGGCTTCAATTTGACCATTCGTTTGTGGACGATAGGAAGTACTGAGTTTTAGTTGGGTGACTTGCAGCTTGAAGAGTTCCTACCAAGAATTACTGGTGAAGATTAGGTCATGATCAGACACAATAGAAGTGGGCATGCCATGCAATTTGAAGATCTGATCCATGAAAGATTGAGTGACCAAAGTCGGTGTAAACGGGTGGGGTAGGGCGCAAGAATGAGCATACTTAGAAAGTCGGTCCACAACCACCATGATGACTGACTTGTTTCCTGACTTTGGAAGACCTATAATGAAATCCATAGAAACCTTCGTCCATATAGATGCCAGGATGGGCAACGGTTGTAATGTGCCTGGTGCTTTGACTGTCTCCCCTTTGTGGCGTTGACAGACATCGCATTCCGCTACAAAAGTAAGGATGTCCTTTTTCATGCCTATCCAAAAAAATTATCTTCTAGTGCGAGCATATGTCTTCTGAAAGCCTGAATGTCCTGTAATGGGGGATGAGTGCAATTCTGCCAAAATGCGGCTTTTGAGGGTGGATGTTGGTGATATTATGACTCTGTCCTTGTAGCGAAGAATCTCATCCTGCCACGAGTAGCCCTTGGTGGAATTTAGATCCGCCTGCAATTGAGTAATGAGTTGGGAGAGCCAGGGATGTGAAAGCCATTCCCTGCGAGCCTCTTCAATCCATTCTGGAATGGGAAGGGAAATTGCGAGCAAGGTACTTTCCTCCTCAAATTGGAGAGATAATGCATCTGCGACACTATTTTCACGCCCTTTCTTGTAAATGATCTCGTAATCATATCCCAGCATTTTGGCGAGCCATTTATTTTGTTGTGGGGAGGATAGGCATTGCTCCACAAAAAAATTAAGACTGTGATGGTCTGTGCGGATTTGGAAATGTCGCCCCAGTAAGTAAGGTCACCATGTATCTACTGCATGTAAGATGGCCATCATTTCCTTCTCATAGGTAGAATGTCCCAGATTCTTCCCACTTAGTTGTTGGCTTGTGAAGGCCAAGGGTCGACCTTCCTGCATTAAGACCGCCCCAATACCCGTACCCAAAGCATCACATTCAATGACAAAAGATTTGGTGAAATCAGGTAGTGCTAAGACTGGAGTGGAACACATGGCATTTTTGAGAGCTGTAAATGCCTGTTGTGCATCATCATTCCAGAAGAATGAATTTTTCTTAAGGAGTTGAGTGAGGGGCCTCGCAATGTGACCATAATTGTGGACAAATTTGCGATAATAGCCTATGAGACCCAAAAATCCTCTCAGGCTCTTCAAGGTCTTAGGTTGAGGCCAATCCTGCATTGCCTAGATCTTTTTGGGGTCCACCTTAACACGTTCACGCCCCACAATGTGGCCCAAATACTCAACTTCTTCCATGCCAAAAGAACATTTGGACATCTTAAAAAATAATTTATGCTTGCGGAGCAGTTGGAAGAGTAGATGTACATGCTAAAGATGTGCTGCCCAAGTGCAACTATAGATGAGGATGTCATCGAAGAAGACAAGGACAAATTTCCTAAGATATGGTTTGAGAAGGTGGTTCATAAGGCTCTGAAAAGTAGATGGGGCATTACAAATACCGAATGGCATGACCAAGAACTCATAATGGCCTTCATGAGTTCTGAAAGCAGTCTTTGGAATGTCGACTTCCTTCATGCGAATTTGGTGGTAGCCTGAGCGAAGATCCAACTTAGTGAAGAATTGAGCCCCATTGAGTTCATCCAGCAAATCATCAACAACCGGGATGGGAAATTTATCTTTGAGTGTCAACTTACTGAGGGCCCTGAAGTCTGGACACATCTGCCATTCCCCATCTTTCTTGAGCACCATGACCACCGGTGATGAATAAGGACTAATGCTGGGACGAATGACACCTGCTTCCAAAATTTCCTTGATTATTTTTTCTATTTCATTCTTTTGGGTGAACGGATATCTGTATGGGTGCACATTTGGTGGTTGGGCCCCTAGAACCAAGGTGATGCTATGATCATGTTCCCCTCGCGAAGGTGGAAGCTCATGAGGCTTGTCAAAGACTGGCAGATGGTTATTTAAAATCTGTTGCATCTCAGGATGAATTGGCAGAGAATTGGGTTCGATGGCCTGGATGGCATTAAATTGAGCTATAACTCCATGATGGCCCTTTTTTAGCAATTTTTCCATCCTATGTGAGCTGATGATAGAGGGAGCACCCGCCTGGAGTCCACAGAGGGTATGTGTGGAGTTGTTCTGCTTAAAGCTCATATATAACTCCTGGAAATCCATTATGATTGGCCCAAGAGTGTGAAGCCATTCAGCACCGAGGACAATGTCGCACCATCCCATGTGTATGGAAAACATGTGGGTTTTCAACTGATAATCCCCCATTTGAAGTTTGACATTTTCACAGGGGCCTTCACATTTCATTGTTCCCCCATCTGCAATTTTGACTTGGAAGTTAGAAACTGCTCATACAAAACAATGCACTACTTCCGTGACTTTTTGATGGATGAAATTATGTGTACTTCCACTATCAATCAAGACTACTACTGGGTGATGTTTAATGAAACCTTTGATTTTGAGAGTTTGAGGTGAAGAAATCCCTACCAAAGCATGCAGCGAAATAACTGGTTCGTTAGGGACATTGTCCTTCTGGTTGTCCTCTTCTACCTCCTCTGGTTCCTCAAGTGGTGGGGCTTCCTCCGATGAGCTGTAATCAGTAGCATCAATTTGAAAAAAATTGGGATCCTTGCATTTATGACCTGGGGCTTATTTTTCATCACAGTAGTAACATAATCCTTGTTTTCTTCTTTCGGCCATTTCTGCAGGTGACACCTTTTGAACCTTAAGTGTTTGAGTCATGCTGTGAGCCTGTGGGGGGTGACCCTTGGCGATGAAATTTGGGCGAATGGACTGGGCTGCTAATGCACGTTCCACGATACAGACTACCTTGCAAGCCTCTGACCATGTGGGAGGGTGGTGTAGATGGATATGGGCTTGTATGGCCTCTTTAAGACCGCTGATAAAACATTCCGTGTAGAACGCATCTGGGAGATCCCTAGTGTGGAAAGCTAAGGCTTCAAAAGCTGTAACATATTCATCCACTATGCCAGTCTGTCGAAGCTTAGTGAGACGACCCAAAAAAGAAGATTCTTGGTCAAAGTGCTCTGTAAGAGCTTTGTTGAAGGTGGCCCAAGTCATAAAAATTCTATTGCAACGTTGATGCCATTCCCACCATTGTCATCTTTCATTGTCTAAGTACATGCTCCCCACCATAAGCTAAGTCTCATTATCTAAGATGTTATTTAGATTGAAATACTACTCCATTTGTGCTACCCATGTGGTCGGGTGAGAACCATCAAATTTATGCATATCCAGCTTGGGAGGTCGCGGACGAGATTGTTGGTGGGTGCCCCAGCAGTGAAGAGAGTGGTTAGACTCACCCTCACTATGGCCATTGCCAATATATGCCTCCTTGCGGGCTTCCTCCTTGCCCTTAGAGAGTGCATTCATTAGTTGGTCAAGCTGAGCTTGGATGGCTTGCAAGGATTGTTCAAGTTTGTCGATCTTCTCATTGGCCATAGCTTGAGCTCTAGTTTCTACCATGCACCGATCCGATGTACTTGAAATTTAGGACCGCCTGAATTTTTTTTTCACTAACAATTAAATGGTACCACCTTGCTCAGGTCGTCATCCTGATTCTTATGGGCTAGATCACCAATAAGTGCCCCGGGGGTTTTTTTTTCCTGGAAACTCCTAACAGAGTTTTACTCCTTCCTTAAGAATACTGCAGTAGCTGAATCCTCAAAATGTCAATGCTGCCAAAAGTCCTGTGAAAATCACGCCTCGGTATAGGAACCCCACACAACTACTCAGATCTGGTGGATCTGAGAGATCTGAATGGCTGATCGGATAGCTCTGATCGGCAGACAGATTGCTGCTACGGATCTGATGGATCTAATAGATTGGAAAGGCTGGTCTGCTAACTCGGAACTGCGGGACTGATGTCTATTGCTGCTACAAACCCCCTTGCAAGATCTGATGTAGCAGAGATTATGCGTGATCCCAAGATAGAAAAGGGAACTATGGTCTCGAGGAGTGCCAGGTGCTACAGATCGCAATATACATAAGGGTCTGACAGTAGTACTCGGCCCAATGTTTCAGGGCTCTAACTAAGGAGGATCAACCATACCCTTAGCCGTACAACCCGACTACCCTATCGTACGGGTGAGTAATCTCTCCGAGTGTTGTTCTCGGTGTACTGTAGCAGCAAGATGGCCGACGGTTTATCTATGGCGAGGTTTCAAAGGAGCTAGGGGGCTTCCGATATACCCAGAGGGTACTTGGAAGACAGTCTGTGCGCGGTTCTGTCTAATGCGCTACTACTCGAAGGGGTACCCACAGGGGTTACAAGGGAGTCCAACAAGCATGACCACCTCTTGTATTTCCTGCGTGCATGCCTCCCCAAATCTGCAGGTTTATGCACTCAACGATAGATCCCGTGGTTTAAAGACGCCGGAACACGTCTCTAGCCAAAAAAAAAAAATTGCTAAGAAATGGAGATCCCACCTGCCCTGGAAAGTGCTCTGATACCACTTGTTATGCTCTTAACCTGCAAGACGATTACCAGAACACCAAATATGCGAAGAAATATACCCAGAACATAGAATAATGAGAAACAAGAGCAAGTATTTTATTATTTAGAAAGCAATGTTCACTTGCCTCTTCGAGGGGGCAACCTCTAATAGAGCAGAGCTCGATTACAAAATAAGACACGATGCTCCTCGCAGGGAGTCTCTATCCTTTATATATGAATCATACATGCAATACCATGGATCAATACCATGGTTCTTATTAATACCATCTATCTAATACCATGGCCCATTTGCAACTAACTGTGGTCCCGTCATTAATTGTGGGTTAGCCACTTACAATTATTAATATGGGCTTTATTGACTCCTTACTTAACTATAACTATGACTCGATCCTACTACATAAATAAGGGGGTTAGGGTGGGACCCTAACAGTTTGGAGCTTACTTTTTATTTTGCATTGTTGTGGCCTACACGGAGGAAATTTCCCCTGCTATGCTTGTTCCTATGCTAATATCTGAAGGCTTCCACCAGTCACTTGGCCATTTTCCCACGACTTCCTATACATCTGCATTAGTGACTAGGTATGGAAACTTGTACCATACTTTCTTAGGATCTCGCCCTACGTAGATGGATACGTTGTTAAAATTTCCTTTAAACTCCACATAGGCCTCCAATTTCCCAAACAATGTTGGTGACATCCTTTGCCTCTGGATGACATGGTGTGAAGGTCTATCTCGACTAGCACCCATAATACTTTCGTCTTTATGACCCTCTTAGGGTACTTCATTTCGCACAATGAAGCGAACTTCACGGCATATGGTAAATCATCATCTTGTGGAGGGAACTAGATGTCCTCTAGGAGCCTCCACGTGGTGAGGGAAATCAATAACAATAGCCAGGCATAATGGAATGCCTTACTGTCGTCTTGTACTTCGTGATAATTCAATAGGAACTCTTTGCAGAGGTACTACGCCTAGTTGTACTACACCCCCTTCACACATTGTGCAGCCAAGGAAATGACGAGCATCGACACCTCATCTGCGTATCACTTTCTCATAATATTATAAGCCAAAATATGGGTAGAAAACTACACCACCCTGTCAGTGATGGAACATATAGAGTATCTGCATGACTTCTTCACTAAGCCATACTCACACTTCATTTTTTATGTGATTTGTTTCTCTTAACTCTTGCCTCCAAACTCCTAAGTAGGATCCACCCTTTGGTAGGGAAACCTTGTGATACATGGATCAACATATTTGTCATGGGGATGGGCTCTCCTAGCCAGAGACA
Organism: Pinus tabuliformis; assembly: GCA_031772625.1. NCBI lineage: Eukaryota > Viridiplantae > Streptophyta > Pinopsida > Pinales > Pinaceae > Pinus > Pinus tabuliformis. The sequence continues at coordinate 1,010,162,281 of CM062809.1, forward strand.
CCCATCATGCACCAGCATAAGAAATTGGCATATGCACACCATGTTTATAGTGGTTGGGCTAAAGTGTGGTACCCACAACATATTCAGCAACTTGACGTTTTCAACCCCCGTGACCCACTTCATAGTCTTGATTCATGTGTCTTTGGTCTCCTCATAGTATATCTTCATTAAATATTTGTTTGTCACCAAGTGCGGGAATTTATTGTGATCAACTAAATCCCAATCTTCCATTTCAAGGGCAGGCATGCACCTTAACTGAGGGCCTTCAAATGGAATTTTCTCTAGTAATAGTGGTGTGGAGACATAAAATTGCCAAAATTAGGATCCTTCGAGACCTTCGCTTTGTCCTTTCACAGGGAGATATATTACCAGAGCCTAGTGATAGGCTCACCCCCCTCACCATCCGAATCTTCAATCCCATCGCGAATCTCCTCTACGTCAAGATACAAGGGTTCATATGGTTATTTCAATTTTTCCATCTTCCCTTTCTTCCAAACCTCTATAGGGTTCTTCCTCAATGACTACCTCACTAATACAGCCTGTGGTTTCTTCTGTTTCTCCTTAGCAGTAGGTGGTTTAAGCCTAGGCGACCTTAGCGCCATAGGCACAAATGTTGTAGGTTCCATTACCGATGCAAATTTAGGGGATGCAACATCAGTGCCAGTGGCTTCAGAGACAGCGGCTTTAGAGGGATTAGTTGTCAACATTCTCGAAGATGAGCTCATGGTTTCACTTAGGCAAATTTGTGAATTCTCGCTGTGACCAAAGTTCCTCCCAATCTTCTCATTTCATAGATTTCAAAAAAAATAGCTTACAAATAATTTTCAGAAGGCAAATTGTTCAACTATAGTCCAGCATGCCAAATTTATAGGGAATTTCAAATTCAAATCCGACCGTTCCCTCCAATTTCTGCTTATAAATGCATCTTTGGCGGTAGATTGCCAAATATTTGCACCATAAATGTAGCGTACCCGCTCCTCCTAACAGGATTTTTGCCATCTAGTAAGCTATAGTGCATCCAACGAATATTTTTATACTCATCTGTGTGACACCATTCTCTATGGTGCATCCCTCTTGGCACAACTCATCGTGACACACTTTTGGCTTACATCTTGTAGCCCCTTACTTATTTTTCCCATTCTTCAGGCAGTGTAGTTTATAGTCCCATACTTCCTTGAAGCTACCTGGAGTACTAATAATTTCCTGCTATCGTGTATTCATTGTTATCGTGTATTCAGTCAACTCCCATTGACTCTTCCAGGAAATATTTTCCCATTCAGCTTTGCGAGTTGAACTATGCCACCATCTGTAATTTCCTTGACTACATAGGGCCCTAACCAGTACATTTGAAACTTCCTAGGGAACTTTGTGAACTTGCTATCATAAACCATTTTCTTTGAAGGTGTGTAACATAATATGTTGATCATGTCAGGCCTTCTTGCACTCCTTGTGCACCTTCTGATGAAATCCTGTTAGAAATAAGTCTTCTTCCAATTCCATCAACTGTGTGACACGCTCCTCCAGAGTCTTACGGCCCTCCATATCAGTCAATCCTACAATTCATAAACTTGGCACAATATACTCCATTGGCATCACAACCTCTATCCCATAGACCAACCATAACAGTGTTTGTCCTGTTAATTTCTTGCACTTCGTTCTATGTGACTATAGAACCGCTAGTATACACACATCCCAGTTGTTTATCTATGCATTGTAGACCTTCGTCAATGCATTCTCCAATATTTTATTGAATGCTTCAAACTTAACATTTTGATGAGGATAATAGGGCATACTCTTTTGATGATAAACCTGAAATTCTTCGATCTCAATAATTTCATTTAGAAAGAGTGTACCCCTATCACTCTTCGGTTTCTTAGGAAACCCAAACCTTTTCAAGACATAATAAAATAGGAACTTCGTGACTGTAGCTCCACTATAGTCCTTCACTGGTTGTGCTTCTGCCCACCTCGTCAAGTATTCAGTCATCGTAATAATATATTCCATGCTAGTCCTTTTCTCTGGGGGTTGTATCGGACCCACAAAGTCAATAGCCCATTTGTCAAACACTTGTAACAAAATATGAGGATTCAAGGAAAATTCATCCCTTCGCGATGGATTTACCATCCTCTGACATGCATCACATGCCTTAGAATTCTTATGTAGCATTGGCCACCATAATCCTGCATGCAGAGTCTTTTGTGCAGTCGCTATACCTACATAGTGTCCTCCCACCACTCCTCCACATGCTTTGGCAAGGATACTAGATCATTCAAACTCTAGAATGTATCGGCATAGTATTTCATCAGCACCCATCTAATACAAGTGTCCCATAATCACAGAAGTGTCAGTAGTGTAGACCACCAATCCCTTATTTTGCTAAGTAGAATATCCTTCTGGGGCTATTCCACTAGTTAGAAACTGAATTATATCAGCAAAGTGATCATCTGCGACCCATATAGTAAAGAGTTGTGCATCTGACAACCCTTATTCCAAAATAGTTGGTTCTTCTCTTGTCTCAATCCTAAATAGATGATTTGATCCCACATTCAACCACCTAGGCTTCACAATCACCTCAAAGTCTTACTCCTGAAACAATAATAACCACCTACATATCTTGCCCCCCAACACAGGCTTGTTGACAAGGTACTTAAGAGCGGAGTGATCTATATACATTTTGAAATGTGTGCCCAACAAATAATGTCGAAACTTATACAGCACGTAGACCATCACCAATCCTTTGCACTTCGCATTCGAATAATTCTTCTCATCCTTTGACAATTTCCTTCTCACGAAGGCTCTAGGGTGATCTATCTCACCTTTGCTCAATTGGGTCAATACCACACCCAAAGGAATACAAGAGATATCCACATGCACAAGAAATTCTTTCTTCTAGTTAGGAAACACCAAAATAGGTGCAATCACCTTTTCCTTTAATGCATCCAGACTGCGCGGACACTCTTCATCCCAGTGGAACATCGCTTCCTTATTCAGTAATTTCTCCATCAGCATGGTTATCTGGGCATAAGCTTTGATGAAATTTCTATAGTAACCTGTGTGCCCCAACACTGCGTGCAGCTGCTTTACATTCTCCAGAGCTTCTAAATTGACAATCACTACTATCTTCGCAGGATCTACCATTAACCCCTGCTTGCAGACCACATTACCTAACAGTATCCCATAAGGCATGCAAAAGATACACTTTTTCAAATTTAGAGCAATTTGGTATCTACGACAATTATCCAACATGAGGTATAAACTTGCAACATGGCATTATACCATCCCAAACAAAATCCAGTCATCAACATACACTTCTAAGAATTTATGGATGAATTCTTTGAATGCTACAATTACAACTCTTGAAGCGATTGCAAGCACATTCTTTAGTCCGAAAGCCATCACTATGTATTGGAAGCATCCCCACTTTGTCACAAAGGTAATATTGTTGCGATCCTCCCACGTGATCTTAATCTAATGGTACCCTGAGAAGCCATCATTGAATGAATAAGCTTCCTACCCTCCAACATTCTCCAAAACTTCGTCCATAGAAGGTGTTGGAAATGGGTCACGAATGCATGCATCATTGAGCTTCCTCAATTCTACACATATTCTTATTTCACCCTACTCCTTCTTCTCTTGAACTACCATAGGGCTCACCCAATCAGATTCTTCTATTGACTCAATAATTCCTTCTTCCAACATTTTGTCTAGCTCTTTTCACACCTTTTCCTTATACTTTCGATTCAATCAGTAAGGTCTTTGTTTCACAGTCTTTGCATCGAGATTTAAAGTGATCTTCATCACTCCCAGATCCCATACTATTCCCTTTAGGTCCGAAAAATTGGTAGGAAAGAAGTCCTGGTATTCGTGCAGAAACTCCACAGCTTTATCAATTATATTTTCATCCCAATAATCTCATATCTTTGCAAACTTAGGTTGTGCTTCAGATCCAATGTTTACTTGCCTCATCTTCAAAGGTTCTGATATATCAGGGTTCTCTGCTTTAGGTCCTTCAACCTCGCCTTGTCCTTGAGTCTCTAGAATATTTACATTTTATGGATCATCTTCTTCTTCTTCTATAGTCACATTGTAGCATTCTGGTGCATGGCATAGCTATGTACAATAGTCTGGTTGAACACATTCTACCATCTCTTTAGGCATTCTAAATATAGCGGCCTTAATTTCTTGGATCGCTTCATCAATGCACTCAAATTCATCCTCAAAGATGAAAGTTAATAAGAAAATCTCCCCAAATATATCCCATTTAGTCATCCCATGGCATAGTTGTATTTCTAAATACTAGTTCATTGGGATAGTATTGAGGGTATGACAGAAGATATGTACCCATTTTGGCTGTTGCTCTTCTCCCCAAGCTTTAGTCCACTGTGTCAAGTGCTTGCATAGATAATCCTTTCTGTTAGATTTCTCAGGCATCTAGGTATTAGTGTATCAAAACCTTAGGTTCATCATTTACTTGTATTCCTTCTAGTTAGCGAAGCTTTCCTTATTCATACCCCACCAACGGGCAGGCATAACATGTAGTGCTAATCCAAGTGTCTGGAACCGATCTTCCTCAGGCACCTCCCTTTCAAACTCTTCCAAAAAGAGATTAACATCATTTAAAACATCATAATGTGGAAGTTTTCTTACCTTCATAGGTATGCACCACAGTGATTTGGTCATCATATTACAACGTAATGTAGAGATGTCATGCAACCTATTCTGCCAGTGTTCGAGCTCTTCATCTAAGTCTGAGGTATAGGAGTTTTCTTTATCCCACATGATCTTCCCATCTATAGTGGGATTCATCCAATCTTCATCACACGTAGTAATCTTGTAGATTTGATCCAAATCATCATCCTACCATAGTCGCAGACCGGTTCAGTGTACCGTGCTCCTTCAGTGGGATCCAGTGGCACAATAACCCAAAGTGCCTTCTTTTCAAATGTCATCCTTTACTTCTTTAGGTTAATTATTACATCTATGTCGAAGGCTTAATCGATTCCTAGTAGGGTAAGGTAAGGATTGGTGTCATCCACTATTTCAATTACCTCAAATTCAACCAACGCACTTGCTCCTTCAATGTCCACTATTACCTTATACAGGGGCCCCATAGGAATGATATTCTGCTGATTAGCCATGTGTAGATGTATAGGAGAACATTGTAGCACAAGTCTCCCCATCCTTTCCCATTTCTGCTTTGGAAGCACATTTGCATCAGATCCAAGATCTAAGATGACTTGATCCATTTCATATTCTCCAATCTGTGCGGTCAACCTCATCTCATGCCCTGTCCACTTCTTATGTTTACCCAGCTTCCTTACAACAATTTTTTTTGAAGGAGTCTTAATCTTTCCCCTACAATTGTCGAATAACTCCTGGCGATGTTGGCTTAGTGGATCCTGACCTAGGTTCATAGTTAATTACACCAAATGAAATCGTATACTACTGGCCCTTTTAGCATCAACCCATGTAGCATGGGCTGAAGTCTCACCCAAAGTAGTTTGGGGGGATGCTAGGACCAAGTTTCTACCTCTAGAGATCAGTGTGATGCCTTTTATTGCCCTAGATCTTCCTTTGTGAAGATCTATAAGCCCTTAGGGCTCGGTACTGCAACTTCAAACAACCTTTAGGCCTCCACAGTACTGCAACTTCAAATAGCCTTTAGGCCTCCACGAAGGTCTACAATAGGTCTTTGTGGACCCTTAACAGATGAATCATCTACTTACGCACATCATAAAATAACCCTAGATCTGATCTCACACATATCTACTTAAGTATTTAATAAACATAGTAGAATGTATTATAATCTTCACGGAAGTATTTAACATGCATTGCATACAATTATCAAGATATATTCCATAGAGTAGCGCATCAATAGATAAATATTTCATACAGACATTATTCAGACACTACATATATCACAAGCATGAATAAATAGAAGTAAACAAATAAACACAAGAATTATTCAATGCTATACTTTATTGATCTTCAATATGAGGTTACAGACTCAATACTGCCTTGCATACTCAGCTGCAGGGGTTTGTGCACTCAACGACGGACGCTACTCTAGGCCTTTGTGCACTCAGCTGTGAAGCCTTTATCCTTCCATATGCCCACTTCTTACTTGCCCCTTTTCCTCTCTTAGACATAGACATGCCTTAGACTCTCTAAGACGCACCTATTTATAGCTTTTTACATACAATCCCATGGTCTGCGGACCATGGGTGGATCTCAAAACCGACTCCACTTTTCATAGACAAGGGGCTAAAAACCCCTTTTTACTCATAACTATCTACATGCTCCGCATCCAAAAATTGCAGAGACTTTACATCATTTACCAAAATTTACATCAATACTTGGGTTTTTAACCCCAAAACTAACCCAGGGGACCCCATCCCAATAGGCCCCAAACACAAAGGTCGTGACTTGCCCTCGAGTCACTCGACTGGCACGGTGATCTTGTTGCAAAGATCCCCTAGCTCCACCTACACAACTGCAACCTTGGTAGCGCTCTGTGTAGCTGCCTGCTTGACCTCTTCTGCGAGTTTTTGTAGCTGGTCCTTCTGTGGCCAGCTTCATCATTTGTTGGGTTTGTTGCAAGCCCATCAGCTTCTCCTAATTGTTGGTTGCTACTTGGTAATCCTCTTCTAAACAAGGTCCCAACCTAGCCTTAAGCATGAACTCCTTCTTCTGAGCTGCTTCTACCTTTGCGAGGAGTTGTTCCCCTACTGCAACTTGGTGAGGTGCTACACTGGAGTAATTGAGCATGCCGTCACCTTGACCTCATCATACTTCTTTTGGAGCTCATGAACCTCTGTATTTAGAATCTTCAAGTTTGGGTCTTCCTGCAAAGTCTTTACCAACTCCATCACATGTTCAAATAAGGTCGAGCAATCAATGACTATGGAATCCAAAGTTGCCATCCATTCCTTGATGGCGGCTTCGCACTGCTCCCTAACCTCAAGCGGAGTCATAGGCTGTAATTTGAGCTGTAGCTCTATTATTTTCATATTGATTTATAATTGAACTTGTCCAACTTCCACCTTCGCCTTGCACACATCTGCAGCTAATTTATGGATATTGGCTTCCAGTGGTGCATCTTCTGGAATGTGTAGCTCCGACACTGTTCTGCAGGCCTCTCCTACCATAGCCTCTAGCCTAGAACTTTGTACCTACATTGTATCTTTTTCCTTCAAGGCCTACATTTTCTCGACAGAAATCTGTTCATTGTTTACCCTATATTCACTTACCAAATTGGGAGTGTGCTTCTCCCGAGCTCTCAGTTCCTCCATCACCCCTTCCTACAACACATGAAGAAGTTCATTGGGGAGCATTGCAATGTTTAGCCTGATCTTCTTAATGGTACTTAAGTTTATGTAGTCATCGGCTGACTCTGTGTGTAGGGACCCTTCTGGTAAAGAAACTGTGTGAAGGTTCAGGGCCCTTACCAATTCTGCAACCTCACTCATCCCTGGTGCGAGGCTTACTTGTGTTTTGCCCACTTGACTTGCGCCCACCTATATCCTGTTAGCCTGGATCTGCAGCTTGTGCATATCCTTCTAGATGCCCCCCATCATCTGCATATATTGTTGCTTGAACTGCTACAACACTTCAGTGGTAGTGTCCCATATTTTGTTGTTGATCTCATCAAGATCACCCTCTGTTAATACCATGGGATCACTTTGTGCCTTGTATGACCTTTTATTTTTGTGGGGACCTTCCTATTGCTCTTGTCTATGCTTCTTAAGCTGAAATGGGGTGCTCTACCCTTCATTTTCTCCGTTGCCCTGGTCAGACTGTTCTTCCTCCTCGGTCACGAGCGAAGGGGATTTACCGCTTCTTTGTGATTCACGCTACCCTTGCTCAGCCTACTCCTTATCAACACACTTCTTCTCCATATGAGCCTTCTCTGGGGCTTCCTTCTTCCACTGTGCGACCAAATTTTCACAACCTGCTTGGCTGCGTCCTTCATTTTCTTTTCTGTCGAGCTTCCCGCGCCCTTACTGGTTCCAACATCCAAATCTAAGGGGGCTTGCCACTCTGCTGACCATTTTTGTTGCAGGTCCTTTCGGGCCTGAATATGAACACGATGGAAGTCAGCCTTGAACGTGGCATAAGCTAACAACTGCTCATACAAGGTTGGGGAAAACCTTGGTCGCTAGTTGATGGCCATGTGGAGGATTGATTCCATCAAAACCTAGAATATTTTTGTTTTTGCAACCCACGCGGGGTCCTTTTTGGCCCATAAGGAGGCAAGCTACACAGCGTCTGGAAATCCTTCCTTCAATGGAGGAAACTGGATTTCCTCTGGCAACTCCCATGCGACCAACATGATGGAGAGAAACAACCAAGCATAGTGGAATGGCTTGGTCTCATCCTAGACCTCATGCCAATTCACGAGGAATTTGTTGCATAGGTACCTTGACTAGTTAAATTGCACACCCTTAACGCATTGTGCAACTAAAGAGACCACGGGCATAGGAACTTCATCCATGCGACACTTCCTCATCACATTTCCTGTCAGGATTTGTGTGGCAATCTACACTGCGAGGTCTTTGATATAAGTGATAGAGTATCCACGTGGCTTTTTCACAAGAGTGAATTCCTTCTTCATCTTGTCTGCCAAATCCTTTTCACCTGCCTTTTTTCTAGACTCCTTGGCCAGATTCAAACCCTCATGTGGCAAGTGCATGATCCTATGGATGAGCATGTCAGTGATGGGTATATGCCCTCCTAGCCATAAACAACCATCATGCACTAGAGTAAGTAATTGTCACACACAGGTTGTGTTGATAATGGTATGGTGAAAGTGGGGCACCTATAATAGGTTAAACAACCCGGAATTCTCCACTTCTCAGATCCACTCCACCATTTCTAACTCAGTGACACATGAGTCCAAGTAATAGACACACTTCTTATTATTGGTTATCTCTAGGTGAGGGAACCGTTCATGATCTACAAGGTCCCAATCTTACATCTTTATCAGGGGGATCTGTGCAAGGCATGGGCCTTCAAAGGGAATCTACTCTGGCAGCAAGGGCGTAGAGATGATAAACTTGTTTAAGTCTAGGTCCTTGGTGACCTTTGCCTTCCCTTTGCGCAAAGGGATATAGTCCGTCAATTTTGAAATGGGCTTCATTCCCTCAATGTCTATATCCTCGGTGCCCTATCCTTCTTCAACCTCCAAATCAACAACCTTCTCGGGCTGCTTTCCTTTCTTCTACCTTTGAGTTGCAGAATGTTTCTTGGGTGATTCATGGACTGGCATAGGCTTCTTCTGTTTGTCCTTCTTTGGTTTATGGGTTTCTTTAATAGGGGTAGGCTTTGGCCTAAGCGACCTCAGCATCGTAGCCACAGGAGCTGAGGCTTCAATGCTCACTACCTCTAGAGAAGCTCCTTCAAACACAAAATCTACCCTAGTTCTCACAATCTCAACAGGGCTTGGTCCTAACATGGTTTCAAGGATGAACTTCTGATTTAACCTGGGTAAATTGGCGAATGTAGGGCTTGCGACCAAATCCTCAAAGAATGAGCAGTTCATAAGAAATAGATAGCACAACTCAAAAACTCTAAGGGTGCAAAGCATTCTCTGTTGGACCAACACACATAATCTATAGGGTTTTTTGAATTCAAACCCAACTGTTCCCCCCAAAATTTGACCATTAATGTGGTTTTAGTTGAAGATATTAAAAGATTTTGGCCTTAAATGCGCTAGCCCTTTCCTCTTAACCATATTTTGGCTATCAAATCATGAACAGTGACTCCAACGATCACTTTCCAATTCTTCTACATGAAACACTTTTTTATAGCGAAGCTCCCTGTGTGTAGCTTCTTATACTGTAACTTGACTATTTTCCACGCAGTTCGCTAGCTGCGTAGTCCTCCAACCTAGGAAATGTAGTTTATTTTCCCGTGCTCCCTTACAACTACCTAGAGCACTAAGACTGTCCTACCTCCATATAGTCATTGTGCTAGATCCCCTGTATATGGGTTCAATCAACTTCCGTTCACCCTTCCTAAAATGGTTCTGCATTCGGCTTCACAATATAAAGTGCACCTCCATCTTAATCTCTTTAATAACATATGGTCCAAGCCAGTGCAACTGAAACTTCCTTGGAAACTTAGTGAACTTGCTACATATAATAAAACATATCATTTACTTTGAACGTGCGCAGCTTGATGTGTCAATCGTGCCATGCTTTTTCACATTCCCTCTATACTTGTTGATGGAATCTAGCCAAGAATTTGTCTTCTTCAAGCTCCATTAGTTGTATGAGCCGTTCTTCCAAGGCTTCACGATCTTCCATACCTATGAAAGATGCTATGCATAGACTAGGTAAGAAATATTTCGTAGGCATCATAGCTTCTACGACATAGACCAATCTAAAAGGTGTTTGTCGTATCATCTTTTTACAAGTAGTCATGTATGCCCATAGCACTGTAGGTACATGCACATCCTAGTCATTCCACTGCGCATTACAAATCTTTGCCAGTGCGTTCTCCAAAATATTATTAAATGCATCAACTATTCCATTAGCCTAAGGATAATACGGTGTGCTCTTCTGATGATAAACCTGGAACTCTTCAGTCAACATGCTGATTATTTCAGTTAGGAAGTGCATACCCCAATCACTCATCAATACTTTCATGCAACCAAACCTAGTTAAGACATATTCAAACAAAAGCTTCGTTTTTGTAGCCCCTGTACAATCCTTATCCGGTTTTCCCTCTTCCCATCTGGTTAGATACTCTGTCATGGTGATGATATAGCACACACCTATCTTCTTTCCTAGGGGCTAAATTGGCCAACAAAATCGATTTCCCATTTTTCAAATGGCTGCAATGATACTTGAGGATTCAGTGGCAACTTGTCCCTCTGTGATGGTCTGCCCATTTGTTTATGTGCATCGCATTCCCAAAAATATGCTTTAGAATATTTTTGTAGCGTGGGCCACCATAAAGATGCACACAAAATATTTTGTGTCGTCACCATTCCTGCATAATGTACTCCTGCATCCCCTCCATGAGCTTTAATGAGAATGCTATTCTGCTCAAAATCTGGCACATATCGTCACAATATCTCGTTTGCACCCATCTTATATAAATGTCCCGAAATTAATGAGAAATCTGACACGTGCACTACTATTTCCTTCTTTTTCTAACTTGTATACCCTTTTGTAGCCATTCCTGTAGTCAAAAAGTGAATAATATCTTCAAAGTGGTTATCGACTACGCGCACTGTGAAGAGTTGCACATCGTGCAATCCTTCCTCTAAATTAGTAGGCTCCTCTCCTGTTTCGATCAATGATAGATGGTCAGGTCCTGCATTCAACCTTCATGGCTTCACAATGACCTCAAAGTCATACTTCTAGAATAGCAGCAACCATCAGTAGATCTTCCCCCTAAACACAGGATTATTGACCAAGTCTTTCAAGGCAGAATGATCTGTGTACATTTTGAAGTGTCTGCCCAACATATAGTGTCTAAACTTCTGCAGCACATATACCATGGCTAACCCTTCGCAGTCTATCGTTGATTAATTCTTCTCGGCCTTCGATAATTTCCTTCCTGCTAAGGCTATAGGGTGGTCCATCTCTCCTACAGTGGCTTGTGTTAGCACTGCTCCCAGTGCAATGCAAGAGGCATCGACATGAGCGTGGAATTCCTTATTCCAATGTGGGAAGACCAAAATTGGTGTGGCGACCATCTTTTCCTTCAAAACATCTAAAATTATTTGACATTATTCATCCCAACAGAATGTAGCATTCTTCCTCAACAATTTCTCCATGGGCGCGGTAATCTGAGCATAAGCCTTGATGAACTTTCTGTAATATCCTGTATGTCCGAGTGCTATGCACTGCTATTTGACACTTCTTGGGGCCTCCAAACTCATTATCACCACGATCTTGGTAGGATGCACCATCAATCCTTCCTTACACACCACATGACCCAGCAAGATCCCAAAGGGGACATAGAATAGACACTTCTTCAGATTCAATGTGATCTGGTATCTGCGGCATGTATCCAGCATGAGGCACAAACTTGGTACATCGCTCTTTACTAAACCAAACACCTTCTAGTCATCAAAATGCATCTCTAAGAACTTATGGATGAACTCCTTAAACGTTTCTATAACTACACGAGAGAATATTGTAGGTGCATTCTTGAGTCCAAACGGCATGACAGTATATTGAAAACAACACCATTCAGTCACGAAGGTTATTTTTCTCCTATCCTCTGGCATAATCTTCATCTGATGGTACCCTTAAAATCCATCAATGAATGAGGAGGCCTCCTGCCCTCCAATGTTGTCTAATACCTCATCATTAAATGGTGTTAGAAAAGTATCATGGAAGCATGCATCATTAAGCTTATTTAGATCTACACAAATCCTTATTTCTCCCTTCTATTTCTTTTCTTGAACCACCATCAGGCTCACCCAATCAGATTCTTCCACTGTTTCGATGATGCCTACTTCTAGCATCTTATCCAACTCCAAGCAGACCTTTTCCTTGTATTTGGGATTAAGGCGATACGACCTCTGCTTAATAGGCTTCGTGTCCGATTTCAAAGTGATTTTCATCACACCCAAGTCACCTATGATGCCCTTCAGGTCTGAAAAGTTGGTAGGAAAAACATCCTAGTAGTCATGGAGGAACTCATCAACTTTATCCACAGTGGCATCATCCCAGTAGTCCCCAATCTTCACAAATTTTGGCTCTGCTTTGGTACCAATGTTTACTTGCTTGGTTTTCAATGGCGCGGTGATGTTCGAGTTTTCTATTTTTGGACCTCTGACCTCATGACGGCCTTCTACCTCTAGAATATTGATATTTCTTGGATCTTCAACCTCCCTCTCAATGGTCACATTATAGCATTCCGGCGCATGGTGCAGTTGGGTGCTCCAATCTGGTTGAACCAACTCCAAAGGATCCTACGGAATTCTAAATATCATTGCATTAATCTCCTACAAAGCTTCATCAATGCTCTTGAACCCATATTCAAAACTGAAGGTCATTAAGAATCCTTCCCTTAATATATCCCACTCTGTGGTGCCATGGTGTAGCTCCATTTCTAGATACCAATTCATAAGGATTGTATCCAAATTATGATAGAATAAGTGCACCCACTCTGACTGCAGCTCTGTTCCATAAACTTTAGTTCACTTTGCCAAATGATCGCACTAATCATTTCTCCCATTGTATTTCTTAGGCAGTCAAATTTTAGGATGACCAAATCACATCCTCATCATCCTCCTGTAATCTCGCCATTCATCAAAGCTATCTTTGTGCATATCCCACCTTCGTGTAGGCATAGCACACAATGCCAAATATAATGCTTGGAAGCGGTGATCCTCAGGGACTTCTCATTCAAACACATCCAAAAAATTATCTACATTAGTTAACCATCATAATAGGGTAAATTTCTTACCTCCGATGACACACGTTGCAATAATTTAGTCATCATGTTGCAGCACAATGTAGATACTTCATGCAAACTATTCTGCCAATGCTCCAATTCTTCATCTGAATCTGAGGTACAAGAACTTTCTTGGTCCCATGCAATCCTTCCATCAGTTGTTGGATTAATCCAATCTTGATATCCTGCTGTTATTGATCTAAAAATGAGATCTTAAATCAATATTAAGGTATTACAGACTCATGTGCAAGAATGCCTATATTATTTAGTGCAATGAATCGCAAAGATTGCGAATAATATAGACAATGAACAGTTATAAAGCATAATAAACACACACATCAACACAACAAAATAATCAGGGATTTCACCAGACTTCCTAGCTAGGTCTCCTAGTCTAGATTTCAGTGTCGACCTCTATATTATGTCTTTAAGAGCAGAATATTACAAGTGTGAGCTCAAATAAAGTTTCAACACAATAGTGACAAAATAACAGGGATTTACTCGAAATCGTCAAGTCTAAAAGAGTGCACAAACTCTCCCTCTCACTCTCTGTGTTCTGCTTTCTCTTGCTCTCTTCTTTGTCTTTGAGCAATTGCTCCCTCTCTGTGCTGCCATAGAATGTCTTTTAAGCCTATCGATACTATCGGTTCAATCCCCTTCTTGGGCTCTCTGGCTCCTGGCCACTGTCCGTTCAAATCCCTGTTGAGCATTAAACAATCATTGCAAAATGCTCTAAGGTATGGTGGCCACCTGTTTTCAAATGGAAAGGACCAGCATGGGTGAAAATCCCCGAAAATACACTTTTCGTTCATACACAACAATACATGGAAATACATTGAAAACCAATGAAAAACCTAACCGCAACATTAAAGCCAGACTTCAAATGATATAAAGTCCACCCTATAATCCTCTCGGGTCCACCTTTTATTACTGTCACAAGCCCACCATTGATCCACGATCTTCCAATCCAATGGCTGATAGCCATTTTGGGCAGCCTACGTCCATAGAGATTACCTACCTGAAAAAATGGTTTTCTCTCTCCTATGGCATGCTATGTGTCGGCCAGTGTATGGAATCGGGTGGAGCCTCTCCAATACCACTTACTGCTTGAAGTCCACCCAAAACACCGCTTACCATGGAACTCAAATCCTTCGCTGTTTTATTTCATAACTCCTTCGGGTCCGTGCATATCACGTAGTCTTCGGGTCATTTCCCTTTGTTGTGTTGCGATGTGATAAGTCGCATATCGCATGGTCTTCAGGCCTGTGACTTAAGTCCTCCCCTTTGGAATTTGCGATGCGATAAATGTTATCTCTGTCATTGATCTGCGTGCTTGATCAACGGTCCATGTTAAGTCACTAGACCGTGATCACAATTTCCATAAGGTTGCCTCCGATACAATCTGCTAGCCTTCTGTGATGCGATGTCACCGATTCAATCCAGTCCGTTGATCTGGCTGATCTGATAGCTCCGGTGCAACGAGACTTCATTCTTTGTTTAACTCTGTTTTCCTCCATTACTTCAATGTTTCTCTCTGTGATAGTGTTTTCCAATAGTTAACATATATGAAGACTTAGACTTAGAGGTTTGATACAAGATCCATTTTGGATCAGTTATTTTGTAGATCTAATCCAATTCATCATCACTCTCTTCATAGTCACGAACTGGTCTAGTATAGCATGGTCCTTCTGCAAGGTCCAATGGTACTCCAACCCAAAGCGATTTCCTCTCAAACAACATCATCCTCTTCTTTAAGTTTATGATTCCATTCATATCAATGGCCCAGTCAATTCCAAGGAGCGCAAGGTATGGATTATTGTCGTCAACAATTTCTATTACTTCAAAATTAGCCAGCGCGCTCGCACCTTCTATATCTACGGTAACTCCATGTAGTCATCCAATAGGGATGATATTCTACTGGTTTTCCATTCTAAGCTGGATCAAATACCACTACAACATAGGTCTCCCCATCCTCTCCCATGTCTGTTTAGGAAAAACCTTCGCGTCAGACCTTAGATCCAGAATGACGTGGTCCATCTCATAATCTCCTATTTGTGCGGTGAGCCTCATCTCTCACCCTATTCTTGCCTTATGTTTGCCAATTTTTCTTACTCTGTGGTCTCCATCTGGAGATTTTTCTTTACTAGCACACTTGTTTATCAATTCCTGTAGGCATTTCATAGCCTTGCTATCAGGTAGAAGTTTCATGCAGGTTTCCAATAATGTGGCAAGCATAGAGGGATAAACATTTGTAGGCGCGCTAGTTTTTGGTACCTTGCTCTGCCTTCCTGGCCTTAGTAAAGTTTTTCTTGGCTTCCATAAACATTTCCTTCACGAGTGCTAGATCAAAACCAACTTCCTTCTCTGGGACCCTGTAGACCCAACCATCCTCTTCCAGTTGCTTTCCCTTATCATCCCCAGTTGTTACCCCACTTCTCAGCATGATATTCACGTTCAAGTCTTGATTGCAAGGCTCAACTATCAACATTTGTAAGTTCTGTGTAGGTTGTTGAGGCTATGCCTTATTCTCCTGCATCATGACTATAACACAAGGCATTCTTCTATGGTGTGGTCAAACTAGCTACAGTATTAATAGGACGAGCATGTCTAGTTCTGACGCTCCCGTGCATAGTGCCCCAGTATCCCACAGTTATAGCAAATAACATGACCGTGACCTCTACCAAGAACTCCTCCTCCTCGACCCTGTCCTCTTCATTGATAACCTCCATGCACTTCTCCTGTACCCAAATCTGGAGATTGTGTTTATGCTTACATTTGGTAGGTAGGCATCGTTTCCATCATTAACTCATAGCTATGATAGTGGCGCTCATCGTGGCCCACCGATTTGAAAAAATTGCAAAAAATTGTTGTGGTGTCTGAACAAACTTTTGTAGTAAATGACAACTATCCATTACATGTTTCCCAGCCACCTAACAAATAGCAAACCATAGCGTGGCCCCCGCACTTGGTCCTGTCGGAGCTTCTGGCCTCAGGGGAAGTGGTCCCCCTCCTATAATATAATTTGTGAAGAAAAGGAAGTTGTCTTTATCATGCCCCTAGCTTTTACATCTCAAGCACCAGACTTCTTTGCGCACCTCTGGCCTAGCCTCCTTCTCTTTTCAAGCTCCGCAATTCCAAGCAGAGGTTCCGCAACTGCAAGTGAATCTGTTGGACTCCTAAGATCACGTATTTAGTAAGTGTCTCATGCAATCTCATCACGATTCCCAGGGTTTCTGCCCAAGTTCCTATCTTCTTTTTTTCCAAAGCAATCGTCAAGTGGGGCAGAAGTGAGGCTATAAACCATTCGCGATGTTGACCACCTATGAGATGCATATTATCTTCACGGATCACACATTTCAACCTTTGATTTAACTCCCAAGGCCTTTCATCAACCCTCATCATGATTTCGTTAAATCCAACTACTGACTGTGAGTCAGACTTAGGCTTACTAAACTCTTTGTTCAAAGCATCCTTATTCTCTGCTAACATTGCTACAGGATGATCAGCATAGTACTTTATATACCACATCATTGTGTAGTCTTGTAGAGTAGTAACTAATTGTGCCTTCTTTATGTTGTCATTAGTGATCTGTTGTACAGTCCACACAAAATTCACAACAAACTAGAACTCATATGCATCTTCGCTTCCTATACCCTTGAAAATTGGCAGCTTTATTGAGTTTAACATGTTGAACGAAGGTGGTGGTGGCAACGATGTGGGTGATGCGACATCACACATCTCCTTAAGTAGATCTCAGTCCCGGCAACAGAACCATTTGTTGGCTTAGTGGGCCCTGACCTAGGTTCAAAGTTAATTACGCCAAACAAAACCCTACACTACTGTCCCTTTTTGGATCAACCCACGTAATGTGGGCTAAAGTCTTCCCCGAAGTAGTATGGGGGGATGTTGGAACCAATTTTCTGCGTCTAGAGATCAGTGTGATGTCTTTTATTTCCCTAGATCTGCCTTCCCGCAAATCTATAAGCCCTTAGGGATTGGTACTGAAACTTCCTTTAAATGGCCTTTAGGCCTTTGTGAAGGTCTACGATAGGTCTTTCCAAACCCTTAAGAGATGAATCATCTACTTACATGCATCATAAAATAACCCTAGATCTGAGCTCACACAGATCTACTTATTTATTTAATAAACATAGCAGAATGTATTATAATCTTCGTGGGAGTATTTAATGTGCTTTGCGTACAGTTATCAAGACATATTCCATAGAGTCGCGCATCAATAGATCAATATTTTATAAAGAGATTATTCAATCACAACATATATCACAAGCATGAATAAACATAAATAAATAGATAAACACATGAATTCTTCAATGCTCTACTTTATTGATCTTCAATATGAGGTTACAGACTCAAAACTTCCCTACGCACTTAGCTGTAAGGGTCTGTGCACTCAGTTGCAGACTCTACTCTAGGCCTCCATGCACCTAGCTGCAGAGCCTTTCTCCTTCTATATACCTGATTTTTACTTGCCCCCTTTCCTCTCTCAGACATAAACATTCCTTAGACTCTCTAAGACACACCTATTTATAGTTTTTTACATACAATCCCATGGTTAGCGGACCACGAGTGGATCTCAAAAATGACTCAAATTTACATAGACAAAGGGCTAAAAACCTCTTTTTACTCCTAAATATCTATGCACTTCGCATCCACAAATTACAGAGACTTTACGTCTTTTACCAAAATTGGCATCAATACTTGGGTTTTTAACCCCAAAAATGACCTAGGGGACCCCATCCCAATAGAAGCCCTTCCACTGCCTTCTTATCCCATAGCAACTTCATACAAGTTTTCAGAAAAGTGGCTAATAGTGAGGGATCCATGTCCTATAATTCACTAATTCCAACCAGTTTTTCCTAACCCCCTGATGTAGAAGCCTCAGCAAATTTATTCTTAGCTTCCATGAAAGTTTCTTTAGATCAGTTTAGGTCAAACTCAACTTCCCTTTCAGCAGTCTTGCGCACCCATCCCTCGGTTTCTGGATTCTTTACTTTATCTTATCTTGTAGCCATAACAATGTGTGTTATGATATTAATACTATGGTCTTCTTCGCAAGGCTCCACCCTCATCATCTGGATGTTCTGCATAGGTTGTTGCGCCTTTTTCTCCTCCATGTTGGCAATCAACACCTGGAAGTTTCTATCACATGATCAAATAGTTTGCAATATTGACAAGATGGATGCATTGGGTTCTGATAGTCACACATAAAATGTCCAGCTTCACCATAGTTATAACAACTAACTTGTCCATGACCTCTGTCAGCCCCTCCTCCTCATCCTAATCCATGTCCCTGGAATCCTCCGTGCATTGCACCCGTGCCCTAATCCTAAGGCCGATTCTCGATTTTCATCCAATACGTAGGAGTCCACTCCATCATTAATTCATAGCTTCAAAAATTTCATTCATCATGTCCAACCAATTTATAGAAGGTACAAAATAGTTGTTGCGATGTCTGAACAAACTTCTACAAGAGGTGACAATTAGCAAGTGAGTGCTTCCTAGCTATCTAACAGATAACGCACCATAATGGTATTCCTGTGCTTGGTCCCGCGGTATCTTTAGGCTTGAGAGGCACAATACCTCCTCCAATCATGTAATTCTGATACACAGGGTAATGATCCTTTTCATGTCCCTTGTCCTTGCATTTTATATACCAAACTTTAGCGCACACCTCCAGTTGAGCTTCCTTCACCATTTTCAAGCTCTATAACTCCATGTGTAGACTTGTTAATTGCGACTGGATCTGCTATACTCCAATGTTCGTATCTTGTACTAGTGAGGCCTCCAACCATATCGCGATCTCCACAACCTCTGCTTGCATTCCTACCTTTTGATGTAGTAATGGTAATCTTAGGTGAGGCAACAATGAAGCAATGTACCAGTCTCTGTGTTAATCATCCGTGATGTTCATATTAGCTTGCCAGATCAGGAATTTTAGCCTTTGATCAAAATCCCACTAGGATTCATTTACCCTTTAATGTATCTCCTTAAACCCTGTGAAAGACTACAACTAGGACTTAGGCTTCTTAAACTCACTGTTCAACACTTGTTGAGTCTCTGCCAATGTCATGTCGGGTTTGTCTTGACAGAACCTGATATACCAAATCAATGCCCTATCATGCAGTGGTGTGACCAGCAGCGCTTTCTTTAGATTATCATAACCAATCTGTTTCACTGTCCATATGACATTTTCAATGAACCAGGACTGTTCAGGGTCTTCACTCCCTGCTGCTTTAAAAATCAGCATCTTCATTGCATTTGCCATGTTGAATGGTTGGTGTGGAGGTGGAGGTGGAGGTGAAGGTGTAGGTGTATGTGGCGGAGGTGGAGGTGGAGGTGGAGTGGATGGTTGAGATATCCTTGGGATACCTTGACTTACTATCTATAGCGCACTCTGTGGTGTACTCGTGATAGTCCCTTCATCGTCACTAGAAGAGGATCCTAACAACAAACTATATTCAGAGCCTAATTCTCAGTTCCTTCTGAAGGGTTTTCTACTTCGCGTAGTCTCAAACATCAAGGTAATGGCATAACCTATTTTTCACACAACAACATCTTAATCCAACTTTTCAAATATTTTAAATACTTACCTCGCGGTCCCTTGAAGAGCCTGCGCTCTACTTCGCTATAGTTGATGCTTATATCAATCGTGACCTCAGTGATGAACCCTCCTACGATATGATCAATCCAGTGATCAACATACTGCGCAATTTTATTTTGTGAAGCTTCAAAGTTCCTCACCAGCTTTGGAGTCCATGCAATAGGTGTTGGGCAGTGGATCACCCCCATAGCAGGTTTTTGGGGCTTGAAGCCCGAATTTTGGTCAAGTGTAATGTAAATACCCCACGAAATGCGAGTGCAGAGCGCAAGAGTCTAGGGTTGTCCGCCCTAAGATAATGTAATTTAATGTAAAGTGTGTCAGCCTACGAACCATGGGATTGTATAAATAGAGCGAGGCTCTAAGTGTAAAGGCAGTCTTAGTTTTAACAAGTAATAGATAGATGTGAAGGCATTGTTAGAAGTTAGAAGTAGATCTGAAGGTACTGGGTCATAGTGATAGGTAGAGGTTATGCAGATGAGTGTGCAGAGGCCTAGTAGAGTCTGCAACTGACTACACAGACCCCTGTAGCTGAGTGCGTAGGGCAGAGTTGGGATTTTACTTGGACAAAGAATTTATAAAAGATAAGTTGATTCTGAAATATTGTGTGTCTATGCATCTATTATATTTATGCATCTCTTTACAGTTTTATGATTGCATGCACTTGTTATGAATGTTGAATTATTAATGAGAATATTGGGCCCACACAATTGAGTTAGGATTTATAATAATAGCACAGTAAGGATAAAGGATCTAGACAACACCTCTTCTCGCTCTTTATAGAGTTGCGCAGAAGTAGTTGCACAAGTTGCGAAGGATAGACGGCTATGCGGAAGCAGTTACACAAGTTGCGAAGGACAGGCGGCTCCACGGAGTAGTGCAAGCGATTAGGTTCGGTTCACAAACTTCCTAAATTTCATCAAGACATCCCTAGGGTGCAGAAACCTGGTTCCAACACCATCTCATACTACCTCGGGTGAGACCTTAGTATGCACACCGCGGACTATTGCTAAAAGGGCTGGAAGTTTTGGGATTTGTTTGGCTAAATCACTTCTAAACCTGGGTCAGGCCCCAATAAGCCAACAATAGGACCGTCAAGCCTCCATGTACCCTGACTTTCCACCAATCTAGGCAACCACTCATGCAATTTGCAAGGGAAGAAATAGAAAAAGACTTCATTTTCTTCTGTGCATAGATATCTATTCAACCATTGTTCCTTGGATAACCAAGGGTTTCTATTCTCCTGAACTGAAAACATGTGAAATTTCTGATCGATCCACTTTTGGATTTCTTTCTTAGTAGGAAACCACTTTTCAACATCACACATTCCTTAGATAGATCCTAGTCTAGGAAATAGAACCATTTTTTGGCTTGATGAGGCCTGACCTGGGTTCAACTTTAACTACACCAACCAACAAAACCCTAACTACTGGCCCTTTTGGAAACAACCCACATAGCGTAGGTTGCAGTCTCACCCGAAGCAGTATTGGGGGATGCTAGAACCAAATTTCTGCATCTAAAGGCCTATGTGATGGTTTCCTAATGCCCTTGAGACTTAGATCTAGCTTTGCGTAGATTTAATCCTCTCGATAGATAACTATTGCAAATTTAACTAACTAACATCCAAATCTTCGCAAAGGTACTTAGTTATACTTATTATCCATAAAGATTGTAGATCTACCAGGTTTGCGTAGTAAATAAGCATTCATTCATATAAACAGATTACATAGCGAAGATACATAAACTTAGCACAAGTAAATAAAAGAACACAGATGCATCATATTTGGCCCAAACAATATTTATTAAGTGTAAGCGTTCAGATACAGACTTTTTATCCTGACACACTCATCTTCAGGGGCCTATGCACTCATCTTGCAGACTTACCAAGGTCTCCATGCACTAAGATGTAGGAGCCTTCCCCTTTCACCTAAATATAGGAAACAAACATTTCCTGTCTTAGCACCTTTCCCTTACAATGATTCTTCTTAATCAGATTTCCCTATGCTTACTATGACTCAATTTTATATAGCCTTTTCTTTACAATACCATGGTCTGTGGACCATGGGCGGGTCTCAAAAAAACTCTACCACCTACCCAACTAAGGGACTAAAGCCCCTTTGACTCCTATTAGCTTCACGCTCTGCTTTCCACATTTCACAGAGACTTTACATTCACTACCACAAGATATTACAAAATTGACCCCAGGGACCCCATCCCAACACTTATGTTGGTGATTGGTCTTGATCTGTGCGTCAATGATCTTACCAGTTATGGCATGTTCCATGCAGTCTAGGTTGAGCTCCGTTGGTGTCAATTATCAGGCAATGTTTAAGGTGTCCAACAGTGGTGGAAAGTACGATTGAAGGTAGTCCACATTGAACATTGGGTGCAAGGAAAGGAATGGGGAATGATGAGCTCAAAAGAATTTTCTCACATAGCCTTGGTGATGGTGTAAGGCCTGTATCAGAGTGGTCAAAGCTTCTGTTGGGTTCTGGAAAGGCTTTCTTTCTAGAAATTAAACCAAGCTTTGTCATCCACCTAAAAATTATGTGGCACCTGAAGTTGATCATGTCATTGCTTGTTCTTGGCATTAAAAGTACCTAAGATGTCATGAACCTACTCATAGATTCCACTAGATGCATTCAATAAACTAATATTCTTTATCAGCCTGAGATTGTACATGTGCAGATTCTGCCTGTGTAGTCGCATGAGGCATGGAAACATCAATCAGAAACAATGGTTGAAATCCCAAACCCACTTGAGACGGAGTGCACCTAGTTGAGTTATGAAGATTTATATTATAATTTTGTTGAACATAATTAAATATCTCATCCCAGGTTTGTGGATGATTGGAGTTGTACATGCAGAGTATGTGCACTATCATCCTATTGATGATTTCTATTTGGCCATCAGTCTGTGAATGGAATGCATTTAACCTGGTAAGCTTAGCGTCCAATAATGTACAGAGGCTTGACTAGAATGTGCTCAGCAACCTGTTATCCTGATCTGATATAATGGTTTGTGGGATTCTGAAATGTACCCACACTCGTTCAAAGAAGAGTTTGGTAGTGCCCTCCGTTGGGATACTCTTCTTGCATGGTGTTGATATAACCATCTTAGAAAATCTGTCCATGACCACAAATACATAGTCATTACCATGCTTGGTGAAAGGGAGGCCAAAAATGTAGTCCATGGATATGGATTCCTAGGGTTGGCGGGGAGTAGGTAGAGGATTGTGTAGACCTTGCTTCTTGATGGTTGGCTTGGTGATGGCATAGGAAGTGCAAGATTTGATATATTTTCCAACATCCTATCAAAGTTTTGGCAAACAAAAGTACTCGTGTGGTATGAACCATTAGGGTAATTTTAAGGTCTAAAAAAGGCCTCCTAAATAAATTATAAAATAATAGTGGAAGTAATAAAATAAGATTAGATTTCATCATCAAATTTTAAAGGGAAAAAAGAAAAAACTACTTTTTCAACTCATATTTTTAAAATATCTCCTTATGGGTTTACTCAAATTTTGAGCGGGAACACTCTTTGGTTGCATAATTTGATTCCTCATCCAAGGAGTACCCATGTTGCATACTTTCGATGGACCCTGCTACATGAAAAATGAGAAATACATGAAAAACGTGATTGCAATCATGTTTTTCATGTATTTCTCATTTTTCGTGTAGCAGGGTCCATCGAAAATATGAAACATGGGTACTCCTTGGATGAGGAATTAAATTTTGCATCCAACGAGTACTTATGCTTGAAATTTGAGTAAAACCATAGGGAGAAGAGTTGAAAATACAAGTTAAAAAATAGTTTTCTTATTTTATTACTTTTTAATGTTTTAATGTTTTCACCCGAAAAATGGTGAATCATCCCCTATTGTTGATATAATCATCTTGAATCCTATGGGTTCTTATATAGTTTATTTTGGTTGTACATTTTTCTTAGGAGGCCCATTTTAGACCTTGAAAGTTATTTAATGATAATTTTCTCCACACTAAAGTGTCTTGTGACCCAATTGTAGAATGCCTCCTAAAGCAGCTTGGCAAGCTCACTTGAAGGAATAGAAGGGTGGTCTAGGTAGCATAATAATGCATCCTAGAAGTGGAAATATGGAAATTTCTTGCTATCCACTAGCATCTAGTATGTAGTGGTGAACCATGGATCATTGTACAGTCGTATCCATATAGAGGTCTCATGGCCACAAGGGTTGAGAAAAATAATCAATGTTTCAGTTGGGGGTTGATTGAGGTAATCTGCAACATGAATTTTTGAAATTGTAGCAAGAAAAGGCTTCAATTCACTAGTGCCTTAGTCAAATGGAGAAAATTTCAATTTTCCACATCAGCAGGATGACTTGGATTGTAGTTAGTTAGAGTGACATGGCCTTGTCTAATAGTTAAGTAAGTAAATTCGAGTATATAGGATAGAAGTAGAGTGTTACATGTGTTGATTGATATGGTCTAGCTGTCTAGTTTAGTTATTGTTAGTTGAACTCAATTAATTGAGCTCTAGTCATTAGTTGAGTCAGTTGGAGGTCTGTTGAGTAGTTATGATTGTTGTTAACTCACTCATCTCTCAATTAACTTTTCAATCAGTGAAAGATAGGGCCAATCATGCATGAATTTGAATTTCCTAGTTGAGTGGATGGAAAAGACACATTTGTATTTAAAATTGTATATTGTTGAGTTTACAGTGATTTTTTGCTAAGAAGGTGATCAATTCCCCTTGGATTTGTGCAAGGAAATATGGAATTTCCCTA
The DNA here is from genome assembly GCA_031772625.1 of Pinus tabuliformis. Classification (NCBI taxonomy): domain Eukaryota; kingdom Viridiplantae; phylum Streptophyta; class Pinopsida; order Pinales; family Pinaceae; genus Pinus; species Pinus tabuliformis. The sequence goes on from CM062809.1 coordinate 1,010,187,081, forward strand.
TTATTTAGGAGCTTAATTCCTCCAGGATTGCACAAGGAAATAGGAGGTTCGCTAAGGCTTGAATTGGCTAAGTGTTGGCTATAGTAGTTTAGGAAGTAGCATAAGATATTTACAGTGTATGGTGTGCTTCAGAGTTGAAGCAAGACATTGTAATTTTTTCTCTTTCTCATTTGAATTAATACATAACAACAAAGGGGTTTTTCCCAGTTGGGTTCCCCTGTAAAATCATCGTGTTCCTTATGTTTTGATGGTTGCATGTTATTGCATGTGTTTTTTTCATTCTCTTTCCTTTCCGTAGAATAGTAGAAGAAATTTTTGTCTCTTGATTTTAGTTTGATTTCATTAGCACTAGCAAATTTCTTGCAATTTCTTCATGGTATCTTTTGGGTGATTTAATTGTGAGTTAAATCTATGTCATTAATTTTCAACCCGGGGTTCGTGAACTGATGAGGTATACATGTATTATATTTAATAGGTAGTTATTTATCATAATAGATTAATCTAATGCAATCGAAACTAATTAAAAATCAAATTAAATCAATCCAATCCAATCATAAAGAAATTGAAATCACACTTGCATAAAGGAAATCACACTTGCTGAAATGAAAATCACACTTCACACTTGTTGAATTGAAAATCACACTTGCTGAAATGAAAATCACACTTCACACTTGCTGAATTGAAAATCACACTTCCTGAAAGGAAAATCACACTTGCATAAAATGAAAATAAATGAAATAACATAATTACATAATGTTACCAATATGTACAACAAATGAAAAAAACATGTGAAAATTATGGTTGATGGGGGGCATCCATTCCTTAGAAACACACCAAACAATTATCACATCTTGGAGATCAAATTAGTAGTATATATTTCATAAAATGAAGTTACAAGATATTACAATAATTCTCTATCCTCACTTTACAAATTACATCTTGGATGAAACTCTAAAATCTGTTAATTGTAACTTCTAACCAACAACCCTTTGTATGAAGGATGCACTCCTATTTATACAAAAATTGAAAATAACTATTCAATAAATATAGATCCTTAAATCTCTCCTAAATCCACTTTTATCTCTTGTGGTTACAACCAATCACCGAAAAATATAAGATACAAATCCTCTCAAAATAATCTCTTATTTTTTATAAGAGACACATATCAAAACATCCATGAATCTTCTCGTCTGAATGTTCTTAGTTAATGATCCACATCTTCTACAAATATTCCACAAATATTCATGAGTTGGAATTTTAAATTCGAATTTTTGGTTGGGTGGCCAAATAGGACCCTTCTAGAATCTCCAAGTAGGTCTACAGTATCACAAAACTCATACCAATTTTAGATATATATGAAAGCATGCTAATTTCCTAATATTTAATCATATATTCTCTTAAAATACTTAAAATAAATTACTTGGAAAATAATAATGATAAACCCATATAATCATGAAAATGGTTACTTAATATAGGGTTATGGGGCTATAGAGTTGCGGAATGAGGGTAAAATGATGGCAATGTGGGTAAAAGTGGATGAAATTTTGGAGACCCAACATACTCCCCAATTGAAGATGTTGCATGTCCTCATGCAACTATCATTGATTCCCTCAATCATAAGGTCATATTCCTTAAATTTTTTGCTTCTATATGAGATTTGGCTTTGTATTGATTCTCTTTTAACTTTGCATAATCATATCATTTGATAACTTTATTATTTTTGCAAAGTTTACTTTGAAAGATATGTGATTGCAACATATTTTTATGGTTGTTTCTTGTGTGACAACCAAAATTTATGAGTATTGGTTCTTGTTGTAGAGCTATAAAAAGGGTCTCTTTCACCTCTAATTACCTCACATTAATATGTCAATCCGGGAGCATTTGGTTATTTCAAAGAGTGACTCAATCTGAGGCTATTTGTCAGAGTAATGCTAGTAGTACAGCGATATACAAAAATGCAAGAGTAAACTGATGCTTGTCTATGACTAAGTTACTTCAAATGACTAAAGCACACACTCTTAAAGCTAGACAACTTTATCAGTCAAGGGTTCGACAGAAATAGCCCATCCCTTTATAAACTAATGGAAAGGAAATTAGAGCATGGACCACGGGTCTGGGAGCGAGGCAGTAAATGCCGAGGCTCACTACAACCACAGATCGTCTCTCACACCAAATGCGAGTAAATGAAACAGCAGATAAAAATGGAACGGCAAATAGGAAATTGAACAGCAAATCTAGAATGGAACAACAATGCTTAAAATGGAATAGCAATTCTGAAATGGAACAGCAATCGAATAACTAAACCTCGCGAGGAGTAATCAATCTTTATCATATCAACTCAAATGCACTCTTTGTAATCAAAACTCCAATCTTTCATTCTCCAAGCAAATCACGCAACACGCACTAATGGAACAACACTAACTACTAATTATGGAACAGCATGTGGAAATCATACACACACACAACACTCTGGAAAAGTAATCTGATTTAACACCAATCATCAACAGGAATTACAACTGTGTTTCAAAATGGAACAACATTAATCCTGAATCATAAAGAACACATCTTTCAGATAATTTCCTTAACACAAATACACAGCATAAAAGCTCCGTAACAAAATGATAACAATGTTCAATTAAGTCTAGTAATATTCAATCAACTCTGAAAGTATTGGTGATATAATGCAGAGCCAATATAAAGAACCTTAATGAACGAATCTTAACAGAGCATATGATGTAACTTATAAAGCATATCAGATTACCAACTAATGACGATAAGCAAACCACGCAGAAATCAAATCGTAGTGATACAGAAGCAAGTGTCCTTCGGGGCCGGGCCCTTAGCCTCAAGGGTACACCGCTTTAAGTTAATCCAGACGTAGAGATAAGATAATCACCAAGTTTATATTAATGCATGAAACAGAAAGTACAATGAGCCAAGTTCAACGAGACTCGATGATCAAAGTTCAATCTTTAACAAAAAGTTACATAAAAGCATCATCCCCCAAAACTAACAGTGTCGTCCCTTTATATAAGGGTAACGGCGGAGATGTCTAAGCAATAAGATAAATAAAGCAACGATCCCTTAGGATTGAAGATCCTAAGGGATTCTCCAAACTGTTAATCCTTAATCACTTATTTTCTCCTCCGCCGAGTTGGTGCCTTCTCCTCCTTTTCCAGACCGGTTTGCTTCAACCTGCTTAGCCTCGTTTTCACTCGGTCCTTCATCAAAGGGACAACAGTTACCCTGTTCTTGTCTTTTTCTTTGGAACAGCAGCTCCTCGTTTTTACCCTTTCCTGCACAGGAGAATGAAAACTATCAGCGGTTAAGTCTTGCATAATAATTCCACATATTTTATCATAATTCTCTATTGTTTTCCACATTCATGATGTAAAAGATTCACAAGTCCCACTGAAAAGCCATTGAAATGATCATTAAAAACATACCTTTTTAGTACTCCACACTTGTGTAGCACTACTTTTCTTATTTTTGTTACATCAAAATACTTGAAAACATTGAGAATTCCTTTTTAAGTCCCAATAGTGGTTGTCATCCATTTAGTGTGCTCATCAATTGATCATTAAAAAACATATAAACTTTTGGAATCAAAATGCAATAATACTTGATTGGGAGAAATATGTTGGTTAGGATGAAATGAAATGTGACATGAGACATGACATGTGAATATCCCTTCCCCCCAACTAAAACTGTTTTTAGTTTTTAGCAAATGAGAAAGGGAATATAAATGAGGTGAGGGATTTTCCAAAATCATTATTTTAACATTTAAGGAATTACATGATTAAAGATTAGAAAACAACATACCTTCACCTACCTGAAATTTGGACAAGCTATGTATATAGAAGAGTGTGGTTGTTTTTGTTGGATCATGGAATGTGAAGTAAAAGAATATTATCTACATTTTATTTCCCTTGGTTGTATGAATAGAGGATGAAATTGGAATCATTATTGCTATGGCTACTAAATTTTGAATTGAGTCCTATTGCAAGATGC